>CM061095.1:6000000-7200000 GCA_030770545.1 Macropodus opercularis | reverse complement strand
GATACGATTTCCCACTGGCCAGTGTCTGTGAACTTTAAACAGAGCGAGAGAAAGAAAACGGGATGAGAGGAATATGTAAATACAGAAAAGGGAAAAGAGATAAGAGGGAGGACGATGTGAAGCCGTGAGAGGAGAGAGGGAAAGGACCGGAGAGGAAGTGAGTGAACGAAATGGACAGAGGTCTGGTTCTGGCCTGTCTTTATCAGAGGAAACAAGGGACGTGTGTGGCAGGAACCCAAGGCCAGAGGTCACGCTGTCACTACGCCATGGCTATCTGCTCCCCTACTGCTCCTTCGCCTGCCTTATTTTTACTCTCTTCCTCCATGTTCCTGTCCTTAACTTCTCTCCTTCATTCATATTCTGATCCTCTTCTGTTTTTTTTTTTCCTTAGTTCGATTCAAATTACTTGCAAAACAGTTCCAAAATTGAGAGCATGTTTATGTAAATCACACAAAAAAAGCCTAAGCAGTGTGTGTCTCCCTCGCTCTCTCTCTCTCTCTCTCACTCACTCTGCCTCACTCTGTGTCTTTGTTCATTGAAGTTAAACTTTGCTGTGTGTTTTGGCTGCCTTTGAGTTTGTGGGTAGAAGGTAGACAATGTCCGCCACAGGCGTTTTCCCAGCCCTTTTTTCAACCTACAGCACACGCTCACATGCACAAACGCTCACGCTCCGTGACAGCTTTGCTGTTTTGGAGGTGCAGGGTGATTGATTAGTCTCTATGGAAACGATACATCTTGTAATGAACAAGGAAAAGCTGGCATGTTAATCTGTGTAGTGTGGGAGTTGCACGTGCTATGTATGCGTGTGTGAGAGAACCCTTGGCTTGTTCTTTCTTGGGCTTCTTGTGTGTTTCTGTATGTACATGTTTTCCTGTAAACACATTATATTTTACCTGCAATATTTTTATCTTTTTATTTTTATTATCCTATTTTATTTCTCTGCATCTCAATTCGCTTCTGCCTTTTATCTTAGTCTGAGCAGGTGTATCCTCAGTGCTGCAGGTCACAGAATATCACACATCTTTGTCCCCCCCTCAGAAAAAAATTCAATATAATAACCTAAAAATCTAATAATTCCTCTTGTTTTAAATCTGTAGTAGCGATAGCTGCTCCTCCAAAGTGTTGTTTACCACTGTTTCAAGGTGCCGACCCCCAAAAATGATAAACCAAACAATCAGCTGAACTTAAAGCGTAACCCCACTGTGAAAGAGGTGGGGATGCTCCAACAGGCAACTGGGGAGAGGAGGATCATGACAGCAGGCCGACAATAAGGACACATTAAAATGTGAACTAAATATCTGGATGATCACGCGTATTATCACTTTGTGCTCTGTCCTTCTATGGGGATTGAATGGCACCATAATGCAGAGGACTTACCAGCTACCAAAAGCTGTGAAAACCACTGGACTGAATGTCAGGATGTTGTAATAATAGACGATGCTCGTTTTTCAAATCAATTTCTACCAAGAATGCGTGTAGTTGCTCTGTGACACGCGTCTGCACCAGGCGAACCTTCTGATGCACACATGGCTACTGCACGGTTGTAATGATAGGCCTATTACACACACACATGCAGTAATTCATAAATCAGCTGTGACATACCAGTATATCATGGTGGCGAGACACTTTGATTATGATATGCAAATCTGACCTATAATTTACTTCCTGTCATTGCTCTGTCATCTCTACCAGTGTCCTGCCTGCGAGTTCGCCCTGTCTTTCCCGATTTCTTTCCCCCTCTGCCTGTTTGATTTACTCCGTATATTGGCCTGTCTGTTATTAGAAACTACACTGCCAACGCTGTACACGAGGAAATCAATATTTAAAACATTAGCGAGCAACTGTTCATCCATTCAAACCATGCTGAGAAGCCTAATTGCTTTGTTTGACATCATGTACTTTGAAATAATCAAAGGCTGTAATGGAGGAGAAGCCACCCATCACAGAAGACTCCACTCCTGGATGCTGCGTACTCGCTACAATGTGCTTTCTCTAAAGAAAGACAAATATCTATGTTTTCCAAGTTTTATCACTTTTAAGACCATTGAATTTAATTTACCCAATGATGCCTATTAATTTAGCACAAGTTCTAACTACACTTGCAGAAGCATACCTTTATTCCAGTATCATATCACGCCTACTAAATGCTAGAGACATTGAAAGCCTCTTCGTCTTTAATTCATGTTAACTTAATGAGAAAAACGATTTAAGAAGCACGGATAGAGTTAATAACTTTGTTTTTTCCCCCCCTCATACCACAGCCCTTGCAAATAGACGATAATTTCTGCGGCCAGGACTTCAACCAGCCTCTAGGTGGCACCACAGCCATCGAGGGCATCCCGCTGTACGTGGACAAGGACGACGGCATGACGTCTGTGGCGGCCTATGACTACCGCGGAAACACTGTGGCGTTCACTGGCACTCGCAGCGGACGCTTGAAGAAGGTAGGCGTCCTGGGGTGTTTGTCTGTCTGTGTTTTCGCTCTGATCGCTCTCGTTTAACGTATTTTTAAATCATTGCTCAGTCTGGATTTGCTAATGTAGCTCAATGGAAGTGCAAATGCTCTGGAATAGTTGAAGTCCCTGCGTTTGGATCAGGAAAAACGGGCAAGCATAAGAATCTGAGTGACCTAATTGTGATTGCTAGGCAACAGAGTCAGAGCCTTTCGCCTTGTTCCTGGTATGCAGTGATCGATACCTACCTAAAGTGGTCCAAGTAAGGACAAACAGTAAACCAGCACGTATGTAACACCCAAAACCACCTGACTGGAGTGGGTAGTCCATCTGCTCGGGTCCCAGAGCAGAGCTGCTGTGGGTGACACACACTGGTGAGCAGCCTCGCCTGCAGGCTGTGATTGACAGGTATCAGAACACAACAAAAGCGTCGGCGCTGGCTGTGCGGTGCGGCTGCATCGTGCCCACGCTGGGCCGATGAATCACTTTGCATTTACACCGTGCGCCCTCCAAATTCCTCAGATCTGTCCGAGTGAGCGTCAGTGGGACGTGTTAATAAAATGGAGGAGGCCGCGTGTGCAGCACAGAGGAGTCGGAGGACGGGCTGCTGATACCAGAGCACGTCTTCAGCGGTTTTGTGGTGCCCTTGCATACTTTTGTATATATATTTCCATGTTGTGAGGCTTTGTGTGTCGTGTCCGTAGGGTGATGCATGTAGTGGAGCTCGTGCCGCTAGACAAACTGGAGCTGTGTGGGCTTTATCTTGCAAAGAGCCAGACAGTGTTTCTGAGTGGACGGAGATGATTTCGTACATGTCTCCTCAGCACTTCAGGTTAAAAAACTCCCATTGTGTGTGTGTGTGTGTGTAGGAGCATCACTCACATCCAGCTACGCAGGCAAGCAGGGGTTTTTACCGTGGGTACGCTCACAGCGTGCAGTCCCTTCATGTGCACGCCTGTGGGTTTACAGTACGCGTGTGCTCCTCAGAATACCACTGTTGAGTAGACTTCACGGTGCGCGTGTCAATCAGCTGCTCCCGTATCTGACATCTGACTGAGCTCCCTCTGTGTTTTTTCCTCTTTATTCCACTTTTGTCCCCAGCAGGACACCTACATATGAGCGTCTCTGTGTCACCAGCGCTCTGAAGATCGCATGAAACGTGACACCGGAGGACAAAATAATTTGCATAAATACATACATAATGCAAAATACAGAAAAAGAGTTGTTATATATAGATACAGTAGACATTCCCCAAAGTTGGAGAGCACTTTTAAGTTAACCTGTCATTTTCTCGGTCTTATTTCAAACGGCGACGTCTTTCTGCTTACAAGGCATTTTCTGTCACATTCCACCAAGCTCAACAAAAAATGTGTTTAAAATGTTCACCTGCTGCAGTTTTATACGAGTTTGACAGTTTACGCATTAGACCTGCGTGTTACTGTAGTCGGTTAAATGTGTGTTGCAGTGATGCCGCTGTCAACTGCTTTTCTTATGAGCTATGACAGGCGCGCCTCCTCGCGCGGCTTCCTGTCTCTGGTGTTTCGCTAAGTCGACTGAAACCCAGCCCGCTAGTCCTTGCGCCTGACCCCTGGCCAGCGTCTGCGCGTGTGGCCCAGACGGGTGATTTGTGTGTGTGTGTGTGTGTGTGTGTGCACGCACATCGAGTGTGTGAGATCAGCGGATCCTGGATGATATCCCGTCGGCCGATCTGAATCCCATTTCCCCTCAGCCGGCGTGTCTTCCTGCGCTCGGGGGTGCAGGGAGGAAGGTGAACGCGAAGGTGGAGGCAGCCAGCACCCTCGCACAGATCAATGCAGGTGCTGCAGTAACATGCACTCATCTGTGTGAGCAGGGAAATAGCAAGACAGGACCCCAATTACTATGAATCAACAGTGAATCAAGCTATTGCCAGTTTATGAGGCCTTAATGTTTGATGGTGCAGGGTGAAGTCTTTCCTCCGACACAGAAGGTGATTAGTTTCAGCTTTAAATGACGTTTTTCCAAATAAACTGGAGGTAAACAGTTCGACGGCTACACGTCTTTTCTATAAAACTGGATTTGCGAGGAAGTAAAACGAGGGAATGGAGCTGGGATTAGAAAGGAGGAAAAGAGAGCGAGCGCGAGGCAGATGGAGAGAGATGGTTGCAGGCCATGCGGTTTTATTGCTATTCATTGGGAGTTAAACTGTGGCTCCTTGGCCTAATGAAATGTAAAGCAGCAGCGTATTGATGTCCACGCACGCACACTCATTAAAATTCCTACAATGTGACTTTTGCTAAATGCGTGTTTGCCTACGTGGATGCGTCTCGGCTGCTAGACTCACTCTATTGATTGATCTATGAATATATAATCACCAGTGTAAATCTCAAAACCCGGGCAGTCTATTGGATGTGTGTGTGTGTGTGTGTGTGTGTGTGTGTGTGCACATGTGAGCGAGGACAGTGACGTGAGCTGGAGTAAATCCGTGGTCCTGGTATGACACAGCATCTCTGTGAAAAATACCCACCTCCTGAGTTTATATCTTCCTTCCTCCTCTGGTGTGTGTGTGTAGGTGTGTGGGTGTGGGTGTGTGTGTATGTGTCACCCTTGTAGATCCTTTCGCTTCTGACTTGCGAGTCATATCAAATTAGCACAGTATTGGTAAATCCTGACTGTATTTATTGATTCTATCTGGCACGGCCGAGAACAGCTGATCAAGGCTCTCCTGTCAAAGTAAAGGCTCATTTACTTATTTTGAGTCACATTGTGGCTCTGTAGATAAGAAGCAGCAGCGCAAATAATTATATAATAATAAAAACATTTTCAAGCAAACAACTTATAATACTCATTGCCTCCTGTTGCTCAATTGACAATTTCAAAGTTTCATATAACAGATTACTATATATTATTTTATATGTTTCGCTTTGGGCTGATAGTCACTTGGATCATGTTTGACATAGAGAAACATAAGCCAAACAATATTACTTGTGGTGAGGAGCTGCTCCTTCACTCTCCACACTGAGAGGAGTTAGCTGCGGTGGCTGTCTTCCAGTCCTGCCTCATGTCTATGCATGAGACTATATAGAAACACTACAGGTATATAGTCATCTTTGCTCAGTACGTCAAAGTCACACATGGTTATGTATTCCCTTTAAAACGCCACAGAATGTGTCTTTGTAGACTGGGCTGCTGATTTTTAGCATGAAATTGTGTCTTTTGTGCTGTTTGTCAAAAACACTGTTGAAGAAACAACCTCAGATCTGGATAAAAACCTGGAAGTCCTTTCATTCCCGTTATTTTTCTTCCCCTCTTATTGTCTACCTGCGAGAACAAGGCACACTCGCCACATCAGGTGAGATGAAAAGGAACTCTCAGCGGCCTGAAGTATTTCCGCATTTCCGAAAGAAAAAAGATGCAAGCAAGACAGAAGGGGGAGAAAGACGTGGGGGTGTAGTCAGAGCGGCGTAAAGGTGTGTGCGGGGGTGGTTTCATGTCATTTCATCATTTTCCTGCAAGCAGCAAATCCAATTACTTCTCCCTTTCCTTTCTATCTTGGAAGATGGCCTGAGTGACAGGCCCGATTGGAGTACAGCGCTACTGAGGTAACCGTGCCAACTGGTTGACTGACATAACTCCAGCACTTCAGTGCCTTTGAGACAGGGAGACAAGTGAAAGCGGTTGAGACTTGTGGGACGGAGGTGCTGAGGTGGGCCTGAAGTTCTGTCCTGAGCTTTTGGTCATGTCCCACCCACTCAGTGATGAGCTTATTCGCTCTTGGGCAACGTGATCCTTCGCTCCTGTGTTAAACAAGTAAGACAATGTCATGAGCCCCTCTGCATATCACTTGTACGTGAGTGTTATGAACAACTTCAGCCAACCGAGGCAGATGGCCGCTGGAGATTCTCACCCATTAAAGGGATTTCTTCTCCTTTTACGTTACCTAGTGCTGCTCAAGTTGGATTTTTCTTTGGTGGTTTTATAATATTGTGTAAGGTCACTTTAAAGGGCTTTGAGATGACTGTTGCTCTTTTTGTGAGCATCTCCTGCTAAAATGTTTCAGACTTTCAAGCCAAATCTAAAATGAAAGAAGACAAAACAAAAGCAACTCAACAGTTTGAGTCTTGACCACCCTTCAACCAGTAGTAGCGTAGCATCGCCTCTCCGGCCTTAGACTCCTCCCTATAGTTTGAGATGACCGCGCGTGGCTCAGCTTTCCCAGCTTAGCAGTGAAACTATCTGTCAGAGTGATTAAGCCTAATCAGGAAACATGGGATGGGAAGTAATTTAGCATGTGAATGCTAATTAGCACCAGCGCTCAGACTGGCAGACGATGATTGAAGCGGCGCATCGGCTGCCCAGCCTGGTTAAATGGCAGCACCACCAGGCTGGTAGCGATGATTGATAACCTCGAGTAGGGCTGCTGTCTGTTCCGCTGTTTGTGTGCGCTGCAGCTTCTCTTCTTTCTCTCTCTCCGGTGCAAACTTATAATGAGCAGATGAGCGAAACACCTGAACACACTAATCCCATCTTTATTCCATTATCTAGAAATTAGTTGAATAATGTCCTATTAGTTTCTCGGAATCCACAACAGGGGTTTCTGAGCTTCCCGCAGCTCTGATCCTCTAAGTGTGCAGAAAAACACACTTGTGTACAGTATCTGTGCAGGTACTTGCTGCTATGCATGACATGAATATGAGAATATATAATATTTTAAGAGCCTGTTGAGAGCAGACTTGTGTCTCAGTCATTCAGAGATAATAAGAGTGTTTGCTGTGAGCAGGGCTGATGTTTGAGTGAATCATCTTCCTGTTCTCTCTATAAGTACGTCTCTGGTCCCATCCCGACGCCACTTCCTCACATTCATGTCACCTTCATCTCTCTCTCGCTCTCTGAAGTGGTCTAGATGCTCGCTAGTCTCCCTCCCTTGGGAATCGCCTGCCTCATCTGCGTGTCCGTGTGTGGTGAACTGTCCCTCTCTCCCCTACCTACAGTATTCTCCCTATCACCTCGATCCATTAGTACATTGGTGCGCGTCTCCCCGCACGTGCTGTGCTGCTGTCCGTCAAAGCCTTTCACGAGATGGACGTAGAGGAACGCGAACGGGAAGAGGCGTGGATGAGCGGGTGCCGTAGAGCTGAGAAAATAAAAAAAATATCTCTAACAAAGACATTCAGTGGTTTAAATGATTCACTGTGCGTTTAATTTTAATATATGTGAAGAAAAATGTTTGCATGTAAGAGAGTGGCACGATGTGGGTAACTGAGTGTGTTTGTGCAGGTTTGCTTGGTATGATGATAACAGCGATAGTCTACTCTATGCTTTTGACTGTTGCTTGTTGCCAGGTAAGTTCAGAAAATTTCAATGAATTGTAATAAAAGACAACACCTGAGTATATATAGTTTCTACTGTCAGAATGGGTCCAGGAGGACTGTGAACGCATCAGCGTGTACGTTAGAGTGGCTTCCACCCTCCATGCTCATGTGCATTTGAACTCCCCAGCTGTTACGCATTATAGCAGGAGACAAATGATGAGACTGACACAAGTAGAGTAAGAAGCTTCAGCATCGGCGGAGATGGATACAGAAAAACTCCTTTAGCACGAGTGATCCGAGTTACAGCAGCAGGATCTGTGCCTCCTCCGGGACTCAGGCTGATATAATAGTGTTCTGCACCACTTATTAGCAGCAGCCGCTGCTAATGTGCCATTGTGGTTGTAGGTTCAATTCCCAGGTGGGCTATCACTTCATATGTATTACCCCCAGTGTCCTTGAGCAGGGCATTAGCTCAGCAGTCCCCAGGGAGCACTATGGCTCGCTTTTAATGGACGGGCGATGTGCATGGAGAGCGAGATGGGCGTATTAGTGAGCTAATGAATCTTTGATAAGTGGGAAGGCTTTGTGCGCGTCGAGAGACAAACGTGAAGATCACAGCTAAACCTTTGAACTGTGAGATGACTGTAGCTTCGCAGGGTCTGACATTGGCATTGTTACCACAGCGATGCGCGTCCGGGTTGCACTATATGCAGTAAATCCATCGGACACAAGGACATCAGCTGTTCAGTGTTACTGTTACTCACATGAATTAAATATGTGTGTGTAAAACTGCTGCAGCGCAGAAATGCTATTAACGCTGACGATAATATTAATGCACAAATTGGATTGGTGCCAATATTAGCATTTCAATCTATTGCTTTTTTTTTTTTTCCCACCGCGGGGTTCCCCCCCTGCAGAGTATGAACATAGGATATTCATCATGAATATGTCTTATATAAAAGCCCGGTGCTAACACTCTGACTCCAGCAGTGCAGCGTCCTAACCAGTGGAGACATCATCAGCCCTGGGACGGATTCAGGACGTCCTGCTGTTGGGGCAGTGTGCAACCGTGGGTCCAGACAAACAACAGACGCGCGCACATATGCAGACATTCAGCAACAGGCAGAGATGCGGCCAGACAGCTGTTGTGTTGATGACCAGCGTCAGGTGCCAGTGGCCTGATTCAAGCTGGCTAACCTCACGTCACAACATGTGTCCGCTCAGATACGGGAGGTGATGGGCGGACGCGTGACTGTGCCTGGCATGCGTCTGGTGAACAACTGGGATGTCGGGTGGCAGCTGTGTGTGTGTGTGTGTGTGTTTGTGCTCAGATCGAAGTTTTGATTGTCACACACCTCACACCTTTCTAACAGTTTCAAGGATGTGGGTAAAGACCTATGTGACCCTGTGGATGTTAATAAAGATGTTGCCTTCATTGGTTTATAGGCTCCGCATCCAAATAACCTTCAGTCTGCATCACAGGCTAAATATCATATATAGGCTCTACTTGTGCATCTGTTTAGAGCCCATGCATGAAAAGATACAGATCGTATGTGTGTATGTGTAATGAGATTTCAGAGACTGTATTTTCCATTTGTTTGTGTGTGTGTATATTGGTTCATGAGAGCAACTGATCCTTAGATTATAGAGAATCTCTGGCTCCCTGTGTGTGCGCGTGTGTGTACGTTAGTTCAGCTTCCTCAGAGTTTGTGCTCTGTTGACTGTAGTGACGTAGTGTGTTTGAATATAGCATCAGCTTTCTTTGTGTAGAATGGAAGCTGCCCACCTGATGCCAGGGCAGCTGCCACACAAGCAGCTCACGAAACACACACACACCGATTATTTCATTTTGTGCGTGTGTTCGAGTGTGCGTTTGCTGCAGAGGGGGAAGAGAAAGGGGCAGCTGCAGTCTAAAGCCTTCATCAACTGTTCCCCTAGCCTGCCCCATCTGTCTGTCCATTAATACACACACACACAAACTAATTCGTACACATGGTCCTTCTGTTGTCTTTGCAGACACACATGGCGTAGTTTACACTCAGCGAGGTCTGTCACGATAATGACGTTTATTCTCTGATGTCTTATGTGAGGACGGAGCGCGTGTCATGCGCTTGATGACACCACTAAACACCGTCCGTGCCAGGTCTGTCTAATAACATGTGCAATTTGGGTGGAAGCGACCGTGTGGTTTAGTAATCGAACATCCATCCGTGACGTGAGCGTCTAAAGATGGGTGACATGGGATAATCCAGGCAGGCAAAACACAGGAAAACTGTCCTCTGTGCAGAAACCCGCAGTTTTAATTTCCACGGTTAAAACCTCCTTCACTCTGCTGTGTTCTGTTAATCCGCTGTTGCTTTTGCTCAGTCATTGTCCTACCCTTGGCTCCTCTGTATGTATTTTAGTAAAACCCAAAGCCAGCTTGTCGGCCCGACACAAGGACGTCGGGCCGTGGCTCAGCACCCGTATGTTAATGAGAGCGCGAGCGATGCGGAGAAGTTGGTGCGGGTCAAGGATGCATAATGAAATCGAAAATAAGAAGGTTGCGAGCGAGAGACGAAGAGTGTCAGAGTCAGAGCATTGTCCTTGATGATGTTTATGATATTGATTGGCTGCTCTCCAGAAGCTTCCTGATTTCTGATTTGGACACTTGTGAACATTGTGATTGCAGCGAGAGCATCTAATGTCTCGAGTGGCCTCTGCAATCAAGGACAATGACCCTTCACTCTATGTATACTTTCTCTCGCTCACCCACACTTTCTCCCCTCCCACACTTGAACACCCAAAGTTAAAACACGGAAGAGTTTGGCTGCAGTTGTGCTTTCATATATATTACGTATATATAACTATTACTTACGTTTTACGCTCACATTTATGCTTTTCCATCTCCCGTTTCTTTACCGCTGCTCCACTCTCTCTCCCTCCTTCTCCCTAGACCTCATCTGATACACAGGCAAATATCCAGATTATTATTTGAGGGATTTGTTGGCTGCATGCCTGTTGGACATGCATCAAAGAAAGTTCGCGAGCGACTGTTTGTGTCATGGATGAAAGAGCAAAACAGATAAAAATGCATTAAGACAGACAGATAAGCACACGCCAGTAGAAAAGCACTGGAAACATATACGCAGGTTGATAGAGGGGGAATCGAAGGGGACAAAGACCTAAGCAGAGCTTGTGTTGAGCCATCTGCTCTGTGTGTGTGTGTGTGTCTGCACACTCGCTCCTATTGTATCTCGATACAGCGGAGAGATTGACTTAGATCACCAAGACTGATATCAAAGTCACATTCTAGGACACGCTCCAAGTGCCAACCCCGTCTCTCTGCACATGCAGCTGAACGATGGGATATTGTTGCATACAGTATATATATATATATATATATACGACGATATATAAAGTATGCATGTGCCAAGGTCTCTTCTCTAATTGAAGTGTGCAGTGGCTTGGCAGGCTGCCTGACACTTCAGAGTCATGCAGGGACAATAGAAGAAGAGGATGACACGTAGAAAACGAGGGAAAAGAAAAGCGGGAGGGGTGGATGAGTTGTAGGAACCTGAGGTGGGGGAGAAACTAGGGGAGAATGGAAATGAGCTGATGATGGAGGGAATTAGACAGTAACAGCACAACTAATGCGGTTAGTCTTTCCCCAGAGGACAATAATGAGACAATATTATATTTCACATACAGCTTCATATTTTTGAAGTCATCTTTCTAAATGGCTTACATATACTTTGATGAGGACCTTTTCTTTAGGCTTTTAGTTAATCAGCGGTTAAATCATCATCTAATCCACACTTTGGATTTGTCTCAAATACGACATGCAGGTAAATGTACTATTATTTAGTAAATAATATACTATTTACTGTAACTGTAATTAACCTATACTACATTGTACAATAGCTTGAGGCTGACAGCTGGTGATCTAGTTAAGTTCTGGGCTTACAACAGTATTTGAGTTGCAGCACTTGCAATAGAAGTCACTGATGACAATACTTTACCTTCGCAAACTGACCAAATGTGCAATCGTGTGTGTGTGTGTGTGTGTTTAAATTTGACAGAGTTGTCACCTGGAAAAGGAAGGTGATTTTTCGAAGCAAATTGCGGCACGTGTTTTTAAAATAGTAATTGCCTCCATGAACGGTGTGCGCCAGCTCCAAAAGTGGGCTATACTGACAAGCTGGCCAAATAGAAACCTGGTAAAAAAAAAAGAAAGAAAAGCCGCCATGTGTCTCCCCCACTAAAAGAAGCATCCTTATGTAAACTTTGCTCGAGGTGAGGGACGCCATGTTATCTCCGACAAGTTGCTCAGCCCTCAGAGATCCCCACGCTGCTGTGTGCGTGTGATACGACGTTTCGATTGGATACGTCCTGCAGGAAGCTCTTTACGTTCGCATTAAACGTGTACTGTGTTCTCATGTTTATTCGACGGCAGGCACGGGCTAAAAATAAGCAGCTGTGGTTGAAGCCACAGCTCTGAACTGGGAACCATCGTCTGATGCGCCACAACGGTGAGGTTAAACCATCAGATTACAGCAGATTACAATGCACCAGGGACGGCTGAATGGAAGATTATGGCAGAGAATAATGGAGGGATGGTGGAGAGGGACGGGACTTAGACGATTGCACGCGTGTTTGTGTCCGTTTTGCTGATATGAACTTCCTCTTGTTAAAGTTCAGCTGTTGCTGTTTGCGCCGTGACTGGCTGAAGTGACCTGGTTGTAATTATGCCGGTTACGTGTAAAATGCATCAACCGATACTTTAAATATATACACGTGAGAGATATTTATTGTTCCTGAGATGTGTTCAACCTGCTTGGTTAAAGCTGGAGCGATATCGCGGCCGTGTTTTTATTTTCCTTTAGGGCAGTGTGTGTTGACATTCTGCACTCTGACCCCTGTGTCTTGACAATAAATCCGTGAGCTGGTCACGGAAGCGGTAAATAGGCAATGAGACCTTTGAGACTTCTGACCGGGAGGCAGCGGACCACACAGCCGCTTGAATTAAGCACCACAACATACGACTTATTCTCACAGTTAGGAAAGCAAGTCCTCAAAAAGACCTGATTAAGGTGGTGGTGGTGGTGTGTTTGAGACCTTATCTCCTGCATAGAAGCATTTTCTGATACTTAGTCCTTTTTGAGAATATGCAGCAGAGACAGTTTACCGTCCCGGTGGCCTGGAGCTGAGACGGCACGCGGGGCACAACATTACTGTAATTTATGGTGAATTAAACAATGGTAAAATTAGACCATTTGGCATTTTCCTTCAGGGAGCGCTGGTGCTCATGCAGGGACCCTAATGATGTATCAAGGGTGCACTTAAAAAATCACTGGACAGGAAATAGTAGCACTCTAATCAGATTAGCACCTTCTTCAGTCTCCGTGTAGAACACTGACCTTGTTTTCGTTCAGGTGGCTGGTGGATGTTTTAGATGTGCGTGGCGTGCTTTGCAGTCGACGAGGAAACAGTGAACGAGGAAAATGAAAGAGCGGAGCGATAGACTGGGCAGGAGCTGTGGAGGAGGGCGCGGAGACAGGCGAGAGGCGGGGGAGAGATTAGAGATGAGAGGCCTCTCCACATCCTCCTGTATCAGTCCAAACCGCCCGCGCGCCAGCCAAGAGTTTCACTGCGTCTCTCCTTCTCTTCTCTTTTCCTTTTCTCTTCCTCTGTCTGCCAGACAGATGACAGAATGTGGAGAGAGGGATTAGGGAGGGAAGATGCAGGGAGACAGAGGGATAACAGATTTTTGGGCAGGATGAGAGTGTTAACTTTGGTTCCTGAGCTTGTGTGCACATTTGTACGCGTGGCTGTGCATAATAAGAGTTTGCAGGTATGTGAGCACCTGGACATCGCAACCACCAGGGTGGAATGTTTGTGATGCACAGCTAAACTCACGCGAGGGATGGCTTGGAATCCATATAAAAAATATAATACCTTGCATATTATGTTAATATTTATAAAATGAGTATATTCTGTGTGCTAATAACCTAATAAATGATAATTATAACTAAATGGTAATTAAGTCTCCTTTATTCATGTCTGCCGTCATAGTAACCTAATTTTCCTTGCTGATTTCACAATTTCATGCCATGGCCCGTATTTTGCTCACATCCCGGTTCTGATGATATCTCATGACATTATTTTGTAAAGAGGAACTGCAGCCAGACTGGAGTCGGACTAGAAAACCCAGAGTCATCCTGCAACCACCTTCATGATATTGATTATCTAGGCTCGGTGTAATCCAAAGAGAGCCAGACTAAAGTAGCACTAGCTTCAGGTGACTGCTTGTGCTTGTGTTTGCTAGTGTTACTGCATGTGTGTGTGTGTGTGTGTGTGTGTGTGTGTGTGTGTGCACCATTGTGATTCAGAATAGCTTAAGGACAAAAACTTTTATATTGAACAACCCCTCCCCTTCTTTGTAAGTGTTTTATTATCTGTTTAGACAGCATAGCATAACAAGAGAGGAAATGGTGCTTCGACTACTTGGCATCAAGCGGATCGGAGCCCATGGGGGACAGCGCTGTGTGTTTATATTTATATATATAGAGTTTTTCCCTCCATATTGTTTATTTGGTTTGAACCAGCAATCTGCAGTGCTGCTCCCAGGTCAGCCATTGTGAGTTGTTTACTTCTGCAAAGGAGAAAAAAAAAAGGAGCACTTTGAAACATTTTTAAATTGTCAGTCAGCCGCAGGGTGAGAGCCTGTAGAGTGGGTTCAAAAGGCAAAAAGCTTTACTTTTGGAGCTTGCAGCGAGCTGGGAAGAGCAAGGTCAAAGGTCAACAAAGAGGAAGTTTAATAAAGAACGAGCGGGGAGGGGGGAGCGGTTGTGTTTGATTGATTGTTTCCTGTCTGCTTTCTCCTGTTTCTCGTCGTTTTCTGCTCTGTGGCTTCTCTGTCCACTTAAGCGTCTTGCTCTAGATGTTCACCTCTGCCACTGCAGGGTTTTATGCAAGAGAGAAAAAAAAAACTCTTCACGTCTCCTTCTCTTTTTCTGTCTCGTCTGGAGAAATGTGACTTTTCAACCCATGTCTTTGTTTAACCTTCTAATTGGTAGGTGTCTAGCAAGAGAGCATAGTGATGCCATCACATGTCTAAACTCCGTCTGTCTCACACACACACACACACACAGTAACTGTGACAAATGAACAAAAAGTAAATCAATCAAATTATCAGCTTCATTTAATTACCCAGCAGGGACAATAAGGATGCTAAATCCAGATTTGTCTGCACTCGAAAGCGAGCACAGGCAAGACTATTCAGCCTGAAACTCTCTCTCCTCCGTCTCATTCCCTTGCAGCAGGGAGTCTTTTTTGTTTCTCTTTTGAAGGCATTGCTGCAGAGTGAAGTGATGACAGCTTATCGGATTAGGGATCACTGGATAATAAATACCCTTGTTTGATTTCTCCACCCATACTCCTTAAACATGATTACTGCTTACTGTTACCGCCAACATCACATTATAGCATGCTCCAGAGCAGCACAGACATTTGCATAATGTTTATAGAGATGGTGAGAAGTGATGACTGCAGAGGGGATGGATGCTGAGGGATGCGTTGAACCGTCTCTCCCCCTCCATCTCTCTTTCTCTTCATCATTTGTGTTGCTGTTTCGTCTTGACCTTGTTACCATGTTACATGGAAACACTTGGAGCTGGCCCGGCGGGGATCTATAGTGCAAAGTGTCTGCACCTCAAAAATGATTTATGGGGCTTGGAAATATCTGCATATATGCATTTTAAGTTTTGTAACTTTTGAATGAAGATTCAGGGTAGAAAAACTCCTCTGCTCACGCAAATCTGATGCTGATCAGTCTCTTCTCTTTATTAGCAAAAAGCAACATCACTGATGAGTTTGTTTTTGCCACTTGGCCAGTTAGTCACAAAAACTTGCAACTTGTCTAGAACCAGCGCTAAAGCAAAAAATAATCAAACCATCAGAACCTAAGGTATATTAAAAGCAAGATATAATTTATCGTCATTAGGTGCATTAGTTATTTTTTAACCTAAAACTTAACTTTGGCCTTCTGGGCCATATCTGCTGTACACCAGACTGGAATGAGGCCAACCGGAGTAACGGGGACCTTTATCCAGCCAAGCAGAGAGCCAACAGAGCGATCAGTGTCGCCGCTCGGCCGCAGTGACGATCACCAGACGGCGCGGCCCTCTGTGTGAGCTACATTCATGCCTTTCACATGTCGGCACATCCTGAACTCGACCCTGCTGTGAACCTCAGAGAGCATCACAGACAGCTAATTACAGCTGCGGCGCTTGCTGGCTTGCCTTCGACGCAGCTCTTGTGCACACGCGTGGGCGCATGGCACGGGCGGCGTTGCCCCTGGAAGGATCTGAGGCTACGATGCTGTTTCGCGGGAGAAACAGAAGCTCGCTTGTCGAAGAGTCAAGGCAGTTTGCACCTTCAACATTTCTAATGCACTTGTGGGTGAAAATGGGAAAGACAGGTGAGTAATAAATCATCTTATCAAGAAGGAAAGAAAACACAGGGAGAGACCCAGACAGACGCTGGGAGACGGAAAGAAAGTCAGAGAGACAGAAAGAAGTTGTCAACATCCTCTCCGGGGACACAAAGGGCTCCATTGTAGTTCAGATGTTGCGCCATATTTTGTTGTGATGTCCAACGTTTTGGGCTTGGTGCCTGTGCCATATGTCATAAAATGTTTTGCGAGTGTGTAGTGGCCAGAAACACCAGGCTGTCTTTTGGCTGCTGCCACTGTGGTGACCATCGCCTGTAGCGTGCACCGACGCGTGCCGACGTCCCGCCGAGCGACAATCTTGAATCACCGCGTCCAGTCGGTGCTTTTCACCTATTTAGGACTTCTTCCCTTCAACACCTCAGGCCCAGGCAAGGCTGAAGTTTTGTGTGTATTTCTCGACTTTGTAGCAGTTTCCATGTGAAATTTCCCTTTTTGTGTTGTTGCCCATCCACCACAGCTCAGCAAGAAAACAGCATCAGCAAAACACAGAGAGGGAACTTTGTTCTCAAAGACTGCAAATCTGAGAGATAGTCAGCGGACTGATCTATCTCAGACTGCTGAATCCTCAGATTAACTTCTAGCCAAACTTTGGAAGGCATTTCTTCACACAACTGGGACTGTGGATTTTGTCCCTCGTTATGAAATGGCTGGGGTTTTGTTGTATTCATGAGGAATAATTACAGGGACCTTCTGAATGTACGCACTGGTAGGTGAGTATTGGAATAAGGTACAGTACACGTAACACAAAGAAGTAAAAGGCGAAAAACATGTGCCCACAAATCTGCAATGAGTTGCTTAGCTGGGAGCTTTGCCTCGTGTTCAGGTTTGGGTGTTGGGTTCTTCATCGCAGCTGGAGACAAACTCAGCCTCAACAGGTAGTTTCACTATCGGTTGTGGAAGCAGCTCGTTTCTTTCTCAACAATGAAAGCAGCCTCTTCTGGAAAATATGAGACATCACGCTGCCAGAGGACCGTGTTGGCACGTAATGAACTGTTGATCCTGCCGACAGACATCTCCGTCCTGTTTCATTTAATTAATATGCTAACTGTCCTCTGAAGAAAAGGTGCAGAGCAACGTTTTCAGATTGAACGTGTCTGACATGTTGCAAATAAAGAAAAAAGAAACTATTAAGCAGACTTTGAAAGTCTAAATGTAATGGATTTTTTTTTTCTGGACAAATACATACTTAATAATAGTCCAGTAGATTTTTGCTCCAGCCTGAAGTGGTATTTGTGTTGTTGTCATCTAACGTTCAAAGCTTGTATCGTACTCCGCTGGAATCTAATGTGATTGGGCTTTTACTTGGAGGCGATGCATAAATCTTTCGCAGAACAGCTCCTATTAAATCCATTTAAGGATGTTCAGATGAGTGAACAGTGAAGGAAACAGGGCTATTTGGCCGATATTGTTCGTGTGTGTGTGTGTTTGTGTTTGGCGGACGTGAACTTATCAACCCTGTCGCTAACATGATTACCCTCTAGCCATGTGGCCTTTGAGTTAACACACACAAACAGAGACACACACCAGGCCGGGCCACGCTGCCTGTTACTCCGAGTGTCCTGGCTTGAAGACCCAACAGAAACAGACAGAAACCAAAATATCACTGCAGGGTTCCCGTGTCAACACTAGCAGATGCAACATTAATTCAATCAGCCATGGAAAGTCACCGAGCGGAATGGCTGCAAGAAGGAGCCAGTGGCGCCGCGTTTGGGAGACCTGAGGGACCGCGCTTCTTTCTTTTTTTTTTTTAACGGGTCCTGGGATTTGATGATCGTAGTATTTAGGGGGCAATAAATAAAATAATAATAATACAGTGAAAATATACGTCAGCGTGGTGATTAGTGTTCGCTGGCACAGAACTGGTTGGCAGCCTCTGAACCGGCTCTGAACACAAATATTGAGATGGTGCTGTTTTCAGGGAAACAAATCTATAGAATTGTGATTTATAACCTACCCATCGGTGTAAACCTGTAACCTGTGTCTGTGAAATCGCCTGATTTGTTGCTCAGCCTCGACTGGACGATTAGAGAAGGCGGCGTTGTGCCTGAGTCGTCCTCTGTGTTGGAAGTCAGCTCCGGTGCGGCAGATGTTTGTTGAAGTCCTAGAGGGATTAAAAACAACAAAGCAGATCGGGCGAGTTCGTTAGTAAAAGCAGTGAAGTACATGCCATAGAACATTTACTACGTCTTTTGTGCAGGTGAACAACACCCACTGAAATCTGAGACATTGTTTGTTGAATGAGTGGTGAATAGAAAAGGCAGCTTTCTACGGACACGGGGACTAAACGCAGCGATGACATTTGTGCCTGCAACTCGTAACACTTATATAGAAAGGATCAGCGTGAAATACCCGCCGATGTGTTCATGCTAAGGAAAAGTGCTTCAGCTGTTGTTTATCCTCTGTGACATTTTCGAAGGGAAACGCGGCTGCCGGAAAGCGTGATTTGTAGATGTGTTTAGAGGCTGTTGTGCACCGCGAAGTCGTGACTTTTAGAAGACTGCCTCAGCTCGGCCGTAGCTCTGCGCGAGCGTGCAGCATGCTGCGTTCTCTAATCCCTCTTCATCCTTTTGGTGTCATTTGAAGTGAGAAGTGCTGCACCGTGCAATCTGGCTGACATTAAGCACATCCTGCCATTCAACCCTCTTCTTTACCTACTTGACTAGTAGCTTACTGTGACACAATCTGTCTGCTGCCTTCTTTTTTTCTGTTTTAAAACCTGTCCATCCATCCATCCTGTTTGCTGAACACACGTGTTCCGCTGTGTCGTCTGTTTGCTCTTTACTTCTGTGTAGTTCCGCGGCGCCACGGCCACTGCAGGCCACTGAGCACTTTCAAGGTTTAATGCCTTGCTAAAGGGCATCACTTACTGTAACAGGAAACATTTAAGGTGTCTGAATAACCGGGACGCATCGGTGTCCCACCTGTAACAACAGAGCTACACAACTACACTATCTACCGAGTAAAGTTCCTGAAATACAAACTTCTAGTAATACAAACGTAATTTTGTGTATCTTACTATTAAAATCCAGATTCTCAGCCATGGAAAATCTTGCACATGCTACTAAATCTGTCCATACACGCATGACTGACTGTGGGTTTTATTACAGTGTAAGCAGTCAGATAGACTAACAACATATCGTAAATGTATTGAATGTGAATTTTCACCATTTGCTGAATAGTGTGATCCTGCTGTATGTTGTGAGATTTGCACTGCGCTGCTGTAGACTGTGCTCATGCTCGAAAGGCTTTAGGGGCTTTAGTTAATCTGAGGTTTTAATTAGGGTTATTTCGTTTTTATTTAGTTATTCCAGAAAGTGGAATCTTCCCGAAAACAAAACGCTTCTCACACTGATTGGAAGCTGAATACGAGTCGGAGCGAGTCATGTGTGAAGGGAGCCGTGACTCCGCCAACATCCCTTCGCATTCTGGCTGTGTTTTTACCCAATCTGTGAGGGATTTGGATGTGGCCACAGGGTGCCAGAGAGTGGGGCAAGTCAACATGTGCCGGGGCAACAGAAGGTGTGTGTGTTCCTCGAGGTTTGTGCGTGTGTGTGTGTGTGGGGTTGCATGTGTACAGGCGCTAATCTGCTCCAGGGGGGGGTCCACCAGGATTAGTATAATCAGGGGTTTGCAAAGACCTCCTCCCACACCCCACTGCGTTTTACCTCCTTATCCCATCATCCCTCTGCTGCTCGACCCTCCATCCACCTCCTCATTCCTCCCTTTACCCTCCTCATCTCCCAATCCTCCCTCTCATCCTTGTATCCTTCCCCAAATCTCTTTACTACCGCTCAGTTCCTCAGCCTCACCCCCCGACCTCACCCTCTTACACTTATCCTTATCATTACCTTCTACATTGTAGGCATTTAGCTCAGCCGCCTGGAATTACAAGCTCCTTCCCTGGTGGAAAGGCTGTGGCGAGATACCGAGCGTCCAAGTTCTGGACGCCCCAGCTGTGTCGAAAAAGGTCTGATATCCCCGTGCGCGCTGACCAGCTACACGAGAAGCAAAGCGCGCAGAAAAGCAATTTAGAGCGAGGAAAGGTATCAGAGGTGCGGAGCTGCGGCTGCAGATTCAACGTACGGAGGGTTTAAAAGCGCTGACATCCCAACAACGGCTACAATCACAACAGAAACACAGACGAGCACGGCGCCGCATACAAATGTGTGCTCACTGAAGCCGCGTGTTATTCATTTGCACTCGGTGCCAGGGACGATTAACCCTTTGGACTCTGGCCTGCGAGCGAGCAGCACTGTATGGTGCCAACAACCGAGGTGACGGATCACCATGACGGAAATGGGACCCGAAGTGGAAAAACGACATTTCTACAGTTTGATCCTCCAGATGATGTGTTAGTGGTTCGGGAGGTAGAGCACCTGTGCCCCAAAAATGTCCTTGGGCAAGACACTGAACCTTTCTTAAAATTTTAACACTTTCTTATTAAGCATTATTAAAAACATGATGTCTGGCCATTGTTCCTTGGTGAACAGACACTGGAAGGAGGCTTTTGGTGGGAAGTTAGATCATAAAGGTAATAAAGATTTAAGCTGATGTTAACATGTTAATGTCTGTGGAGATTCTCAGTTAATGAATGTTAATGAATCTCGTGTTAATCAATGTGGAAATGAGAAGCAGACACTTCTGGTTTAAAATTCAGCATCACCCCCATGTTCTCAGTCGTCCGTCTGCATATATCTTCTTAAATGCTCCACTTTATCCCATTCTCTCATCCATTTATCTTCCTCCCTTTGTCGGGCATCCCTGTATTTCAGCACCGGCTTCCCTACACAGTAACTCAACACTGCTCACAGTCGGGCTCATCCACTTATCTTCACCCTCTCTAAAGGTCATTACGCACACAGCCTGTTTTTCAGATTAAAACAGAAGGAAGATGAGGTGTGTCGTTTCTGGCAGCGTCCAGCGCGCTCATACAGTGTGGCTGCGTATGCGGACGGATGGATAGATCGCGTAAACGCCAAAGAGCAGAATGGAGAACCAAGAGACACGATAAGGAAGAGTTGTAAGAAAGCTTGAGACGACAAAGGGGTTCATGAAACCACGGAGGAGGAGACGGGCAGGTCTTGAAATAAAACAGCCAAGAAAGGAACAAACCAAGGCTTTAGAACGAGAGTTGAAAAAAGGAAGGGAGGTCTCTTTTTCTTTTTTTTTTTAGATTTATTTATTTTGCTTTCTTTTGGGGGAGGGGGGGTTGGAGGGTGTTGCAAAAAAACGCAATAGGAGAAGGACTTGGCAGCAAGTGATGCCAGCGCCTCGTCGAATACAGATGAGTTTGAATTCACCGGCATGAAAAGGACAGAAAAGGCCCGTCGCTGTTTGTAAGAACAGGAACAAAGTAGTGAAGGTAGACTCTGTCGGTGGAGCTGTGACTGGTGCGGCGGGGGAACAAATTGGGATTCCACGGTTGCACAAGCCTCCTGTGCCGCTCATTGTGGTTGGTTTTTTTGTTTCGTTTTTTTTTAGCTTAGGTGGGCGGTTTTAGTTCATTCTGTTCAAACCTGCAGCGTTGCTGTTCCCGTTCCCGTCTAGACTGTCAAAAGAGGAAGGACGCTAGTTGACATATTTGATTCCTGATTTGTTTATTGTTGTGGCGTTAAGAAACGTGTGTGGGAATGCATCGGTGCCTGTGTCCGTCTGTTTCGCCATCACTCTTCCTGGCTTCGTTTCCTCCCTTTTCTCTGTATTTGTTTGCGTGTGAAACCGTTTCTTCGAGAGGGTCGCGACCCCTCCATATAATGCGTGTATGTGTTTAGGTGAAGCCCTTGTGTTTTCACATGCAGATCAGCCACATAAGCCTCTGCACACAGGCTTTCACACGGACCCACTATAGTCTTCAACCCACTTGTCCGAGGTAGCGTGCCGGCGGGTCACCGGCTCCTTTCTGAGCGCATAATGTGGACTGGTTGCTGTGGTTGTTGACTCGGCTGACGGCTGGAGTGTCCTTTGTGCCTCCGTCAAGCAGCGATGCTTTTTGTGTTTTCTTCTGTGTGTTTGTATTTTTTTTTGTTAAGTCCACTGCAAAAGAACCAGTTCTCTCACTGGAATAATAATTTATTTAGGAATAAATAACGACAATTTTAAACTTAACGATCTTGGTGGTCGGTGCAATTATTTAACTTACTGTGGCTTCACGGTTTCTGTGAGGAACAGCTAACCACGTAATAATCATTTAAAAACGAAGTTGTTTAATGTACAAACTTAAAATTTGACTTCCTGTATTGCTTCTCCAGTGGTGCCAAAAGCTGCTTGTTACTTTTAGGAGTTGCCTAGCAACATGAGCTCATTGACCATTAGCTGGTCTTACTGTATGTGGGCATATTTGTGTTGTCGGTTTTTGTAATTGCTGGTGTGTGACGGTTTTATTGCACTGTACCAACGGGGGCACATGATAACAGACACTAAAGAGGTTCACACTGGCGATTAAAGGAAAAATATACATAGAAACCCATGAATTATTAATGGGAATGGACGGATAAAAGCATTAAATGCATCTTTATCTGGGTGTCATTCAATTCTGCGCCGTTACAGATCGTTTCACCAGCACTAACGACAAAAACAAACCCTTGAGTCTTGTGAAAGACTCAGATATCAGTAGAAAATGAAATGATTACCTTGAATCTTTAACAAGAAAAATGCAATAATAAAATTTAACAGCAACTGCAGCACAGCGTGGAATGAAAGCACGTCGCTAAGTTGTCCTAATTCAAAATACAGTCCCGAACGCTGTGACGGCCTTTTCGTCTTTTCCCTCTCTTCTCATTAAAGCGCTGTGCCCGAGCTGTCCTTCCAGAAGCGTAATTGAAAGTGGGGAGAAAGGCAAATGTTGCTTTAATCTCATTTGCAGACGAACAATGGGCCTGGGACTATGCTAAATTCATAAAAGTGGCTTTAATGCAATGAAATTTAATGAGGTAATTTGTGACAGAGCGAGATGGTGGAAGTGTCCTGCTGCACACAGTCACACCTGGACAGCAGGGCAGAAACCTTTACTGTATAATAAAGACAGAAAATGCAGTTTTTATTCAACTGGACACTTGTTGTTTAAAACACAATTAATATTTTTCTATTCACTACGAATGACGGGCTTGAGTGCCTGTTAGTCTTGTGAGTGAAAACTGGAGATGCAGCCGTGGCACTTTTGCGGCACGCAGACGGATTAATAGTGACAACTGCGATGCCGTCTTGTTATTGGCAATTTCACCAACTGTCTGAAAGCGAAGTTCAAATTGCTGTGAAATCATTTGATCTTTGGAGCCGCTCTGCGATGGTTCTGACAACGGACGAGGAGTTTGGACGTGTGAAAGACAGAACATTTCCATAAAAGTGTTTTTATTTATTTATTTATTTTATTCAAATAAAGAGGACAAGGTTCAAATCTGTGTGTGTGTGGGGGCAACTAACAAGGCCTAGTGAATCACTTTTAGTTAACTCTCATAATAGTTTATTGATATCTGCCTCCTTTCCAACAGTTTCAAGAATGGATTTTGTTTTAATAGCAATTTGTCAGCCCTTCTTTGACACTGTCGTCCGCTTTATTATTAATGAACTGAAGCTAATTATTAAAGGAAAACACTCAAGTGAGCTGAAACTAATAGAGATCAGTGAATGTATCATGTCTTGCATGTTTATGTTCGTTTGGCTTGAAAGAATCAGAATCTTCTACTTTTATGTTTGACTTGGCAATAGTACACAAACGCGCACACACACATCCACACACACTCTCCAGCAGCACCACTGTAACACACTCTCCTCTTTGTGCTGCCGAGTCCTGGTGCCGCTACGTTGCTTCCTCTGCAGAAGCCAATAACAGTTTAACTGTACTGTCACTCAACAGCAGCGAGCAAGAAAAGAGGGATGAAAGCCAGCGGGGAGGAGAGACGGGGGAGAGAGAGAGAGAGCGAGACAAGGAGATGTGGAGAGATTAAAAGCGGAGAGATGGATGAGACAGAGAAAGGAAGCAAAGGGAGAGGGGGGAGGTGGTGGGTGATGCCGGAGCTATAGGGCAGATGAGAAATGTGACGCAGGGAGAGAAGAGGAGGCTGATGTGCATGTGTGCGTGAGAGACAGAGAGCAAGAGAGAGAGAGAGAGTAAAAGAAAGAGAGAGACCTCAAGTTAAGTAGAAGTGCAGCCAGAAGAGGCGGAGTGCTGGTCGATGCTAGCAGCTTTATAACCGCGGCGTAAATGGCCAAAACTCTGCCAGGTCTCCATCGATCACGGGTCACCACTGGCTAAAAGGACCCGATGGTTGCTCTAATAGGAAAGTCCAACTCCCACAATCCATTTAGGGCTACCCATAATGACAGGAGTAAGCTGTTGTTGTTTAATAAGCATAATAAAGCCGTTTATTTCAATATAAATAGCGTGTAGATTACAGTATAGGCTTAAAATGGGTTCAACAGGGTCACTTATTTAACAGCTAACAGCTCTGAAGTACATAACATCCACAGCAGCTTTACTAACAACTTTTTTTCGTACCCTTTAGATGTCCACCATATATTTATTTTTATATCTAATGATCGTTGTACAAAGATTAAATGTCATCTCCCCACTACGTCAGCCAGCCCTCCAGGCTCCATTAGCCAAGATATGAGGTGAGGACGGGCAGTGTTATCCAAGCAGAGGTGACTCACCTTCCCACTGGCTTCGTCGGGATTAAAATGCTCTTCATCTAGGGGACGAGATGGTGAGGGAGGAGAGAAGGAAAATGTACTTTCTGGAGTGATCCAGTATGGGCTGAGGTCAAGGGAGATGGCTGCGGTGCCACCCGCGTAATGAAGCGGGCGGTCGCGCAGGAGTCACGGTCACCATCACCGCTGTCGCTCCAGTTCTGGCGCGCGCACCTCAGAACGTTTAGTCCGATAAAAATGTCACATTGAAGGCGTGACCCCCACCTTATTTAAATAGTTTGATCATGTTGCCTGCACATTTAAACACTTTGAAATGGCTTCATACGTTTACCGCTGGATGTTTAGATTTCCATTTTGATTGCGCTTGTTCCAATAAATTCCACGACAGATAACCTTTAAGCCTCGTGCTCTCGCCGCCGCAATCAGTGATGAGTGCCGGGTTGTTCCAGACGTCGCTCTCCGCCACAGACGCACACACACACACACCTCACACACACCTCACCCACCTA
This sequence comes from Macropodus opercularis, assembly GCA_030770545.1. Classification (NCBI taxonomy): domain Eukaryota; kingdom Metazoa; phylum Chordata; class Actinopteri; order Anabantiformes; family Osphronemidae; genus Macropodus; species Macropodus opercularis. The sequence continues at coordinate 7,174,607 of CM061095.1, read as the reverse complement.
TACGAAGTGACACTAATGGAGCGTTCCATAATCTGCACCATCCATCCATCAGTAATGGGCTGCGCTATCAATCGAGCTCCTGTGGGGGAGGGCGGTGTATCTGTAGTCACCCTCATCGCGGCGATCCCTCATACGGTGTGTAATAACCATTCTCTGGGGTAATCTCCGCCGTGATGAGACAGATTCCAGCCAGCCTTGACCTCGGTGGCACCGCGGCTGATGATGATGTCATTTCCTCAGATAAGAGCCCCCCGTCTCGGGGCGAAGCGCGTGCGCTCCTGGAGACGGCTGCTCACGAGTAGAGGTCAAAGCTCTGATCTCATCTGTCTCCCTCAGCACGCTGATTGAATCGAATGACCAGAGAGAGGGAGATACGGAGAGAGCGCCCAAACTTGAAGTGTGTGTGTGTGTGTGTGTGTGTGTGTGTGTGTGTGTGTGCTTCTCTCGGAATATGAAGCAGGTGCTCGGCTGATTCTACTGGTTTTTAGCAGGAGGTTTCAGCACTTCCACGCTGTCCTCTATTAATGAGCCAGCAGGGCCGGACAGTTCGCTCCCAGCTGCAGCTTTTCCATCTTCACGGTAATGACAAATACAAAAACTTCAAGCGGATTCACTCAGTGCCTTACTGTCATGACACTGCAACTCCACACGATGCTCGTGCACGCTAACAAAAAAAAGTTACGATCTCCAGCCTGTTTGCCTGTGTTTGGTCTCCGCACCCAGCTAACTCGCTTTGCCTTCCCTCTGGAGTCCCGTGGGCCTGAGAAACTATCTCATTCAAAGCTGACAGTTTTGGTTTTGATCACCATGTGTGTGTCTGTGTTCTAAAAATAGGAAGGAAACAACAATGAAACGTTCACTCAGACTTTTGTTTCATCTTTTTACAGCGAGAATCAGATGCAGGAGGAATTACTCATTTTGAGATGATGCAATTTAGCATTTCGCTCTTGAATCTGTATTTTCACGAGTAAATGTCCGTGCTAAGTTGATTTGCTGATGAAAATGTAATGATGTATATGCATGTATATATTTTTTCTCAGCGCAGCATTGCAGAATTTGAATACAATGAGATTTAAGCATCACGATGTTTTAGTACTCATCAACTGTCAGTGCGTGGATATGTTTACATGCATGTGGGGAAGCTAAAGAGCGACAATGGCTGCGTTGTTTCCAGCAGCTGTGATCTCTTAGAGGCCGCGACAGAACGGTTTGCTGTGCGTGTGCGTTACGTGCGTTTTCCCAGCATCCATGTGGTGCCAGTGTGACTGCAGGACGGTCGCACCTCACTAATCATGACATCACGTTTTCCACCGGGGCCGTTTCCATCGCTCGCTCCTCTGCCCTCCCTCGGCCTCTCTGTTCGTCTCCGACGTAGCTGAACTTCCTCTGTGGGGCAAAATGTTTTTCTTCTACTTCTACTACTTCAATGAGCAAATATGTGAAAGGTGAGGCAGAAAAATGAAAGGCTGGCAAGAAAGAAGTTGAAGGATGGAGGGATTAGGTTGGTCAGCTGGATTGGTGTATGTTACTGCCTGGCACATCACACTGGGCCCACCCACAGCAAAGGGAATGAGCACATGTTCGCATTCCTCCCGAGCTTACCGCACACGCTCCAGTGCTGTGACTGGCATCATCCTCACTTTCCCTCACTGTAGGCATGCACTCAAAACAACATTTAACATCATTTTCCCCCAGCGTAATAGTGCAAAACATATAAATATATATATTTTATGTGGACACACACGTACTTTAAAGGTAACTTAACAAAAAGGTTTAGCTGGAAAAAAAGTCACGACCAGTAAAAGCTGCAATTAAAAAGAAACAGAAATATCTCTGGCATCGTTTCAGGTGGCACACGGTCAATTGCACAATGTTTGAAGTTTAATCATTGGAGCTAATTTTAGTTCTCTCTTAGATGTATTTCTTTTATGTATTTGCTTTGGGATAAGAAACTGTAACTATTGGGTAGAAACAATGACAGATGATACCACCATACAATGTAAATTCATTCAATATTCTTAAATGCCCCTTAAATAGACACTACAGGTGCTAGTTCAGTAGATCAGACCATCATAACAGTGGCCTTCTTGTTTGAATTGAATGCCCTTAACTCAATTATAATCCCATTTGAACTCCTCATGATCTGTTATGACTTCTATACAGGCTCTGTGGACTCAGGTTCAGTCAAAGCTCAGTTTTAAGGATTCAAAGGGAAACTAAGTCATGTTTTAACATGAAGCACATCATGGTGGCTTTGGTTTCTTCTTTCCACACAGGCAGTGAGAGCAGTGTTTGATCGCTGTTGCCTTTTTAAAAATGTTTTTATTATTTACTATTTTCTGTACTATAACTATTGACAACTCCGTTTTAAGTTGACAGCTTTGTCCCGCGTGCCCCCGTACGTCCCAGCTCTGTAACACAGCCCCTTAGGTCACATTCAAATGATGACGCTGTCACTTCTTCAAGCGCCAACATTTGAGCAGATGCCTTTTTATTCATGAACCCCGGAGCCGCAAAGGAGCTGGAGGTTTTGGGGACGTGACAGGAGATCAGCCCCGGGATAGTGCTCTGTCAGTGACGAGGGCTCAGGCGGCACCTTGGCGGTGACACGGTGGAGGTGGTGGGAGGTTTTGCAGTTGCAGAAAGCAGCCGGAGGAGAATATCAGATTCAGTGAAAAGATTTTATTCGTTGACGTTTATTTATTTTTTTTTTCACCCATTTTAATCCCTGCTAACCTCCACTTTTTTATATAGAAGGTTTCCGTCCACAAAGACAATTACAGCTTGCAAACTAATAAAAATTATATATTAGATATTACTATAAATAGTAATAAATACCTAATCTAAGTCATGAATACCTGCTTCCTTTAGAGCAAGTTCTTGTGGTTTTATTGAGAATCTGACCCATAAATAGACAGTAATGACAGAAGAGACAGTAATGCTGCATGTGCAATAATCATGTGCAATAATCCATACATGACCAAATAAAATGCACTAGAAGTATTTTGTTATATGGAAGTAAGTTCTTATACTGTTATATTGCAAACCCTCTTGATTGATTAACAGGAGATACTTAAAAGCAACCACATGACCTCTTAGATACACTTTTCACTCAGCTCAGTGTCTGTGCTCCTCGCTACGTCTCTTTTCTTGGTGTCCTGGGCATTTCCCACCACATCGGGGGGGGTGGGGGGGGGGGGGGGTTTGTGTCTGTGATGCCTTTAAATAAATAAAGAAGTGAAACACCAGTAAAAAGCTTTAGCCAAGGACAATAGGAGGTGAAAAGAAAAATGACAGCTTGTTGTCAGGGAAAAGTCGCAGGAAAGGAGAAGTGACAACAAGAAAGCGATGGAGAGGTTCACAGAACGAGTGGAATTAAAAAAAAACAGCAACTTGCGTTTATGTTTGGAATAACATTCAAATCTCTGCTGGAGGGTTTGTGTGGTTTTGTGACGGGCGTGCACTGCTGGGGCGTGTGGCTGTTTGTGGAATGCAAAGGCTTGAGCTTTACCACCATCATGCAAAATCCCATATCCATAAATACAGTTATAAGCAATAAAGACGAAGGATGAAACCTTTTCATAGCCTCCAGTCTCATGGCCTCAGCCTGCAGGAGCTGTACTTTACAGCCAGGCATTATCTGCAATGATGCTGCGGTAAATAAAAAGGTGAGTAAACCGTCGTATGACCCTACCGCACACGGCAGGAGCATAAACAAAAATCAATTACATTTGCACAAAAGCATCGATTTATATATGGCCCTTAAACAAATTCATCTCCGGATTTCTTACTTCCGGCTCAATGCTGCTCGCTGTGATGTTAAGAATGAATTCACATCATAAAGTTTTTTTTTTATCATCCTGCAGAGATGGTTATAGGTCGGTAAACACCATTCTGCTCGGATAAAAAAGGCGGGGGGGGGGGGGGGGGCTGTTTGATTTGTCAGTAAACGGAATAGCACAAGCAGAGCCACCGAAACACGTGGGTGGGGAGTAAGGAAAGGTCAGCGGACAGAGCTGTGGGTTCGTGTCTCTGCCTGTCACTGTTACAGGATTACTAGTCACGAGGAAGGATCTGCATGTGTGTGTTCTGCATGTTGGATATCGCGTATGTGCTACGCCTCCGTACTGTACGTCATTCGGCATAGGCACCGCTGCTCTTGCTTATCCCTGATATCAAAACCGTAATGTCTCCATCTCCCATGAGGCTTTGGGAGCGTGCTGACAGCTGCGTGCTTGGTGCGGAGCTGCACGTGACTTCCACTGGTACCTAACCTGGTGTTAGTTACAGATGGGTCTGGTGTCTGGTTCCAGCTCCACTCATTACACTGATGGGCTGTAACTCTAGCTCACACTCGCACACATACGCCCACGCTGGTAATGAATTGGCGCGAGTTATGGCCCATGTAAACCCGAGGGAGTGTTGTCAGGAAACACAACAGCAAGCAGGGCATGAAAACACACACACACACACACGCACATGAGATCTCATGTACATATAGAAACCTACTAATGAAAGTATTGATGTTTTAACTTATGCAGCCAGAGAAACATCATTTGCATGTGTGTGTTGGCTGCGATCGTTCTCAGAGCGCATTCCATCGCAGGCCGCCAAATCCCTCCTTGTCCTTCCTCTAGCCTCCCGTTTATTTTCTCTTGTCTCTCCTTCCCTTTTTCTCTCTCATCTTTTGTCCAGCTCTCAGCATCTTTCTTATTCCCCCTTCTGTTGCCCTGCACCGCATCTCTCCAGAAATCTTTCTTTCCAGATTCAAACTCTTCCTCTGCGCAGGGACCAGGAGTTTCTTTTGGCACAGTTAGAAATAAGTCTCCGATGTAAACACACACTTGACTGAAAGACTTATTTCACCCACTAACCCCTCACTGTTAGTCATTTTAGCCTAACATGGCTGCAGAACGCCTTCTTTTCTTTTCCGCTCCCATTGCATCCATCCCTTCCTTCCAGTGTGATGCGTCCATGCAGACACTCTTACGACACAGCGGTGACACCACCGGGGGAGTGTGTTATTGTCTCCCACCGTATGGCTGCTCTAAATGGTTATTTGAAGCTCTGCTGGCTCTATAATTAGCTGTGAGCTCCCACAGGACGGGGAGAAAAAAAAAAAGAAAAGAAACGGGCTTATCGTCGCTCCTTTGTAATTACACATCCGACTAGGGCGACAGGCGCACGCATAAACAGCTACGAGAGCAGACACATCTGCATCTACTATTTGCCACCTGCACCAACGCTCGTCTACCAGTCTGACTCCCCTCCTGGCTTGCCAAAAGGAAATGGCTTTTACTTTTTGTGTCAGCAGCTGCAACAAATATGCTAAGGTGAAGATGAATGACAGCGCAGCAGGGGGACGGGCGGTCCAAATGTACCAGCGCCGGGTGTCTCATCCCAGCGCAGGTGTGAGGAGCAAGCGGGCGCGAACAGGAAGGCATAGACTCGAGTCATTAATCTGACTGTCCGCCGCTCTCTGCGTTCCCAAGATGAGAAAGGAGCAAAGGCGAGGAGACAGGAGATACACAGAAAAGGAGGAACATAAGACGAGCCAAACGGCTCAGACCAGCCACCTCAGTCAGAGCAGGCTAATTAGATTAGAGGATAATGAACTTGTAACGCTGAACTAACTAATTAACGTTGTCATTGTAATCTAGTGCATGTTTTTCTTTTATTCTCTCAATGTGGGCTCATTTCATTCTTTGGCCCTAACTTTCATAGTAAGTGCCACATAAATACTAAACAGCTGATATTTTTAGATTAAATGTATTATAAGCATCAGACCAGTGCTTTATTTTAAGACCCCTAAAGCTGCGATTATCCAAAACAAGAACAGAGCTTTGGGGTGGATTGGAAGGATGGTTGGATCTGTTTATTCTGTTTATGCCATTAGACCAGGACATTAGAATAGGTATTATTCATTTTGCTGGCTGGAAGGTAGCTGAACAAAAAGCCCAAAACCTCCAGTCACTCAGAGCTTGTTATTAGCGTCCAAAACAACCTGCAGGAGGAGAGCGGATGGATTCTAATCAACTTCAGTGATAAAATATCACAAAGGCACTGCAACTAGTATCAACTAGTGGCCAATAGGGCTGATGTGCAGCACTGGGATGACAGAAGGCCCGGCGTGTACCCCAGAACCGCGAAATGCGCCGAAAGACGAGGTGACTGGTTTTACTCCGCGCCCTAGAAAACGTGCGTCAGCTACCGCAGCTTTAAACAACTTGAGAAGCTGATGTTGCTATTGGAAAAGCCTGCGCAGAAGGGATTGCATGTTGTGAAGTCACAGTGGCAGCTAGTGCGGGTGATTCTCTGGCGATCTGTGCGCTACTGCTGGGTTTCAACAGCTTTTATCTCACTCACAGCCAGCTGACGTAACACGGCACCGCTGAACAGTAAGACATAATGTCAACGGTATGACATTAGAATCGCCTCACAAGGATAATGTCAAACAGAGACACGATGAGTGCAACATTTCATATACAGTAATAAGCGCCCATTATATTTTCACATGCCTTCTGTCATTATTACATTTCCTTAATCTTTTACTTTAGCATGGGGGGGCACGTTCACAGTCTGTGTCATGTGTTTGGATATAGCTGAGATAAACCCGCGGCCTCTGAAGCAAGGCTGTCCAAAACGCGTCACTGTCCCTCACTTTCCCCCTCTCTCTTGTCCCAGAATTAATCGCCGTGGCAACAGGCCAGAGGAGGAGAGCAAAGAGAAACAGGGAGACATTTATTATTTGTTCAGTATACGTTCACCCCGTGACCGCACCGTGACATTGTTTTCTTTATTTAGTTCATTCGGGCCAGCAGCTGATAATTTATACGCACTATCCCTTTAATAATGAGTCGCCGCGTTTTTCTCTAGACTCAGACACACACTCGCACATAAATTGCTCAGTCAATGTGGAGGTCGTGACCGCTCTTTGTCAAAGTCAACACACACACACACACACACACACTCACTGAAGGAGTGGCAGTGATGAAGTATCCGTTTCTCCTGGAGTTTGTTCCAGTCAGGCTGATCCGAAACAACACAGGCGTGTGTGTGTGTGTGTGTGTGTGTGTGTGTGTGTAGTCATCCAAAGTTTCTGTGAAGCATCTACTGGAGTTTTCTTCTCTTTAGTTTTAAACCCACACTCCTCTGTTTACCCTGAAGACCACTCCACGGTAGTCCTCAAGGCCCACACCTCTCTGCTCTTGACAAATTGAGCTAGTTTAGCAGTAGTTTCACCACTCACTACAGGGCAAGAGACACATGTACACACCAACACGCGCACACACACACACGCACTCTCACCTGCACACGCTGCTACACACAAGCGCGTTCTGCTTGGCTGCTCATGTGTGTCAGCTGAGCCGGTACATCAAGGAAGAAAAGAAAAGAAAGAGAGGGAGTGTGACAAGTCGGGGAGAGAGCGGGGTGAGAGAGGGACAGACAAATGGAGGGAGCGAGAAAGAAACAAAAGAGAAAACGCAATTGTTTCCAAAGCTCTGAGGAGCGAATCAGAGAAACGGTGGCGCCGAATCAGATACTGCGATGGGAAGCGAAACGCTGTGCAGATGCAAATATGGACTCGCAAACACACGCACACGCGCTGATAGAGCTGCAGACATGATTTGTCCTCACTCGTCCTCATCTCAGAGCTGTCAAGATAAAACTATTACGGTGGGGGTGTGAAAACAATAGCTCAGAGCCAGCAGTTATATTTTTGGCGGAAGGGTGCATCCTCCATCCTGATCGGCCTCCGCCTCGACCTCAACTTTGCGCTTCACCTTGAAATCCTTGGCGCGCCGTGTTTTGCCACAAACAGAGGGAATTGTCCTTCTGCAGGCTCCATCGCCATCACGGCCTCTTTGTGCCCGTTGGTGTACGAGTGTGTCGGAAAGCGGCGCACGGACAGTCGCGTCCGAGGAATAAAAGCTAGTGTCTGTAATTTCCCATGGTGACGCAGAGCAATTAAAAATCTAAAAATTGGATTCCTATGCCGTTACGCTGCAACCGTGATCACGTTTGCGCAACGGGCATCACCATGAAATGAATGAATTAAGCACTGGCTTTATTAACATAGGCCCCAAGCAAACCTGAATTTTCTTACATATGATTACTAACCCATTCTTCATCCACCGCTCTTCCAGCAGCTACTGTTAAAACTTGTTGTTGTTGTTGAACAGTGAGGAAGCCATTAGATTCACCTTGGCCTCAGGCTGCAGGATCCGCCTCGGGGACGGATGCCGTCCTGTTGTTGTGGCGCACCGACAGACCTACTTATGTCAGGAGGGTTCTCGAGGGCAGGATGGCACCGAGAGACTGAAGGAACCAAAATGGGAGAAATCGCTCCACTTAATTTCAATGCTAATCAACCCATTTCAAGATTGCGAGCGAACAAGTCGTCAGTTCTTTGATACCAGTTGAGTGATCTGCATTATTCTGCCTTGTTTTATTCTAATGACACTTGTCTGAAAGAGTGAGACAGCGCTGACTTAAGGGCTCTTTTATGGACCCCTGCTGGTAGAGTTTTACACTTGATGCAAAAGACGTGAGACTTGATATCAAACTAAATAACTGCCAGTGACAGGCTTTTCTTTGCCGCGCCAGGACGCGAGCACAGAGATAAAGGAGAATGGAGAAAGGAGGACGGTTGGGAGGAATAGTCAAAGATATGCAGAGCTGGAGTTACCGAGAGCGATAGAGAAGAAGATGAGAGAGATGGCGAGTGACGGAGCAAAGGAGGGCAAAGAGAATGAGGAAATGGTTCCAGGGACTGGTTGTAGCTCGCGGTTGTGATAGGAGCAGGAAGGGGAGGCAAGGTGAGTGTGTTTGTACAGGAAGAAGGGTTGTGAGAGCGATGCTGAGGGGGAATTCAAGTCCATCACGCTTGTGAAAGATTAAAGAGGCAGCCGCGAACACACGCGTGCAGCCACGGCATCCCGGTGCCTGGCTGACAGCATGAAGAACCACTGCGCCCCGTCTCGGTGTCTGACGGCGAGGGAACAGATGCAGCCCGCGTGGACGCTGGTGCTTTTCTGCTTGCTCTTAGAGAAAGACACGTCTTCTGGTCTTAAAATGTCATTTTACAGCACGCGGTCCCCCAGCAGAGATGTACAGTAAGTCACAGGGAAGCGGTGAGATGCAGACGCTCCCTGCGGAGTTTCAGTGGGGAAACCTGACCATACTAATAAAAGGAAAAAATAACATCAGCATAACACAAGCGGTTGTCATTTAAACCTGTTTCTTTGCGAGTGTGTCTAATTGCTCTTGCTTCTTTTGCCTCCTCTGTCACATTCTGGCAAGTCGTGGCAGCTTCTGCTGAAAATGGTACACTGGCGCTCAAAACAAACACTACTGCAACACGAACATGCCAGCTGCTCCCAAACACTGCTAATTTTCCAAGTTGTTGCCCGAGTCAATTATTGTAAAAAAGAAAAGTCTGACAGTGTTTTTATCAGGGAATGGAAAATGTCAAACTGTACGCAATTAACTTTAGATGAAAGAACTTGTGAAATAAAATACGAACAGATATTTGACTTTCATCACCTGACTTATATGGATATGTCAGTCAAGGTCATCCCTCGCAGCGACACCACTCGGTCGCCTCCCATTTGTATTTGTCGCTGTGGCACTGACTGTGATATCTACCAAGTGAGCCTTGTTATCGGTTGTATATCTGTGTGTTGCTTTTAACCTTCCTCTGGTGTTCGGGTCGGCACCGACCCGTTTCCAAGTTTTAAATGCATTAAAAAACACGTAAATTAGTTTATTGCGTCAAGGCTTTTTGACTTTGTCAAGAACCTCTATATCAACAAAATAAAACAAAAATTTTTTTTTTTACTAAATTAGAAAATGCTCTGGTTGAAATTATGACCTTTGTGTTGTTCGGGTCGGTTTCGACCCGGTTATAAAAGTTAGATTATAAAGCAATAATTAGAACCAAAACTTAAATCATAAGTGAACTGTCAGCCAAAACACTGACAGACAGCTCCTCTCCCAATCATGTGAGCTTTAGGGGATGCTCATTTTGCCTTGTCAGATGATGCAATGAGGCCACTGATAGTCTTTGGGACGCATCGACAGGCAGAAATACTTTCCGCTCAACAATGTCACTTCAGACCATTTGCGTGATATCAAGAGTCCTCAGATTTGACAACAGAGATACCAGAGCAAGATCTGACAAGCTTGCCCCCATCAGGGATGTCTGGGAGAGATGGACGCAGCTCCTTCCACTGATGTTCACCCCAGGGACAGAGGTGACAGTGGATGAACGTCTTGTCCCTTTCCGAGGAAAATGCCCCTTCCAGCAATACATACCCAGTAAGCCAGGGAAGTACGGCATACAAATCTGGGCAGCCTGCGATGCAAAAACCAGCTATGCCTGGAATCTACAGATTTACACAGGCAAAGCTGCGAGTGGCATCCCCGAGAAGAACCAAGGAAAACTCAGTTTGCTTTTACAGACACCACCACTGTTGTCTCATATTGTCCAAAAAGAAAACGGAATGTGATACTTGTGTCGACTCTTGATGCAGATGCAGCTGTGTCATCAGGAAGTGAAAAAAAGCCCACAATCATCCTCGACTATAACAAAAACAAAGGAGGAGTGGACAACCTAGACAAGCTGACTGCCACCTACACTTGCTAGCGAATGACCAGGAGATGGCCAATGGTTGTGTTTTACAACATCCTTGATGTGTCTGCATGTAACGCATTTGTGTTGTGGACCCACATCCACCAAGGGTAGAACTCAACCAAAAAAGCCAAGCGGAGAATGTTTCTTGAGGAGCTGGGAAATTCACTTGTCAAGCCACACATTGAGCGAAGGGAACAGTTGCCCAGAGACCTAGACGCTGCCGCCTTGGTCAGACAGCTGCAGAGCTCACCTTGCACTACGTCCACGCCCTCAGCAACACAAAGAGCATCCACAACAGCTTCCTCCTCAGTCAGCCCTGCCTCAACACCAACCAGAAGAGCCACAGCCACAACCCCACTCAGGCCACCTGATTCTAAAAGAAAGAGGTGTCAAGTCTGCCCAAGCAAGTGCAAGAAATATCTCTGCAAGGAACACACTAAAAGTGTCACTTTTTGCCACACATGCATCTAAACACACACACATACACATGCATGTTCTTGCACACAGAGAGTTTTACTCTGATTTGGTATTTTGGATTGATTTGCTGGATTGGTTGTTGTTTGTGTGACCTTGCAAATCTATATTTTGTGTTATGACCTGTTCTGCTTTTCATTTTGTGTTTATATTAAAGTTCTAATGCTGAAAAAAATACTTTTAATACCTTTTTCTTGAAGTAAATATATATGGGTCGAAACTGACCCGTAACACCATAGATGTTACTATAGTTAATAATATTAAAATTAAAAAATAAATAAAACAAATTTATTTAAGAGATGTGTTCTAATAGTGCTTAGTAATAGTCAGGTAACACAACAACCTTTTATTTATTTATATAATTCTGTTGAGGTTCATTTTACCATTTTTTTTCATTGAAATCGAGGGGTATACTGACAAAAAAAAGGCCCAGAGGCCCACACCAAAAATATTAAAACCAATATTTTCATGGATATGAAAGCCTAACAAGGTAACCAAGAGATGAGAAACAATTTGGATGATAGCTAATTGTTTTTAGTGTATTTTACAGCTGATTTAAGACACGGGTCAAAACCGACCCGTTAACATAAGAGATGGTAACAGAAAGCGAACACAAGAGGAAGGTTAAAAGATGAGAGCAAAGTCAATTTCATTAGAGACCCTGAATACAATGGGATGCTGTTAACACACAGACCCCCCCCCACCTCGACACACACACACACACAACCTGCTGTAGATTTCATTAAGGAACCCCCCCCCCCCTTTTCGTTCATCATCAAAGACCTACTTGAACATTTAGGACACCGGTTCATTACTGGTCCACAGCGAATGTGTAACATCGGTTATAGTGAAAAATGCTAACGAGGTTAACAAGCCGCTCCCGTCTTCCCCTCTTTCTTTCTCTCTACATCCTTCCCTCCCTCCTCATCCTCTTCCTCTTTCCTCCCTTTGTGATTAGCTAGATGTTTAACAGCTGAGCCTGGACAGGGCACTGCTGTGTCTGGACACACAGTCATTGCAGACCCACACACTCCACAGAGAGAGAGGCCTCGAGATAAAGGAGAGAAAGAAAGGAGAGGAAGGAGAAAGTACAGAGGACATGTGAGGGTTATGAGAAAGAGAAAATGTTTAGAATGAACGTGGGCATAAATAATAGGTGTGAATGTATTAATTCAACACGAAATCCATTCATAAACATGTGGCATAAAGATCCTCTGGCTAAAGAAGATTGGAAGTCAAACCAAGAATGGGATAAAAAGGAAGAAAAAAAAACCAACAAGAACAAACGTGTGAAAGAGAAAGATGGCTCAGAGAAAAGGCACGAAAAAAAAGCTTTGATAGCCGGTGATTGTGTTTTCCCAGCCTACCTGAGCAAAGGTGTGACCGGTGTTTGAACCCAGCGTGGTATTAATCACTGCAGCTCGCCAGCCAAACCTCATTACTTCCCTTTGTTCGCTTTTATTACCTTGTCCTTCTCTGCACACTCAGGACACACTCGTGCGCGCACACACTCAAAGTGCCTCTTTCTCATCCACGACATCTTCCGCCTTCATCCCGCCTCATCCGTCTCCGCCGGCGTCATCGTCGCTCGCCTTACATTGCGAACCCTATTAAGCTTCTTTCTCACGAGCCTCCTGCTAATTGATACGGGGAAGAACAGCACACAGCCGTTCGCTACACAGCATTTTAGCCGCTTTCAGACAGTTTTGGTTCGTTGTCATGTTTCTATGTTTGCCTGGGTTCACACACAAAAATTAAAAATATAAAATAACACTTTGGTCAGGAGGATGTTAGCTCACCTCATAAAAGCATTTCTGTGTACACCTGCGTACTTTAGGATCTGTGCAAGGGTCACAGCGTCCTTGATAATATCAGCTTTGGTTTGGTAATGAGCCTAATCCCAGGAGGATAGAGGAGACAGGGAGGTGTGGATGGGGAGGGTGGGCCACACAGGACAGTAAAGGAAGGGGATAAAAGACTCCGACGTCTGCAGACTCACGAGGAAAAGTCACCTTTAACTTTCATCCTGATCCGAACTTTGCCCACGGTGTTGCCTCCGCGTCTTACTGCTCCACCCTTGCACGTTAGCCTCCACTGTACATAATCCCAGTAAATATTGTCTTTCAAAACTAATTGATCGGATGCGAGGAGCAACAATTAATGTTCAGTGCACTCAGCATGAGTGGCTCTGCTGATTGTCTACTGTAGCTGTGAAGAGAACTAATCATTGGAAATAACAGCCCCTTTTAATGACTCATAAGCTGTCAGTAACATCAAAGTGGAAACCTTTTATGGGATTTTTTGGGTTTAATAATCATCCTGGGAGCAGTTATAAAAGCATATTTAATAAGTGCCTTTTAAATAGGTAGACACAGAGTCTCTTTCATCTTATAGCTGAGGTTTTCCTGCTAATAAGTTCCAGAAAGTGAGAAACTGGACAAATGGAAACATAAAAAGTTGTAGATGCCCCAGTGTCGCCCCTTTTTTTTTTTGTTTCACGTTTTATAGCTTTGAATTTAGTGAGCAGCGACTACACAGAGAGAAGAAGAAGCACAATTTATGAAGCTGGTTCTTGCAACTATTCCAGCTTGGTAAACAGATGACATTTCTTTTGTAATTCAAGACTGCACTTTACTGGAGTTAGGCAAACAATGCAGCAAAGCTCTTCACAAAATCGCACCGTCTGCATGTTTTCCACTACGACAACGGAGAATGAAGCGAAAGTGCGACGCTACAAAGTTAATTAAAGTTTCTCAGCAGCGCAGTGAGAGGCCTCTGTTTGGACGTAGCAGCGTCTAGAGGGCAGGGGTCGCAGAAGGAGCAGAAACCTGCAGGCTAGTAGACGAGGCGAGAACGGAGTCACCTGCTCCGGTCCGCTGTGTCCCCTCTGTGCCAGCTGACCTGAATCCTGCTCCAACTGCCCTCTGCCCCGAGCTGTAGGGCAGGCTCCCTGCTCGTGTGCCCCCCCCCAACACACACAAACGCCGCCTCAGTTCCTCGCTCGTTACAAGCGATACAAGCCACCCGGGGCACGTAGCAGTTTACGGGAAACAAGGAGTTCGGTTCTTTCTGTTTGTTTGTTGATGGCAACATGTCATAGGTCCATTGCAACAGCATTTGGTATAAATTTCCACATACATTTCTGTTTCTTGGACTCATGTCCAGGTATTAGCACCTGAACACAACCAAATCATTTTTGTCTGCACAAATGTCAAGTACTTTTGACACTTTCCACTATTTTGACAGCTGATGTCCAAAGGTGAAAGGCCTGCGTCTGTAACAGCGACGTGGCGTGAGATTAAACTGTACAGGTGACATGTTAAGAACCATCTGGCTAAATCAGATTTTCCGATAAATCCTGCTTCTTTTTGTTCGTCTGCAGTCGACATACAGCGCATCTTACGTTTAAGTGTATAATCCTTCCCACTGAGTCCTCCTCAAAGCTGATTTGTAAAAGCACTTGACTTTTTTCAACCAAAGCCTCTTCCTCCTCTTAAGCAACAAAAGCACATACAGCGATGACAGCCCGTCTGTTAATGAACCTTCTGTTCCCAAAAAGATTAAGAAAAACTCGAGTAGTGATTTGGCCGATAATAACTTGCTGAGACTGTTGAGACTAGAGGGAGGAGGAGAAAGAAAAGGAGAGAGATGACAGAGCGAGTCGAGGCGACAGACAAACAGGAAAGTTTTAGACCAAACTGCTGCCACTTGATGGATGAGCAGATGGAGGTTGGGAAATTAAAAAGAGAGAAACCCGTACGAAAAAGTACAGAGAGGAAGAAAAAAGAAAAAGATTTTCTGGTTGGTGTGGGAACTATGACCCTCGCGACTCTTTAGTTTTGTCAGTAGACTTAACACTGGCAGCGCGTAACAAAGGAACCATCGTTCAGCCGTGCGCTACAGTGCACGTGGTGCCATTTCCAGTTCCTGCATAAATTGAGGACCAAATAAAAGTGCTGAAAATGTCATCTGCTACTTCAATAGCTGCGTTTCAGCTGACAGCAACACTTTGGGTAAACTTTTGAAGTGTAACAGCAAATGAAAGCGGAATTGGCAGCTTTTACCTGAGGTCAAAGTGAATACATTTACCCGAACGTCCATCAGAACAGACAGAAGGAGTATTACACAAGTATTCAGCACAAATCTGTCAACACAAGAAAAACCGCCGGTATGCATTACTCTGATTGTGTGCACATTACAATTTATTTATTTTATATTTTATAAATGACCCTGAGCTATCGGAGTTTCTAGCTTAGGCTGGGCTCAGGCGTCGTTGTTTAATATTTTGGTGTTCATGTTGATGCCGACCTATAATCGTGGCTTTTGTCCTTTCCTTCTAGATTCTGGTGAACTCCATTACCCAGCCTGCCCTGCTGTACGAGAACGTGGTGGTGAGTGACGGGAGCCCCATACTGAGAGATCTGCTGTTCAGCCCCGACCACCAGCACTTATACACCCTCACTGACACACAGGTATGAGACGCAACCTGGTTTACTTATCTGTGTCCATGTCCATCGCTGCCCTTCCCGTACCTGCACGTCTGTCTTATCTCCTCGCCGTTAATGACCAACAACGCGATAACCTTCAGTGAGACTCCCCGCTACGTAGACACTAACTGCCATGTGAGTGCTGTGTAATTTACCAGCGATTAGACATAATTGACTTCCACGTGTCTGAATGAGTGTGAAGAGCAAGTGGAGTGTAATTGATACAAATGGACAGAACCTTTGTCGATGCTTGAAGTCGTGGGCGCCCGTTTAGGAAGTTAAAGCCGACTGTACCAGCAGGTATGTAAACGGTATTTACTGTATTTGTACTGCTTGCGTATTTATGCTGTCTACACAGTGCAAAAAAAACCCACAAAAAAACTATTGTTCTGATTCAATTCTCTAAAGGTACAGTAGCTCTCTCACTGAGTGAAACATTTAATATAACCAGTAAATAAGTAATTGTAACAAACAAAAGACAATCTCCACACCTAAATAAACTCTGGGCCAGTGTTTTTGCAGGACTTTAAGCTAAGCAGTGCTGCTGATGATGAATCTCTTTTGAGATGGAGAAGAAAAGGTGGAGTCACAGACACGAAGGCTTCACTTTAATACTGACCAAACTCACAGTCCAGTCAGAGACAAACAGAACGAGAGAGAGGCAACAGTTGAGGAGGTGGGAAAATTTAATTGGTGTGCGAGATGCGCCCTGTTCCCTTCTCCGGCTCCTCGTGCTCTTAATATTCGTCGGGGCCTTCGCTTCTGTCTCTCTCGGATGAAGTGTGGTTGTGAAGTAGCCCCTTTCCCGAATGGAATAGAATCGGGATCTTCACCAGCCCTTGCTGAAGGCGAGTGCGTGCTCCCTGGCCTGCTGATGAGGACTATCTTCTTAGCCAGAGGTTGCCTGGACTTCTGATAATGTATTGTCGTTTAAGGCTGCTGTGCCCAGGAGAGTGCAAGCCAAGCAAAAGTATCCCAAACAAAAAACTTTAACTCTGCTTTGTGATCCTTGGACACACGTCGGGCTTCTTCGGGCTGCAGACTCATGCAGTACTTACTTTCACTGTTCATACATATGTGCTTTAAATATATCAAACGCAATCAAGTGCAAGTTGTCAGTGCGAGTTTCTTCCCCTGACTTGCAGTCAGAGAATCTCCTTAAGTGACATCCACCGCGTCACTTGAAATCTTCTCCTCTATAGCCCATTACCTTTACCCCCCGCTCGTCCTCTCCCTCCCCGTTTCTCTCTCCTTGTTGAATAATAGAAATGCCATGTGATGAGAGCTCAAACATCAAAAAGCCCATTTCCCAGCTTGACAGAGCAATTTACCTTTTCCCATATTCACTCACACACATAATTAAAAGTGCTGGCTTGGACTGCACCGTATGGGCTGCGTATCTGAATATCAGTAGCGACTCGCGCGCGCGGGCGGGCACATCGCGCGAAAACATAAAACTGTCCACTTCAGTGCTAGAGGAAGGTTTTTCGATTAGCGGGCAATGGATTTATACAAGCTTCTGTGTGTCTCTGCTGTTTGCACACACGCAGTGTCTCTGTGTAGCTTAGCTCGCCTCCAGCTTTTGCTCCGTTGCTTTTCTCTTCAGTAATACGGCATCATTTTTGTCCTCATAAAAATGAACAGTGGCACTAAATCAATTTTATCTTAGCTACTGTTTCCTCGTTACATGTTCAAATTGTCCCAATCTAATAAAAACAGCAGGGTAAGAGGGATTTTTCATGCTGTCATCACTTAGTGTTGGTGACGTCACTGAGGCAGGAATATTTCTTGTGTCCTGTGCCCTTGTATGACATCACCTAACTAATTTAAAGTAAATGGATATGGATTGCGTGTCGTATTGATTTTTATGAAGTTACTCATCATCAGTACAGATGTTTCTATCTATTATTTACTTGTTTCTTGTAAGAAGCAACATTTCATTACAGATCGGCAAAGCTTCGAGACTTGTTCCTTAGTGGGATTCTGCTTCCTGTATTTGAGATCAAGCCTAGTGTCAGATTTTTTGCCTACTCCCAGTCTCCCAGGGCAAGGTCAAGCCTTTTCCGCCGGTGAAACGGCTTCGTAAGGTGACCCGTTTGGCAGCTAATGGCTTCGGCCCGACCTCCGTGAGGCCGCTCAGACAGTCGCATAATGGTCTGATGATGTTCCTTCGCGTATCGATTTAGCTACAGTACAGAAATGTACTGAGACGGACTGTACCGCACAGTGGAGAAACCCTACCCCTGGCATCACATCAGAGACGGCTCATATTCAATTCACTCAGCATTTACTACTCCTGGAGGTCACAGAGGAACAGGCTGCCGTGCAGGACTTTCAGAGCAGTTTCTTTGGTGTTTGTCCAAATTTGAAGTCGTAAAAAAAATATTAGTGAACCAGGAATAAGGAGAATATTTGGCGTGAGTCACTTTGAGAGCCAGCTGAAATCCGTGACAGGATGCAAAAGACTGTTGCTTAAAGGCGGTGTTATTACTGATTTTGCTCTGAGTAAGACACTGAAGTCCTCCAGGGCTGCTGATGCTGTCCGGAGTTCAAGCTTAATACTTGACTATTGCTGACCTCTGACCTCATTAAACATTTTTGCATAAACCGAAGCGAGTGGTTGCTCTGAAGCAGATGTCGAAAACCCTCTGGGGAGAAACACGCTTTGCCTGGCTTTTCATGGAAACATGGAAGATCTGTTTCTTAAGATCAGGTCATGAGCTGTTAGGAGACTCGATAGCAGTTGCTTTCGAGTCCATCAGACGTGTTAAGGGCTTCAGTCGGACGCAACTGCTGGTAGTCAGCTGAAAAACGTAAAGTAAAATGTGTTTTATTTTACAAGTCTTTGATAACAATTGCTAAAATGGTTTATAAATAAGTATGAAAGTCATATTTTAGTATTCAAAATGTATTGTATGCTGCGTGTTTCTATTTTAATATCTTGCTTCTCTTGTTCTTACACTCACACACACACACACATACACACACACACACACTCCAGCTGCCTGTCTGTCAAGGCAGAGAGATGAGTGATTGGCTCATCATAATGTGATTTGTGCGACGGTCAAGGAGACAGACAACCAGAGCGATGTCTTAATGTGGCTGAGAGGAGCAGCGTGACTTGGGTTTGAACAAAGCAATGGTTGATTTGTGACTGTTGAGCTCACTGACTGAGTCTAAGTGCGTGTGTGGTCGTGAGTAGATGTGAAGTAAATAAAAAAAAACAAAACACAAAGAGCAAAAGTCGAGAAGGAGGTGAGATGTTTTACTGTACAGGGCGGCAGCAAAGTATAAAGAAGATGTCTCCCAAACATAGTCCTTTAGTTTTGCTTCAGGTGATGAAGATAATAACATATGGACAGTTTGACTCAAGGGCATCTTATTTAGCGTAACAGTATTTGTTTTAATCTCAGTTTCCAGCTGTTACTCTGTAATCTTAGCTTGATCCAGACAAAACAGGCCCCTAATGTCACTGATGGTAATGCCCTGTCACATCGCTATCTGTCTTTACCAAAGACGCGGTAAAGGGAGCTAGTGATCGCGTAGGTGTCAGGTTTCTCAAACAGCAGCTGGATATGAGACGGCTACAGTTTCCCCATAGTTGTTGTTGGTGGATTCTTCCTAAAACCATCTGTTGGTTCCACGACTTTACCTAAAGGACAACATCGCAGAGAGGAACATGTGTCTGCGTCTCTTCCCTGTGTGCGTCCTCACAGACCCGCGGCCCCTCATCCGTGTTTTTCCATATTTTGTTTACAGCATGTCTTAAAGTTCGTACTCGTGTGTACGTTAACACATCTGGATGCCTGCGTCTTTGCTGCTGCCGACATTTGTACATTTTGTATGACAATCTCAAAATCCCGCTTGCTAGCAGAAAAAAGCCATCCATCACCCCATTGTGTAGTGATAACGCCGTATATTCTATCCCTCCGTATTATACAGATGGGACAATTACAGCCGGGCCTATAGCGGCGCCTAGCTGGGACCACACGGGCCCCGTATATGGAATGAAACATCAGTTGCAATTACATTTGTGTGTCTTTCTCATTCATCTTGCCCGCATTCCTCACCCGCGTCTCCCTCCCAGCAGCCCCCCCCCCACGCCCCCATCCTTCCTCTCAACTGCCACCAGGCAAATTAAGAGCCTCTCTATAATGACCCAAATGAGAGAGGCTCATTTGTAGCTGTTATTTATTTGTAATAAACTCCCCCGTTCCTCTGCTGCCCCCGCCCCCCCCCCCCCTCCGCGCTGCAAATGCGACCAAAATAAAAGAGCACCGAGGCGTTTTAATCCCGCTGATTCTCACGGCGGCAGACGCTGTCCATTATCTCTTCAAAAACTGGAATAATGTCTGAAATGGACATTTTCCCCTCTGTGATGTCATTCTAGCGCTCCTCCTAATTCCCATGCCCCCCCCCCCGTGCCACCTCCCTTTACCGTCCGCAGATTAATGTGTTTCCCCCCCACGGTAGCAAATAGGCCAGGGATGAAAATGCCATATTTAATATAAATAGACGGTCCTCGCTTACTTACCGTCTACCTTATACGCACACAAACACCCCTGCACCCCTCGCCACCTCCATAAGACAAAGAGTCGGCGGCTGAGCATCTTCCATTTCCCATCCCATTATCTGTTTTCTAAAACTCAATAATTGAACTCTTCCATTGGAATACATCATCCGGCCGCTATCACACAACCCGACTGAATAAACTTCTCTCTCTGGCTATTGTGCTTGAGTGTGACATGTTTTTTTTTCCCCCCTCCTTCCTCTATCAGATAGGCTGTATTACTACCATGGTATTTGTCCAGGCACAAGTAATGACTGCAATTTGCTGCTATTTGGTGTCCTGTAAGAGCCCTGTGCCTGGTAATGGTGGCATTATAATAGTTATCAGACACAGGTTACTATTATCATGCTATGAATCTGCCATAAGCTATTGTGTTCAACTGTACATCAGAGTGACACAAAAGGAGGAGATTCACAGTGTAAGGTTGATATGGAGGGATTACTGAACCTAGCTGAGAGATGTGTTTGTATGAAAGCTGCCAAGGGGTTGGAACTTGAAATGGGATCATATTAAGAACATACGAAAAGCAAAAGTCCTTTCTCTGTGTAATGAGCATGAAGTATGTTCATGTATGAAGATGAACTCAGTATAAAAAGGGTCTTTAATCCGGTTATAAATAACAAACATTATAAACGCAACAGAAATGATCTCAGGTAAGGTTTTTACTTACTTTATGGGTTAAAACTTTGTACTGAGGAGACTAAAAGAGGAAAGATTCTCCTTTCTCGAGCAGAATCGTGTTCAGGATAGAGAGAAAGAGAGGAAAGAACAACAGCAACAAAGGCGAACTCGCACTTTGACGTGGACTGAAACAGATTCTAGTAGAGGGAGGCACCATGGGGGGAGTCTAGAGGCGAGAGGGGCCTGCTTCGCTTAGTGGGGCGGGTTTTGAAGTTCGCTGTGACACGGCGACCGGCATACTCAATATATTTGTGTTTGGTTAATTATGCAGCGGGCGTTGAGACAAAAGAGCTAAAAAATGGTCTGATTCCCTTTGAAGGTTAAGAGGTTTGCAAAAAAGAAAACATAAATCACATGAAGGTAGAGTTTCCGCTTTGAAGGTTCCTCCGCTGCGACGCCTGCAGCTGCCATTAGAATTCGCCCTCCCCACCTTCCAGCTCACCTGGCGTTGCCCCCTGCCTCTGTAGGGTTTTCAGGTGTGTGTGTGTGTGTGTGTGCGCATGTCTTGGGTGGTCAGCGACGTATTTAAATATTTAACAACTGCTTCAGAAGAAGGAAATAGTGACTTTCTCACCGCCGTGCATGTGAGTGTTCACCCGAGGCCGTTTCGTCTCCGTCAATCTACCTGTCACTGACAACAAGCAACCAAGAAAACTCAGATAAAACATACAGATGTTGAAACTATAAAGAAAACCTGCACGTACCGGTATGAATAAAGTATCTGATCATTTTTGTAAGCCTGGTTCGTTTGGACGCCATTGTTTGATGCCCTCGCTCATACCCACCTTCTCCAGTTTCCCCAAAGAGATCATTAAAGTTTCATCTCATGCTAGTCATGCAGACGCGCAGATGGTAGCCGATAGAGATTGAGCGGATAAGATGAGTAATCCCTGATGTTTATCTGAATGGTGTAGGGTTAGTACAATAGCGTATTCTTTGAGAGGAATTCGCGGGGATTAAGCAAACATGGCCCCCCCAGTGTACTGATGGGAACCTGTTGGCCTTGTGTACGAAGGAGAGAGAGGGGGAATAAAATGAATGAAAGCGAAGCGTGTTGTCTTTGCGTGGGTTTTATTCAGGCGCTGGAACTTGAGCTTTGGTTTTCCTTTCGTCCTTCTTGCTCCGTCTATTGCCAGCGTCTTTCAAAGAGACGCGCGAAGGTTGCCGCAACTCCAAGTCGCTTACGTTTGCCGCTTCTGTTTTCTTTACTGGGCGGAAAAAACGCTTTCTTGCGTGAGTGTTTTCCGATCCGCAGGAGAGCTGTGGGCAGTGCACAGCGGGCTTCAGTATAGTACACAAAGATCCTCACAGGCTGTAATTTTAACCCATTTCTGTGTTTACATGTGTTTGAACCTTGACTCCCCCCGTCAGCTGGCTCTGAAAGTGTCGGCGTGGAGTTGTAAGCAGCTCCCACGGAGCTGTTTGTGTCTAATAGTCACGGAGGGCTTGCTCTTTAAGTCTCGTATTCCAGACGCAGATCCTGTTTATAGCAGGCCTTTAAATACAGCATAAGATGTTTGGTGGTGGTGTACACAAGGCGACTGCGCAGCATTCATCACCGGGGCGCGTGTGTTTTATTTGCAGGTCACTCGAGTACCAGTGGAGAGCTGTGCGCAGTACACTTCCTGTGGCGCCTGCCTCGGATCAGGGGACCCTCACTGTGGCTGGTGTGTGCTGCATAATGTGTAAGTGTCTTAAGTGGCCGCTCCGTCGCTAATTAAATCCGCATGACTGCTATTGTAATGTTAGAGTCTAAAATCCATGACATTCTATGTTTCTGCCTCTTTCAAACCCCATCAATGGTCCCCTATTAATTAAAAAAGATGAATTTATGGACGGGGCTAATGGCTGATGAGGCAGCGGGAGCTAATGGCTAACGGTAGCTTGGCATCAACGTGCCTTTTAGGGAGCGAGGTTTATGGTCTCGGGTTTGTTTTGGTTCCCAAACGGTCGCCTGAGAGAACAGGAGCTGCTTTTACTCAGTAAACAGAATCGGTATGGATTTAATTTACAAAAGAAACCAGCCTTAAACATCACGTCTAAGGCTTTTGAACGTTTATTCCTTGTTGTAGATGCTCGAGGAAGAATCACTGTGAACGCGCAGAGGAGCCTCAGCGCTTCACCACCAGAGTGGAGCAATGTGTCCGACTCTCCGTCCAGCCTGACACCATCTCTGTTACCATGTCAGAAGTCCAGGTACAGTGTGTGTGTGTGTGTGTGTGTGTTTCCTTGTGTCAGACTGAAAGAAAGAAAACCAGACAGGGAAAGTGACCGACATTAAACAACGCCTCGTCTGTCATCGCTTTGAGTGTTATTTTCTGACTACCCTTCCTGCTGTGGTGTATTTTGCTTTGAATTTACGTCTCGCCTTCCCCCTCGTAGCTCGCGCTCCAGACCCAGAACGTGCCGAGTCTGTTTGCCGGAGTGAACTGCTCGTTCGAGGATTACGTAGAGACAGAGGGCCGCATCTACGGTGGCCGGATCTTCTGTCTTTCCCCTTCTACGAAAGACGTCGCTCCCATCACCCGAGACCAAGGTAAAAGCAAAGAGATGAGACGTGACTAGAAGAAAAGCATTTTTCAAGGTCATAGGTGGTATAAAGGCTACAAATATAGGGATTTAGCTTCTGTTATGTAAAGAAACATCTTAAACTATTCACAGCAGCACTGACATGATTACTATTATTTTCTATTCATTGGCAATCTAGGGCAACAACGTTGGCCTCTCACAGTTAATTTACTCCTGCAGGTCTGGGAGTTGCACTTTCTGAAAGGCCCAAATTTAATGACACTTCAGACACTTTGAGAAGTTTTGTTCTATAAAGCAGATGACTCTACTATATTCTGGGCTTCGCGCTTGAGCGGTTTTGCTCGATGTTGCACAAATATAATGCGGCCCCTTCATTCAGCGCGTTCACTCAGCTGTGCAGACCACGAGACATGTCGGCTTTTTAACTCCAGTTTCTTTGTGATTATTAAAATTAGAAGTTGCTGATTCAGAAAGGTGCTTCGCTCACCTCATAAATGTGCACGGGCAGCTGAGCCGCTTCCTCGGCCTGGCAACTCCTCTAAAACCCTATTGATTCGGCTTCGGGCTCTGCTTATTTTCCTGCTCAAACATTGTGCCTCTGCAACGCCAGCGATCCCGGAACTGACGAGAAGGACGGAAAACGAGGCTACGTTTCCTGGGATTGGGCATGATCCTGGGGTCAAAAAGCCTTTGCCACACGATAACTGGAAGCAACGTGGATATGGAAAAGCACCGATCGTATTTAATGTAGATGTTTTGTGTCCTCGTAGGTGACCAACGTGTAATAAAGTTGTATCTGAAGTCGAAGGAGACGGGCAAAAAGTTCGCCAGCGTGGACTTTGTGTTCTACAACTGCAGTGTCCACCAATCGTAAGTTATCAACCTTTAAATGCTACTTCATATGCGCACAACTACAGCACCAGCCCAGTGGAAGGCGCTGATCTATAGAAGTAGGGCTAAAACACTGGCCAGCAAGTACCTCCTCCAAGGTGGAACACGTAGAACAGCGCGTGACTCCTGCTAATTAATTATTCAATGTATTCAAGCTTTTTACAAATCAATTAGTTAATTAAATCTCAAGCAATGAAGAAACTGCTGGTGAGTGAAACAAGTTGATTCCTAACCATGCGAGACCCAGAAAGGCAGCCGAGCTTGGGAAGCTAAAACACGGCAGTTGTGTTTCATGGAAATTAATTATCCTTCATTTACGTATTGGAACACTGGGTGAATTTTCAGAACTGTTTATACCAAGTTTGGGAGACCAGATACTCTGTGTTCTTACAGGAAGCACTGTCCTAATTTGTTAAATTTTAATTGTTGTTAAAGGCACCTAATCATAGAGTTTAGGCTTTATTATTCTAATTTAATATTCTTTCACTCGGTGAAATATTTTAATTATAGTTGTTAGAGTTGTTCACAATAATTTGTTTTAAAATAAAAGTTATTTTAATTTACATTTTTCAATTTTCAAACTCGGTTAAGTGCGCTAGTACGTGTTTGGGATGGATGAAGCGTCTGTAATGGGCAAACCCGACGCACATCAGAATCCAGAGTCTTGGGTTTAGGCAACAGATAGTAGATGTTACAGAGCATGTGCTGTACCGTTGCTCCTGTTCATCACGGCGAGGAGCAAGCGTTATGTTGCTGCTATGCAAACAGAGGAGGGGGGCGAGTAGAGGAGAGAGCGAAGCGGCAGTGAGATGAGCCCGATAATGAATGAAGAATGTGTTCTTAATCGGTCCGCCTTGTTAAATAAAGGATAAATGAAAATAAATAAAATGTCACTCCCTAAATGACTCCTGGCTGCTCCTGGAAATCGCTCAGCGTTGCTCTCTGAGCTCTTCCACCTGGCACAGACTCGCATCTCACGTTTAGGCATCCGCACTTTTTTTTTTTATCAATACACCTGAAATGAAAGTGCATCTGTGGCAAAGTGGATTTGTCTTTGTGTTGCCAAGTCCTGATTAATGGCAGACTTGCTTCCTCTTGTTTACATTTAAAGCATCCTAAAACAGGAACACGGCCAAACTGAAAATCCTTGTGACTAATAAATGTGTTTACTGACTATTTCTTCTGTGTGCGAACCCGGTGCCACCTGCTTGATCATATAACACAAGTCCTCTTGTGTCGCTGAAAAAGTTCTTTTGCCAGAACACTGGAAATACTTTCAAACTCAAAACTACTCATTTTGACAATAACCTTTACTTTCTGGTCCAACAGCATCACAAGCCACAAGTAATTAGGAGAGCAAAGTGCACTTGTTCTGCTTTTATTCTCTTTAATGCACCGTCCTTCCCCGACTCCATCCCTCCATCCCTGTGGCTCTCTTTTCCTTCAAACCGTCGGCTTGTCTGCTTATTACTGCCTCCTCTCCCGCTCCTCGCTTTATCTGTCTCTCAGCCCGACCCCTCTTAGCCCCCACCTCCCTCTTTGCCTGCCTGCCCCTTTCTCGTTCATCAAGCCCATTTATTGTCTGCGCTCTGCTCTTGGCCCTGCATATATCTGCATAGTAATGGGCCGTTAATTAGCTCTGGCTGGGGCGCCTGTGTGGAGATGGTCATAATGGAGTGGGCTTGGAGAGAGAGCTCACCTGGGCCACTTCTCAGGGCCTTGAGGCCTTGTTCGATGGATTTGATTCATTTTGTGGCTCTGTGTGTGTATTTGGGCGACTCCATGCACGTGTGTGTGTCTGTGTGTGTGAAGCTTTCGGTTTGGTTTGTCATGCATGAAAGCATGAAGCTAACTGCAAAAAGAGCTGTGTAGTGTCTATTTATGCATATTTTTGTGAATGCAGGAGGTGTTTTCTCATTTGTATGTGTGTGTGTGTGTGTTTATGCTTCGTACCCCCCCGATTACCCAGCCACCTATGCCTCCGCTCTCGCTGCATAAACAGACGTGCTGCTTTTTTAAGCCTTTGATGTTGTCTTCTCCGGCCTCCTCCTCGCCTCTGCGGGACTCTGAAACTGCAGCGTAGTTATTACCGCAGCGGATGTATAACGTAAACCCACATATTATACGCCGCGCCCCCTCTGCCGTCACCTATTGGCCTCCGAACCTCCCACGCCTACGGGAAGGCGAGCGCAGGACTCCGCGTGCGGCGCTGCAAATAATGGAGGCCTCCTCGTGGGCGTGGTGGACAGGTGAAAGTGAGAGCGTTGCACAGACGCACACAGCCTGTACGTTCGTTCGAGATCTGGAATGGGGAAAAGACATCTAAGCGGGTGAACAGCAAAGAGCGGCAACAAAGCGGGATAGAAGCCAATGGGAAGCAGCGAGACCCCGTCATTTCAGGAAATAAGCATCCCACGCAGCTGAAACCTTACCACCCTCGGGCCACCATGACCATTACAATATGAAAAGGCTGAAATCTACGCAATGAAAAGAAGCACTCACGAGAGGGGATATGCCCACACTGCCCCCCCCCAGAAGGGCTCTCATTTCCAGGCAGACCAATTTGCCTCCTGTTCTGAGGCAACAGCACATCCGCAACTTACGCACTGGAGACTTTCTGTCCTCATCTTGATGGAAACACTTTGGAGTTGAACTTCTCCGTGATTGCGTCTCTCGTGCTACTTTCCTGGCAGTCGCCGGACCCGTTTCCAACGAGTGTGACCCGGTTTAATTAAACTGAGGGTTGAGACTCGCAGACTCGCAGCCTTTTGGACGTCACTGTGACAAGATGCAATAATATCGTATTATGAGTCTGAGTCCCCTGTTGAGAATCTAAACTTCTCATTTGGCTCCTTTGCATTATGGCTTAATGATGTATGCCTCGTTTTATTGCCGATCGCTTTGGAGCTTTACTGCTTAAAACACAAAGGGGCCTATTTATATATTACAGTATATAGCACCATTTGTTTTATGCTTCTTCTAAACACAACTCGTGAGGCGTTGGTGAGAATTACAACATGCCTCGACTGTTCAAGCAGCTGCCTTAAGTACTGGATTGAACATTGAAGCCTTATGATTTAAAGGAACTTGCTGCTTTACATTATTTATTATTGAACACATGATGAAGTCTAACCTTCAAATAACATATGGGAACATTACCTTTGACTTTATCCAGACTGACCAGAATCCAATGAGCGTGCGTTCGTCGGTGCCTCCCACGTGCGTATGTGCGGAACCACTGCTCGCTTATCAACAGCTTTGTTCCATTGATCCACACTCGCTACGACAAAAGCTTGAAGAAGATGAAAAGGCTTCCGACCTGGCTCTGTTGCTAGGCCTCGTTAAATAGCAGCGGGGGGTGGGGGGAGGGGGGGGGGGGGGTATTGACAACATTGCAGCAGCGCAGCCACTTACCCAGTCCACACATTGACAGGCTCTACCCTACGACGAGTCTCCACCGCCCAGGTGACCCACAGGAATCCTGCCGTGTCAACATGGGCGACGGATTTTGGGCTCAAGTGTGTGTGAGCCTGAGTGAGCTACTGCAGTCATGAGCATGCATACACATGCCTGTGAATGCGGGCGCGCGTTTCCCCCGCAGCAAGCAATCGATAAACCTCGGGGTTAATACCGAGGAGGAACTGGCTCACCAGCTCCACTAACAAATATCAGACTGTTAGTGTAACCTCTGGTCCACCCTTCTCCTCGCGGAAATCTACACGCATTGATTATCAGCCTCGCGCTGCAGTTCGGTCTCGTTGCAGTCTAGTCGCACTAGCTTATTACTGACTGTATGAAACCCCTTCCATCATGCTGTCAATACAGGCAATTTAGGGGTTAACCTTAAAGAATCGGAATAAGCCAAGGACAAAGGGGAAAAGACGGGATTAGTCGGAACAGTAAACGTGGCATTAGAGTCGGACTTTGCTGTTAAATTGGTTGCAGGATGTGTCGGTTTCTGAGAGATCAGCAGGGCACTCATCCGATAGCTGTCCCCTAGAATCGAAACAAGGCTAAAAGACGCTTGCACAAACCGATTTTTTACCTGAATATTGGCAAAAAAGTTTAATTAATTAAATAATTGAATTTCACAAAATGCACAAGACCTGGCAAAGCCCTTCATATAGTAATTCCTATAATGTTACTATAATT
This sequence comes from Macropodus opercularis, assembly GCA_030770545.1. NCBI lineage: Eukaryota > Metazoa > Chordata > Actinopteri > Anabantiformes > Osphronemidae > Macropodus > Macropodus opercularis. The sequence continues at coordinate 7,146,187 of CM061095.1, read as the reverse complement.
AGTGAAGCTATTTGAAAGGTATGGAGTAATTGTCTTTGAGAATCCCCTCCGCCCTTGATGTTGGCTGTTATTAGATGTAAATATCGCTTTGAGCACAACTAGATGCTACATCACCATGTCGTACTATTCAGACGACGACGTAACATTGTTAAAGTAATTCTGAAGAGTCATAACTCTGTGACGGATTAATACGTTGACACCACGGGGTAGATGGGAGCCGGAGAATGGAGAGTGGGGGGGGGGGTGGGTTCAAGCACACTGACAGCACACGGGACAGAGGACTGACGTGACGTGTAATTAAACCGTCTTTCTCTTAAGACGTTAAAGTGAAATCTGCTTCAGAAGTGGTGTAAAAACGACAAAGCTTGTTTTAATTGAAGTCGAGGATCGGGAGTTACTGAACACATTCTGTCAGTGTCTGTAATTACGGGCTTTAACTTTTAACTTCTTTTCATCCATCCTAAAACATGTTTACGGCTTAAATTTACCCTCCTCGTTAAATTGACAGGAATATGATGATAAAGACTGCAAAGCCGAGACTTTGTTTTTCTCGCTGTGGCTGTCAGATGATTTGCAGAGTGCAGGCTAATGCGGCGCTGATGTGAAAGCACACGACGGGGGAACTGTGATCAAGCAAACGAGTCAATGTCATGGGCGGAAGCTAACCCGTGTGCTTTTCTACAACTTTGGTTATCTGGTTCTCTTCTGGTTATCGGGTTATCCGTTTCTGAATGCTCATTCAGTTTCCTTAACTCTGGAGAAGAAACCAGAGTCATATAAGAACAAGCTCATCACGCTCTGCCTGCTCGCTTCACCGTAAAGAGCTGATCTCCAGGGATCCTTTCCTGCTCTCGCTCTCTCTCTGCTGCTTTCAACGTGCGCCTCGTGCCGGCTGACAGCTGGAATAAAGTCTCGACGCGCAAGGCCACAGTTACACTTGTCATTTCAACCTGATTTCTGGAGATCTGGCCATAAATATTTGATGTTGTGCAGTTGTTGGTGATGCAAACTCTGGCTCGAACTGTCAGCGTGTGACGCACGTCTCCTGCCTGCTGAAAGTCTGTTTCCATTCTGCCTGTATTTACAAAATGTTTTTTTTTCCAAAACATACAGTAGATGTATTAAAGGAAGTCAGAGTATCGGTGTGGTTAATAAGATTTAACTAGATGAATGGAAAGGTCCAACATGCTGCTGTTGTTATGTTTCAACCTACAGTAAATACCCAGAAAGGTTTAGGTTTAGACACAACAGCACCAGGGTTGTTAACAGTAAACAGGTCATCATTTGGGTTAAAGTGTAATTGAAAAAACAAAAACATGTCGCCATTGTAACCCAACCACCTCCACATTCCTCCAAAAAGTCTTAGCTGCTCGTCTGGTTGCGGCGAGGTGATAGAAGAGAGAGAAAAAGAGGAAAGAACAACAGGCAGCAGAAAGCTGAGATGAAATTTCAATTTGTATCCCTGAAAATTACAGCTTTAACATTCTCCTCACTTTCACTTCCTTTTTTCTCACTCGCTCCAGGTGCCTATCCTGCGTTAATGGAAACTTCCCGTGTCACTGGTGCAAATATCGTCACATGTGCACGCAGGACGCCAGCGACTGCTCCTTCCAGGAGGGACGAGTCAACACCTCAGAGGTGAGCGTCTACACGCACGCACCAATACACAAAGCGATACATGTAGTTCAGCGTGCTCTCAAAAACCCAGTAGCAAATACAAAGCAATACATGAATACATTTACAAGTATTAATGCATGCGCACGCTCACAGACGAGTGTGTGGCGGAACAGTGCTGCCAAGGGTGCAGCTGGGACCGGAGTGTGCGCGTATGCATGTGTATATAGCGCTGCAGCCAGTGGCCCAGCAGCAGCTGTTGTACTCCAAGCAGCGCTGGATTTATTCACTTATAAACAAGTCGAAGTGAATGAGTATGCAAATAGCGGCGCGTACTACCATCCCAAATGTTATATTTGCATGAAAACACTCCATCTATCCGTCCGCGAGACGGGTGCCTCTCACAGTCTCTCTGTCTCCGTCTAAGTCACTAATTCTCACCGCTTTTCGCACAAACGCAGACATTCACCCTAACACACATGGAAACTTTTGCGTCCACCCGTTATACAGTTTGTAGGCTCCTGTTTGTGTATAATGTACTGTGAGTGGTGGGTTTTCTCATGTTTGCACGTTTGTGCGTCTCTGTGTCGTGTCTGTGCATGCGTGCTGTGCGGTATGTATGCACAGTATGTGTAGAAGGGGAGAGTGGGAGGTGGACACCCTGTCATCACGTTATATCATCCTGTGCCTCTCTGGTTCAGTGAGACGTCCCAATTCAGCCTTTTTGTGTATTTATTTTCATTTTGCTCATTTTGTGTGTGTGTGTGTGTGTGTGCGAGAGCAGGCATTGCCATGGTTACCAAGACAATTTTGAACGTTTGGGTGAGGGGTTGTCAAGTTTTGACAGACACACAAGACACACCCACCCCAACACACCCCGACACACACACAAACACACACACACACACACACATTAACACCGCATCTTTAAGGCCAGATCACGTGTTTCGATGCGTCCCCGTCTTCCCTCTCTGTCTCTGAACGGGCGACATTTGCGAGTCGACGCTTATACACACTTGAACCAACAGCGGTCGTCATGCATTTATCTCCTCCAGCCTTGATTTTGCACCAATTTGCCAGTTCGCAGCCCCTGCTGAAAGCAATATTGCCCATCTCCACTGCCTGAAAAAGTTTCCCCCTGTGTCATTAGCAGCCGGTTGCCAAAGTGATTGGATTCACACTACACTGGTTATCTTCCCAAAGGCATTTGTCATATTTCTCGAGGCTGACTTCACTTCATATCTGATCCAATTCATAGCATCTGTGAATTCGTTCCACAGGTAAGTCACAAAAATACACATTTTTTTTTTCCAGATCCATGTAAACTGATAACCAATAAGGTGCAATTTCCCTCTTTAAGTAAACACACATCTGCGCTTTTACTTCCTGAATATGTAAATATGTATAAATCAGCTGTATTGTGACAGCAGATAAACAGAGAGGCGCATTAGGAGCGACCAGGCAGAAAATTGCCCGAGTCAGAGAAACACTTGAGAAGGCCATCAACAGAAATGTGTATGAATACAAACAATGGGAGAAACAAACACCAAGACAAACAAACACAGAGACAAACAAATTTGCTCTGCTCCACTGAATCCCAGGATCGGGCTGGTATAGAAGACTGGGCCGAGGCGACGCCCATGGGTTGGTTCAATTGATTTCCTTCACTTTCAAGGAAACGGGAAAATTAAGACAATCATAAAAAAGCAGCGAGAACGAGTCGCAGGAAAGCAGGTTTATTTGCCTTTGTTTTCCCGTCGTCGAGCGCACGTTGATTGTTGTTGATTGAGGTTTTTTCCTGCTTCTTTCATTCACTTTTTTTTTTAAGGGGTCGCTTTTTACTCTGGATGTTTTATAGCCCACAAATGAATTAATGCAGCACGTGATTGACAGCAGAGGCGTAAAATGGCTGCCAAGTAACAGCCCCCAAATGGAAGCGTTGTCAAGAAGAGTTTTTTCCTGTCTCTCTTTTATTTTAAGACTCTACTACACATGCAACTTCGTGCACAACAAAAAAAAAGTAGATACAGCACAAGGCCAATTGTTTGTTCTTCTGAACTTGCAGGATGTGCAACTGCTGTAGCTCCTGATTTCTAAAACCCAGCTTCTTTGTGAAGTCTGTGGCAGGACACTAGCTCCAGCAGTGCGGTCTGGCCCACGAGCGCATCCCGCCCCAACGTTCACGCCGCTCACACATCACTACCTACATCACATTCAGACCAGGGATGAGGTGGAAGACGAGTCTCCCTGTGAAAGCCTTCCATCGTATTTAGATGCAGTGATATTTCGGTGCTGATGTGGTTGTTTTCTGCGGTTGTGGGTGTTTATTCAGGCCTGATGTATTCATGAAGACACTGCCTGAGTGAAGTCATCTATATCTGTCGGAGGAAATGCTCATTATGAGCCAACGCTTGTTCTGCTTCAGCCGTCCCGAAACAGTTTATTTAACTATCGAGGCACTGACCTTTTCAGTATGTGAGACTGCCACTCGTCGGCTCTGGCTGCTCTGTGTGATATTTCATTTTTCCCTTTCTCTTTCTCTGTTTTCTCCACTTTGGCCTGACGTCTTCCTTTCCAGGCCTCCCATTTAGACTTTTTCTTTTTCTGCCCCCCCCATACTTGCAACACACAGTACAGTAGGTCTGTGATGCATTGCTGTAGCACAGGGGCTTGGATCACTGGCTGCGCTGTGTTCGGCTTCAGATATAGAAGTAGAAAACATGCACCGATGCAGAGACCCCTAACCCAGTGTTCAGCCACTCCCTCATTCCCCCAACAGGTCAATTAGCAGGAGCCACACACCCTCTCTTTGTGTTTCTCAACTAAAAGTGTCAGAGTTACAGCTGTCTTTCCTTTGTGGAGCTCAGGCTGGTACACAGCTCAGAGGCACTGGGGCTAGAGCTGGCACAGAGCAGCAACAACCCCCCTTCCCCTCTGAGTCCTTCTGGCCTGGGCTGCCGCCTGCCGCCACTGACAGCCTCAGCTGTGTGTGTGTGTGCGCACGAGTGTGTTTGTGCATGTGTATTAATTATTCAGAGTGTATTAAAGCTTAAAGATGCATCTCTGATCGTTGGCGTGTTTAATGGAGAGAGACAGATGAGATGAGAAGAGAAAGGTGGAGCAGGGTAGGAGTGTGGCAGTGGCCTAGTTGTTAGAGGAGACACAAGCCTGCTAGAACAACCGGGGACCTCATTTATAACCGTGTGCACATGAAAAATTAGAAAAACAACAGCTTCTGCAAAAAATAACAATTCATAAAACTGAGTACACTTTCCATCCATCATGCAGGTTTCATTTTCATTTTAGTTAGTCGGCTCTTTTGCACAAAAGGGAATCACACCCAGCCTCCACTAAGAATAGTGTCCTTAAAATAAATGTTAAGCAAATGCCCATTTCAAAGTTGTAATACCACAAACTTTTGTTTAATAAATACAATATTAATGAAAGAAATATCTACAACTGGGTTTTATGCTGTGTGAAATTGTCTATGCAGGGGTCAAAGGTCTCCATGAAAAAAAAAAGCCTCTAATTATGTTTGTGTTCGGAAGCTCATTTGAATCATCTTATTATGTTTGAAGTGTTGCAGATTGGACAAGCGCATTTTGCCCAAATTGCTCGAGGCCAATTTGTTAACAAGCCTCGTGAAACTAGAATCGACTGAACATGTTGTTTTAGTTTGCATACTTAAATAAGACTTGGGCAAAGAAACGGATACAAAACTGGGGCAGAGAATATGGAAGACAGGGGAGGGGAAGATAGAAAACACAGCAGGAGGAAGAAAACAGACAAAGAGAGAAGGATGTTAACAAAATGTGCAGGGTAGGGAAATAAATAAGACACGAGGGGAGGAATAATCGGGCTAGTGAATATGAAGAAGTAATGAAGATATCGGCGTTCGAGGGAGTAACATGAGCAGAAGCCTCAGCAGAAGGAAGGAGGAAGGAGGGGACGGTGGTAGGAGTGAGAGGAGGAGGCGAGAAGCGATTAGCCGTTTGGAAGATGAAAGGATACTTGAGGATAGTGACACCACCTGTGCCTTGTATCTCCTTAGCATCCACTCTTTGAACCTGCATCATGCAGCCAATGCTAGCGGCCCCGCTTTTGTCATTTGTCAATTACGCTACTGGGGATTCATCCATTGTCTTCTATTCAGCGCTTCTCCCGTTATTACGTATACAAGGGGGGCAGATTTCATATTTTGGCGTAGCTGTGCCCGATGAATCTACGCAAACAAAATGTCCAGCGGTCTTTTGCCTGCTTCTTTCAGGTGTTTTAATCCAAATGATGCTCTTCCGTGTTGTTTTCCCCACCTGACCTCGCTTTTCCCCTGGTGCAGACGGCTTAATAAGCTTCACTCCGCGGTCGCTCTAAAGACACATGAGTAATCATATGCGGAAAATTAGTTTTGAAAGAGTTTCGATGGTGCTTGTGGTCTCGGTGGGTAAAATTTACTGGCCATTAAACTGCTGAGTAGTGCACCGAGGAGGAGAGGGAAGGGAGTTTACCGGGTAGCACTGCTCCTCAGCCCAACAGAGGAGATGTGGTCAAGCAGCAGCTATCAACCAGCAGCTAAGCAAAAGATTCAGAATCTGAGTTAACAACAGCACGAAGTCGTTCCGTGTTACGTCTTTACTGCTACACCCGTCTCGCTCCGTATCCCCGACGGTACAGGACGGCGTAGAGTGGGTGGACACTCCAAAAGGCTTCTAACGCAGTTCAAAGTGTCTTTCATTGAACAGAAGAGCTCCTATTCTGGTGCAGTGGGGTGCCTGCCCTGCTTCCACCTGAGACTGCGACGGAGGAACTCGGTTCATTTGAGCAAAATAGATGAAAAGTTTTCTTGTTGAAATGAAGCACGGAGGGATGAGCCGCGAAACTCGAATAAAAGATCAAACAGGTCGCGCGCAGAGAAGTGATCGCTTTCAAAAGTTATTGGCCCCAGTGAATTTGCATACTAGATACCGCTGTGTCTTTTGTTGCCATGTTGCTTGTGTTGTATGTTGCTTAAACTTCTCCGACCTACAGCCTTGGAGACCATGAAACTAATTTTCTTACCCCACAACGGCGTGAAGGCGGATGATGGCGAAATCAGAGCTGTTATCACGGGCTTTTCATACTGACCTTGAGAGGTTGGCTGATTCTTAGGTGGGTCACAGAAATCTCTTATTATTCACTGGGTCATGGTCTAAAGTGGGTTGCGAGTCTGTTTTTGGTCGGTTCCCACATGAGAAGGAGCACTTTGTCATTTTCTGCTCACAAGATGAACCAAAATTCATCAAATTCTGATCCTGCAGGCTGCGACGAAACGAGACAGCAGCTCTGTAACTTCTCATTATCTGACATGTATCTATTGTGTCACCCTTAGAAATAACACACACACGCTCAGTTTGTGTATTTTTAGAGGCTCCCATCGATCCACCAGCTGATGCTTATCGGCTACATCCTCCTCTTTGACCGTCCAGCGCTGATAGCATCCAGATAGACACACAATCACACTTGGCCATCAGAGACGGCACACGGGGCAGCGCTATTCTAATGGAGACGCGTGTGACGAAGAGCTTTGCACATCCAGCGGAGCAGTCGCGTCAACATTTTTCTTACAGTAGTGAGAAGTGACCTAAGAAATTATGCCGCCTGTTAAATGACGCTTTTCGATGATTTAATACAAACACATATGATAACAAAGATTTATCCAATTCACTGAGGTTTCCTCGTGTGAAATCAGTCCAAACAGGTCATGGTTCATCTGGTGGCAAATAGAACAGGCATAAAACACCGAACGGCGAGGAAGTCGAGGCAAATCACGACCTCTTCCTGCCATAAATCACATCTGTACATTTCAATACATCGGCTTAAAGTCTGTGCCCAGAAGGGTCACATGGTGGCAGACGGTCATGCTTGAGGTTAGTAGTTACAGCTACTCTGTGTCCAGTCAACTCTCGCTCTCCGTCCTCGCTTGAACCGCTTGAAGTTGTCTAATTATCGGTGCATCATAAAGACTGGGGTAAGGCAGCGGATGAATCGGTGTGCGTCAGCCTTGCGTGGAGAGTCACGCCGCCTCCTGCGGGAAGCACGAATGAGCCTCGAGGAGCCGAGTGTTGAATCTCAGCAGTGAGTCGTTGTCACACGGCTTCAAGAACGTCACTACCGATAAGAGAGACACGGCGCTACACACGCTGTACTGCATTCATACTAAAGCAGCTGCAGCTCTGCACGATCCACATATCAAACTGCATTTTTCTATCACAGGAAGGCACAGGAGTATTGTAGGGTATTAGTTTTTGTGCGGCCTTCATCTGACCCCGCCTCTTGGGTTTTTTACATCTCGCGCTGCATGCGCATACTCTGCAATGTCTACCGTCTACTGCCATGAGACACAGTAGGAGAAAGCATTTGAGAGGAGCTACACAGCCAACACCTTTATGACTTGTCTGTTGACTGAATGGAGAGCTCTGCTGGGAGTACAAGCGTTAACCGTTGCCCATTATTATCGTATCCTCTGGTGCATGCGAGTGTTATTTTCTGTGAGATTTATTCTCTAAGGGTAAAGCTAAATTAGCGTCTCAGTCCGAGATGCTGCTCAACAGATGACTCTTCCTCTCGGTCTCCTGGGAGATGTGGTCATCGTATAAGGGTCTTTTGTTGCGCGACGTGTGTGCGTTTGTGTGTGTGTGTAACCGCGCCGGTCGATGGGGTCTTGCTCCCTCCTTTCTGAAACGCTTCATTGGACTGTAACGCTAATCCGCGGGGACCCTCTACACTGCGGTGACCCCCTTGACACTCACACACACAGACTCCCTCATCCATCATACTCGCAGCTTGTCAGAGCCTCGGTGAGGTGGCCTCCAGGGTGACAGCCCGGCAGCCAATCGCGGCTCTCGCCTTCATCTCTTGCATCACCTTAGACGTGTCTCCGCCCTGATAGGACATACCAGGAAGCAAGGGAAATAACATAATGATATGTGGCAGAGCTAGATAGGAATCCAGTGAATGTCATGTTTCATCCCACGACACTTTCAGGACTTATATTTGTTGTTTTCTTCTGTGATGTCAGATAATATTGCTAATTCCTCTGCTTTTTTTATACAGCGTTCTCAGGGCCATAACATTAGAACCGTCATATCTTGAATTAGACCTCAACGGGTGTGTTGTACCTAATAAACTGGCCAGCAAGCGTACGGTGTGTTTACAATACGCAGCCGAGAGACAGACTTAATAGTAATGTTATGGGGATGGCAAGAGGAACTTTGATTGAGTTTTTCTTCTGAAGACTGAGCACCCTAGCTTTGATCACAGTGTCTGAGTATTTAGTTTGGCCCCAAGGCTACTGTAAAACACACTACAGGCCTAAGACTGCACAAGCTCACTGCATAGAGCCAGAGGGCGAGATTTAGCTGCGTACGTGTGTGTGTAGTGCTGTGTGAGAATTAGTTTTAGATAAATATAAGTGGTGGGTATGGCTCCCATGTTGCAGCGCTCCACCCCTGCCTCTCTCTGTGGGGAACTCCTCCTCTTCTTCGACTCTAATCCCCCGCTTTAATAAATGAGAGTATGGCTCCCAAGACCTCGCCTCCACATCCTCTCGCCTCCTTCCCCGCTTTCACCTCTCCTCACCTCCCCCCCTATCGTTGGGGTTCATCACTGTTTATCCCCAACTTTCACTGCAGTAAATTGAATATCTCAATGAGGCACTTCGGATGCAGCTAACCGGCGCCTGCGCTCAGGTGTCACGTTAATGTTTGTGGAAGACGAGGATGCGCGTTGGGTTCAAGTCAGTGTTCAGAAGTAAGGCGATGATAATAGGGTAAAAGAAGGAAGCGACAGAGAACACGTTAAAAAGATCAATTGTGAGTGAGAGGACGAAAGAAAAGAGAGGAATGAAAGCGAGGGATTAGAGGAATCCCCCAGGTAAAGAGATTGTTGTTTCTCATTGTGTAGAACTGCTCTGCTATCTGATGCAGACTCGGCTCTGACACCTGTCACCGCTCCTAATGGAACCGCTCCCACAATCCTCTGCTCCTGAACCTTTTGTTCACTCCCTCCCTCCTTTGTGCGTGTTCCCCTCTCTTTTCCCTTTATGTGTGTGAAATTGTTAGTCTTCGTAACGTCGGTAGGCCCTATGCGGGGGGGGGGCGCCTTTGTGCGTTCTTACGCTTGTGTTATCGTTCCGCTCCGAGGAATGGGATGCTGTGCTTTTTTATCCCGCCTCTGATGCATCGGTAATAAGGAGCACACCTTCGTAAAATATCTGTGTGTGTGTGTTGTTGTTGTTGCTGAAGCAACCGGGACCAGAATGTGCAGCACAGCGGCGTAGACGTGAAGAGGTCTGGCTGTATGCGTGCCGTACAGGGTTTCCATGCTGCGATCGGAGACAACGCTTGAACCAGACGATCATTCCCACATTAACAATAACCGCTGCTTCAACCTAGATACGACCAGTCTGAGACACTCTGACTAAATGCATCCACACAAAGACTAGCAGCCAACTTTTTCACTGCACTACTGAGCCAGTGTGTGTCTGTGTGTGTGTGTGTGTGTCTGTGTAGAGACCAGTTTGCTCATGTATTAGGTCATATATTTAGGTGACATCAACATTAATTCAAAGCAAATGCAGATTTTGAGAAAAACCAGAGGCATCGTTGTCCATTCCATCGGAAGCTGTGCATCAATGCAGAGGGAGACGCGGACAAAGGCGGCTGAGGTGGACAGTCCTCTAGACACCTGACCGTTGTTACCAAAGCTCCGTTAGACAGTACGAGACACTATGTGGCTGTTGGGTGGGGTTTAACACTAGGTTTTCCTTTCCAATTAAATAAAACACAGTTCCAACTGATCCGCCACTGCAGATATAAACGCTATTATCCTAATGGGAAAATTATAGTTTGCTCATTGGTTATGAGCAAACATGACTTAATTTTTAAATTCTAGTTTGGAATTTGTCTGGTCTTTGGTATTGTTTACCGCAACTCAGGATAAATACCAAACACACATTAGTGTGTAAATAGTCCAGTTGTAATTACTGACTGACTTGAATTTGCTAAAACAATACCTCAGTCTTCAGACAGACTTAAATCCAACTGTTGAGTCTCGTGGAGACTCTGGTCATCGATATCTAGGCTTGACATGCTGCGGCATGTGCTGTAGAAGTAGACAATGTAGAACTAAATCTCACATGCGTACGTGGTGTAATTAGATCCCATGTATTAAAGCAGCTGAAAACATATTTCATTTTAAAGCTGACATACGTCTGTTGTCGCTCTGATTTGCTTAAACGCTAAAAAAAACAAAGCAACACGTTTCAATTATGAAGCTTCCGATAATATGTACAAAGCTTCTGTTCCAGCAGAATTTAGATTGACCGAAGAGCAGGACGGAGCTGCTGAACGCCAGGCCGGACCCCAAAGTTATCTCCCGCTGTAATCCTAGGACTGCAGCGGTTACGTCCCTACGGTGCAGCCTGGCAGGATTAACATCCACGTTCCTCAGAGACGCCGCTTCTGGATCCCCTTTCTGTCCGCACTGACAGAATTATAATATCTTTTCATGTTTCCTTTCAGGCGAAAAACACGCCTAACATCCAGAACAGTCTCATTAATATGGGGACGGGTTTGATTTCCAAAATGGCTTGCACTCAATTTGACAAGTGGCTGCCACGTTCAACGTTCAGTGTCTCACAAATAGGACAAGAGTTGATCCTCCAGAGTGCTGATAATTTGTAAGTGGATGTTTTAGGCCGGTTGATTCTTTAAGCACTGTCTGCTGAGAGAACAAAGGAGGCTGGGATGGCTCTTTGACAGCGGTTTGTTCGGCTAGGTGAACGGGGAATTATCGTAATTATGGACGGAAGGGAGTTCTGGAAGGGCACGATGTCAAAATCCATTTGGTGCCCATTCCAGTTCACAGTTGCTACTTGGGACTTTGAATAAATTGCCTTTGAATGCATCTTAATCTGCGCTGGATGTGTATTTTTTTTTTCCTCTCAGTAAGGAAGATTTTCCTATTTCTTCTTCCTGGCAGCATGTGCGGAAAAATTCTGTCCACCCACATTTGCATCTCATTGAGGGCTCCATCTTTGTCAGCACTGTCTTTATTGCTCTTTTTTGTTTTGTTTTCCACCTCCAGGAGTGTCCTCAGATCCTGCCTTCCACCCAGATCTACATCCCTGCAGGAGTGATGAGGCCAATCACCCTGCTGGCCCAGAACCTTCCCCAGCCTCAGTCTGGACAGAGGAACTACGAGTGCATCTTCCACATCCAAGGCAACGTGCACAGCGTCCCGGCTCTGAGGTTTAACAGCACCAGCATACAGTGTCAGAAGACCACGGTAAGACAACGCCGACTCCTCGTACAGGTGCGCGAGCTTTGCAGTCCAGAGGTGGGATCTTGCGACGCCAGTCCTCCGAAAGGGAGCCAAGCTGTTTAACATACAGTACACAGGAGGGAGTAGTCATGCAAGCAGCAGTTGGGTAGCGGTGTATCAAAGCCTTGTAAGTGAGGCATGTGGCCACAGGGGCGAACCGTTGCTAAGCTGCTCTCGTCGTCCCCGCCGCTCATTCCTGCCTCTTAGCCCTCAGTCAAACTGTCCCCGCTAATAGGGAGCAACCATTCCAGCAATGTTAATTTCCTCAGCTCCAATCACGGCATGAGGCAGAGGAGGCATTTTAACGACACCAATTATGACTTACTTAATGAGACATATAATTAACATGCAAGCCGCAAACTACAGCGCTCGCTCACCGTGATGGGACCAGTAGCGGGCCCTCGCAGTTAATAGGCATATACGGCTTTCACGGCTTCGTCTGGCGTTATTTCTGCCGCCTGTCGCGCGCTTGTCAGCGAACACGGGTCATTTCTGCCGGCTACCGTATTACTGCGGGACTCGCCCCTTGCTGCTTTCAAACTGTACCCAGTCGCCCACTTTCTCCACCACCGAGGGGGTAGATTGAGCTTTAACTCTGTGACCCTGAAGTCACTCTGCCTCCAATGTCAGATGGTGACATGAAAGACGTCCTGCGCACCTTATTTAAGCTTATTTCCAAATTTTAATGACGGCTCCTACAGTTCTTTTGTGTTTTGAAAAGGTAATTTATGCATATTTAGTCCCATTTGTTCTTACTGACCTCGCTTCTTGAAAGCCTGGTGAATTGTGAGCTGCAAAAATGTTAAAGGCTGTACATCACATTAGATATTTGAATATTCTTTCCATATTCAGGCTTTTCAACACAGTTTTTAAGTTTACAACTTCCTCCGTACAAACTCTGAGTGTATACGTAGAGAAGAGCTTGTGTAAAACAGTACTAATGGGATTTTGCTGCCGTTACAAACAACCTATAGCGTCGTTCAGTTTTGAATAATCTATGGCTTGAAGACCACAGCTGTTTTTATTTATTTTTTTACATTTGCTCTCTGTTGGATTATAAGTGGGTCCTGAAAGCCTCCGTCACCTTCGAACACCATCGCTTACTCCAGGAAACAGCCGCGTGCAGTTTGCATCCCCAGTGTTTGATCCGCTCGTACGCGCTCATTACTACACCGGTTCTGCTGCTGAGAGTTGCTGATGCTGGAGGACAGAGACCTTCCTCAGCAAATCTCTGATTTACTGGCCAAACCAAATGGATACACACACACACATGCAAATGCAGCACTGCACATTCATTTTTTTTTTTAGTGCATTTTAATGTTGAGTGAAATCCCACAGTTCTCTCTGCAGGTGGGAGAAAAATAGGAAATAAACTGACCTGAACGCAACTTGCAGCTGTTGATGGAGCTACAGTACAGTAGTGTGTGTGTGTGTGTGTGTGTGTGTGTGTGTGTGTGCGTGTGCGTGTGCGTGTGTGTGTTGCTTTTCACATGAGCACATCCACAAGCTGGTGTGAGTGAGCCCCCTTCCCTGCCATCTCCCACCTCCACCCCCTGCTTGCCCCCCTCTTCATCAGGTGGGTCTGTGATAGGATCCAATTAAGGGAGCGGGAGATAAAATGATGATGAATTGCAGCATCGTGGCAGACTGACACACACACACACACACACACACTGACACACACACGCACGCCTGGTAAACCACTTACACGGAAAAGCAAAAAAGACAAAGACGGGGAGAACCAGCGAGGATGTGAGAGAATTAGGAGATGACAATGAAGATGCAAACAAAAGAGTGTGAGTGGATGAAGTAGAATGGGGGAAGAAAGAAGGAGAAAAATGAAGAAAGACCGTGGGGAGGAAGAAAAAAAGAGAGAGACTGAGCTTAGCCGACTATGGGAAACAAACAAATGGGGAGGTAGAACAGATGGAGAGAGGATGCATGTGGAATAAAAACGTTAGAGACAGGGAAGAGAAAAGAAAAGGAAAAAAAAAATCATGATCCATGCGAAAACGAAACTGCTGAGATTAACAGTAGCGGGTGGAAGGACAGTGGGCTCCCAGAGTTATTCAGCTGAGCAGCGTTGGTCCTCGGTTCCACAATCTTAGGCCTGTTTGGGTAAACTGGCTGTTAAATGAACAACTTTTCCACTTAACAACCGGCCTTGGAGCTTTAACAGTAGCTTGGGAGCCTCCGGGCAACTAGCACTAACATTAGCCAGTATTAAGGTATTTCTCTTGCTGTTGCAGACATGCTTTTATAAAATATGAGCAGCTATTTAATTATGAGGATTACTCAGCCTGTGTAAACAATTGCATAACGTCCTCTGTGGCTCATGTGATAGCATCAGGGTCATGGAATTGAGTTGGGTTGTTCTCAGAGTAAAATCTGGACTTTGACCGTTTACTTTTCGGTGTGTTACGATGGGGAACCCGTGCGCTGGTTTACTCAGAAGCCCAGAGTGTGTATGCATCACAGCTGGCTGTGACTGGGACAGTGGAGTGTAATAAATCACAGGGAAAATTAGCCAGCTCTACATGTACACTCATCCATTCAATCTTACTGTCTCTTTGTGCATTATTTAGCTCCTCGCCAAACACTGAAACATTGAACTTGCATACTCAAATACACCAGGGACACAGTACGCATGGATGCACACAGAGGAAAAAAAAAACAAAAAAGCACACCGCTGTGCACACAGACACACACAGATGCATGCGAGGAGTGTGGATACCTGCTGGTTTGTTCCTACACACACACACACACACACACACACACACTCCCCAGGGGTTTTGGAACCCCAAAGTGAAACAGACATATGGAGATTCTCCACATGATCCTCTTCCTAATCATGTGGAGCAGACGGAGACTGTAGCATCAGCAACAACCAGCAACCTGCTTTACATGATTTATTACTCTGACACACACAGGCTATCAAACGCCGTGTGCACGTGACTGCGTGGAGATGAACTTCCCCCTTTAAGTGTGACTGAGCCGGACCTGGCACTAGTCTGGACGTTTTCCTGACTCAGGACGCGTAAATGAACTCGTTCTACAGTACAACTCCTAAATTCAATTTTAAAACTTTGTCTGCAAATGAATCCTGACATTTGTGAGCCCTTTACAAACTGAAAGTAAACACTTCAGAAATCAACGGTTGTTTGTTTGTTTGTGTTAGTGCTTGAGGCACAGAGGGATAAAAACCTCATCTCACAGCCCTTCAGATTCTGGAGGGGGTCTCACCTCCAGGTTAGGGACCACTTGGCCAGATCACCTGCAGCATATGCGGTAATTACGACCGGACCCGCACAAAAGGCAAAATGCTGCACCTGTATTACCAAACTGCTCGAGTCACAGATGTTAATACATGAGCCGCACGGAGCAGATTTCTGTAGAGTAAATATGTTTACTTCTGATTCCGTGAGTCAGTTTCAGTGCCCCCGTGAATTGAAATAAGTTGAAGTGAACTGAAATGTGTGTGTGTGTGCTCGTGGTGTATTTTTAACACGCGCCCAGGTATCCGTCAACATGACTAATTACGTGAGTGTGACCTGCACATGGATTCGCACACGTATGCGCACGGCTCTCCCCGCACTCGCCCCCCTCCCCTGCTCAGCCGCTCTGTTTTGTTAACATCTGCAGTTTTCAGTCCACACACACACACACACACACACACACACACACTGGCCCTATCTATTCATACAATCCATGGAGACATGCAATCCATGGAGACGATTCATGTAGCGAGAGAATAAACGAGTGCAGGAGCAGATAACGAATGAACTGGAGCCGGGCTGGTGTGTTACTGTAATGAGGCCAGGGACGGCTTTGTGCTCACCTTGTACTTTTTACACCTCCCCCCGCTCCCCCCCTTTTTTTCTCCCTTTGTCACCTCCCCTCCCTCTCTTGTCCCCTCTGTCCCCTCTTCTCTCCTATCGCCTCGTTTAAACTCGTCCTCTAGTTGTTTTCGTCCTGTTTGCGTTTCTCTCCGCCGTCGCCCGTCCTCTACCTCTTTTTCTCTTTTTTTGTTATTGTCCAACTCTCCCTCTCCTCCTTTTGCGTTTTTAGCATTACTGTCCTAATCTTCGCTAATTCCAGTTCTCCCATTTATTTTTATCGCCTTTTTAGCTGTCCTCTACTTGCATCCACCCAGCCTCTCCTCTCGTCTTTTCTCCTCTTCCCTAGGGGGGCTACACTATGAGTTGGCTCAGGTAGATTAATTACATGCAGTGACATGGAGGAGCTGGCCAGAGGCTTTAGTAATGAGTCTGATTACTCATCTCCAGCAGCTCCGGGCGCTCAGGGGCGAGAAGTCAGTACAACAAACCAGCGCAAGAGGCCTGTAGGTGAGGGGAAACCAACTCTAACCTACAGGGTTCCAGCAATACAGAGTTTTTAGCCACATCAGTGCCACCACTTAAAGTTCAAAGCTACACTGAGGGTCAATAACGGTTCAGGTCAATAAGCAGAAAAGAAGCGTTGCCTGAATCAGATGTGAGACACAAGTATCTAGCTATTCGACTTAAACCCTAAAACCCTCTCCAGCTCACTGGAGGAATGTCTGGTATGGCAGAAATCCTGCATAGGCCAAAGAGCCAACCAGACGTATAATTAAACACAAGACATGTGAGCGTGGATAATAAATCATGAAAACAAAAGGCAGCGACGTGTCATCATTAAGTGAGTAGAGATTGGTTGTGTTGTTTTGCCAAATTTTGACGTCTCTCTGTCAAAAAGTCATTAAAACATATGTTCAGTGGGAAGATGAGGCACCAGATATTACGTGTGAGCAGTTATTGTAGTATTTTACATCCCATAAATGGCAGGTTTCATCTCGTTGGCCTCAGGTGCATTTAAAGGTCTGTAACTAATCACAGACAAACACGTCTTCTCATTTTTCACTTCATTTCGTAGAAAGTATGTACATTTTTAGTGTCTGTAAATAAATCAGCGTGTTGAGCCTCAAGCTCGAAGTCAAGTCAGATCACATTTATTTATAAAGCAGTTGAGTTTCCCTCACTAATAGATGCTTAGTGTTGTTCACAACAGTTACAAGATTTACTGTGGATCTTTTCATTTTCGTTTGACACCTGCCGTTTAAGTGATGGCTCTAAAGTGGGTTTAGCTTAATATCCTTACTGAAATCCGCCTTCTGCTCCGCGTTTGTTCCTTCCGTTCCTCTTATGTTCTTCATTTTCCGTCTTTAACCAGCCTACAAGTCGTGTTTTACTCCGAAGCGACACCGGGAAGCGGCTGGGTTAGACAGCGGGTGACTCTCGCTTTGACTGGGTGGCACCGTGTCGGCGTTGGGAACCGTGTGACAGTATGAATAAAGCATGATGTGGCAGCCAGCTGGGTGGGCAGGGGGCTGACAAGAGAACAAGCTCAGCCAGTGTTTTGGAGACGGAGGACAAGTCGGATCTCTTAAAGTTTAATGGAGGCCACACCGCAGAGAGGAGAGGAGTAGTATGTGGGCCCGTGTGTGTGGGTCTTGCGGTTTCGCTGTCGTACCCAGGCCTTTATCTAGTGGTATGTAATGGGGATGCAAATGCAGTCAGCGGCCCAGCTCATGTGTGATGCATTAGTGTCACACCGAGCCAGTGGGAAGGGAATAAGACCAATCAGCGTTTCCTTTGTGGCCCAAGAGTGTTTTGGTGAAGTCGCTGCTGACCTCTCACAATCCTGTGGTTCATCCAGGCTCGCTCTGCTTTTGACTGTCTCAGTAGTGAACCACACTTTCCAGACTCTTCCTTGTGTGGCTGCTTAAAGTCTTTTTTTTAATGTTTTGCTCTGTTCAGGACAGTTTTACTGATTCTGTTTGTATTTCAGACTCGCTAGACGACAGATTAACTGCATCGCGCCCTCATAACTAGCACAGAAGCCTTGTTGTGATGTAAAGTAAGGTTGTAATGAGTAAAAAAAGCCTCAAGTTTATAAAACATGTCATGAATCAGACTTAACTTAAAAAAAAAGACAACAAAAACTGGAAAAACAATGACAGTTGTTTAAACAGTGTAACGTGTAGGTATCTTATTCCCTCCTGATATTTCTGGTGTTGAGGTGGAGAAAAGTTTCGACTCTATCATTAGTCGTCTGTGCGTCTGTGTCAGGGTCCGCTGCCCGTGTGGTCGAACCCTGTCCAGCAAATCCAGTGTGTCAGGGAGCAAATTGGAAATGCCAATTTCACTTTACGCTGCCCCATATCTTATCTCTCCCTTACCCCCATGCCTCCACTTAGCTCACGTGTAAATGAATAAGGTCCTTTCGCACGTCGGCCTGCGTCCGACTTCTGTCTGCTTTCAGCTCTTCTTCTCCACCTCATCCTTTTTTTCTTCCCGTCTCTCCTCCTCTCCCGTCCCACTCTCCATCCTTCCATGGCCATTCGGCTGTAACCCCCCCATTTATTTCTTTACATGTATTTATGTAACACGCCTGTTTTGGTGAATGTGGATTTATCTGCGCTCGGTTCGATCCCATCCCACTCGTTCGCACCGGCGAACTGCAAATGAACAGTGTCTCATCTTGTTTCCCAATTTGCTTTGAATGTGTAATAAACCAAACAACGTGTGTCTTTGTGTCTCTCTCTCAGTATGACTACGAGGGCGGTGACATCAGTGACCTACCAGTCGACCTCTCTGTGGTGTGGAATGGAAACTTTGTCATTGACAACCCGTTCAACATTCAAGGTAGAATAGAAACATTCACATCGTCTGTTCCTTTTTTTTTTTTCAAACCTTTCCTTCTTAATTCTCACCTGTCAAGTTGGTGGAGCATGCGGCCATTGTAGCTTGGCCAAAAAAAAAAAGAATTGGTCCGGCTTGTTTATCTGTCTGTAACGATTTTCAACGCGCGCCGCTTTCCCCCTTCGTAAGAAAACTGTAATTTCATTTTCCACGGCGACGAGGGATAGAGGTGAAAGTGTAGCATCCATTTGAGGAAAAACACTGTTCTTGTCTTGGGGATAAAAGCAGGGCAGAGGGAGTGATTGATGGATGGCAATGAAAACAAAACAAACACAGAAATTAATAGGGATGGATGTTAGAGGGGGGAAGAAAAACAAATAGAGAAACCAACAAGAAGAAAGATGGGTGGATGACAGGTTGATGAATGCACTGGGTAATGGTGGGGGGTAGACGGGAAGAAAGGGATTGATAAAGAAAAACAGAAAGCGACACGGAGGGATGTCATTTATTATTTTTAATCGCTATTTGTGCATGAAGTGGAAAACAATTACCAACTGCAAATTCTTTACCAAGTGTAATATATTGGGTGGTGGAGGCTAATGATTTTAGACGTCCCATTACACAAGATAATATAAGTCTTGCTCTCGAGTGTGTCATACAGTCTTTTTGCTCTTTATTTGCGCGTCTGGAGTCAGAGGAACGAACCCGCCCCGTCGCCGTTCTCCTCTCTTTTCCTTCCGTCCCATTCACCCGTCGCTTGGCTCCTAAAATAACACGCGCGCACGTCGCCCGCGCACGTTTTAATCTCACACCCTTTTGTGTTCTATCTGACCTCGTTTTGATAAATGTCAAACATACAGTTCATTTTGCAGATTGCTTCGAAATTAGTTGCTTATCGGTCATGGCCTAATTCTTCTGCCTGCGTTATTTTGTCGGAAATGTTCTGCTTTAATGTTCGCGCCGCTGAGAGGGAGCGTCCCTAGGGATTAAACGTCCTGTGTTTGGCGTGTGCTGTGGAAGAACTGTAGCTGTCACCAAATAAGTAATCGCATTCTACTGCACTTAAGTCGATGGATCCTTATACTGTGATCATGAAGCGTGGATGCGATGCCGCTTCCTCATCAGACGAGTGTTCAGCCGAGCGCCGCAGGGCTATGGCTATGGCCAGGTCAG
The DNA here is from genome assembly GCA_030770545.1 of Macropodus opercularis. NCBI lineage: Eukaryota > Metazoa > Chordata > Actinopteri > Anabantiformes > Osphronemidae > Macropodus > Macropodus opercularis. Next base: position 7,126,358 of record CM061095.1, on the reverse strand, counting down.
TGGCTTAGAAGCTAATAAGTAGAAAAAAAAAAACAACAAAAAACAACAATGATATTTATTCTAACCTCTGCTGCTGCAGGTGTCTGTCGGCCGGTGCACTTCCTTCACCCACACTAGAAAACCACATCTCAAGAATGTCATTAGCGTCCGCGACCACCTGTTTGATTTATTTATCGCCATTCGTCATCTGCTGAAACTACCTGCGGCCATCGGCCTCAGCTGCACTTTGTGTTTTAATCTGCCGCATATGAGCATGCTAACGCGCTTAACGGATGATTTATGCCGTCAACGCTACACCTGCCGGACGTCATTGCAGGCATTTTGGCACAGCTGGACGTCGGTGGGTAGAATCTAAGGCCTGTCAGCTTATCTTACAAAGGACTTGGTTCAGTTTTAACCCCCATCTAAGGTCCTTCCACACAGGTTCTTCTTAATATTATGTCTTATTAGTAAATAGAAGAGCAGCAGTTGATCTTGATCGCGACTTGACTGCTTCTTGTGTCGTCAGGGTCTCTGACGTTTCATAATGTTTTGTAAAAGAATCATAATAACAATATAAATGTGACTATTCAACACACCATCCCTGCTGCTGCTTGGCAGCAACTCCACATCCCCACAACTCCTCACATATTGTGAAAAATAATCGCAGTTTACTTTTAAGATGAAAACTGAGCTGAGCTGGAACTGGGGGGATTTGGGGGCACTCTCGCGAACTGACAGAGAGTTTACTTTTTCACAGGTTGTCTTGAGTTATCTGCTTGACTTTGAGTCGAACTTGGAACGAGGCTTTTGACATCCGTGTTTCAGATAGAAGGGTTTTATGTGGGGGGGAGTTATCCAGATAACTCTTGTGAGAGGCCCTGGGGACGTGTGCCACAGCGAGCGCTTCGCATGTGTCAGCATGGTGTGGAGCTCGCAGAGTCTCGGAGTGTAAAATCCAATGATCTCAGAGGCAGCGTGTGACGGGGAAGTTGACAAGTGTGTTCCTTTATTCAAGCTGCAGCCAAACACGGGCTGCGAGCTCGAAGTAATTAGCATGAATCAGGTCAACATCACTTCACCAGAATTGCGATGGGTCAGTAAGTTTAGCCATTGGCTCCTCAGCAGTGATGTCATGACTCATTGTTCAAGGTCTAAAACTCCTTAAGAACATGTATTATGAAACCGTCCTCGCTCAGAAAAACCATCTCCTGCTTTTCTCCTCCTTTTTTTCCTCATCCCATTCTCCATTAATCCCTCCTTGCTCCATCCCTGCCTTTTTCTTCCTGAATCAGAGCTGTATTATCCGTCGGCAGCAGAGCCGCTCAGCGCTGACCCGGCTTTGCTCCGGTGTAAAGTGGAGATGTTAATGTTAATTAAATCATTCATTTGGTTCAGATTAATTAGCACCGCGCTACTTTTAAGCTGAGCCGTGGCTAATCAGATTAGGGCAGTAGAAGGGCCGAGGCGGGCAGATGCATCCGAAAGAAGCTCGCTTTGAAGTCCAGCAGCCGTCTGTCTGCCGAGGAGGAGGAGGGAGGAGATTCTTCCACGCTCTCTCTCTCTCTTCTCTCTAATTCATTTCAGATCTGTTTTTATCTGGTGTGACAGCAAACAAACCTGCCTGCAGGTTTTGGCAATGTTGCATCAACAGAGATAATTATGATTGAGATTAACAGATGACAACTGGTAAACAGAAATCAAAGAAACTACCCGTACGCCATTATTTTTGCTCTGTTTCTGGATTCGCACTTGACTTTCTCTCCTCCGTTTTCTCTCTCTGACGTCCCTTTTTGTCTCTCTCTCTCTCTCTCGTTCCCTCACCACCTTTAATTTCATATTAATTCTCCTTGCTGCTTTGTTAACAGGCACAGCTAACATTTATTCTCCCCCTCCCTCCTGCGTCCTTTCATCTGTCTCCTCTAACTTCTCAGGTGTTTGAGCTTTTAATTATTTATTTATTTATTTATTGTTGGTTGTTTTTTTTTCCACTTTTAATGACTTTTTCCACTCTGTAGAGTTTAGGGAATGGTTTTACACACAACAAATTATCGGTTCCCTACTGGCATTAGAAGACATTACCTGTTGAATTAATTTCCTTAATATCCCTCTAGGATGCTTGTTCATGTTTTATATTTTTTTCCCCCCCTCGGTTTATCTGTGGAAACAGTTTTTCTCTCATCATCATAGCCTCCGAGTGGCAATGATCACCTGCAGAAGGGTTTATGTGTTACGTGGGTGATTAACATTCATCGATGCTACTCCCCTGCTCCCACTCGTGCACAGACACAGAAATTCCTGATTACTTCAAAACGTTTCTCGCCCCCTTTTTATTTTTTATTATTAATATTTTTTTTAGTCTTGGAAAGGCTTGTGAGCAGACTTTTAATCCTGTCCCTCCCTCTGTTTCCAAACCAGCTCACCTGTACAAGTGCAGAGCGCTGCGGGACAGCTGTGGCATGTGCCTGAAGGCAGACCCCAGGTTTGAATGCGGCTGGTGCGTTCAGGACAGGAAGTGCTCCCTCCGGCAGGAGTGCACCGGCGGAGGAAACTCCCACCTCCCACTGCAGCTGTCTGAAGGTGCGGGCTGGATGCACGCCACTTCTGGAAACAGCCGCTGCACCCACCCGAAGATCACGAAGGTAAGACAGCGCGCGTGTATGCGGCTGCATCTGGAATAAGCAAACCAGATTTAGGAAGCTGCTGAATCAGTGCGTGTTGGTATGTGCACACCAGAGAGAACAGATGCCAGCTTCGTACAAAGCCTTAAATAATGGTATAGAAAAAAGATAATAAAATAATTTCTCCCATTATTTCTTTTCCTTTTTGCAATATTGTAAGTTATCCACTGCACTTTTCATTATTTCATGAGAAGAACGTCAACGTTCAGTGGCTTTCGAAAGGTAAAGAAACAGAAGCTAGCATCAGTATTGCACATCCTGTCAGCGACGGCGACGCTTCGCAGTTGGAAATAAAAGAACTCCCACGTTCACGCGGCGCAACACAACCAAAAGAAACACATGTAATCACGCACCTTCCAGTGTTACGCTTCTAAAATCACCCACAAAGAGAAGCAGCGCGGCTCCTTTGAGCGTCGCGCCGTAATCCCGTCAACTCGTGAGGAGTGCAAAGTCACCTGCAGAGATCCAAGGCTGGTAAACCTTGATAGACGGTTGCATCAGCTCTTTTTTTTTCTTGTCGAAGCCCCTGTGGTCACGAAAGCTTGACGTGTCCTGAACGGAGAATGAAAGCTGCTCTATTTTAATGCCTCGCTATTAAAAACATACACATGTTAGGACCTTGCGTCTGCCCTTGGCACAGAAAGGGTTCTATTACTCACTGTTACATCAAACACCCGGAGACGGAGGCACACAGAGGTTCGTTTGGTTGTGGGTTTTTTGTGAGTTATGTTATGTCTGGGTCTCTCAGTGCATTCAAGGCATAGACGATGGTCAAAATCCAGCAGTTGTCTGTTGCCTGTTTTGTTTCACTTATCAATATCAAGAGCAGGATGAACGCATAACAAGTTTCTGAGTAAGTGAAAATAGTCTGAGTGGGTTCTATCAGAAACAAGAATCCTTTAATAACATCATTAGAGTCTCAGAAGACCTCAAATTTACTTCTAGGGAAATGCTGGGCCCAGTTATTCCCCTGGTTTTCAAGTATTTGAACATAATAACTACACTGTTATTTGTTTGAGGCAATAGTCCCACGAGAGGAAAAAAAAAAAGAGCCATTTTAAATTGAATTCTTCTGACTCCCAGTTTTGCTCCGAACTTCTTAGTCGGATGTTTAAACTGTTTTCTGACCGCATAAACAACTTTTTAAAATGCTTTTTAACAGCCGCTAGCCTTTTGGTTAGGACTGAGACCACAGGAGGAAACACACGCGAAACACACAAGTTGGATGACCGAGCTCGAGGAAACCACTGCTGTAATGCTGGCGATTTGATGTGGCCACGTCGTGGTCAGAAGTGCATTATAAAGGCCACGGCCATCGCAGTGCGACGCCACAGTAACTTAACAGCAGCTGATTCCTGGTTAGTGGCATCCAAAAGAATTGAACCAGGCATATGAGAGAAAATCACTTCAAGGAAAAACAGTAACTGGATTTACTGCTGGCCGAGAATCTTCAAATCCCCATAGATCGCGCCAACAGGCATACTTACATGTAAAGTATGTAAATATACTTGCATGCAGTCTAAACTATAACTTAGGTTCTGGATAATGTAGTCTCGGTGTGGACTGAAAACTGTGCCGTTACTGTAAGTCTGTAATGATTGGTTAGAGCAAAATAAACCGCGGTGCCAGCAAACTAAACCTGGCAGAGCCTGGGACTAGCCTGCATCCACAAGCATTTGAGCTGGCGCCAGCTGAGAGATCCGTTTAGCTGCCGTTTTATCTCCGGGCCTTGTTGATGCTTAAATTGGGTTCTGTTGTATCTGTGGAAAAAGCGCCCGAGGTCCGCTTTCAGCTCCCGGCCACCTGTACTTTACATTTTTTAAGACAGCAGCGGTGAGGTAAGTTCCGTTAAATCGCTGCGACGTGCGTTCAGAGCCGCGTGAGGTTCTGTGGCGTATAGCTGAGAGAGCCCTGGTTGTCGTGTTGTGTTTGTACATTTCTATTGTCCAGACTTCAGAGAAATATTTGAATAGCCCACATATATTGCCTGCTATTCCTTCAGTCATCATACATATGCTGTAAGTGTACTCTTCAAGCTTCATGGTCCATAAAATATGAAAGGCATCTGACTTTGGTTTGCAGCCCTGATGGCTGCTGGTCAGTGGTCTGAGGGATGCTGAAGTTTCCAGGTATTGTGGGAACCATCAGCCATCAAACCCCCCCTTTTAATAACAAGTATTTAACAGTATCCTTGTATGTTTTTGTACTGCGAACCCAAATCACTGCACAGGACAGCCACGGAGCGTTCTACTGCATGTTTTCCATCCCCTGGCCCCCTTAGGACGACGGTGGCAGTCGTTTCCAACAGCACTGCTACTCCTGCCTGTCTGTGGCTCTTCCACCGTTTATATCCCAGGGCTTGGTTTCCACCGCCTATCGCGTTGCGTGATAATGTAGCCTCTTTCTCCCCAACCCATTTGCACACCCTGGCATCCGCTGTCCGTAACGCACCCCGGAGGTTGACGGCTCCTCGCTCCGGCCAGTGTTTACCAGCGGAACCAAAGGACTGAGGCTCTGCTGGCGCCTGAGGTTCCACCGTGAGCCAGCTTGTCAGCGATCGGAGCTGTCTGCTCTGACGCTGTCTCCATCTCGGCCTCAGCATTTTGTCCTAACAGATACCGCTTGCCCAAGGCTGTGTGGGTGTTAGTGACGTTGTGTCTTTTGTATGTGCGTAATGATGTCTGTAGTAACATCAAACTGCCAAATGTATTGTGTTGTTGCTCTTAATGGAATGTGGATTGTTTGGCAATCTGTCGCACACTGCTGGCAAGATACATGTTGGGTTCATGAAAAAGAATCATTAGGTATTTATACTGAATATTAGCAGATTAAATGTCCATATGTGATTATTAAATCTTTTACACTTTTCTGGTGGAATATTTATTTGTCTTATAAGATTTTTACTCTGGAAGCTGCCAAAAGTAGTTGTAGGTTTCTTATAGAGGCTTGGAAGGTTTAATCTCTTGAAGTAAATTAATTTATTTGGGCTTTTATTAATATTTTTCATTGATTTATTCTATCAGTGTTCCTCCTCGTCCGCTGTGTTTATGCCTTTGCAGCAGGGTTTGCATTCACACTACTCTGCTCAGCCAGGTAGCTGCAGAAGAACAGGGCAATGGACAAATTACACATTATTACGCCGTGATGCTTGTTAGGGATTCGTTTTGCGTGTGTGTGTGTGTGTGTGTTTGTGACAGCCACCGTCCATCAGTCACCATATTTGCTTTGTCACACCACACCTGTCCTCGTTACATGCCATAATCTGGCTCGATAAATCACATTACGGTTCGACGGGCAGACTTAGCGTTACACCGCCACAGCCCGATGCCGAAGCCAAGCCACCATAATATATTTCAATTAACCCCCCCCAAGATGATGCCAATTTGGTTGTGTTTGTCAACAGAGCTTGTTTTCGCCTCTCTTTAGCTTATTTTCTTTGCTTTTCGAAGCCAGGAGAGTCATTTTTCTTCATTAAAACTTCAATCACCTCATATTAGCTGTTCTGAATGGCGTATGCATATATTAACATGGACCATGCCTCTGTGCACTTTTTTGTGTTTCTGCCTCAACTTAATCAGTGGACATCTTATGGTAAAATGATTAGACCATATGTGATAACGTGCTGAGCAAAGTGGTGAAAAGACTTTTTGCTTTTGTCCCTATTTTTGTCTCTCTCTTACATGCTCTCATAATGCCCGTGTGTTTCCTCCTTTGTCCCCCGTATGTCCAGTTGTCCCCTGAGACAGGACCTCGCCAAGGGGGAACCAAGGTGACCATTCTCGGGGAGAACCTGGGGCTGCAGTTCCGAGATATTCAGACGGGCGTCAGGTTGGGCAAGGTGCCCTGCGTCCCTATTGAGGAGGAGTATGTGAGCGCAGAGAGGTGAGTTAGGTCATCCAAGTTCATAAACACACACACACACTATAAACATGTATGCTCACTAAGAACAAAAACACCATTTGAAACACACTTAACTAACCAATCACCTTTCCAATCCCGTCCAGGCAAACGACATATTCGTGTAGGTGTAGCCTCTTTCAGTGGCTGAAAAGATGTGACAGCAGGGTTTTTGCGTATTTTTAAATTCCATGTGCCGTTCCCCTCCATTACTCCCTACATATGCTTTTTCCTTTATTTTTCTCCTCCCTCCCTTCCTCCTGACATTTACTCCTCTGCAGAGTCCTACACGGCTGAGGAATTGAGTTCACACAGATCAAATAATCTCTCTCTAGTGCTGTTAGTTGGGAAATGATGCATGTTGAGATAGAGGGCATCTCTATTCAAATATTACACACACATCACTCATTTCGCACATCCTTGCACCAAGTTGCATTTCTCCTTCCTTAAGGTTCCCCCGTATGTATTTTTATTTGTCCCTATGTATTTAATAAGATGTCTATATTTGGAATGAATAGCTTAATCTGCTCTGCATAGCAGTGATAACATATATCTATAAAGCTACATGCCCATTTGGAAGCGTGTAAAAGAAGAGGACAGGACCCAGAACAGAACCTTGAGGGACACCACATGACATTTAAGGAGGTTTTAGTTTTAGAGAGGACGACTGCTGAGTTGTCTCAGAGATACTCATCCACCTCTTTAAGCTAGAAAGGGGGACTTTTTTTTTTTACTGTATCAAGACTGCAGAGAGCTCTAACGGTACCATTTCTAGAATTTTGTGTGGATTTAAGAGCTGTCGGCCGTCCGTCGGCTGTAAGATTTACTTATTTTGAAAGTAAGTGAGTGGTAGATTGTTTCCAGTAAATGGGAACATAAAAAAGTAGAAGAGTCACGAGGATTGTCAAGCAAAAAAGGTGATGAAATGTGGACGCTTACATCTAAAGGTAGAACGGAACCGTTGGTTAGTGACTCTACAATCGATCTACCGTAATGAAATACTCAAAAGGCTGCATGAAGGTGTGACAATGATTTCTGTGGTGATAATTAACAACTTTATTGAGCCCTGCAGGGAATTTTATTTGATTTGTTTTCTTTTACTGCAACATACAAGACATCAGCCTGACACCAACCCTTTACTCTTTTCTTTCCACCGTCCTCTCCTCCAACTCTTCGTGTACAGAATAGTGTGCCTGCTGAACGACGCTACGGGCTACCGGGTCCAAGAAGCTCAGGTGGAGGTGTGCGTGAGAGACTGTGTCAACGACTACAGGGCTCTGTCCCCGCGGCCGTTCACGTTTGTGGTAAGGAGTATAGTGCTCTACGATCAGTGTGTGTCTAGTTATCGCATACACTCAATGTATACATGCTGTATAGATCATTTCCTGTGTGTTCATTCCCCTTCTTCTCTAGACTCCTTACTTCACCCGTATCCAGCCGTCTCAGGGACCCAGCTCTGGAGGCACCCGGGTCACCATTGAGGGAAGCTACCTCAACGCAGGCAGCCACGTGTCTGTCAGCATAGGAAAACAGCCTTGCTACTTTAAAAGGTACGTAGCAGTATTTGCCCCAATCTAAATTAAAATGTAATTATCCCTGCAGGGACATTGGAACATCGCAGCAGAGGAGAATAGGATTTAGATAAGAGTAAGACAAATAATGAGTACTTAAGATAGAAAACAAGTTCTCATTTATATCTCAAGGTGCTGTAGATAATGCAGGAAATTAATAAAGACATAGAAAATATGTGCATATATAAACCTGCTTTGTTTAAATTAGTTTTCCTATGAAGATATTTTTTGCAATGCAGTGTCATTATCATACAGATTTAACGTGCACATGTAAGCGTGTAATCGATGTTGAGTTTATTTATGTTTGCGTGTTCGCGCTTGCTGCTTGCACGCGGCATTTCATTGTCTGCGCTCACGCTGGCTTTCCCTAATCTAGTGCATGAAAGAATTCAAACTATCGCTACAGTTGCTTGCATGTCAAATGCATGGATTAGCCCCTTATAGCTAATCTCCATTGAAACCGCTGTATGCAAGCTTTGATGTCACAGCTGTTCCTCCGCCACGGCCTCGCCGCAGTAATCCAGCAGATTCCGATTCGCCACCGTTCACTCACCTCAGCTATGTCTTTATCTGTCACACCCTAAACGCGTGTGACTGTGTTTACGGCATCGTGTGAAGGTGGCTGTGCTGGGGGATGTGTTCTTTGTGAATGGGGTTGCTATGGTTACAGGCCGAGGGACTTGGGAAGGCGGGGTGTATAGATTCTCTCGCGTTCGTCCGTGTGTGACTGCTATGGCGTATTGAGGCACAGTAGCCTGTGCACAACTACATTAAAGCACACACACACACACACACGCACACACACACACACACACATGCACGCGTCACACTGTGAAGGCATGGCCCAGAAAAGCAGCCACCACTCAACTGTGCTAAATACATATTAGATAATGTAGCTACTGGGGACTGCACTCAAGACTGCAATTGAAAATGTTATTTTGCCTATGGGACGTGCAAGCATGGACACACACACACACACACACACACACACACACACACACACACACACACACACACACTCATCCCGTACATTCAGCGCATGCATACGTAAACTCTTCTAATCCCTCCTCTAGAGGCGGCGACAAACGTCATTAAACGTGATTTTGTGACTTTTGTTTCTTGCTTCGTACTCTTGTCTTGTTACACTAACCATTAACCAAATAACCAAACACGTATATCTGACAGTGTTTTAAATGGAATTTGAGGAAATAAAACCAACATTTGGGCCAATGCACCTTTACAGATCCACTATTTACATTTGCTTATATTATTGTACTGCTTTGATCAGCACCCCCAGCTGTTGTTGATGTGGTTCTGCAGGAGAGAACCAACCTGCTGATGTTATATCAGAGGTTCCTACAGTGTTAAACTGCCAAATGTTGTTCTTCTTGCCTGTCCGTGCAGGAGGAACGCCCGCGAGATAGTGTGTGTCACACCAGCTGGGCTGGCACCAGGCAGTTCATCGGTCTTGGTGGACATTGACGACGCTGAACTCAGAAACCCAGAGGTCAAGTTTAACTACACTGAAGATCCCACTGTCCTGAGGATCGAACCTGACTGGAGTATTGCCAGGTAAACCATTCCCTCTGGGATTAATACACTTTTTTAGATCTTGAATCTTCACCGGATCGTCTAATATCTTCCTTGAATCAACGTGTATTAGTTTCCTCAACACCTTTTGTAGCTCCATCATGGGTTCTAGTCAACCTTACCTGGCCCAGTATTTAGCATTTGACACCTTATCAACTATTGGATTTATTTGTCATAGTTTAAAATGTTTCCTGCTGGAATTGTGTGCAGGCTTCTAGTGGCTCAAGGAAAACAGGAATACTTAACTAGATGGAAGCAAATTGACGATGCCTCTGGTCATTTATCATGTGTCTCAAGCAAGACATCTTACAGTAGCTGAGGAAATAAGCAGCAGCTCGGAGCTTGTCAGATTATACAGCCCATTAGTCGTCTCAGTGTGATTAGTGATTGAAGAGGCAGCTAAAACCGATCAGCTGATGGGCAAAATCTTTCTGCCTGAACTAATGCAACACTCAGCTTGAAACAAATAAAGGACCTCCAGTGCTTGACACGGAACACGCCAGAAGCCTCGCATAGGGTACGTGCACGAACATTAAATTCAGATTAATGCAGATTTATTGGCAGGGAGCACAGGAACACACCAGTGTTGGTTTTTATTATGGGTACAATGGGTTGGCACTGCAGAGCTGGTTTTATTTCTCCTTGCAACGTTGTGTGATTTTAATACTGTTTAGACTAAGCAGTGGTTTGAGTCCTGTGTTAGATTTTTTTTTTCCTCCCTCTCAGTCTTTTTTTCCTGCTAGTTTTTTTTTTTATTTCTTCTTTTACTGTGTCGCGTCGCTTCCTGCGGTGACTCATCAGTAGATGCTAGCAGACAGATGCAGAGCCTGTTAGAGGCGAGCGTTGATGAATCCTGCCCTGCGCCCGTTGCCCAGTAGGACCGGCCGAGCAGCAGCTGAGGCCCAATCACTGCCCTGCACACCCACTGCGAGGGTGTTTGTGTGTGAGGAGCTCAAAACCAGGGTCCTACTTCGCCAGGGGACGGTGATGCCACATAAAAGGATACATGCATGCAGACACACACACACACACACACCACTGATTCCCAGAGTCTCTGATGTTTGGCCCCAGCTCCCTCTCCCATCTGCCTGAGAAAACCACAAAATAACACACCCACCTCCATAAAGAGTGACTAAACTGTGATACACGAGTTGTGTGCTTTGCCGCCAGAGGAAGCTTTAATTCAGCTGATGTCGTTCAGCCGGTGCCCCATTGTCACTGCGTCGCATGTTGGCTACGGTAGAACCCAGTGAGATATGATATCATATTGATTCCTATCTGCCTCATTGTCTTCTTTGGTGTGAATACATGCACGCCTCCGCGACATTATCGCCGCGCTTGGGCGCCGATAGCAGAGTGGATGAAAGGGAAAGGAGCACGAGGGGAGGGAGACATATTACATACTGGACGCGGATGCTGATGTTAATCCATTTAGGAAGAAGACAGAGCACTTCAAAACTAAATCAGTGGCGAGTGCTTGTATGGGACACTGTATATATATTCTAATTCTATGCCTCTTCCAAAGTTTGCAACTCTGTTCCCTGTTTATTAGTACATTTAATTAAATAGAAAGGTTGGTGAGGGGCGGAAAAGAAACTCTCCACACTAGCTGCCCTGCTAATTGTTAATTAATTAGCTGCCAGGCATCTTGATGATGAGCTCACGCTGTTTGAGAATATTCATTTGTATTTATACTGTTTATTTCACTAATTCAAATCATAATGTCCAAACTGTAAAAGTTCAGCTTGAAGTTAAAGTTTCTTACAGTTTCCTCTACTTAGATCCCACAAGCTAAACACCTGAATGAAAATAATTTATGTAATAAAGGCACCGTAAAGAGGAAGAGTGGGAGGAAGAGATGACCAAACCACGTGAAAAACAAGAGGAAAGAGATGAGGGGATGCAAAGCAAATGCAAACTCTCCACAACAGTGGTTTGATTTCCCCAGCTGTTGAGACTTCACCCTGATTGTCTCGTTGTCGGTTCCCTGACGCATGTACCTGAGCTAAAGAGAATCACTTAGACAAAGAGAGGAGCAAGGGGACAGAGGAGCTCAGCGCCGATATACGTCAAGCTGAGGAGGAGAGGGCTGAAGGAAGGACAGTGCAGGGCTGCTTTAATCCCAGGATGCTTCTGGGTTGGATGACATAAACATCTAATTAAATATCAGTTCATCTGAATGTGGCCTCGGCTACCTTTGGTGCCTCGTTAAACAGCCGCCTTCATCGCTCATCTAAAGAGCAATATTCAAAGTCAAAAATCCACACATTGCCTCCGAATATGAAACATCAGAAAACCAATTGGCTTTTCAAGACAAAACATGAAAAAGTACAAAAATCACTGAAGTAGATTAAAATTTTTTATTTTAATTACAAGTTAGACTTTCAATTAATTAGTCTAAACGCCACCAAACAGAATTGACTTGTGTGAAACAATTACTAATACTTAAGAGACTCTTAGCACTCAGCCATCATGAGCTGAAATCTTACTCCACAAATACTGCTCCACCTCATACGCAACATCTACGGTTTCATCTTACGCACGGTGGCGTTTTCCAGAGACTCTCGGCGTGAATGGGCCTCATTGTGCTTAGCCAGTAATGGGCAATCCGCCAAAGGAAAGAGAACCCTGAGCTGAAGAGAATAGCCAGACTTGGATCCTTTTGTCTACCAACAATGCAGGTGATGGTACGTCTACCTTTGTCATTCACTCCCCCGCCTCGCTCTATCATTACCGTTTGCTGTTATTGTAAGTCTTCCTGGATTAGAGTCAGAGATGAATATCTAGTAATAGCCAGGCAGACTCCGTATCTAAGATATTGAGAGCCTCCTCTGCTTCTCAGCATTGTAGAACCTGCTCCGCTGTTGATGCTTCCACCCAAGTTGTTCTGGATAAATGTCAGATTAATGTCTACTTTAAAAAGACACCTTGGGATCAGCGGTAACGCATCACAGCCTGCTGTGAGGCCCGGGCCTTATTCTTCTACAGTGGAGTCTTTAGATAAAATTATATTCTGATCTGCAGAGCCATTGTTGGACACTTGCAGGATTATACAAAGCTACCCAAGTCATAATAGAGCCCAATAGATTACTGCTAGCTCCCGTAGTGACTCAGGAAGTGTCTGCAAACATCCGTTGAGTCTGTCTGCAGGGACATGGGAAGTTATGAAGTTCAGGGCTGTGTGCTGGTTACACGTTCCTACCTCTGTGCCAAGCGCAGAGAGCTGGTTTCACTGAAGGCACCTGACCAAAAGACGCACGACAGGACGTCCTGCAGGCGTCGAGGATGTGAGACATCTGTCCCGAAAGCTCATGAATTCAGTTGAAGTGTAGCAGCGACGTTGTTGTTTTTACAAGTGGCAGGAGCCTTCTGTGATGAAGATTTTTATTCTTGCTGTGAACTCTGTGACCCTCCCTCAGCTCCAGCAACCTTTCCTCACGGCCGACTTAGTGTCAAGGGTCAATTTGACGACTAGAATTTGCAAACTATCCTGTCGTCGTTCCTGATCTTCATGCATTTACGGCAGCGCGGATACAGTCAGCGCAGCTGCACCGCGAGGGCGCGAGTCTGCCTTCACACACTGCTCTCTAATAAAAATGACTCTCGGGGCTTCTGCCAGGTACCTGCTTTGTTATTTACTAGATTCAGTTCAGTGCCCTCCTCTGGCTAGAGGAAAGCACACATTTACTGTGGATGGGGTTTGGGATTAGAGAACGTACTGAGACAAACCAAGTACGTGGTGGTGTAGGACCCAAGTGCAATTGAACCCAAAGAGGCAGATCTTCCGCTACACAATATTTTATTAAATTAATTAGCGAACAGAGATTCACAGCCGAGCTGGACAACACTATAATTTGGGAAACAAACAAAGAGCAACTCAAAACGATAATGGAACAAATCACACTACGATCTAACTTACGAAACTGCTACAAACCAAAATTCACCGCAAGGCGGGACTCTACAAAAGTAACACTAATAAACCTCACTGACTGACTAGAAAACAAAATCACCGCAAGCGGGACAAAACAAACCAAGTTACCATTTACTGAAATCAAAACACTGCAAACGCAGGAACAAGACAAAGGCTACAAAACGAACTGACTAACTTACTTGACGAGAACAGAGCTAGAGGTCGGGGACGAGGGAGAACGACGAGACAAGCAATCAGGGATGACACACCAGCAACGAGAGACTAACAGACAGGGGTATATAAAGACAGACTAACAATGATTACAAACAGGTGTGGACAAGGGAAACCAGTAGGGGAACAGACAAGGAACAAACTCAAAAGTCCAAATGGCTCCCCCTGGTGGGGGAGCAGGTCCAACTGTCACAGAGCCCCCCCCCCACGGGCGCCTCCCGGCGACCTACGAAGGTTCCTCCGGATGCCGTTGGTGGAAGTCCCTAATCAGCAACGGATCCAGGATGTGCCTAGAGGGGACCCAGCTGCGGTGTTCCGGTCCATATCCTTCCCAGTCCACCAGGTACTGGAGACCGCGACCTCGTCGTCGGGACCGGAGGATGGCGCTGACGGTGTAGGCTGGGCCCCCGTCGATGACGCGGGCGGGGGGGGGGGCATCAACCGAAGACGATAACATGGAAGACAAAACAGGTTTAACACAAGAGACATGGAAAACGGGGTGAACCTTTAGACTACTGGGGAGATCAAGCTTAACTGAAACCGGGTTGATTACTCTGGATATGGGAAATGGACCGATGAATCTAGGTGAAAGTTTCTTACAGTAGTCCTTGAGTTTTAAGTCCTTTGTAGAGAGCCAAACTTGATCACCTACTTTGTACTCCGGAGCTGGAGAACGGCGGCGGTTTGCATATAGTTCCACCCGGGTCTGGCCCCGGAGTAACTGGGTCCGTACCTTATTCCAAGTGGCTCTGCACCTCCTAATGTAAGCAGAGACGGACGGTACTCCAACCTCGGGACCCTGTTCCGGAAATAGAGGCGGCTGGAATCCGTGGGCCGCCTCAAACGGTGAACACCCTAATGCAAATGACGGCAGGGTGTTGTGCGCATACTCAATCCATGGGAGTTGTGACGCCCAGGTCCCGGGTTGAGTGGCGATAGTGCACCGGAGGAGGGTCTCTACCTCCTGGTTGACCCTCTCCGTCTGACCATTAGTCTGAGGATGAAACCCTGAGGACAAACTCACCGAGGTCCCAAGTGCCCCGCAGAACTCCTTCCAGGCCGCCGCAGCGAACTGGGGTCCACGGTCCGATACAATATCTTCGGGGATTCCGTGGAGTCTAACCACGTTCTGTACCAACAGCTGGGCGGTCTCCTGAGCGGATGGCAACTTGGGCAGAGGAACAAGATGAACTAACTTGGAAAAACGATCCACAATAGTTAGTATGGTGGTCTTACCCGCTGAGGGAGGAAGACCAGTAATGAAATCCATAGAGATGTGTGACCATGGGCGGGATGGCACTGGCAATGGACGTAACAACCCAGCCGGAGGTCTATGCGACGTCTTATTCATGGCGCAGATCCGACAAGCTTGGACGTACAGGCGTATGTCGACTTTCATGGACGGCCACCAGAAACGTTGTGCTACCATAGCGACGGTGCGGGCGACTCCAGGGTGACAGGCCAGCTTGGAGTCGTGTCCCCACTTCAATACCTGGGGACGGAGACAGACAGGGACGAACAAACAACGCGGAGGACAACCCTCCGGAACAGGTTGGGTGTGGCGAAACTCACGTACTCGGGACTCGATATCCCATCGCATAGCCCTAATCCTGGTGGGCTCGAGTATAAAATCCTCTGAGGAAGTGGATTCTGAAGTTTCCGGGCTCTCGAATTGCCTCGAGAGCGCATCCGGCTTGACGTTCTCTGACCCGGGGCGGTAGGAGAGAGTAAAGTTAAATCGAGTAAAAAACAATGCCCACCGTGACTGACGAGCATTTAGCCTCCTGGCTGTCCGGATATACTCCAGGTTTTTGTGATCCGTCCAGACGAGGAAAGGGAGTGTTGTGCCCTCGAGCCAATGCCTCCACTCCTCGAGAGCCAATTTCACGGCCAAGAGCTCACGGTTCCCCACGTCGTAATTTCTCTCCGCACTGGTTAACCTCCTGGAAAAAAAGGCACAAGGATGAACCTTCTGGTCCTCGAACCGTTGTGAGAGGATGGCCCCAACCCCTGTGTTGGAGGCGTCCACCTCCACGATGAACTGGCGTGACAGGTCAGGCAGGCGAAGGATAGGTGCCGAGGTGAATAAACCCTTCAACCTGGTGAATGCCGCTTCCGCCTCGGGAGACCACCGAAATGCTGTCTTGGTGGAGGTGAGGGCATGAAGTGGTGCTGCAACCTTACTAAAGTCCTTGATGAATCTCCTATAAAAATTCGCAAAGCCCAGAAACCGCTGAAGCTGCTGGCGGTTCTTTGGCTTCGCCCAGTCTGAGACGGCCGCCACCTTGGCGGGGTCCATACTCACTTTACCAGGTTCCACAACGAATCCCAGGAACGAGGTCTTGGTGGTGTGGAAATCACACTTCTCAGCCTTGACATAAAGCTGGTTCTCGAGCAGGCGTAGCAGCACTGCCCTCACATGACTCACATGCTCATCCTGTGAGCGAGAATAAATCAGAATGTCATCCAAATATACAAACACAAATTGATTAACCATATCTCGTAGGACGTCGTTAACCAGGGCCTGGAAAACTGCTGGGGCGTTGGTGAGGCCGAACGGCATCACTAAATACTCGTAGTGCCCGTTTGGTGTGTTGAACGCCGTTTTCCACTCATCTCCTTCCTTGACCCGAACCAAATGATACGCGTTCCTCAGATCCAATTTGGTGAACACTTTAGCTTCTTGAAGCATCTCGAACGCCGAAGAGATGAGTGGTAGTGGATACTTGTTTTTAATGGTGATCTCATTTAGACCCCTGTAGTCGATGCAGGGACGCAAGCCCCCATCTTTCTTACCAACGAAGAAGAACCCGGCTCCCGCCGGTGACGATGATGGTCGGATGATTCCGGACGCCAAGGCTCCATTGATGTATTCATCCATGGCCTCACGCTCGGGCTGAGTGAGAGAAAAGATCCGACCCTTGGGGGGCGTTGTTCCCGGAAGTAGATCTATTCTGCAATCGTAGGGACGGTGTGGCGGAAGAGAAGTAGCCTTCTTCTTACTAAAGACCAGTGCAAGGTCGTGGTACTCCTTCGGTACTCCTGTGAGATCTGTGGTAGTGGAGTCCACCTCTTCCTGTGTGACACAATAGGGCAGAGGTGCAGACAAAAGGCAATTCTGCAAACAATACTTGCTCCAGCCCAGAATCTTGCATGAAAGCCAGCTGATATGTGGGTCATGTCGCTGGAGCCAGGGTAGACCCAGGATAACGGGAGAGTCAGAACACTTAAACACATGGAAATCCAGCACCTCCTGGTGGTTGCCGGCCATAGTCATCTTCACCAGTTCAGTACGATAATCAACAGAATGAATAGTGATGAGGTTGAAAGACTTTACCGTAATTGGCTTCTCCAGGCGGTGTAAAGTCAGCCCCAACGACCTGGCCAGGTCCAGGTCCATAAAGTTTGCCTCAGCTCCTGAATCCACCAGGACTGAGACCGTCTGGTCTCTACCGGACGCGGAAAAAACAGCCTCCATGGAGGGTGTGCAGGGAGGAGATTTGCGGACGGATCTGCTCACCAGCGTCTCCCGGGCTGCTGGTGAGCGTTTGCCGTTTAACGGACAGCTTGCCGCTCTGTGGCCCTCCTGTCCGCAATACATACACAGACCACCGAACATACGTCTCCTCCGTTCCTCCTCCGAGAGCCGGTGCCTGCCGATCTCCATGGGAACCTCCCCGGTGGTTGGCACGGCCGGGTCGGGAGTTGCCGGTGACGAGGTGAACATGGGCGGAGCCGATGGACGACGCGGGGCCTGCCATTCCAGATTGAGCCGCCCCTCGGAACCGGGCGATCCCCGCCGGTACTCTGCTAGGGGCGGGCGGTTGATCCGAGCTCTCCAGGTGCTTCCCCGTAACCGCCGCTCCTGCTCTCGTTCGCGGTGCCGCTGGTCCACGGCAGCTGCCAGAGACGTAAGCTCATGCAGAGACGTAGGGAGAACGCCTCCTACCATCTCGTCCTTTATCCTGCTGGCCAGCCCCTCATAATACTTGTCTACTAATATGGCCTCCGGCCAATCCAAACGGGCCGCCAATGTACGAAACTCAATGGTGTATTCATACACCGATCTCTCACTCTGGGACAGACGAAACATAGTTGCAGCGGTGACGCGGCGACTGGCGGCTGGGTTGAAAACGAGTGACAGCTCCTCTGCGAACTTCTTAAAGCTGCCGCAGCACTCAGCGCACCGGTTCCATTCGGCTATTCCCCAATCTAGGGCACGCCCCTCCAGCTGAGAGAGAGTGAATGTCACTTTCCTCCTCTCAGTACAAAATGACAGGGGTTCAAGCTCAAACTTGAGCCGAAGCGAGGACAAAAAGGTCTCGCACTGTGCTGCCTCGCCACTGAATCGGTTTGGCAGCGCCAGCCTGACCTCCGACTGAAAGTGACGACTCAGTCGGAGTGCATGTTCAGCCGTCTCTCTAACCTCCTCGAGCTCAGATCTACTCTCCCCCGGCTGTGAAGCCTGAGAAGGGCCAGAGATGGCTGCTGGAAGCTCAACCCTGGGCTCAGATGCTGGGTCCATGTTGGCTGGTGTGTACTGAGACAAACCAAGTACGTGGTGGTGTAGGACCCAAGTGCAATTGAACCCAAAGAGGCAGATCTTCCGCTACACAATATTTTATTAAATTAATTAGCGAACAGAGATTCACAGCCGAGCTGGACAACACTATAATTTGGGAAACAAACAAAGAGCAACTCAAAACGATAATGGAACAAATCACACTACGATCTAACTTACGAAACTGCTACAAACCAAAATTCACCGCAAGGCGGGACTCTACAAAATTAACACTAATAAACCTCACTGACTGACTAGAAAACAAAATCACCGCAAGCGGGACAAAACAAACCAAGTTACCATTTACTGAAATCAAAACACTGCAAACGCAGGAACAAGACAAAGGCTACAAAACGAACTGACTAACTTACTTGACGAGAACAGAGCTAGAGGTCGGGGACGAGGGAGAACGACGAGACAAGCAATCAGGGATGACACACCAGCAACGAGAGACTAACAGACAGGGGTATATAAAGACAGACTAACAATGATTACAAACAGGTGTGGACAAGGGAAACCAGTAGGGGAACAGACAAGGAACAAACTCAAAAGTCCAAATGGCTCCCCCTGGTGGGGGAGCAGGTCCAACTGTCACACGTACACTACCTCAGTGGATCTTTCCCTTTTGCTCAGACTCCCACTCTGCCTCTAACTACTTTTTCTGTTTCACTTTAACTCAGACATATGCTCCCTCGTGTTCTCTCTCATCTTTATTTCCTCTGTTACCTGGTGCCCACGGTGCATCACTGTTCGCTTGGAGCCAAACTTTTTTTATTCCCCGCAAAATCATCAAGCTGTTATTTTCTAAAGTTTTTAATAGCTTTGGGTGGATTTTCTTTGTCCCATCGTCAACCCTGATTCACAGAAATGATTCAGGACCTGCAAAATACATATGTTTTCAGCATTATGAAGAAATCAACATATCTGGCATTTTGTACAAAGGCTCTTAGTTTGCGTTTAGTGTTGTGCTTTTGGTTGGACAAGTAAACGTGTGCAGTGTTTTCTGTGACTTCCTCCTACGTGCAACACGTCTTGTCCCATGTTTTACTAAATTTCTTTGCCGTGTTCGTCTTTTGTGTCCGTGCAGTGGTGGGACTCTGCTGACGGTGAGCGGCACCAACCTCGCCACCATTCGAGAGCCCAAGATCAGGGCCAAGTACGGGCAGGCCGAGTCCTTTCATGTGAGTACTGAGTAGTGACTGACACGCTCTGGCTTGACGCTGACAAGCAGCCGGAGCGCTGGAATAAAAACACTCCGTGGCAGACAAGGACGTAGAGTGTGCATAATTCAAACGTATACTGGTGAACATAAAAACGCAGACATCTGCTGCTGTGGTGCCGCTGAAGGTGGCAGACAGTCTGTCTGTGTGCGTCGCTCCCGTCTCCCTCTCTGCAGCTACAGCTTCAGACACCCAACGCTTCCTCAGGCCACGGAGCTTTTCAAATGTCACCGCGCCGCACGGGTGTTTGTGTAGCAAAGGGGAAAAGACAACACAAGAGAGCGCGCGCGTATGGGAGCGACGGAAACGACTACGAGAATAAAGAACTGAAGAGATCACAGAAAACCTGACGTCGCATACTAGACTATTATCTTTACTATACAGTACGATTATACAGTAAGAAAAACATTATCAACAGCTGATCATAAATTGTAACCAATTTCCATTTTTAATAGTGTCCTTACAGAAAGGACAGATCTTTTGCTCAGTATCTGCTCAAGCAAACTAACTATACAAATGTAATTCAGCTGATAGTCTCTAATAAAAAAAAGGATGTTCCAAAGCTTTTTCTTATGGTGGAGATGCGTTGACGTCTGTGTTTCCTTCTTTTCAGAATTGCACGGTTTATAACAACTCAGTCATGGTGTGCCTGGCTCCGTCGGTGGCCGACTCAGAGCTGGGTTTCTCCGAGAGCGGCACCGGCCCGGACGAGATCGGATTCTACATGGACAACGTGAACTCTCTGGTGGTTGTCAACGAGACGTTCAGCTACTACCCCGATCCAGTGTTTGAACCGCTGAGCCCCTCCGGAATACTGGAGCTCAAACCCACGTCGCCGCTCATCCTCAAGGTCAGAAAAGGAAGCATTTCTCTTTCTCTCTCTCTCTCTACCTGCCTCTACGCTTCATTTTCCTTTTTATCAAACCTGTGATCTCAGGCAAACACCACTAGCTGGTACTCGTTCCAAGAAGCTTTGTAAACACTTTATAACACTTTTTTGAAGATTAGATGATCGAAAGTTGCTGCTTTTAGCGAGGATGAGGCTCTTCACACCTCACGTTTGGTTGGTTCAGGATTTCAAGCTAATTTTATTTAATTTTCGTGTCGTTTTTTCCAGCATGCTCAGAAATACATGTGCACGAATGTTGTTTGTGTGCAAGAACACGCTGTGCAATGAAAAGAGACTTCGATCCGATTTTTTTTTTCATTACACGTTGAATAAAAGTGCTTCCAAATGTGTTTACAAGGTGTTTGGGGTAAGGGGTGTCATAAATTCATCATTGAAACCGCCGTCAAAGGCCAATTTCTCTCCTTCGCTAACTAACTGCAACTTCTTTGACTGGCGTCCTCCTCTGCAGCCTCGAGCCTTCTTAAATAAGAGTCCTTTCAATACGTGTAATTAATTTCTAGTGCTGCAGAAGCACAGTCCCCGGTGCAGGAGATTTGGATTATGTTGGTTTTCATTTCATTAACAATGATTGGACATGAGTGTGTGAAAGTAATTGCCACATTCTGGACCTTGTGTGTGTGTACGTGTGTGTTTTTGCCATTGTGCACAGCCTCACCTGAAAAGTTTAGTGGCTGGAGGAATTATGGAAACTGTTTTGGTAAATATGCTAATGTAAAATACTAATGTGACACTACAATGCCGTTCACATTGTACACTGTAAATCAAAAGCACATAACCTAAATTCATTTTTCTGTGTCATATTGATGTGATTAATTGCTTTGAATTCAGCGTTCGGTGCTTCAATCCTTTGCTAGAACTTGCCCCGACTGTCTGTTATGTGATCGCAGAGACTCTGTTACGCAGTTTATTTCCATGAAGAGATTGAAAGCAGTGTAACATTCGTAATTTATTTCTTAAATGATAATTTATTAGCAAAGCGCCTCCCAGTAATTGTCAAATCTCCTGCTTGACTTGTCGGTGAAACTGCCGATGCCCTGAAAGCACTGATGAGATGGACAAAAATGCAATTTGGAGGGATGGGATGTGGGGGTAGCGTTTCTGCACTTTGCTCTCCACGCAATTAATTTCTCATTTGAAGTGTCGGGTGTGTTTTTACTGAGGTGTGCTAGTGAGAGAAGAAATATTTATCTGGTCTTGGTGTTTTGTGATTGCTTTTCAGTGTGTGTGTCTTAGACTGTGCCCCCCCCGCATGATGCCACTTGCACGTGTGTGTATTTGTAACAACAGCTCTGTGTGTGGCTGAAACTCAAGTGCGCGCGTGGCTTGAACCCTCCGTGTCTGCGAGGCCACGGGAGGTTGCGCGTGTGTGCGCGTGTGCCAGACGGAATGGGATGCGTGTTTACAGGGCGGCCGAGCGGGGCCGGGCGGCGGCCTGCAGAGACGGCGGGATTGGAAAACGGAGTCTGTCTCTGCGTCCCGCTGCTAAGACAGCAGGAGACGCTTGCAACCGTGTCTCCTCTTGCTCGCCCCCGCTTCCCTGTCCATCTCGCTGGCTGACTAGCTCTGCTTCCTGCTCATTTCCCCTTTTTTCTTTCCAGATTCCTTCCATCTCCTACACACCTGCTTTCTGTTTTACCCTCTCTGTCCGGTCAGCTTTGGAGCCATCTCTCACCCTGTTGTGTTTTGTTTTCCCGTTGTACTTTGAGGTCTTAAACCGCTAACTGTATGTCAAATTGGTTCTGGGGCCCTCGGCATTGAAAAGAAAACGAGTGACTAAAATGAACCCAGCATATCAGCAACTTATTGCTAGCAAATACCAGATTTTTCTTTCTTCAGTGTCATGTGGTGTAAAACCAGCACTGAACAGATGAACTGGCTGAATGAAGAACTGTGTGTGTGGCCTCTGTTACACTGCGCAACATATTTCTTCATTATGACTCTGACATTAGCGCTGTGGTGTATTTTGGGTTTTTGCTGTAACTACAGTACAAGACCGCTAAATGTGTATTAATCTGATTTAATAATAACCCCTGTACGAATAATAGGTAATGGATGATTTTATTACTGAGCCTCAAAGAAATATTTACCTCTTGTTTCTTTCTTTTTAGAGGGAAATTGTGTGTGTGTGCGCGCCCATGAGCTGGACACTCACCTCCATCCCGTTTCTCCCTGTGTGTGTCTCCAGGGCCGTAACCTGATCCCGGCGGCTCCGGGCAATAGCCGCCTGAACTACACGGTGCTGATCGGAGAAACTCCCTGTGTGCTCACCCTGTCCGAGAGCCAGCTGCTGTGTGAATGGCCCAACCTCACCGGACAGCACAAAGTCACGGTCAGATCATCGCTCTGCGTCCCCACCTCTGTTCCCGTCCGTGACACCGCGGCCTTCGTCTTGACCTTGACTTTTACCTGCATGTAGCGCTTTTCTGTTACGTGCTGTGTAGAATACCTGACTGAATACTTAGCTGACATTCTGGCCGGAGACCTTCACGGTACAGCAGACTTCAGCCTCGTCTTTTGATTCATTATATGACGTGGCTAATATTCAGTTTACAGAATTTATTCACAAGGTAAATTTATAGAAACACAAAAATACCACTCGATATATTCACACTCATCCAATATTTCATGTTTATGAATATGAAAACATTCTTACCTGACAATCACAGCCCATAATGTCACTCTAACCTTGTTGGTGAGTTATGTGGATAACCTCTCATGTCGTTTCTGAACAATTTCCTCTGACAGATCCCAGATATGCTCCATTGAGCCTGCAGACCAAGGCTGCTGTTAAACATGTAACGCGTAATTAACACGACACGGTCTCCAGCTCTGCTCTTACTGAGAGTAGAGCAGTGGAGGTTTAGGCGCCAGACTCCTCTGGACCTCGCTCCTCAACGTGGTTTTATTAGATTGACTTGACTCTGATGGTGATGATGCTTGATGCAATTGGTGTAATCACGCACCTGTACAGAGGTTTACGTCTAAACACTAATGTACCTGCTGCTGCCGTCTGATACACGAGCCTGGGACATTTTATTCTATATTATTCTACAGTAATAAACTAAAGGTGCACGTCAGCAAACCGTGAGCTTAATTACAGCATGCGTGCCACATTTGGGTGCGAGATAAAAGTGAGAATTCAAGTCTGCTGCCGTTTACATCCAGGACAGACGCTGTCAACACTGAAGCTCAGTCCTGCAGATATGCGGAAACATAAAAGGTGGTATTAAGAATAGAATTGTTTCTCCAGGATGCCACTGATGTGCAGACACTAAGCTTGTCTCTAAGCTTTAATCCAGGAGCCTCATTCGCTGTATAAACCTTACTGATGTGCAAATTTTGGCCGACTCTCAGCAAATCCGCGCCGAGGTTGCCTTTTCGTCAGCATCCTCGCCGAGTTTCACTTCCCGCTTTGCGCGTGAAGCGTCACAAAGCTGCGGCCGTTTTATTTCCACCTGCAGGTGGTGGTATAAGAAACAGAAACAATCACACTGTCTCCATTTCAATTTCATCACCAGTGATTCGTATATTTCCCAATTTACAATGCAGCAAAAAAAAAAAAAAAACAGAGAAAAGAAAAAAAAAAAATCAATCAAGAACATGTTTACAAGTGCTGCTATCAGCCTGGCTTGTCTTGAGCGCCGAACTGCCGGCAGAGTGCAGAATGAAATCTCTGATTCACTCTGACTGGAGCAGACTTTCAAAATCACCACAGCAGCTCCTGAAGCGTCGCTGTTTAAAAAAAAAAGGTCAAGCTGCAGCCAGGTGACGCAGCGCTTTGAATATATGCGGCCGGTTGGCGCATATCTCGCCAGTGCGTCCACCCATCGCCCGCCTCCTTTTAAACTCATCACCCAGTGTCCTTTCACAGTCATTTCACTAGATCTTTGTGACATTTACTCCCTGCTAGCTGCCGCCAGTATACCTAGAAAGCCACTGACAGCGCATCCGTGTAATTCAATATGATAGCTCTCAATGGAACCAGCCAGCTCCAAGGTGGAACTCTCTTGTGTTTTATTTTTTTTCTGAACAAAATGTCATGTTGAATATTGGAGTGATGCGATGTGTTGGCGGGGATGGTGGAGTTACTCCTCCATCTGACAATAGCCAAAGAAGAAAAAAATAGAGCTGTCTGTTCTTATCTCTTCTGCTGTGTACGTGTGTTGCTACGCGCACGGTGTTTGTGTTCGCGTGCGCGTCGTTGCGTTTGTCGAGCCGAGCGCTGCAGAGAAGGACACAGCTGTGGCACAACGATGTTCCCCATGCACAATGACCTACATAGAGGGGACCCCAATGGGCGTCCGGATGCTCAAGGCTCGCGTGTGTGTGTGTGTGCGTCTTTGTGTGGGTGTACAGTAAGAAGCGTCGTACGTGTGCGTTCCTTTCACATGCTCAGCTGTGTGTTGGCAGCTGTCTGAGTTTCGAAGAAAGTTGTTTGTTGACTTGGCCTGCAGCTTTTCAAGTTTCCCCATCAGTGCTCCAGCCTTTCACATCACGAAGGGTAAAAATAGACAAAGAAGGACAAATGCCCCTCACACGTTTCCTTCCTCCCGCTCGAGTCGCCAGAAACACACGTGGCCTCAGACTGACTTGCTCCAACTTGTGCGTCGGTCTCACGTTTTAATAGGTTCCGCTGCGGCTCAGTCTCACTGAAATGGCAACAGAAAGCTAGTACGTAACATGAAATCAACCCAAACAGCTGACAGGCACGTCCGCTTTCTATAAGACACTCGAATGTACTGTTTCTGCCAGATGTTTCGTGCTAATTCTAATTAGACAACGTTCTGTTGGTAATTGCCGTTCACAGAGATCTTAAACGTGATCGGGGCACGTTTACTCCTTGTCAATCAGTCTGCATGAGAAACTGGATTCCTTCAGCCAGATTTTTTTTTAAATTAATTAAATTTTCTTTGCAACAGGATCGTGTCCGCACTTGATAATTGACTCCCTTAACACATAGGAGCCAGTTTAATTGTCTCAAGTGTTGCAAATTTAATTTGTACGTATCGACTACACTGATATTGATCTAACAGATTCCCTGTTTTATTTGTTTAATCTGACTTTGGTAATGCTAACATTGAAGTGCACTTACAAGAACTTCAAAGTGCATAATCACACCTCATTTGAATCGGTTATCAACCCCCCTGGTGGATAAGTTGATTTGATGGATTCTTGTTCTGCGTGTGTGTGTTTTTTTTCCCTCTGCGCTTATGTAAATGCGGTTAGTCATAAGAAAAAAGGGAAACATTACATGTGTTTGACTCTCCATAATTAGCACGGCTCCTTGGAGAGAGATTTAAATGCTGGTGATTATTTTGTTTGATTGCTTATGTTTTGTGTGAATTCGTGTGTGTGCGTCTGTCGCCGCTGCTTCAGCGGCTTTGTTGACACGTGCCGTGAAAACATTCCCTTTCCGGCCTAAATGAGTTTGTTAAAGTTGAGTGTGATAAGTGAAACGTCTCTTTTCAAGACCCAGATATTGAGTGTGAGTATCTGCAGACAAAGCCGAAGAAGTGGAATCATTAAATGAAGGGAGCGAGTTAACTTGTGAGATCTTCATTATCAAAGCCCGGTGAAGCTGCTTCCCTGAAGGCAAGGATCGAAAACTTTTCCTACAACTAATGTTCGCAGCAGTCGAGGTGATGTAAGCCTCGACAGAACGGGCCTGTCAGAGGTTGGGCCTGTTTAGCGCTGAGCAGATAAAAATGTCATGATTCCTGTGGTGGAAATTGGTTCGACCAACTACTCTTTCATCCGACCACCAACTTTCAGTCTCATCTGTAGCTAAGAAATGGTCTCTGTGATAATCTCCAAACCGGTTGAAGAAAGTCTCATAGGGCAAAGTAAATAAGAGGCCGTTCCCTTCCTCTTAACGACTGTGGCGGGTTCTGTCTTGATCTACAGCAGGGAGTTTGTAATGTCAGTGTCTGTCTTTCCTGATCGGTAAACGTTTCGTTTTGTGTCCGTGCTCAGATTCGTGCTGGTGGGTTCGAATACTCCCCCGGAACGCTTCACATCTACTCGGACAGCCTGCTGACGCTTCCTGCCATCATCGGCATCGGAGGGGGTGGCGGCCTGCTTTTATTGGTCATAATCGCCGTGCTGATCGCCTACAAGCGGAAGTCGAGAGATGCCGACCGCACTCTTAAGCGCCTTCAGCTGCAGATGGACAACCTGGAGTCCAGAGTAGCCCTGGAATGTAAAGAAGGTACGCGACAAAACTGCTAATGCATTATGTATGTAAACGAGCCGGAGAAATGGCTTAACTTACTGAATGCCTTTATTTAGTTTCAGCTGGTTTCCTTGAAACCTTCAGGTGACAAGTGAAACAAGGAGTGTTAATTAAGGCTTGGAGGAGGTTTCTAGCAGCACAGTGGTGGTGCAGTGTTGGTACTGATGTCTCATGGGGAAACAGTCCTGGGTGGAACCTGTCGCATAGTTGCAGCCTTTTTGTTTCCTCCAGGTGCTCTGCTTTCCTACCCGGCTCCAAACACCTCCGGAGGTTCGGCTAAGCGAGCGTTTTAAATTTTCCGTGGACGTGAATGTACTTCGAAACCTAAATTCACGGCTTCTCTTATCTATTTTCACCCATGCAGTCCAGAACGTGTTGGGACTTTAAGTGGGTGAGCTGTTTGTGTGGGCAGGAACTTCCAGGATGACCTATAGTCCGAAGTCCACGAGTTACCACCAGCCTCTGTTTGGCCGGAGGGATGGATGTCGTGTGTGTTTTCACGGTGATGGTGGTGACACAGCATGACTCCACGTGGGGGAACGTTACCAAGGCGGATTTGTGGCAGAGAGATGGGCAAGAGGGAAATGAGAGGCCGGATGAGACTGGACTTCTAGTAGCAGTAGATGACTGATGCGTGGACAGCCCAGGTGTTTACGCTCAATATAATGACAAAGGTGCACGCAGCCAAGGTTATAATACGATTACACTGCTGTCGTGACACGGTGTCACAGCTCTGTCAGCCGCCAGAGATCGGCTGTCAAACCAAACCTGCAACGGCTTCTCATTTAAAGCGCTACAGTCTGGAAGAGATGAGAGCGTGTTGCGGACCGAGGTGGCATTTTCAGGAACGCGGCCGCACCTTGTTGTAGTTTAAGATGTGATTCCTGTTCCCCGAGAAACAACGACTAGCGAAGTCCTGCCCTTTTCTCAATGAGAAGCCAACGCAGCGTCCGAGTCGATACAAATAAAAGCACTTTGTGTTTTTTTTTTTTTCTGGCGAGTGAAGCGTGGCTGCGTGTCCACCCCCTCCACCCCTGCTCCTCCTGCTGCACTCCCAGCTGGCCTACGGAGACGCCGCGGTGTGTGCGTGGGCGGAGGAGCAGATGAAGTGGGCGGGCCCGTGCGTGTGTGTGTGTGTGTGTGTGCTAGCGCGACAGGTCGGCGTCGCTCTTGAGAGTCTTGTAGGGGAGGGCGGCGGGGGACGTTTGATTCAGTCATCCGTGAGAAGCAGACATCACACCGTACACTCTGATCCAGACCAGCATATTAGCAGTCACAGATAATTAGTCACACATTAGAAGTGACAACTGCTGAATGGCAAATGTCACCGCTTAGTTGAGGGAAGTAATAATGTTTTTGAAATGCCGCGTGACCCCGCGCTAATGTAAGCGCGCTTTTCCAGAGAGCTGTACTCTGTGGAGTCAAATCTGTTCCACATGATTACATGATCGTCCGCACATGACTTTTAATTCATGGCTATAAACCCTTTTATGATTATCACTATAGGCTCTGTACTTTACATGACGAGAGAGAGTGTTGGCACGAACAAAGAAACAAATCAAGTGTTTTTCCTCCCTGAATGTCCAGTCGTGCTGCTCAACACCCAGTTTGTCTGATTCCTACTTTACCAAGTTGGTTGTGTTTAGGCGCTAAAAGCTGGGTAGAGATTAAAAAGTGCCTTCACGTCCAGTGTCTTCATGGATCTCACGGGTTGTTACATCCCAGCGTGTTTCAACTCACCAGGTTCTTACTATGCTTCTCTCCATCTCTTTCCCCTTTTTTACTTCGCTCTTTGCATTTCCGTCCCGTCCTGTCTCGTCTGCTCTGTCTCTTGCTTTGTTCTCTCCTCTTATCTCTACTCCACTTACCACTTCTTCACAGATCTGACCTTTACCTTCTGCTCTTTCACTCTCCTTCCTCTCGGTCCCCATCATTTATCTTCCCTGTCCTCTGGATTTCCTTTCCTCTTACCATCCACAAATATTTATCTGCTGATCTTCCTTTCTTCTACCTCTTCATTTTTTTTTTCCTTTATCTTCTTTGTTTCCTCTCCATCTCTCTTGTGGACCAAACAGTCCAATAACAGCTGGGGGAAATTATGCATGAAAAGTCATCCGTTGCTCTCTTAATAATTATCCACTCATGCAATTAATTGACTTTCCTTTCCAGGAACTTTGTTTTCTGTCTCCTGGTTCTGCTTTCCTCTCCCTGAGCTAGTTTCTCCTTTTTATTCCACTGTGAGTGGGTCTCTTTTTAAATTGGTCGGGCTGAGACACCATGGGAGGAAATCAGATACCTACTGTACGTGTTTTAATTCTTTCTGACTTTCAGTCAAATGTGGCTGGTTCCTACTGTTGACACCGTTACTGACTGTGTAGAGAGCGTTTGAAGCAGAACGCCTTCTTAAATCGGTCGCGTGCTTCATTCTCACGTTTTGTTTCCCGTAGCGTTCGCCGAGCTTCAGACGGACATCCATGAGCTGACCCAGGAGCTGGACGGAGCTGGGATCCCGTTCCTGGACTATCGGACCTACGCGATGAGGGTCCTGTTCCCTGGGATTGAGGACCACCCTGTGCTCAAGGAGATGGAGGTACGGGTCAGTACACCACCACCCGAGTTTACAACTAAAACCAACTAACCAAGAAATATTGTTGATGTTGCACTAACAAAACACGCCATAGCTGCTTCTCTTAACGCTTTGTATTTCACGTCAGCATGCTGCTATTTTCATATATTATATGGTTTGATTTAGGAATAAAATGTCCAGCTGATCTGCTTTGTTCTTTGTATACATCACCGCATGCCCTGGTGTGGCCCAGCGCAGACGAACGCCAGGCGCAGGTCACCTTAAAGCAGAGACGAAGCCTCTTTTATCTTAATGTATTCAGCTCGTCTCAGTAAACGTGAACGACTTTTCAAAAGCCCTCCACTCATCATTACTCTGATCCCATGGGACAAACCTCTCACCATATTCTCATGATATGCCAGAAGTCAGGTCTTAAGCTAGGATTGCTTGGAACTGCCTGAGAAAACACGTCAAGCAAGAGAGCGAAAAGCTAAAGAGGTGGAAAAAAACAAAACAAAAACAAAGAGAAAGGTGAAGGGAAAGAGGATCAGAGCAGCAAGGGAGAAGCAGGATTTGGGGTCATTTGAAATATACATCGACGTTTTAGCGTCCAAGAGAAGGAGAATTAATAGTATGTCAACATAAACTACTCTCATCCAACTCTAAAAACCCAGAGAGGCGAGTTTGTAATCAGCTCCATCATTAAGATGTAGAACCTGGTGCTGCTTCATTGACTTTGATTGGAAGGCTGACTTTTTGAAGTCAAGGAATAATTTGTTTGACCTTTTACAGCTTCGTTTAATCGTTCTAATCCAGAACGTGAATTTATATTGCTAGAAAAAAGTCCTTTGGGCTTCCTTAAGTGCCATTAATGTCTTTTTTGATTCATCATTGGTGGATTATTCTCCCTGTGTTTTTTTTTTTGCCAGAAGCAGCAGTAACTCAAAGATAATAAAATTATCATAGGATACAGAAAACCATCATTTAAATTACAGATACAGCAAATGTAAAGAGTATTTGTGTTCGGGTCCAGTCCACGTTTTTCTATCCATTATTAGACGTAATTAGGTTTTGCCTTTCAACATTACACAAAAAGACAAAAAGCCAAACATTTAATTACACTCTGCAAAGCTTTCATTATTATAGCACATAACAGTTTTTGCTCATCAGTCTAATCACAACCTGCAGATTTGACCTGGAAGTGGGATGTGGAGTGTAAAACAGTTTTTCCATCTGATTATCCTGATCTGTTCGTATTCAGGTTTATGAAGCTAACAGGCTTAAAGTACATTACACTGTATGTATTAGGTTTAACTAAGGAATCGCTGCACTCGACATGATCTGTGGATGAAATGGATAAAATGCTTCTAGACAGTGAAGCGGTGTTGTGGCAACTCAAAGCTCCGTTCACAAAACTGTGGTTCTCATTTTGGGGCAGACACGGTGGCGTAGCAGGAAGAAGGTTCGATTTCCAGGTTCGATCCACCCCCCCAGGCTGTTCTAGAGCCGGAACACTGTGAACTGTTTCATTTGAGGCGTCAGGCTCAGGCTTAGATGTAAAGGGATTGTGCGTCTAGACTTGCTGCCTTCTCCCTCTGCATTTCCAATGGCCTGTGTAAACCAACACGCCTGGCTTTATTGCTGTGTGTGACTGCTCTCTCCCTTAAGCCACACAGCCAGACTTTGCCTGTATCCTGTGTACATGCGTCTCCGTCTCTCGCTCTTTCTCGTCCTCTCTCGCTCGCACTCTCTCTTATCAAACGCGCACACGCATTACGCTCCGCATCCACCCCGGAGGCCCGAGAATCTCATTTAGCACTTTAGAGAGAGGCCCCGGCACTTTATTATGGCACATCGGAGGAGAGAAAGAATAGACGTTACAGAGCTACAAAAGGATGACAATAGACGACGAGACGCGGAGGGAGGTGGGAATGATGTGTGCGTGTGTGTGAGAGCGAGAACACGGCGACAGAGGAAAGAAAAAAATTAAAATGGAAGAAAAACCAGTGATGTGAAACAGTCAACAATAAGTGCGAGGGAGAGAATTAGAGCGGTGAGGACGGCGGAGCGAGTGAGCGACAGAGACGTCTTCAGGGGGTTTAGTGTGTTGTTGATGAGTAGTGACAGGTGCCAGCCACTGGAACAAGCAGGGTGCACCTCTGTCACCAACCCTGACACACACACACACATGCAATACACTGATGCTTCTTCCCTCCTTTCCCTGCTCCCCGGCTCTTCCTCCCTCTTCCTGAACCCGCCCAGTCTGATCAGACACAGGACCTTTTAGATGAAAGCAGTTTGTTGGAGCACTTCATAAAATTCCACGATTTGTTTGCTTTTAAGCAAAACGACTGATACAGCCGAGTTCTGGCACTGCATTGTGGGTAGTGACATCACAAGGTTGTACCGATCTTGGAACGTTGTGTGATCTGTTCCTGCCGTTTTGAGTTGAAGCAGAGGACAGAATGGGTGCATAGTGTCAGAGAGGCTCACCACGCGAAAGCTGCAGTCTATACACAAGCCCAGCTTAAAACCAAAAGTCACTCACTGCTGAAGTGCACGAGCAACTTGGTCAGGACAGATGATTAAAATTCTCGTCGTATCAGTAGTTAACTAGAGGATGCTTTCAGCCATCTACCCCCTGATGTCGAGGCGACAATTATGTCAAATTGTCTGCTAACATAATTTGTAAAGCAACAACTGATAAACACTTGCACTGCAAGGGAGAAAGCAGTCAATCAGGCTTACCTCGCTGTTTACGAGGCAATCTGAGCTCATCATAAGGTGGAAATCATGTCTGCAGATGTGTTCAGAATGTCTTTAAAACTCAGTCTACTTTTTTTTTTACTTTTTATTCCAGAACTTTACAGCCCTTGTGCATTATTTATCTATTGTTGTGAAAAGTTGCTGTCACAGGGCAAAGACTGAGGAAAAATAAGCCTTAAAGATCCCTCCCAGACATGTTTATCAGAGATTTTGAACGCTTTGAATATTAAGTACGAACTTTGAAAACAACCTTCCAGTGTGCGAATGCGTTATTCTGCACGGCGGAGCTCAGCCTTCTAAATGAAGCGGCAACGAGCAAAACACGGTGACGTGAGCGGAGTTGAACTTTTTCCTTGTTACGACGCGCAGCAGCGTCGCATCGGTGCGTCTGTCGTGATGTGTCTGTCTCGTTGTTCCTCAGGTGCAGGCGAACGTTGAGAAGGCGCTGACGCTGTTCGGACAGCTGCTCACCAAGAAGCACTTCCTGTTGACGTTCATACGAACCCTGGAGTCGCAGAGGTGTGTGTCTGTGTGTGTCAGAAACCATTTAGTGAATGTATTTATGTTGTCTGGCTCAAAAGTGTAGAAAAATGTCCCGTTTGGGAACAAAACGTCTTATTGTATCACCTATTTAATTGTACAAATATCACATCAAAGAGCCTTTGATTAGAACAAAACATGCTCATTTCTAAAACTAATGAAAAACATTTTTAACAGCCCTAAAATTATAACAGCGCACTTCACCAAATGGTTTAGGTCAGAGCAGAATTTAATGAAGATTAAAGGCACTTCAGTAGTTAAACAGACATAATGCTGCCTGTTTTGAAGCTCTGCTGTTGGATGTGGTTTAATTCAAGTTGGAGAACAGCTGTTGCGAGACGTACGTGTCGGTTTCGATGTGTTTCCAGGTCCTTCTCGATGCGGGACCGAGGCAACGTGGCGTCTCTGATCATGACGGCTCTGCAAGGGGAGATGGAGTACGCGACAGGAGTCCTGAAACAGCTGCTGTCCGACCTGATCGACAGGAACCTGGAGAGTAAAAACCATCCCAAGCTGCTGCTCAGGAGGTGAGGAAGACCACAATGTCAAACAGTGCACGGGAATTTAGCGGCGCCGTCACAGATATTGTGTTCGGATGGATTTAGCTGAACGCGAGCACACAAAATGCCCCAGTTTAGCTCTGCATCCACCCTGTTTCTCGAGTATGCAGCAAAATAAATAAAAGCCAGGGAGCCACGTCCACGAGCCCTCACACAAACATGTTTGAGAGATGAGGGGCTGGGGTTCGGGTCACGAGTTCCCTTCGCAAACCTTTGTCTTTCAATCATTGTGATACGCTGGTGTTTCAGCTTTATTCACCCGTGTAGTTTTGTTACAGAACTTTTTTTTTTATGGTTTGGAGACTTTCTGCTTGTTCTTTTGAAGAATCCTCAGGTAATGCTCACAAACTCTTCTGTGTTTGTTGACAAGGAAGCATGAGCCTACTTCCTGGATGGCAGTGCCTTGATTTGCTCAAGTTGGAATAGCTATAAATTCATATAACATAAACTACTGTATTCGTAATGCTGTAGACAGTAGTAGCCATCATTGTATTTATAACTGAATGTGATGGAGCAAAGGGCCTGGAGAAAAGAAACTTTAGGAACCGTCCAAAAGTTTCTTATATAAGTCTGGACAAAGTTCACTGAGGTATCAACTTGTGCAGGGAGGAGGCCAATGCTGACCTGCCCTTTACGAGCGGTTCTGTAGAAAATACAAAAGAAGCAGTAACACCCAAAGGGTCCTGAAGTGTGAGGCATTTGCGATGAATTATTTCAAATTCATTTCACCCACAGACTCTGGTGGTCAGAGCACAGCATGTAAAATACATCCACAGGCAAGAATGCAATTCAGATCCTCCCTGCATCACCAGAATATGCAGAGCCCAGGGGATTATAGACCCGAAAACGTTTTAGAGTTAATTGTTAATGTTTTCATGATGGTTGTGTTGTTCTCCTCCTTTCTCCTCCATGTCAGAACGGAGTCTGTGGCTGAGAAGATGCTGACCAACTGGTTTACGTTTCTCCTGTATAAGTTCCTCAAGGTAAGACCAACCCACAGCCTGGATCGTGTGGCGCTATCTTTCCAGTATCTGTCTGTTAAATGATGACTGAGAGTCGTACTACGACTGCACATACAGTAGGTCACCAGCCTCTCCCTCTCCCTCGCTTCTCTTCCTGGCTTTTTAAAGGCTTTTATTCCACAGATCCTCTCTCCCATAATTTCACTCTTGTGGCTGACATGTCCTTTTCCCTGATCTCGCTGTCGCTCTTTTAGCTCACATCTTTCTCTTCCTCTGATCTTTCCTTTCATCTGCGTGGCTTCTTCCGTCATTATTCTGCTGCCAGTCTCTCCTCTGCCTTAAGGTCGTTTGCCACGGCGCTGGTGAGGTCTGGATGGGGGGGGGGGTGTCAGTGTCGCTCGTGCTGTCCTCACATGCCCCCTCTTTTGCGCGCATCCATTCATTTTCACAATACTCTTCTGCTTAAATAAACGTGCCCACAAAAGTCTGCAAAGTTTGTGCATTGCAGCTGTACCAGGGTCCATCATTATATCCTTAAAACTATAAATAGGAGTGTACAATTAGGGAAGCGGGGATGCGGAGTAAAAGCAGTAAAGGGGGCTACGGTGAGCATCCAAAGGCCAAAAGCTGTTGAGAAAGACTTACAGTGTGATGTCTGCTCGCGCTGCCTCGTTAGCAGCTGCCCACATAATTGGCCCAGATGCTAACGAGGTTGGTAAAGCGTACGGCGGGCGCGAAGACGGGAAAAGATGGAGAGGCCGGAGGAAAGGGAACGGGGGGGTTAGAGGTGGACGTCTGAAGGAGGGAGAGCACATCTACATGACAGCAGGTGGTTGATTATGGAAATATTGGGTTTGTGGATATTTGTGAGTTTGATGAATAGAGACGTAGAGAAAGACTTGTGGGACATGTGTTGGAAGGTGAGTGCTTGAAGGTGAGACGGACAGATAAGTACTTCCCCCTGTCTTCTGGACCCAATGCATCACCCACACACACCCACACACACACATCGAGTCTGAAGTGTCTCCCTGAGCACCGCACGGTCGATCATTAAACTCTCGTCAGGATGAGTATCGGCCGAGATGTGTCCTTTCTCTCCCCTCTAAACTGCCGCTACTTGAGTCGGGTGTTTTTTCTTCGGGCCCAAGTGATGACTAATGGCACTATTGATTGGCAAGCGTGTTTGATGGAAGAGGGTGTGTGTGTGGGGGGGGGGGGGGGGGGGGGGCATATTTATAACATCTGTGCCTCTTCACATAAGCTTGTAAATATATGTTAAGATTTCAGCTCCATAAAATAAGAAACAAAGAAGGAAGGTTTCTGAAATGACACTGCTGTATGGTTACGCTTCACTGAACATTTCAAGTCATTTTACTTTATCATTTCCAATATTCCAATATAATTCAATACAAATCTAAGCCGCCTATAATCGGTTTCCAATGTAATTTCACTGCTTGATTGTCTGGATTTAGAAGAAAACACACACAGCATTGATAAATGAAGAAGACAGGTAAAGGTTTTCACTCTTTAGCCAGGTTCAGGTTGTCTAATCTTTGTTTTTCTCGTGACATGCTGTACAGTTTCTCTCCGTGCCTCTGAAAACGATTCAAATGAAGTGAACGAGCCCGTCTCCTTCTGTCTTGTCCCCCGCTAGGAGTGTGCAGGGGAGCCTCTTTTCATGCTTTACTGTGCCATCAAGCAGCAGATGGAGAAGGGACCCATAGATGCCATCACAGGAGAAGCCCGCTACTCCCTCAGTGAAGACAAGCTCATCAGGCAACAGATTGACTACAAAACACTGGTCAGTAAACTCGTCGTGTCTCGAGGCTGGTGCCAGTTTAGTGTGAATCGCTGCGCTGGTTTCAGTCACATTTGACAGCGATCGTACTTTTGGGAAAAGCAGACTGTAAGAAATCGCTGGCAGGCGTATGGGGGCGTCTTTCTCTCGATTCGGTCTGCTGCTACCAGTCAGTTGTGTTTGGAGTGAGAACGCGAGCTGGCCGTAACCTGGCCCAACCTCCGCCCAGCGGTGATCATGCCGTCTCTCCAAACAGAGCACTTCAGGTTTGGCCTGGAAGCGTGCGCCGTACTTGTCAGCGGGATCTGCTGCATTTGTTTTGGTCTGCACCCAAGTGTGAATTCTGAATTATTATATATCCAAACCAACCGAACTGACTAGGAACATCTCCAGGTTTTAAAACAACTGCTGCAAACAAACTAGGTGTGAAAGTGCTGTCAAGTACATTCAAATGCAACTAAACAGTTCTCCAAACGTCTAACGGGTTGGCAGCGCCTGTTGGTTTTCTCCTCTTTCTGATTCGCTTTGTCTCCACCTGTTTCCCCGTCAGACTTTGCACTGTGTGAACCCAGAGAACGACAACGCCCCCGAGGTGACGGTGAAGTGTCTGAACTGTGACACCATCACTCAGGTCAAAGAGAAGTTGCTTGATGCTGTTTACAAGGGCAGCCCCTATTCACAAAGGCCAAAGGCTTCTGATATGGACCTGGGTAAGACATGTAGCTCTAGAGCTAAAATTATGTTTGAAGCATTAAATATGATATTTTCCCTATATATTACTATATATTAGGTCTACACGCAACACCAGACCCCCAACTTAACTTGTTTCCCATATTAATTAATAATTAATGTTTGTGATACATCTGGCCTGATACGTCGCTGTTAAATCCCCGTATGTTCACCAGGTTGTTGGTTATTTTATCAGAGATTTTTGTTAGTGAAGAAAAGGGCCAAAACTTTTAAAACTTCTAAACTTCTCTCCCCTCTTCTCGAAGAATGGCGTCAAGGTCGGATGGCGAGAATCATTCTTCAGGACGAAGATGTCACAACGAAGATCGACAACGACTGGAAAAGACTCAACACGCTGGCTCACTATCAGGTACACGATGACAACCAGTGGGCATGCGCTGACACTCTCACCTGCTGAGACGGTTGCATAGATCAAGGATTGTGTGTGTGTGTGTGTGTGTTATGCACAGGTGACAGATGGCTCGGTGATCGCCTTGGTGCCAAAGCAGAACTCTGCCTATAACATCTCCAACTCCTCCACCTTCACCAAGAGCCTCAGTAGATACGGTACGGCTCCTATTTTCCTCTTGACTTGATCCCATTTAAATCATTTTGTCAATGATTCCCATTCCTTGAACTGCCTCCCATCCCCACGCCCTCTTACTCTCTTTCATTCTCTCTTTGTTTATTGTGGCCATGATTGGGCGCCATTCTTTTTTTTTTTTTTCTCCTCTTTTTCACCTCCCCCTCGGTGAATGGCAATGCTTTATACCCGCTGCTATCAGTCCAGGCCAAGGCTATTCCACGGCAATTTCAAAGCAGTCCGTAAATGACAGGCATTAAAGTAGACACCTCGATTCCCAGCTGACAGAGTGAAAGTGAGTGAAAGAAAGAGAGTGAGGAAGCCTGGCAGTCAGATAGACAGATAGTCGGAGGCCCAGCATCAATGAGGTATACTTGACTGGAAAATTAAACTATTTGGAAGATAAATTACTCTGTAGTAGAAAAACGAACCCTTGTGTGATACTAAGTAGGTATTAACCCTCATACATGCACAGCTGCTATTGATGCTTCACTGAACTGCCCAAGGACAATGACAAGTCTTTCAGTGTTTATTCCTTGTTTATGTGCATGTGTTGTTTGCAATATAACATAAACATAGAATTTTCCCTTGTTTTTTTTATTTTTATTTAAGCCTGCAGCTGCTTTGCCTTTTCTAAATGCACTACAGCGCATTGATTTTTGCATTTCGGTTTGATTTTGATCAAGTGAGCCTGTGCTTTGTTATGACTGTGTGTTTGAACAGGCATAAATGCTGGACATGATGGCTTTGGAATCAAAGCCACTCAGCATCCTGCTGGTAAAAGCAACAATGGCACTAGACACCGCCCCACTCAGCCTTGTTCACTGCTCTGTTATTCCCTCTCGCTTTGCTCTTCATTTCACCACTCGTTCTCCTGACCTTTTTGTCCTTCTGTCCATTTAGCTCACCCATAACGTCTTCCTGTCATCACATTCTCCTCTCGTCTTCTCTGTTCCTCTTAACCAAGCATAAAGGGACTGCAACATGCATCAGCATCTCTCTCTTTTATCTCTCCTCCTCTTCTTTCCATTTCTTACGTCCTTTCTTCCCTAGGAGCAACAGATAGTTATCTCCTCCGGCTCACCCTCACCTTCCTGTCGTATTCGCTTCCCTTCCATCCTAAATGGAAGAGCAATAGATATGCATCTCTTTGCTTCGCTCTAATCAACTCTGACACTCATGCCATGAATAATGAAACAGACACAGACGATATAGGAAAAGGGAGGGGGAGAGATTTTAAAGACATTTACTGTTTTAGTCCATTACAATGAGATCAAACAAGGTTTACTGAACCGCAGTGTTTCCCTGAGGAAACTAGCTTTCAAACCGTTCTGTGTTGTGTTTCTGGATTTAGAGAGTATGCTGAGGACGGCCAGTAGTCCAGACAGCTTACGATCCCGAACGCCCATGATCACTCCTGACCTGGAGAGTGGAACCAAACTGTGGCATCTGGTGAAGAACCACGACCACTCAGATCAGAGGGAGGGCGACAGAGGCAGCAAGATGGTCTCTGAGATCTACCTGACCAGGCTGCTGGCTACAAAGGTAAGACATAAAGGAGCACATTTAAACCCCGATTAAGACAACTGAACAGGATTAGTTGTTGCCATGAGACCAGGAGCCTATTTTTATTTTATGCATCTGGCAAAATGAAAGTTTTGTTTTAGGAGACCTGGTCTTTTTAGTGTTGCATTATTGATGCACTATTGAACTAGTGACACATTGGTATTGTGCTTGAAATTGCTGCATTGATTGGTCGTCAAGCTGTCTCTGTGCTGATTATCTCTGTCTTAATTGTGCCAGTGTTCCAGTGGGTGAAAAGTTTACTCACATGGGTAAAAGCAGTTGAGAAGCCCGTCCTTGTCTCTGCATGGTTGTCTTGTAGCATCTGTCTGTGTGTATATCTCGCCAATGCAGATGTCAGTACCTTGAACTATGAGTGTCACAGAATTTGTCACTCGCATTTTAAAATATAGCAGAAATAAAGTTTTATAATAAAGATCCACACTTATGCCTCTGTGTAGTATGTTAAAACCTAAACGTCTACATCGGTGCAGCACGCTGGTGTAGTGGTTTACTTCTCTTGTTTTCTCCTGTGTAGGGTACGTTACAGAAGTTTGTGGACGACCTGTTTGAGACCATTTTCAGTACAGCACACAGAGGCAGCGCACTGCCACTCGCCATCAAGTACATGTTCGACTTCCTGGACGAGCAGGCCGACAAACACTCCATCACAGACTACGACGTACGGCACACCTGGAAGAGCAACTGGTACGAGCGCCTGCCTTTTCACCTGTATCTGCGTAAACCAGCGTCACCGTCTCTACCTGACTTAGCCCAAGTTACATTTACTTACTTTCCTTCTTCTTGTGCTTCTTTCACAGTCTTCCTCTTCGATTCTGGGTGAATGTGATCAAGAATCCCCAGTTTGTATTTGACATCCATAAGAACAGCATCACGGACGCGTGTCTGTCTGTGGTAGCCCAGACTTTCATGGACTCCTGTTCAACATCAGAACACAAACTAGGAAAGGACTCGCCTTCAAATAAGCTTCTTTATGCTAAAGACATCCCCAACTACAAGAACTGGGTAGAGAGGTAAGTCACAGCTGAACCCAAATGACCTGACACTGAGATCGGATGGACTTGACTAGAGAAAGTAAACGTTCTTCATGAACTGCTGGAAGCTCAGCGCGACAGAGTTGATTACATTGTTAAAAAAAGAACGTAACAGGTTGAACATCATCGTTCAAAACATTTTACTGAAATCAGAGTACATAGCTGGATTAAATTAGTCTGAAGTAACCATGTCGTAATTGCAATTAAATCTTGCTGCAGGCTTACAAATGTAGAGAGTAACAAGGACCAGTAATACAAGTGCTGGCTGTGACATTTTCATCTTGACCTTGTGAATTCATGTCCAAGTGGGATACTGCCTTTGATTTTCAAATCTACTCCACCTGTTAAGGGAAAAGGAGAACAAATAGGCACAAGCAGGAACAGTAGTGAATGTCTGAAGTGATTTCCTAAATAGATGCTAAAAGAAAAACAAAACAGTTGTCTCAGTTTTTTTCAGCTTTGCTTTTTGGGAACAGGCCAGTTATATCTGAACAGCAACTTTACAGACAACATCTTCCTCAGCTGCACTAAAACAGCACATTATGGCACAAGGTCCAGTTTTGTATTTCGACCAACATAAAGGTTGCAGAGAGCATCCAGAAGTAGTGTGTGATCAGGATTTATAGGTCAGAGTTAATTGGGTGCAGTTAAGCCTCATTTGTATTATGCATCCCAACCTACAGTCAACCCCAGTCTGTTCAATACTGGGATGTATTTTTTAACTTACTATAGTGTTCACACTGTGTGTTTGCCTGCCTGTGTCACATTTACTGCTGCAGCCAACAAGAATTAGTCGATAACTTGAAGGTTGTTGTTGCACAGGCAGAACCACAGGTGCAAGTCAACATTCGGTAAATAAAAGAGATGGGATGGACATTATCAGGCTAGGAAGGAGCCCAGTCTCTCACTTAATCAGAGAAAACAGTGGGTTTTGTTGTCTAGGATGCATCGTGATCAGAGTTTGCAGAAACTCACGTTATCTGTATTTACAATTTTATTCATTCGTCCCTAACCGAAGCCCGTGACCTGAGAGTAAACTGTAACTCGATGGCTTTGTCTTTTGGCTAAGCTCCCTCTAGTAGTCTAGTAGTATCTACCACCTGCAGAAAGACTTGAGACTTACTTGTGTGATGTGCCAACCAGAAGGGAAGAAGTCTCAAATCCAAGCTGCTTCACGCTCCGCTGTAAGCCAGCCAAGTTCATGCTGACGTTTTTTGACGTGACGGAGCCAACAGAACAATCTTCTAATTCTAAGGTTCCCAAAATGGGTGCTCTCCTCCCCCAAGCTGCACCTTGAGACGTCATCCATGAAAATCACTAACAGGATCTGTGACAGGAGATGACCCTGACAGGGAACAGCATGACACCAACTAGACATGTGTTTGACTTCCTGACAGCAGTACAACTGCAACACTGGCTCCAGTTATGTAAGGACCAGGTTGCTCTTCTTTATCTGGTTCTCTAACAAATAAGGCGCAAAAAAAAAACGACTGCCTTCCCTGTTGCCATATTTTTGTACTGTCGCCAGGTTTCCAAATTCAGTAATATAAAGTCTGTACATGCAAACAGAAATGGTACGTAAAGCTGTGCTCAACCTCTCTCCTAGGTATTACTCCGATATCTCCCGTATGCCAGCCATCAGTGATCAGGACATGAGTGCCTACCTAGCAGAGCAGTCTCGTCTGCACCTCAGCCAGTTCAACAGCATGTCGGCGCTGCACGAGATCTACTCCTACATCATCAAATACAAAGATGAGGTGAGTCGGCGCTAAATGTGGAATGAAATCCGACATATTTCAGAGTTGTAATTACTGGATAGCTGGGTGAGCTGTACGTTCCCCCCTTTATCTTGACTTGACTAACACCATGAGGTCATTTTAATTCAATTACACTGATAACCAGTCCACATCGTACAGGCTGGAAGGTATTATCACCATTAGGATGCACATTAGGCCATGAGCTCAACGCATTATGAACCTAATGGAGCTTCATTGAATTTATGTGATTTTCTTTTTTTCTCTGAGTTCTCCTCAGCTGCTGCTGGTTGATTAAAGTTTAATGTTTTTGGTGCAAACCAGAGTGTCTCTTTTTGTCATCTGTTAAAGTAATACCTTAAGTAATACCCGGCAAATATTAGGAAAATAAGCTTATATGTCTTTTACTGAGATCTGGAAATGGAAGATCAATTTTGTAAGTATGTAAAGGAACAGACAACATTTTAATTAGTGAGCGTTCTAGGTTCTAGTAGGTGGATTCACTGCACTCTTTTTGTGCTAAGCTAAGCTTATGAGTCATTGTTGATGGCATCTTATTTATCTCTTGTACGCACAGTAGTGACTCACAGCTTGTGTGTAACTAAGTAGTAGCTAAGGTACAGTAGAGTATAAGGTTCCTGTCTGTAGTGTTCTTTGTCATTTTAGTCGTGTGTGTACACTTTAAATAACACATAATAACTAAAGAATTACCCCCCCACACACGCTTTAATTTTCCCCTTTTCTCTCCATTCACACTCAATTATCCTTCATCCTCTAATATTATTATCTTTTGTTCCTGTGAGTCACTGACTTCCTTTTCCATCCTCGACTTGTGATGGACAGCCCTATGTCCTTGTCAACCTATGCTTTCACTGGCCTTATCATGCTTTTATGCTACAAAAGCATGGTCACTGAAGACTTTCTCAGATCTCAGATGCCTTCCTTCCTCCTCACCATCCCTCCATAGCACCAGTATTACAGTGGTTATGCTTGCTGGTTGCAGCTGGCTCCATTCAACCCAAATGTTCCCTTTCATTACAGCCTATTATCCAGATGTAGGCAGCTGCACGGCCCCTGTCCCCTCTAACAGATGCCCCTGACCCTTAGATACACACAAAACCACACCATAGACGCTCACGTACACACGGTAAAGCACATGCACACAAAATTAAGGAGAAAACAAATGCACACATAAATACAGCCTTCTAGCAAATAGTGCCTCATCTCCTCCCTCCTCTGTTTATGTCACACAAGCCTAGAAACCAACTCACACATTCCTGCACACACACACACCTACTCACACCAACACAGATGCCATGAGGATGCAATTTTACACACACTCTGGCACCAACATGTGCCCTGCCAACCCCTGTCCCTGCTGTCATTATTGGTTTAAAATGAAGATGCTAACAGGAAAAGCAAACAGGTGTGAGTTTCACTCTCATGTTTCTTCATGTTTGTGTCCAGATCCTCTCAGCATTACAGAAGGACGAACAGTCGCGCAGACAGCGGCTACGCGGCAAGCTGGAGCAGGTCATCGACACCATGGCCCTGGCTAGCTGAGGACCAGCCAATCACACGCCTTGCCTAGCGGAGAACTGGCCAACCAACGCGCCTTCCCTGACAACCTTTTGATGCTCATGACTTTTTGACCCTTGACATTTGACGTCTGCCGTCATTACTCCCATGAACAACAATCAACAGCAGCGGAAATGGCTGTAAGGACACATGCACCCAGCAGCAGCACACTGGAGAGACAGCA
This sequence comes from Macropodus opercularis, assembly GCA_030770545.1. Lineage (NCBI taxonomy): Eukaryota > Metazoa > Chordata > Actinopteri > Anabantiformes > Osphronemidae > Macropodus > Macropodus opercularis. The sequence goes on along the minus strand of CM061095.1, from coordinate 7,082,938 downwards.
GAGTTTGGAACTAAGGCCCCCTCCGCTTGGTTGGCTTCGTCTTTTTTTTAATATTTTTTTTATTATTATTCTGAGCCACCAACCCTGCCATGAACAACCAAATCAACTGCACCCTCAGCCTCAGCAGATAGGGACCTCAGCTCAGGAGAGCGTTTATTTTCATCACAGGCCTCATCACATCTGGAGCCAGTTGGGTGTTTTGGCCACAATCAGGAGCAGCACATGCACAGTGGTGACCAAAACCTCATCTAGCTCATAGAGATTTGAAAAGCTACAGGAAAGAAACAAGCCAGCTTGTGGCTTTCAAGCCGAGGCTGCGGTTCAGACTTTGGGCCAGTAAAAATCCAGGAAATACAATACTTGATCCCTTCCTCATTTCTGTGGCCGTCCTCCACAGGGAGGTCAAAGGTCAGGGTCAGGTACAGACCAGCAACCGTGGAGCTGGTAGGAAATTAGTGTGTTGCTCAAAGACTCTTCTGCCGAGCATGTTGGCAACACATACAGTACAGTAGGCTGCTGCCACTGCAGGGCAACCAGGAGGAAGGACTTTGCAGGGAAACTCTTCGGTACTGACTGTCCCACTCAACAAGACCCCACCGTAGGCTACTACAGGACATTTCTAATTTCACAACTCTACATTTGATTTGTTACTGCATTATTTCTCCCACTGCCTATTCTCCCCAGTGCTGTGCCACTTGTGTTACTGCTGAATTTGCACAACAGAGCTAAATCAAAAGAGAGAAGAGGATATATGAATATATATAGATATATAAATACGAGCCTTTTGTTTTTAAAATGAAATGAAAAGTTGAAAAAAAAATGTTTTTCATCTTAATGTACAAAAAATAGGTTTGAAAAGAGAATTTGATATTTCCAAGATGAAAAATTATGAAAACACAAGGAAAAAGTTGTCCTGTGCCATGTTTTACTTTGAATGTTGTTTAGTGCAAAGAGACATTTTTTTGTTAAATGAAATGTGCTATGATGATAATGTTGTCATGCTTAGTGACTGAAAGTGAGAGTTTAAAAATAGGTAAATGGCAAAAATCTATATATATTGCAAACACTTTTAATATTTCATAGGATCTTGGGGTCGTCGTGTGCAGTGTCCTTTTGCTCTAAAGGTGGTAAAAAGACAAATGATGTTGAATTGAAGTCAGCCATGATCTAACGGACCTTCAGTGCTTTTGTGAAACCAAATACATCAAGGCCCAGTCAGCTAATTGAAATGAGACAAAAACGCCTTTATTTTGAAGACCAGCCTGAGGCTTTGATGGCAGACTGCTAGAAAAGACATTGGTAACAGTCATCCAACAGTCTGGCACATTATGCTCTAAAACTTTTTTTGAGTGCACTTTGTGTTTCAAACATTTTAATTTGTGTCATGCACAAATGAAGGCTAGTTTATATGTGCATAGCAGAAGGTGAAACACTGTTGTCTACTTAGCTTTTGGCTTGTTTTCCAGTCAGTAGCAGACAGAAGCTACAGTAAAGGTTCCACTTTTAAAATGTGAATGTGGTTTTACAAAAAGATGATGACGTAGCTACAGTATCTGTGTGAGTGTTTTGTACCAGTCGAAGGCCTTTCTCTCTTTATTTCCATTCTGTGGTTTTTATAGGAGTTTAAAAAAGGTTTAAGTGTTTCCAGTTTGTGCTGCTCCACATTGTAGTGCTTCAAAAACATGCCTTCATGAACAAGACATTCCTTCCTCCTACAAACAGTACACGTGTGAAACACGAATAACAGAGCAGGAAAATAAGCAAAGGAAAGATCGAAATATGTTAAACAATCCAGACTGATATACGGTACAACTGTAGAGAAGTAGACCAGACACATGAACAACTAGACATTACAATGGTAAGGGAAAAAGTTACTAATGCCTCAAATCCATTTTAGTTTTCTTCCTTTTCAGTAGTGCTTCCCTTTCCCATTTATTCTCGTGGTAGCATGAGAAAGGCCTCATTAAAATTGGAAATCACTAATGCCTTTTGACTTACATTTTTGGCAATCAGTGGAAGCAAGTCTTTCTTTTTTTCAGATTTAAGGACATCGTCATTGCAGAGACATCTGCTCTTCAGTATAGTCCAGCAGAGCAAAGGACACGATAGCAGTGAGACCTGTGCAAATGTCGCTGATGGCATGTCTAGATGATAGAATTGAGCTAATCTAAATTTTATTTATATTTCTGTATCCTACAATTTTAGGCACATACCCCTGGAAACAAAAACGTTTGTGACGTCTGATCAGCGGCAGCTGCAAGGGTGTGGGCAACACCTAAGTAAAATACACCAGATGGACTACACACTGACTTACTCCAAGTGATAAATGTTGAGTCAGAGCTGGTTTACAGCATCACCTGAAATTGTGACAACTACATTTGGCGAGATCATTCTGGACTGTTTACACCCAGGTCCCTCTGGGTCTCCTCATTTTATAACACTTACTCAATACTGGTTACATCATGTTAGTTACTGCAGCAAATATTTTGACAAAAAACGAATCAAATGGCATTTGCCACGTATATCAATAGCAGACTTTTCCTATAGTCTCATAGTTTTTTTAAAACTCACACAAGCACACACACTATGGCTACTGTCAAATACGAACCCTCCAAACCAAGTACATTGTTGACGTATTGAGAAAGTTGTATAAGATTCTTTCTAGACACTTTAATCTTCAGCAATTGGTCTTTGTGTTTTTATCTGACAGAATTAATGTGTGTCCGGACTGACTGAAACGTACTGTACTGTATGTGATTCAGTACTTGAACCACAGATTTACACAGGGTAAAGTAACTCACAGGACAGCTGACCAAAGCTTACGTCATCCATTTCAAGTGGCAAGAGATTGTTTTTTTGTCCACTCAAAGTTCTTAGTTCTTCCACATACAATACACAAGCTCCCTCATGGAAGGTATTTAACGTTTGTCTTTATGCTTGATGAATGGGCAAACTGATGTGATGTTGCTTCCATTGCTCCTCGTTAACCTTTTGTTTAATTTGAATCGATGGCTAAAGCGTCTGGATCGCTGCGTTGATATTTGGCTGTTTTCCATTTGCCAAGCAGACTAAAGATGGTTTCAGCGATGTTGGTGACCTCTAGGATTCATCTTTGGAAGTAAAGAAAAAAGGAAAGATCATAATTTTCGGTTTCATTTCCTCATTCTGTTGCATCTGTAGCATTTGGTTTTTCCACTTCACTGTCATCGTTTCCCATAATGAAATATATCTATATATTTCTGTACACATTCTGTAAGGGTTAAAAACTGGATTAGAATAATTTCTTCTGAATTTACAGCATTATGTAATGTATGCTACAGCAGTCGTTTCTCTTTATTTTTCTTTTTGGGGGGAGTGTTTAATGTAAGGTTTAAAGAAAGCATATGACAACAAACAAATCCTTTCACGTCACCTCATCTTCCACAGTTTTCGCTAACTCCAGCTAGGCTAACTGCGTTATAGCTCCAGCTCAGAACAGATAGTAGACTACAAAACATTTATATTGTTATCATTCACAAAAACTGTGTTTATTTGCGATACACTGGAAGCTGGAGGGTGAAGGCTACAGTAGCTTAGGTTAGCATTAAGCTTAAGCTAGCTTGTTAGCGAATCGTGTCTTCTATTTAGCCCTCCGGAGAAGCTAAGCTAACTTAGCTTAGCTTAACTAATTTACCACATAAATTGGCATCCAGATCATTATCAGTTTTCTCACCTAACGCTGTGAGGCCCTGAATGAAACCCGTGGAGTCTCTGTACGCTCTGGGTCTGCCCTGTGTGGCCGCGTTTCCTCCGCCATGACGCCACCTCAGGATCACATCACAGGACACGCCTTTGTACGACCTTAATTCTCGCCGTCCGTCCGCCATGTTTGTTCCACAGCAACGCAGGTTTCTCATCCTTAGCAGTTCCACTTCTCCAGCTTCCTCACCTGCTGAGTTCACTTTGAATCAAGTACATTTCAGAGAAGGACCATAGGACGTAAAATACCTTCACACACAGATTAAAGAGGAGGTCGGCAAAAAAAAAAAATACCTTAGAGTTTTAATACTTATGAATTCTGATACCTTTTTAAGAGTTTCAGACTTGAAGCTGCTGTGACAGGTTTTGGCTGTTTCACGCCCGTGTAAATATCCTGCTCTTTCCTATTTTGCAGATTTATTACGTGTAAATAGACACGCATCAAGGAGAGATTAAACATGTTTTTGCTAAATCTGGTTCGTCTGATGTTTTTATTCCTTCCCCTCCGTCCCCACGTTACCCAGAAGTTGCGGATTTGAAAGTTGTAACAAGTTTTGGGTTTATCTCAGAAGCACGTCACCACAGGAAAAATTGGGAGATCAAAGGCAGCGCATATGAGACTTAAATATTATTGTACTTTGTGTGCTCTGTTAAAGCAAACACTTCTGCATATGTTTGATTTCCTCTTCGCTTTACCACATGATGTTGATGAGGACGTTGCCTAAGATAAGGAAGGAAATGACGGTAAGCCTTTACGTTGCAGCAATCCCTTCCTGATACGAGGCGGGACGATGATGAGAGGCTCAGTTTGAAGAATACGCTCATGCGTATCCGCTCGCTTTTCCCGTCTGTGTGAACGGACTGAAATTGTGCCAGCGAGTCCCAGACCAGTGAATCCTTAAATGACTCTGTCAGACACGGCCGCTGTGTCACAGTAATGATGTGATAGAAAATGTGCTTCAGAATCTTCATGTTTCATTGAATTTGCTTCTACTGTAAGTCCTTCAAAATGGATGGTTCATCATAAATCTGAAAGAAAATACAATATGCCTGATGGTGGTGGTCACTTAGTGGTGAATACATTTGACAAAACCTCCTCCAGCAGTATGTGTTAAGATAAACAGGTGGAATGTTTTCTGTGTTGTCTCTATTCCTATGTGTTTTGGTTTTTTAGCATAAAGATAAATCATCACTCAAATGCACATATTTCATTAATATTATTTTTAATATGGCTACAGTGCCAAAATAATTCAATCATGATGTTACTATTTATTGTAGTATATATAGTGTATTGCACTACTATACAGTCAAGCTCGTAATGTATCTTTGTTGTTTTAGTATAACTTCTAAAAGTTACAGAGCAGACACAGGAGAATTTCACAGGCATCCCATCAATTAAATTAGAAGGTCTATAAGGAAAACATAAAAAGAAGACTTTCAGACCTAAGGAGAGAATCTGACCTGAATATCACATATATGTACCTTGCTCTTTGTTCTGAATGGGACTGACTTCCCTTTATTGTCCTGTGGCGGTTTTATTTTCAGTTTAACCTCTGCCTATGGGGCCATTCTTTCCTCTGCATAGCAGGAAAAGATGGATGGAGGACAGAACATAGGGGGTTTGTCAAATTTCTCGTCTGTGGTCCTTTAGAAGGATAAACTTGTAGGGTTTTCACAAAACCTCCATTCCTGCTCTCCTCTCCTTTAATTTGCTTCTTGCATATGATTTGGATTCCCTGCTGCAGCTCTTGTCGCAGTAGGTAGATCACAGCAGTGCTTAGAGAAAAGTACGGGGACCAGACACCCCCTCCGTCTGCCTATGCGTTCAAATATATCCGTGTATCAGATTACTATGTCTGAAATGTCCTTGTTGCAAAAAGAAATGTTCTACTCTCCCTTTCTTTTTTTTCTTTTATTTTCCTCTTCTGGTCTTTTTAGTGCCTGGAGGTTTGTTTGACAATTCAATCACCTGAACCTGTCTCAACACAGAATAAGCGACAAAGTCACATGGATTGTGCCCCACGCCAGTGATTCTCAGTTGGAGATTAAACTGCGATAAGATTCCACTTTTTCTCCAGAGAGAAGGAGATGATAACAGGAGGAGAGAGAGAAGAGGGGGAGGGGCACAAAAAGCAACGAGAGGAAAGAACAGACGTGGAGAGGGGTAGAAATGCAGGCAGGGACAGCAAGGGCGAGAACATAGCCGCCTGGTCGTCTCACAGGAGGCGGGTGGTTAATACTGTTTGGCTGAGAGCTCACTCACTCTGTGTTTATGAAGCCTCAATAAATGACGACCAGCAGGGGAAATAAGATGATAGCGCAGAATCAGGGCAGCAGACAGAGTCGCGTCGGCCTCTGCCGCTTTCTCTCTGTCAGAGCTGAACTAAATGTGGCGCTAAACTGTTTCTGTGTGGGTGCAGACACCAGCAAACAAACAGCGAGCGAGCTTGAATCGTTTTACTCAGTCCCTGACTTTAATTACGAAATGACGCCTACAAAAACAAAACAGTAAAAGATCCTTCTGTGTTTGCATGACAATGTCAGTCTGTCAGCCTATTGATTCACTACTTCCGGAGTCAAGTGCTTCAACAAATATTGGACAGACTGTAATGAATGAATTTTTGCACAGATGTCCGTGATGCCCAGAGGATACATTTTAATGGCTTTGGTGATCTCTTGACTTTTCATGTAGTGCCACTATGAGGCTGACATAAATGGTTTTGGGTAAAATGTCTTGACAACTATTGGATTGTTATGAAATTTAGCACAGCCATTCACATTGCCCTCAGGAGGACCTGTTATAACTTTTGCGATTCCCAGACTTTCTCGTCGGGTTAAAGTTTTAACTTGTGCAAAACTTTGATTTATTACCTGCTTGACATTCCCTCTAGCCTCAGTTTCACTTCTTATTTAGTATTTAGCATATGTTAGCAAATGAGGCAAAAAAGTCTTGAATCTTCACTGTTTGTCCCTGTTTCTGGTTGAGCAAAAATATATAAAAAAAGCAATTTTCAAATGTCGAATACTGTTAAAATTGACTGTCACTGCACTAGGAGAGGTGGGTGAATTCCGGAGTAGCACCCATAGGAGAGTTCCTATACTTGAGGTCTGCTTGTAAGTGCTTCTCCGGCAAGGAAGGCAACGACAGACCAGCAGAGACACTGAAAAGCAAATGCGGCATTAGGAATTCAGCTTGTAGTTCAGCTCAGGCTATTTTCAACAACTCGAACCCCCCGCCTGCTTTGCTTCTCACCATCCCTGCAGGAGCTCATTTCACCTTTCCTCTCACTAGCTGCAGAGTCGTCCTCGCACTTTCATCTCTCTCCGTCTCAGCGGGCTGGATGGATGCTTGGGAAAGCTGACAGAGGAGAGCAAACCTGACAAGACAAACCAGTCATCTTAGACCCCCCTCCCCTCAACTCTCTTGCCCCTTCGTACTCTTCTGCCACTCTTTCACTCCCCCCGTCGTTCTTTTATCTCTTCCGACCTCTCATCTACCCCCTTCGTCTCCTGCAGCCTCTCTTCTGCCTACACGCTGGCTTTCTCTTGTTCTATCAGTTATGGCTTGGCTGCAGGCAGCGCTGCAGTATTGGAGCCAGTGTGGGGCTTGAGGAGTCATCTGGTACTAAACATAGCTGACACCCAAAAAGCATCTTAAAGCTTGGTTTACAAAGAATATCAGATGATAGAGCAGAAAAGCTGTACCATGGCCTCAGATCAACAGTCAGGGTGGCTGAGATAACTGAGCACACTTTAATTTGATCTAAGATGATTTTAGGGTTTACTTGCTGTGCACAGCAATTTGGCCCAGACTCCAAAGTATACACTGGGTTCGCCTCAAAGCATCATGACGTTCAAGTGCCACTGTCAGGTCAAAGATCTAAAGGTAAGATGCCCAACTTATTGAGACCCAATCAAATTCAAACTGTATCTTCACCAAACAGCATTAACACTTTAAAGAGCTCTAGACAATGCCCTTGTCGGGAAACGGGGCAGGTATGATCTTACATCTCTGCCCGACTGTTTGTAGAGTTTAGAAGGTAGTCGGGGAATAAACCCCTAATAAACTCAATTTGATAGAGAAAACAAAGTAAAAAGCAACAACTTTCCTTCCGGAAACAAGTCTAGATCTGGATTTAGGGTTGTGTGTCCCCTCCAGACTTAAGCACTTTACAAGTGTTCTGAGAGAGAGTTGAGGTCAAGGGACTGCAGAGCTTTATGTGCCTCTATAATTATCATAATTCGATTTTTACGTTAGACTTTTTTTACCTGCTCTTCCCTACTAATAAAAAGGAGACGGTTGGAGGTGTTCATAGGTAATGCAGTTTTAAGAGCCATATGGAGCTAAGTGCAGCAGGGGGGGTTGGTGAGAGTAACTCCTCTGCATAAAGGGCTCATTTAGTTGCCTCAGATAAGGTCAAACCACTCAGACTGTTTATGTGAGTGTGATTACAATGCAAAACCTTCAACACACCGTCTCACTCGTCAGACTCAGGCAGGAGTTAATATGCCTACTAGACATACACAAATATATTCACATGTTTACATATAGAAGTTCAAAAAATTACTTTGTGTTGTGCATGTTGTGACAGGTTTCATTTTCATACGGAAACATTTAAATTAACTCACATCACAGAATTGTCCTTTTGTCCTTCCAATGAACAACATCGAAGCCTGGAAGCCTTCAAATGGTTCATCTCTACGATTCTACTGCTTCGTTTTAACAGCCCCATTTCCACCCAAGATTCCCCGGCCAGTAATTTGCAATATGGCAAAGTTTTGTAGGTGATGGATGTCAGATCCAAGGTGCCAAACTCCAAGTATGTAATATTCTTTTCATAAGTAGGCTGGGGGGAATGGTGGTTTAGTGTCTTGTCAACTATTCTCATCCATGGCCTTCATCTAAAGGATGATGTTTAAAGAGGCTGAAATCGCTCAAATCTCACTGCATAGCTGATAATAATAACAATAATGATAATAGGGCTCACTGTGAGATACAAAATCAAATAATTTGAAATATTTATACAGCTATTACCTTCTTTTTTTGATGCTGAAACAATTAGACTAATGAATTAAAAAGATGAAAGAGAATAAGCTCCACATTTTAAACTGCTTGATTACGAAGTAACTTTGTTAGACCCCAGCTGAGACGAAAACGCAAAACATGAATGAGATGTGCTCTTCCAAACGCCTAGACAACAGCAGCAAACCGGATTTACAATATTTATCGCTCAGTTCTCCTGAAAAAAGAAAATTGAAAACATATGTTCATTAAGAAAAACAAAACAAAACAATCACTGGTGCTGTTCATCTTGCTGCCTCCGGGGGCAATTTTGTTGAACTTTTCCTGAAAGTTTGAAAGTATATGTGGACAGATTCAGGCTGTTTTCCACCTGTTTGCTAAAGTAAGATACAGAACAGAAACAGCATTGAACTTTCCAATCTGTGTTTGAGTAAGGAATGAGAACTGCTTACTTCAAAGTAGGCACAGTTTAAATACTTTTTGGTTCAAAGAGTTCTAGTCTTTTTGTAGTTAGTCTCGCATAGACTTATTAATGACAAACTGCAGTGGACAGAACGTTGAACATTGCTATGTGATAAGTGGTTGTTCTTAAACTCTTCTAGTGTCATTTTAACATTCCTGTTCATTCAGCATCATTTGTTTCCATATACAGTAACACCAGCAACACTCAGTTTCACACCCAGTTCAGGTTTATGACATGTTCTATCGCACAGGATGCATTTAATCAAGGCCCTGATTAGTTACATCAGGTGTCCTTGAGACAATATCTGATTTGCAAATGTGTGATAATATGAGGCATTGTATTCAGGGGGTTGAATAATTGTGTGAGTGCAGTAGCCATTACAAATTACATAACTGTTGAATATGGAGCAACCAGTGTCAACATTAGTTGCGTTGTGCTTAATTGTCCTTTTTTGATTTGTTAACTGCCACAATTAATTCATGAGCTTCTGGGAGATGATCGCTGGACTTTTACAGGGATGGCAGTTGCTTGCACCATCACTTGCGAATCCTTAGTGCATCCACAAATACACCAAGTGGAGATTTGCGGGTCAAGGCGAGACTGCAATGGAAATCTTGCCGGAGATGACTTCACTGCATCAGACAAGGTCAAGGCGCAGAGAGTCTGTATGTGTCGCATTGATTAACAGACATGCGGGTGCAGTGCCAGAGGCTGCCAGACTCACACACTGCAAACTACACTAAATACAAATAGAGACAGCGAGGAGAGACGCTGCTTAGAACTTAGCAGACAGGTGTGGCTGTCAAATAATGTGGATAAAGAAAGTGAGTTTGACAGACACAGTACAAACCTGGAAAACTAATCAAGGGACAGAGAGACAGTTTTTTTTCTTGCAGTAAGGATTTTGCAGACAGGGTGGTAGTCAGGTAGACAGAGACAAAAAAAAGGGAGGAAAACCTGCTGACTGCCAGACTGACAGGCACTGTAGGTAGATGGCAGGCAGAAATCTAGGAAAAGGAATAAGCGACACATTGTTTGTAAATTGCCTTGGAGGTTTGGCGATAATAAGATGGACTAGTCAGGCATAAAGAGAGAACGTTTAGATTGTGGTGTGTGAAGAGACAGGAAAGTGGAGAAGTCTGAAGGGGAAAAGAGGAGTGATGCGTCTGCCGAGGGATTATTTTTAACTAACTGGCCTGGAGCAGTGAAGCTGCTATTTCTGTGGACTGATGTGCTTTTTTTGCAAACAATCGTATCTATCATTGTCTGCGCAAAATAAAGGTATTAGGCAATTTATTGTAATGCTGTAATTGAGCCGTTGTGTCTGGATGTGTGCCGCCAGAGCCAAAGGTGGTTAAAGAGCAGGACAGTGTGAGGTCTTAGTTTATAATGACCCACTTGTCGGTTGCTGAAAAAGTTCTATTGGGTTAGTTGATTATCATGATTGATCAATATAAAATCAAGGGGAAAAAGTTCAAATAAATGTTTAGATAATTAAAACACTAGCAGTGCATCAGAAGAGGCTTCATCAAATCAGACAGCAATGCGGCGTGGTCCTCCTCGCATATAGAACCCACGCTACAGCTTGAAGTAATGTCTGAAAATAAAGATGTTTGCGGATGCATATACACACACAAAGCCTCCTATTTGACATATGCAGCGCATATGAAGAAGCTGTGACTCATTGCTCCTCACTTGCCTGGAGCCACATCATATGCTGGCAGCGACGTACAGGACATAAACAGAGCGATATGGAAATGGGGAACGTATAGCGCCGCTGCATGTCATGATGTGCGCTTCCTTCTCTTCAACACGTGAAGAAAGACATGACATTTTTATTTCTACAATGAAGTCATGAGGAGGAGGATTTTATTTTTTTATTTATTTTTTAATCCTTCTGCATTTACTGCCAAAACATTTATAAACTATACAGTCACATAATTCTATCTCAAGTAAAGCAGGCTGTTGCTTGACTGTAGAACATTTTCTGCACTCACATGATTTTGGTCACTTGATTTATTAAGTGGTGACCAATTTACACATTGACATCCATTGTTTCCGTTTGGTTGACATTCATGGGATGATGAAGTAGTAGTAATTATATATTTGCCGTGTTTTTGCTCGGCCACCGACTGGGGAACAAATGCCACAAACTCAAAACAAGGTTAATCAAAGTTTCACAGCAGAGGCGATAGGAGGTTTTGTTTTAACACATATGCCATTATGATATGTACAATTCATACATGGTACATTAGTACAGTCTTAAACTTGTCAAAGATTTTGGTCAGAATTGGTATTCAATTAAAGATTATTGTGATGATTGCAATGATCTAGTTTCTTAATAAAAGAAATATTTGCTCATCAAATTCTGTTTTTTCTTTTGCAGTGCTACGTGTTTCTTAGGTTGGACTTTTAAACTTGCGATTGATCCTGTGACGCGCACAGCTTAAATACATACTCGCTTTGTTCTTCAGTGCTCATCTCCTGGCAAAGGTCGTCCGGCGAAGGCAGTATTTGTGAGTAATGGCACTGTGTAGGCATATTACACTGCACTTAAAGCAGGTTCTCTCTCCGGAAAGACAGTGATTTTAGCTCAAGTTATCAGGATGCGTTGACTTATTGTATGTGAAAAGCACTGAATAAATGAAAGCATACAGTGTATCCAACAGCACTGTAGTTAATTTTTTATCATGCAGAACCATTCATGATGATGATGATGTCTTACACACAAAGTCCATTAAACTAGGCTGTCTCAACTAGCACGTAAAAGCATCCTTAATGTACACTGAGTCAACAGATACAGAGACAGCTTGAGTCTTCTTCCCCTTATGATGTTTTCCCTTTTCTTAAGCAGCGGGAGATGAATATTGCAGCATGTTGGAATGGAAAAAAAAGAAAAATAATAACACAATCGAAGCCAATAAAGAACTTCTGAGGAGTGTGATCTGCAGCAGAGCAAGTTTGGATGTCTAATAGAATTGGATTGGACTTGGCAAATGGGGAGAAAGCCATTTAATTTCATGTTTTTGTTGTTTTGTTGTTTGTAAACAGAGGCATGTGCAGCTTTGCGATGGCTCAGGCATTATAGAGAATCTGGGACGTCTAGAGTGCGGTACCGCTGCCCTATATTAGCATTTATTAAAGCAACATTAATCTAAAAGTACTGCATTTACTGTGTGTGCATATAGTTTTAATCTGCTGCCTCAAAATATTAGATTGATTAAAAAAAACAAGCATAAATATCAAATACATAAATACAAACAAAACTTAAATTGTTTTTACTGTTGTCTTGCAAAGTCAATACAATTTGTATTACATGTGGCTTTTCCAGACCTTTCCCTCAGCACAAATGACTCATCGCTTGTTGTGTGCTTTTCACGGGTGTTTAATTAATGCAGCAGAAGCATCTAACGTTCAAATGAATGTGACAGAGATCAGAAAAAATCCTTTCCTTTAAGGTTAGAGTGACCATAGCCGCCAGCGGGGTTGCATCCATGCACTGATAAAATAATGATGCCTTACTAGAATATGCTACAAAGTGAGTATGTAGGGGCCGCTGCACCGTAAAAAACTAACAGGTGGGTGAGGAAATAATATTTGCGATCAATTTTAACACAGCACAGTGAAATCTATAGGGTCCTGTGAGGCAAGCGGCTTTAATGAAGTGAGCTGTGAGCGTGTGGAAGGCAAAGGCTGCTCAGGTGAGCGAGAGTGCAGACAGCAAGAGATAGAGTTTAAAAAAAAACAACAACCCTGTCCGTGATCCTTTTCTGCAGCTTTCGCTCCAGCAAACTGACCCCCCCATGCATTTTTCATGACCCGTGTTGGCTGACGAGCTCTCTCTCTCTCTCTCTCTCTCTCTTTCTCTCTCTCGCTCGCTGTTCTCCGCTCTTCACCTTCGCGCGCGCGCGGCGCAGGCAGACAGACGAGCGAGACGCGCACGCGCCGTCACGCGTTCTTTCGCCCTCGACCCGCGCGATCTCCCGAAACCCCTCAAAAACCATCAGCCTCACCAATTCGCTCCTTAATGCAGAATGGCGTCTCATTCTTGAGCAGACGGCGAAGGCAGAGCGACGGCGAAGTGGATGAAAGAAGGTAGAAAATGGGGGTGAATGGACGTAAAAGAGCAGAGGTTCTGCCTTCAGATTAGTGATAAGAGGCATTTTTGGCTGCGAGAGCAACATGTACGTGGCGTTCAAATGCCATTAATAATGAGGCTTGGGGTGGTTTTTAATATCACACTATTTTTATTATTACTACGTGTCCGTGTGACTGGGCAGTTAATAATGCTGCATTTATGAACTATTAAAATGGAAAATTTAAATCTAAAATTCTGTTTCTAACAAAGAAACCGCGAAGCAAGTCGACAAATGCGGACTTTACTGCTAAACGGTGATGCACCGCGTCCTTGATTGCAGCTGCACGCAGGTAATCAGTCACAGAAATTGGATTAGCCTACATCTGAGAACTCGTCCCAAAAGGCTGATGCTGAATTATTATTGTCATCCAGCGCTGGTCGTTCAATTAATCTGTTAACAAATGTCCAGCAGCGTATTAAATCAGTCTAATTCGGTCCCGTGGTGATTAGTTTGTTATGACCGCGGTGTTTACTGCTTCCCCCTCAACGCACCGCCGAACCCACATTATCGTGGACATTATTGTTACTTTTTAGGAACAGTTATCTGTTGAGCCATGGTTTGATTTATAGCAGTGCTATTATCTTGTTGACTTCTTCCACTGGGCGTCAGTGGCAACGCTTTTTGTTTTCCAGGTCGACGGTCTGTAATAATTCCCGGAGGGGAGTAGATTCATAACTAATAACGTGAGAAAATGCAGTTTAGGAAACTGGGGTGATGAACAGGGTTTGTTTATTTAAAAGTTCTCCAAGTTTGTCAAACAGAGTCAGTAGTTTATCAATACTCTTTTCTTTTCAATGACTGCTTGAGACGTTTCATCAAGTCTTAACTGTGTTTGTAAAAAAAAACACTAATATGAAAATATTAGTAAGGAAACCCAGAGAACGTGAGTAATTATAGTGAAGTTACTGAAACAGTAGAGGCCAGCTTCTTGTGCTCTGACATTGTAGTTGGTGGCTTTTGTTTTTACGGATGGCCCGTCATCCTCGCCCATACATCTTCAAAGACAGTGAGGAATTATCGTGGCTGGATGTTTGTCCCTGCTGGCTCACGGCCGCGGTGCATCTGACAGTGACTGCATTAAACTGTCAAGAATTAGTTTCCCTGCTAAATATACTGCGTCGCCACGTTGAAGCCTTCCCTTCCCTTCTCTTACACTAGCTCTGTCAGTCGTAGCACAGTGGCGCGTACGGCCGGTGTAGCACCGCGTCAGGTTTCAGAAATAAGAACATGGCCCGCGGCAAATCAAGGATTTACATTCAAGAAGCGTTTCTTTAGATTATTAGGTTCTTTGGAACGAACTCTGCTTGACCTTTGAACTGTTGGACGGTGTACAGCTATTGTCTGTCTTTCATGGGCCCTGATGTGATAATCCAGGAGCTTTATGGAGCTACAGCAGTTGACATTGGCTCCAGCTTGTACCTGCCTTGCATTATTGCACCCTATCCACAGAGATAACCCACCGATAACTGTGTCAATCAATATACACTTGAGTGTGAGGTGATGGAGGTGAAAGCTGTGGCTTCAGGTCTGTAACGCTGTTAAATCCTGTCTCACTCTTTCCAGAAATGACTTCGATCGCACTTGGCAACGTAATGGTCGTTACAAATTCTTACAGCAAATTAGTTTTTACTCATACTGCGCCTGCTAGCACATCAGCATAAACAGAACCAGTCACATTAAGTCTGAATCTATAGCTCACATTTAGTTTTAAGGTCACTGTGCTGCTACAGACTGCGTGGACGATGAATATACTGTATACTTCTCAAAATCTAGAACGCGCGAATAGTGTTTGCACCATTCACTCAAGCGAGCATATTTTCTTGGTCTTTATATTCAAGGCCTCCATCTCGTCTCTTACAACTTGAACATGTTATTCTCTATTTTCTTTCCCCGGTGGAAAAAAAAAAAGAAACCTGCCAAATTATTCACTTGTGGTCAAGTCAAAGGAGAAAAGGGTTTTAGTATTTTACAGAACTGTATTGCAGAATGAAAGACGTCAGTGCTTACAAACCACGGAGCAAGATGAAATGCCTTGAAGCAAGACGGTTCCCACACACCATCACCGCTGAGCGTGCGATCTGCTGCAAAATCAGCACCGGCTCTACTTAAATTATAAGAAAGCTCCGAGTGTCTGTGTGGATATGAAGGTTAATGTTTCTAATGCTATTATCGCTTTTTATTGTTGACAATGAAGAATCTGACACGCACTCATGAAGCTCCTACTGGAGGTTTGCCATGATCTTTGGCCATTTGAATGTGGTTTGTTGACGGCTTGTGCTAATGCATCACCATCAAGCTGGATCCAATCATTCAATCAGTTAATTAGTTATAAGAAATACTCTATTAATTTGCTGTCATGGTGGTATGAATGTGGAAGGACGGCATACATGACAGTCAGGCTCTGGGATGCAGGGCGAAATTGGCTACTCATTTAAATATGTGGAAGGAAAATAAAATACATTCACGATAGCTAGAAAAGAGCCTTTACTTATGTTGTGTGTCAGTGTAGAAACGAGATGTTCCAGCCCTGTAGCTGTCAGCTCAAAGTTCAGGGAAACAAAGTTTAAGTAAGTTATATTTAGCATTTTTGAGCTGCCCTTTATTTTTGGTTTTGTTAACTCTTTAGCTTTACATGATTAAAAGGCAGCTGCGCGTCGCGGAGGGTGTAACCAGCCATGTGATTCAGTACGGCGACGCTCTACGCATCCCGTCCCTTCCTCGTTTCTGTCTCGGCACCTGTGACGAACACTCGCACAGTCAGCTGAAGTACTTGTGAACGAGGATGCCGCCTTCGCTGCCGCACTGTGTAATCGCCACTTTGACTGAGAGCACTGTCAGCAGCCGCAAATTAGAGGCAGTGTGTGGTGCAACACAGTTGTATTATACATAGAACTGGTGAAGAGGTGAGCGTACATCAGCTTTTGCCGTGAGATTCATCTCAGCTTTGTTCTGTGTAAAAATGAGTTGCTCCCTAAATAGTTTTTCAAACCAGCGTCTTCAAAGCCTGGCAAATAAAAATCCTGCAACATTAACAAGCAATTTAATACAAAATATTTTTTATCTGTCCAGTGCAGGCCATCAAGGTTGAGTAACGTTGATTAACATACAGTATTTATCAAAATACAGTACACACGGATTTATCCTGGAATCTGTTTACTCATGTATCCTTTGGGCTCATTTTTCACTTTCATTTTGCAGTGTGAAAAACATCCACATGTGAGCTGAGCCAGCTGGAAGCCCAGCTAATAGGCAAACTCTGGAGAGTGGTCAAGTTTGAGCATATTGAAAATGACACTGAGGTTTGCAGATGTGAGTCATGAAATGCGAACCCTGTCGCCTTCAAAGTGTCTCTTAAAACGACAACTGTGTACCTTGCTGCCATGTTCTGTAGCTGTGTACTTACCCCTGCCTTACTTTGTGCCCCCATTGTGCCCTTTTGTTGGTGTCTGTTGTCTTCCAGTGAATATAAGCTGTGTGTGTCACTGCAGGGCCTCTTTGCTCTCCAGTCTCCTTAAACGTACTTCCAAGTAAACATTGTCTGAGGTCGAGGCTTGTCCATACTCACATTTAACATGTACCGCACATCAAACACACAAACGCACTTTTCACCCCACTTACAAGCCTCAATCTGCCTCAACTCATTCTGCACACGTCCCTGTCTCCTCCTACTCCATCCTTCCGGTCCCATCTTCTCCCCCTGCTCTCGACTGATCAGAGTTCAGCCTGCGGTGTCTCCATTAGTCACGTCTCATTTCTTCCTGACTCCCCTACTCTGAACCGGGGTCAGGGACTGCCCGGCAGCCATTTCCCCTCTCTGCCGGAGCGCGGGTGTTCTGGCTGACCCTACCTCTTATCTCTGTTAAGTCAGCCACTCACTGGCAGTCCTCATCACCTCTCAGCCACTCCAGTCTCTCTCTGCTATCTAGCACTCACTCGCAACAGACACACATACAGGTGTGCATCTGTTGCCGAAGGTGCACAAGTGTATATTAGATAAAGCTGCGTCATGCTTTCTGTCCTAATTAATAAAAATGATGAATATTTGCAATCATTATCACTATATAATGTTTAATATGCAAAAGAAATCACAGTTTAGGTGGTTAATTAAATATATTTTTACATCTTGATTAATGCAGATAGTGTTTTGTGAGCCTGCTAGTACTTGATTACATTTGACGTTAACAAGACAAAATGGTGAAACTAAAGTAAATCGGCAATATTTAAGCAGGTCGTGAGTTTCATCTGCAGTGCGAGGTGACAGTGGCACCGCGTCCCTCTCCTGGCGAACAGAAGTGAAGTATCGCTGGGACTAGTTGTGAGGCTTGATTTCTCAGTTTCTCCCTCGTTCGGGTTGTTGCGCAGTGTGACCCTCTCTGCTGGATCTCCACTGAGCCAGCCAGGATTGCCGGTGGCCTAATGTCTAACACACAGCTCAATACTCGTGTGTGTGTGTGTGCGCTAACGTTTTTTTTTTTTCCCTCTCCTTCGCCCATATCCATCTCGCTTGCTTTCCCCTCTTGGCCCTGAACTGGCTGACCTGTTGGAGTTGTAATAGTCTTACATAGTTTAGTTGCAGGCTGGAGACAATGTGTTTGCATCCTGTTCTGTTACAGTGTGTCAGGCTGAGAAATTGGATGTATTCCTTTAGTGCAAACAGAACTTTTGTCATTTTGCGCATCTGCATCATGTCGACCTGTTACCTGACACATCAACACGCAGAACCATTTTCGCAAAATGACATCGGACTAAATTGCTCCGGTTGATTGGACAATTTGAAACGCTATCAAATGTTGTGTCAGTGTGACATGCCTTTCTAGGCATTTTTGATCCGATGTAATATCTTCTCATCACACTATCTTTAAATGATTTGTCATCTGTGCGTCTGGTTTGCGCATGAATTAATTATAATAATCTTTTATCAACCACAGCTCCAGCAATTTTACCACAGCCGAGACGTTTTCTGCGGCAGGTTAACAAGCACTTCTGCCATTTATTTTTGCGTTTTGCATTCTGTCATTTTGATGTTTTTTGTCACGCTTTGAATGATACACTGTCTTTTATTCAGGGTGGGTTTCGTGCAGTTCTGCTCAAGTGCTCCAAGAACGTATAGCCCGTGGGTCAAAACCAAACTTAATCTGTACACATATCACAAGCGAACGCATTGTGTTTGGAGTTTCCTGATTTAAATCAATACCCCAGCCTTGGTTTATTTTAATCATTCATAGTGTAAACTTGAATTAGTGACTTCAGGGCATGATAAGCTGAGCGCCTTGTCTATAAATGATGGCACAGTATTAGCCATAGGCTAATGAATGACAGGGAATCGATATAAAGAGCTTGATTTCAAATGCAAAAGCATAGGCACATGTTTTATATGAAATTCGTTTATAATACAACACAGATGCCCCCATGAAGATTAGCACAGACAATGAAAACAGAGACAACCACTCCTGTAAGTATTCCCATATCAGCTCCCCACTGCTGTACTGTACATGGAATAGTTTCTGGACTGTATTATGAAAATAAACAGACCAGCACAAATTCATTGCAGCAGGCAGAACATACTGACTGGGCTCCTACCGTGCGTCTGTCCGAATGTACTGTATGCCGTGTTTTTGTCTGTGAGCAGAAAGTGGGTTATTAAGCGCACTACTCCCACACCGAGCCCATGCACACAATGACACAAACGCACACTTTCAAAGACCAGTCTGTCATCAACAGCTCCTTTGAGTAATTAGTGCCAGAATAGACTCACACTGCACATAGAACGCACAAAAGGAGTGAGGGAGAAAATGGATGAGCTTGGTTTCGCAGCAGAAAAGTGCAGTGCAACTCGTTGCCTTTTTCACCCTTTGTATAGTCTGTAAAAATGGCTTTAGGTAAAACATTCCCCTCCAAGGCAGATGTCTTAGACACAGCTCTTCATCTTGTTTCAAAAAAAAAAAGTTTGTTGAACTGCTGACTCCTAACAACTCCATGGACGGGCTGCTAACATGTTTTATTGTGGCACGTGAATTTAACGCTGGTGAAGAAAAAGTAGAGAAACACAGCTTTTATATATATGTACTGTAGGGTTAGAATCATAATGTTTATGCTGTTTAGTCTATTATTAGACTGGTTGTGCTGCTCCTGATAAGTTTGTCGCTCCTGTTTCTATGGTAGTTGCAGGAATGTCAACATTGCTCTGTCCAGATTTCTTTTAAACGTAATCGATCACATGTGCCAGTTTTGAGTTAACAGAAAAGAAAGAAAAATTAGTGCAACTCACTTTTAAAGCAACAATTAACCAATGATGAAACTTTATATTTACTAGTGTGTATAAAAGGGCCAAGATTCACGGACAATGACATAAGAAAACGTGAAAAGCTGCAGATGTCCTGTTCGCTGTGACCTCCATTACCAAATTCATCTCGGAGCGGAAGGACATTATGGCAGCCATCACAAGTTCAGGAATTCCAGTCAGCGTGCAGAAACATTAAGGTGCAAATAAAGGAGAACACAGGATGTGCTTCAGCAGCCTGATCTCAACATCAAAAAGATTTGTCTGAAAATGAATACACGCTAATGTGGTTTATTACATTATGGCCGTGCCTAGTGCCATCCACAGCTCCAGGTAATGTGGAACTTGTATAGGAGAAACTGTAAATTAGGCAAATACATTCTTACAGCTATAATTACGCATTTTTATTTCCCTTGTAGAACATAAAAAAGAGAAATTAGATTCGTTGTGAAGACATCTAGGACATTACCAAGTGCCTATTTTCACTCTCTGACACAAGGCAGTGAGCAATTACAGAGATGTTTATCACTTATCATTTATCACTATAAAAATTTTTTTCTGCTCTGTTTGGCACTTTCATAATCACATCAAGTCAAGGCCGATCTGTATTCACCTCTTCAGAGCTGCTTTCATTCCAGGCAGATTGAAATGATGGTGCGCGGCTTTTGTAAAGGCCAAGGCTGGAGAAACGACGGCAATCAAACTGTCAACACTCCCATTTCTTTCCCAGGTTGTGTACTAGCCCTGGCTATTACACTTTATATTCAGAAACCGCATAAGGTTAGCCTAAGCATACCTCAGTACCATCAGTAAGCGATTTGTACATACATGCTTGTTTGTGTTTTGTTTTTTTCTGTCTGAACTCCTGAGATCCACAGGGTTTGCTGATCAGCGTTTACCTTGTTAGACTCTGGATTGTAGCGCGTGTCGTATAGATTTATGTTGCGTACAGCAGGGGGAAGCAGGCCACGGAGTTAATTAGGTATAAAGCACATGCGCTGGCTTATTTTTACATACACAAAATGGCTGCCGCAGAAAGGTTAATTGTGTCTTGAAAATTAGCACGTTCGCGTAAATGTGTTATGAGAGCCTTCAAAGCATCAGATGCAAGGTCGGAAAATGTCAAATTTGTTGGTTGAGTATTAAAAAATTGAAAAGCCAGCGTTGAACTCGTTTGACTTTCGAAGACTCAGAATTGAACACTTTCCATTTGCTGTAGGTCAGTTTGAAGGACTTGTTGGATTCTTATTACTGTTTCATAGTGATGCACTTACAGCTTAATTACGTTGACGGTGGAGTTGTGCTCATTGTTAAGAGCATCTATTGAGCGCTAGTCATGCTTTGACTGCCCCAGACAAAAGTCAAAAAGTTTTTTTGCAATTACTTTTACTTTTTAAGTTTTAGGTGTGAACAATTTTTTTTTTTGCTACCATGAGATTTATGTGGAATATTCAGTATATTTATATAATGAGACTCACCACTTGTCTTTCATGTATAGATTGTTGAGGCCATCTTCACCTCAGATGTAGCACAATGGCTGCTTTTAATTAACGTAAAGTAGCAGCTTGGCAGTGACTCAGTTCGAGATTCAGAAATGACAGAACAACGCATCCATGTTGATTTTCCCCAGAGCCCCTGTTTATACAGTAAAGCTAACGTATGACAGCGCGCTTCCATTGATGTGTGTGACGTTCAAGCATCACCTGAGATGATTTCGTTTTTTTATTTCCTTTAACAACATACAGTTGCAAATTAAACTCTAATGTTCCCAACTTTTCTCTTCAGCTGACAGGATAAAAACAAAACCTCTTTTGCCTCCTGACTTTCTTGGAGCGGCGGCACATTTGCCCTTCACGGACGAATTTCAGCAGGGATCCGTCTTCAGCTTGCTCCATCTATGGAAGCACAGGAGCAGGTGTTTCTAATTCCTCACTCCAACTTTCTAACCTGGATGAAAAACCAGCGCTGCGATAATCGCGTGAATGCGCGTACGTCTTCGTCTCTCTGTTGCTCCCCCCCCCCCCTATTCCTTTGGCGGATAGCGTTTGTTTAGACTCTGTTATTGTTGCTTTATGTAACACTGCTGACCCAGAGGAAGAATAGGCCCGGTGAACACCACAACAATGCGGTGATGGATGAGGGTGGCTGCTGTAATTATATGAGGACCAACAGGTAACAGAGCGCGGAGACAGCGAGCGGCAGCCTGCCTGGGGATGATAGCGCAGATCTGCTCTGCTCTGTTTTGTTTCGTTTTGTTCTGCTGCAAAGCCGGCAGAAGCTCAGTTATTGGAGTGAAGACACACACACACACACTGCTGGGAGTTACCAGAATGCTTGTGCAGATGCAGCATATAGGCACACACACACACATTTGCTTGCGTGAACTGATGCAAAAGTATACAGCATGTGACGCGTCTGTGCTCTGCCAACACTTATTTTGGATGCTGCTTCGGCTGTAGTGTTTCTGATAAACAAGCCTGCCAATAAAGTCAGCGAATTGACTGGGACGGCGGGGGGGAGAAACCACTTCAAGGTTCTTACCAAATTATTGTCGCAGATGATACTTAACAGAGACAGATTGAGGTCGTTACACGAGTGAGGTGGCTGAGAGCGGGAGAAAGATGCGAGATCAGAAGGCAAAGTACAGAAAGACAAACGGCTTCTTTCACACATTCACTGGCATCCTGGACTATTCAGGGCGTGGGTGAGGCACATGTTTGAAGGAAAACACCTGGACAATCGCCCTGATCTGCTCCTTCCGTCTATTTGACGTTGGAGCGAGTTGACGTGTGGAGTCGTCCACCGTCTCGCTCTGTCTTGGGAGATTGTGGCATCTGTGAACATCTGGGCCTGATCTAATGGACAATAGTTACAAATGAATTGCACTGGAAAATTGAGGATTTCATTTTTCAAACTCCTCCAAGTCATTGCAGGATTGTAGATGCAACGTGGGGGATCAAACCCTACCATTCTTAAACCTTGAAGAGAGGATAAATACAGGCCCTGCATGACCTCGTTTACATCCCGGCCTCGCGTTCTTGACTGCAGCCACTTTCCTCTGACCCTAAAGTCATTGAAGTTTAGTTCACCAGCCAGGCCTACTCGACATGTGCGACTTTCTTGTCCCGCAAAGCAAGCTTTTCGCTCTGGTGCAGTGCATCTCATCATCACGTACACGTTGGCGCGCTAAACGAACTGCGCTATAACAAATGAGCTGATTATCCACACCGTGTCTCCGGGTGGGTGCAGGGGTGGGCGCGTTATCGTCTGCAAGGCAGAGACAGAATAGGCAACGAGAACAGGTGTGTAAGGGGGGACCAACACCCCATATATCATAGTGTAGCAGGCACAAGCACTCTCCATCACCCTCACCCCCAATCCCTCCAACAGCACCACTCACCGGAGAGGAGCATGTACCCAGCAGCCCCACACACACCCCTCAAGTGGTTTATTGCACGCACACACACATAAATCCACGTACACACACCAGCAGACGACAACCCCCGGAGCTCGACCTACATTGTGCGTCCTCCTACCTCAGATCTGACTATTCATCACCACATGGCACAAGTTCCCAACTGGGAGGAAGGTTGGGTTGTTTCGTGGGGGGAGAACGAAAAAAAAAAAAAAAGAAAGAGCAAAGTATGCTGCAAAGTGTAGGACGGCGTGTCCTTAAACCTCACGAACAAACCTTTAGCTTCAGCGCGACTAAGTAAGGCGCTTTATGCTGAGACGTGTGATTTACTCATAGCAAAAAGAAACCTAAGGGAAGTTGTGATGGAGTTTCTGGTCAATATACCTAAAATGTCATGTACTTTGTATTAAAATATTAGATAAACTACAGATAAAGGTGCTTATGCTTGAACCGACTTCAACGTAAGTCAGTTCATCGTAATTATTTGCACTTCTTTCCTCTCATCGCTCTTCATCCTTCTCAGCAGGTCGGACGGTCACGCACCCTGATCCTGCTTCTGCTGGAAGTTATTCCTCTCCACAGTTGCCCAGTTCACAGTGGGGGCTGTTGGCTCTCTTCCTTCATAAATATTTAAGATTTTGACCAAAAAATGTCAAATGTCTCAATGATTTTGTTTTGTTTTTTGGTGTGTTATATATATATTGAATTGAATTGTCTTCCCTCAACATTTCTGTTTTGTTGCTTACACACAAAACTGTTCATGTGAAACAGTGACACAGCCAACGCAACAAGTTTTTCTTTTTTCTTTGTGTTTTCAGGACTGTTTGTAGTCTAATTGGTCACACTAAGTAGTGTGCCATAAAAAAAACTCTTGTGCATCTTGGTTATATATTTACTGGACTAATTGAATCCTGGGAGAGCACTACCAGTGTAAAGCAATCACTTTAGCTGTGTTTGTTGAATGCTGTGATTGCGCTGGTCTTTGCTGATTGCACTGATTGGAGACTTTGAAGATGTGGGGATTGGTCAGATGAGTGGTCTCCAAGAAAGCCTGAATTCTGCCAGCAGGGCTAAAAACAGGTTTCGCGTGAGACGTTGGCATTTGCATAGTAGCTTTTTCACGTTCTAACGATGTACCAGGTGGTGAGGAAACCTTCGTAGTAGTCTCACAAATCGAAAGACAAATGATACATTTCACTCAGTCAGTTCAAACACTCTTTTGTTCACTGTGCCAGAAAATCAGCTTATCGCACCTTCCGCTGTGTAAAGATGAGAAGCGCACGCTGTAAAACGCACAATACCTACTGAAAGACTTTCTTTGACACGTGCCTATGTGTCGCACCTTGGAATGTGAGGATTTTGACTCTCTCTTCTCAACTAAGGCGTCCGTTGTACCGCTGGCTTTAAAACGAGTGCATACAAATCTGTAACTGGTGAATATAGAGATCACTTCAAGATGGAAGTCCAGGACGTCAACACATGAATAGTCTGCTAACGATGGTACATTTTAATTTCTACAGTAGCTACTGTACTTTATTTGACCAGTGGATCAGCCCTGCATGGAAGACTGTCATGCACAGTAACTGCGCATTAAAATCAGCAACCCAGGCATTATAATGTAGGGAACCAGATAAAATTTACATTTATGTGTAACAGGAAACCTGTCAACTTAGGTCAGTGCACTGCAGCACAGTCAAGCACCGTGTTAACACAGTAACTACTGTATATAAGGCTAAAGTAATGACTCACTGGCTGGTCAACTGTAAATTATTATTAAAGACTTCAGGTCATATCTCCAACACATTGTTGTGTCCCATTATTTTTAAACCCGCCCAACCTGTGACCTTTCAGCCTCAACCTGGTTATTAAAACAATCCAGCATTTTTGGTGTGAATTATGTCATTGGTTTGAATGAGACTTGTATCGGATCAATTCTGTTTAAGCCATGTGAGTCAACCACATCCAGCCACAGCAACTTAACGTCTATCATTTCTGCAAACAAAATGCATTCAGGGGAGTAATTCACACTGGTGCAAACAAAGATATGTCCATGTAAGCTGCAGAGATTGTTATTTAAACTTATTTTCATGAACACTGTAACAACTGAACTGTAAACAAAACAGAATAATTCAACTTTTCAACAATGGCTGAACCATCACTAGATGGGACCAGTATGTGCCATAGTGGGAGAAAACATAAGACCAGACATTTATGAATGTTGCAGCTTCATTTAAACCAGCAGTTGTGTTGAACAGTTGACATTTCACTGTGTTTTATGGATCGTTGTGGCCTCTTTGTTTAATAGTTGTTGCTTTTCTTTTTTCAAATTTGTTTTCTTCACTTTCTATCAGCTCCATGCGTTCATAGCACCCAGAGCAGATTTATTTGGCCGCTCAGCAGGAGACTACGCTGTGGTTTGATGTGGGAAAAGTCACATCAATGCATGGCGTTTATTAAGCAGCCCTGTGCATAGAACAAAGCACAGTATGGGTTTGCTCTTCACATGGGGGTATTGATTATCACACGAGAAATTCATCTTATTTTTATACTGATTTCAATGGGTTTTAATATTAATATTCTAACTTGGATGAAACATTTAATATAGCACGATAAGAAACCAGAAATGCTTTGATTTACAGCTACGGTTTGGATCCAAAGGCAAGTTCTGATTGAGATATGACAAACCCAGAAATTGTGCATAATTTTTCAAAGTGTGCTCGGTTTTATATGTCCCAATGTTCTGTCCTCAAGAGTCCTAATGTCCTTGATTCTGCATGTGAGGGGTCCCATAAAAGCCAGTGGTTCTTTTGTCTTTATTCAGGCTTCAAAATGGGTTTCTGTGATTGAGATAAGATATTTTTTTTTCTATGCCAGACACAATCTTTGTCTCCCTGTTTTCCCTCTGGAGCCACAGAGAAAAGGAGAGCAGAAAATGTTTAATTGCGCGCCTCTCATCCACATCTGCCCCACCACATTCATCAGCTCCTCTTCCCCTCTTCAGAAAGGGACTGGAGGGTGCTGGCGAAAGACAACGGGTTTTTATTTTATGAGCTTGGAGTGGGGGGGGGTCTCTTGGGATAGAGCCCATCTGGGAAAGCGATGGTGATGGAGGATAAAGGGATGAGGCAGAGAGATCGGGGTTTGTGTGAATATGGTGGTGCACGTTTAGTGTGTGTTGGATCGGCGTGATATGCGCGTCTCATTGGGGGTGGACGACTAGAGAGGGCATCAAATCCTCAGGGGAGTCTGTGATTGGGAGGGAAATGGGATTCAGAGACTACGAACGGGAGGTGAAATAGGGAGAGAAACACAAGTTGGAGGAAGGTGGAGGCAGAAACCGTCAAAGGAACGAAAAGGGCCCAGATAATGCTGGGTTGCAGCAGAAACTCACAATTATACACTGTGAAGAAGGAAAAATACATTTTTTAAAGTTGTTGCCGGGGAAGCCAGCAAAACAGTCCTTGAACAAAACTGAAAGTATCTGTCCTTTAATCAAAACCATCATTCGAAATGATAACGCTAAACCTGTATTTTCACTTCCTTTTTAAAGAAAGTAGAGTCCTCCACACGTTTTCTAATAACAGCCTTCAAGCGTAGTCAATGCGTTGGCTCACGGCAAGATGTTGCTTTTTTTCCCCCTGTCTTTCAAAAAATGTTCCCTGTGAAATGCATATTAATTTCTCCCATCGTTCAAACTGCATAATGATGCACACGGACGTGTTTCAAGGGCAACGCTCATCTGATACCAGCTCAAGGCTTTTCCTCCGAAAGTCGGACCTTTCAGCTGGTTCGCCAGAAGTTTACAGCGGTTGAAAAGCTGTAGTCGTGACTGTGTTTTCACCGTTGGCTGCCTGATTCACAAATGGTTAAAAAAACAAGAACCGGAGAAAACACCCCTTCATATTGAACGTCTTTATTTGAAGTAGACTGGGAGGAAAGCCAGTTTGTGTCAGACAAGATCATCCAGGGCACACTTATTGTTCAGTATTGCTCAAGCCTGAAGACAGCACCGCCATTTATTTCGTTTACACAGAAAACACCACCATATGGACCCATGTCTCGTATTAATGACAACTAGAGCTGTCATATTTTATCGCCTTTTAAAATCACAATCCCATAAGCGGCCCCTCTTCTCTTGCCCAAATCCACCTTATTTTGCTCAGCTCCGTGTGCTTTTTTCAATTTGCCTGTCATGGTGATTCACTTGCACATAAAAATAATTGGGAATGTAAAAAAAGAAGATGGTAGAATTGAGGGTGACAGAAGGAGATGGGAGGTGGAACACAGGGGTAGGAAGGAGTGGGGCTCCCAAAGGTGGTGTCCCGGATGTTCGGAGGCCTCAGAGGATCCATCGGATGATTGGCTTCGACCTTCCCATCGCGTCGTTCAAGGGCGTAGTAGCGTGAGCGTCTTCCAGCTCGTCCGCAGCGTTGAATCCTGGCAGAGTGTGTGTTTGTTGGTTAGGTTTGGTAGCGTGTTTCGGGCTTTTACCTGTGAGCCTGTCTGAGTCTTCAGATTAGTGTTTGCCTGCCTGTCTGTAACAGATCGTCTGCCAAGTGCTAATAATGTATCGCCCGCTGCATTTTAAGAGACACAAACCTCCTTGTTTGAACTGCTCCAGCGCCTGCTTTTTAAACTGATCTTCTGTATTTGAGTAAACCAACATCTCATGTATATTTCAGCAGCTGTACCTTGAGGCGGATGACTCAGCCAGCGAGGAGGGGCACAGAAAAGCACACATTAAAACACAGAGTGGAACAGAAAAGCGCCAGATTAGTCCTCATTATGCAGCATTAATCATCTCTAATCTGCTCTTAATCCAATATCTTTACCTCACGTTATTAATGAGCCATACTTCAAGACTGGATTAGACTGCAAATACTGACTGCAGGAGATCGCAGGAAAGGGAAAGGAAAGAGATGGAGGCAGGAGAGGGAGCTGAATGAAGACAAAACAAATGAGAGTCACAGACAAGATTTACAAGTACTGGGGGAATTATTGTGCCATTCTACACATAACTGTTGTGTTATTCATATTAAAACGCTATGAGAGTAACATTATTAATGTCACATTATTATTAGGTATCTCACGATCACTCCAAAAACAGAAAACCTAAACTCACTGCTATTTTCCATTTCCAAAACAGACGTGATTCAATGGACCGAATATGATTTTATTGGGATCATTTTCATCATGAATGAATAATGTATGTGCATTTGTAAAGCAACTGCTTTTAAGCATATGTGCAGCTATAGTGTCTGATTTTGCATTTTGATCACCTCAAACCATTTGATGGCCCGTGAAGCCATGCACAGTCACTTCGTGGTGCTCGTCTCATGGCAAGCTAGTTGTAATACGTGTTTGTATACGTACATGAGCCATCTAATTAATTCATGCACATTAATATAATAATACATTTTTACATGGTGTGTATTTTTGATAGCATCGGTTAAATCGTACTGCTGTAATCAAGGTTTGCTAAATATCCATGAAGTGATACAATTGCAGACTAAATTAAGTATTTGATTCTATTTTCTTTGCTCACTATATCCTTTTTATAGCCACATAATCACTTTAATTTACTTGAGAGATAATAGCTCAGTATAATAATTGGCTCAGTGTTGGTGGCAGGTCATCGCATCATCACAGAGCAATTAAGCACATGAAGAACAACAAACACTTTTTTATTGATCCGTTTAAACTTGTTTCAGATCCCATCTCTGTAATAACTCATGGTTGCACACATAAAGAAATTCAGAAGGAGAAACATAGAGCTGTTCATTGTAATTCTGCCACATCATTTAGTTCAGGTTTTGATGTGTGAATATTATAATTTATGTAGGATATCTATAAAATCCTTCTCTGTGTAGAGACCCTGCTTTATTTGTGAGCCTTCAAGATGCCTTTGCTTGTTTGACAGCACCTAAAGCAGCCGCCTTAAAGATTTCAAAACATCGTGGATGAGCCGTGACGTGCTTCTGCTAGTTTTGCACATGTAAAACCAGATTTGGACACAGGTGACACATGCATCAAGTGCAACGCGATCAAAAAAGGATTACGGCCCCAGATTAAGGTTCCTGCAGTAATGTGTGGGTGATGAAAGGCTGGAGATTCACACACACTGCTTCAAACGCGGAGCTCTGGAGTCATGAAGATGCAGAGAATGAGCAGATGGTGTGACCCCCCCCTATGGATCACTGAGTCATTCTGAGACAGCTTTAATTACTGGACATTCTTTACTTTGCATGGTGATGTTCAGCAGGTTAAAGGTCAGGACAGGCATTAAAATAAACACTAGTTAGTCATGTTTTCATTGCAATGCCAGGAAATGATTTGGAGTTGGTTGCACTGGATGAATTCTAAATGCAGCATCACCTTGAGAGCTGCTACCTGCATTTCCATGGTAACAGAGTCATAGCGTATTCACCTGGCTGCTCCTGCTCTTTCATATATTTATGCTTTATTGGCTGAATGAAAAGACAGATGTGGAGTAAAGTAAAGTAAGGAAGGAGAGGAAGAAGTGATACATTTAGAGTTATTAGTTACTCTAAACCCCAGATCCTTCTCATATTTATCAAGGTGTTAACTTTGTGTGTTCTGAGGTTTAGTGGTAAATGAAATAACTTGTTACTAACATCAAAATAACAGATGTAATAATATAATCAGTTTTATAAATGTACAATATTCTGCTTGACTGCTACAGTGCTTTGTGCTTGTATTTATGAATAAATGGATGAGATGAATATATACTGCCAAGCAGGAAATACTGTACAAGAAAGCAGAAAGTCAAAAAGACAATTTGTTTACAGTGACAAACAGGGTACACTTTTGTGGAAGAAACAAAAACAAAGCAAACAAAAATAACGGATTGTTGGAGGTTAGCGGTGCCTTTCACCATTAGTCATTACTTGACAGGCAGACTCCGGCTTTGCAGCTTTGCAGCCTCTCCTTCACCTCTCAAACGCAGTTCAGACGGTCACCCCCTTAGCAGGTGGGAAAAAAAATGGATTTTACCCACAATCCTCTGCGCCGCTGTTGATACGCCTGGCAACCTTTACAGGCAGCCTTTGATGATGTCAGAAGAGACAGCGCTTCGAGTGCTGCGTTCTTTAAATCTCTTTCTCGCTCTGCCTTGCTCTCCGTTTCGGTCGCTTCCACCTTCTCTCTCCTCTCCCGCTGTCTGCCACCGCGTTTCTTTTAGCGACGCGCCGGTTTTTGACCCCAGTCGCTTCCCTCGCTCACTGTGTCACGTTTGAAAGGGTTGACTTGACTTTCATGTCAAGTGGAAAGAAAGAATTGTTTTTGCAGCACTGTGATGTATTCATTATATACAGTATACATTGCATGGACAACAAAACGCAGCAATTGCCTTACATTGTTTTCCTAAACCGAACAAACACTCCTTTTATAACGTTGGCTGCCCATGTCACACATTTTGTCACAGCTTTTTTTAAATTTTGTTTTCTGCCTAAGTGCTACTCCCACTGTGATGAGATGTCATGCCACCAGATCCCACAATATTAAAATGTCATCAAGGTCGAAAGCTGTCTCACATTACTAGTACATCGCAGGTCCGGAGCAGCAGTCAGCCTGACAAAGCGTGAAAGTAGCACAGAAGATGTCCCGGACGCTTTCTAATCGTTTGCGCGGCGGCGTGAGTGGCGTGATTGTGACGCGACGCAAACAATATGTACGCGCTGCAAAAACTAGTTTCATACGCTGCAGCTTACACAAAGCAGCTAGAGAGTCCAGTCCAATTACGGTACTGTAAACATTTGCCCCATGACTACAGTAGTTTACATATAGTTAGAGATTTTAATGTTATTTATTTATAAATCCCATTCAGCTCAGTTAGAAGGTCACACAGCTTCACAGTGAGTTAAGTCTGAACCGGGAGAACATGTTCAGAAACCGTGCTCTTCCTCGTCTTTGTCTCCTCTTAAGAAGTGACTCATTTATTTTCAGAATACATTTTCTTTCAGCACGAGTCCTGCTGTGACTCTTTAATTTTCTCTCCTCGGTGTGTGGGTTCCGCCGCTTATCCGCAGCCCAGCGCTGCTTTTACGTTCCCCTCTCCTTGAGCTGCGTCTGGATCGGCTCATGCAGCAAACAGTGTCTGCTTTTCCCCTGTAGGTATTGTGTGTGTGAACAAGCGCCCGTGGCCGCACTGTAGCCACGTGTTGATGGTATATTGTATATGGTCCTAATCAGATCAGCTCACTTCTTTTTCCAATCTCTCTCCCCCTTTCTCTCTGTGTCTGTTTACCTCTCTCTGATGTGGTCTTGTGTGGGCCGTGGTGACCAGCAGAGCAGAGAAATTGCCTGTTATCTCGGGGGTCGATTTTTCTTGGGGTGCCGTAAATTGCTTTGTATTGACACGCTGTCAGAGTTGGGATCCTCAAGTTAACCCCCAGATCTGCCCCCAGGTGAAGCGACTCTCCTCATACGCCAGCCGAACTCCGCGCGTTCTTTCGCTGTCTACGATATGGAATTAAATTAACTACTGAGACAACAACAGGATCAGAGCTGAGCAGCGGTCGGTACTGGTAGATGCCAACATTTGGCCACTTCAGAGGCTGAGATTCATCCACATGGTGTGATTTTTCAAAACAAGAGTGAAGCGCGGCGATGGCAGCAGATCTACGGTGTACAGCAAGTCCCCTGTCTGCTCCAGCACCTCTTTCTTCTTGTGGGAGGCATTTCATCCAGGCCCGTCATATTAGGATGATAGCTGTGGTGGCTAGCGGCTCTCGAACAACCCAGAGAGGCTGCGATTGTTGTGATTCCGAACCACCCACAGTGATAATGGAAAGGGGACGTTTCTGGTTAGTTCTTAGTAACGCGTGCCATTTTTGACAAGTCACACACGTGTTCTGTGATCTGTTTCTTGCATCCCAGTGGTCTGGAACCTGCTCATGCAGCCCCGCCTCTCTGTAAATTATGCCAACACTACACTTCAACATGTTTTGTTTGGATGTGTAGGTGTGCGGACCGTTTCGGCAGTGGGCGGGGGGGGGGACTGGTGGGGACTGTCGCCTGGGCTCTCGGCGCATCCGAACGGGCCTTTCTCTGCGACTAAACGAGACGAGCGAGACGTGTGAATTCTAGGAGCAGACATTTTTTTACATCCCCACTTCTGGACCAGGCGATCATCATTCTGCCAACACTCGTGCTACTTCGGAATTAAAACCAAACTCAAGATTCCCCCTAAAAGCTGTGAACGCGTGAACCCAGCAGGGTCCGCTCCTCATCTGATTAATGTTTGATGCAGATTTCTGAGACAGAGACTCTTTAAATCATTGGACAACTCAAAGAGAATCATTGGCGTGAGAAGAGTATCATTTAGGATCATCAAGTAACCTCTACTGTATGTTTATCTTCTTCACACAGTTATTAGCCTGAAAAATATATAGCTTGAAAAAATGTAATTTCATTAATACTGCTTAGGTGCAGTTCCCCTACTTTTGCATGCACGTTACTGTATATTCTGAACACCAGAAGAGTTCACAAATCAGAGAAATCTAGATAACTCTTTGTTTTCAGATATGCTGTAGCATCACCATTACCTCTGTTCTGTTATTATTGTCATAATAACAATTATCATTAAACTAAAATTTGCTATGTTAAAAAAGTTGTGACACGGATACGCTGGTACAGTATGAAGTAAGAATTATTAATTACGAACGCTAGGTCACCCTGTGTTTTATCAGATGACTGTGTATTCAGAAAACTCCAATCTGCGTGTGCAGCAGTAAGAGGATGTCATGTGGGAGGTGGAGTGGGTCCACTAAGGCTCCCGGCATCTTTCCACCACTGGCCTTTTTCTCCAATCAACACTAGGACGGCATCCAAACCCCCCAACGCTCTGTCCCCCCGACTGCTGCTCAGCTATTCAGCACAGCCGCGGACGGCACAGCGAGGAAGAGTGACGCAGCGCCGTGTGGTGTGCACGCTCTTAATTGTGCGCGGCTTTTTCGGGGGAGGTGAGAGGGAGAAAGTGTGTAACGTGTTGCGATGGGAAACCCACAGGGGAGTGGCGTGAGAAGCCTCGCATATCTCATAACTCACACACACCAGCTGGCTTAGTCCTCCTGCTTTTTGTGAAGTCTGTGTGAGTGTCAGAGTCTGTCTGTCTGTCTGTCTTCGGTGAAATGCTGTGAGCCCTGGCGGTTCAACCAAATACCAACGGGTATCCTGGAAAGGTGCCCGCTGTCTTGTCTCCTCCTTCCCTGGGGAGAAAGAGACCTTGGACGTCGAGTGGTGAATTTTTAACCCTTTCATGCATAGTGGTCACTACAGTTGACAGCTATTTAAAAACAGTTTTCTTGTATGCGCATGGGTTCTGACTGAGATGTTGTATATAATCCACTTCTGTGGACGCTAGTGCGTTAGTCTGTTACACTGCCACCCATTGGTCAGCCACTGTAAGTGTAAAAATAATTCTTGAAACCAAGATGGCCGACAGAAAGCCAGAAAGGCCGACCACCTCAGGAATATCTTGCCAATCCTTTTATAGGAGGAGACCCTTGGAGGTAAAAAAAATATGATAACATCAAGTACACCCTAAAGAAACATAGTGTTGTTAAATTTTCAAAGTATTGATTTTATCTTGGGAGGAAATTTGGATTATTTATCTGTCCACTAATTTGGACATCATGTATTGTTGGTTATATTTCAACAACAATTCATTTTATTATCAGAAATGTGTTTGTATTGTAAATAATATAGTTGCAATACCTTTTTGGCTGTAAATCAATCTATGTATGCTATTACAATGTAATTAGCAGTTTTTAAGTAAGTAAGTAAGTTCTATTATGTGAATAATAGGTAATGTGTATATATATTGTATAAGTGCAGAGCGTGATAGAGAGGCCTACAGGATAGTGGGGAAAATTCCATCTGGATCAAGTGAGGATGATTCTAGTAGCAGTGATGAAGAATGGCTGCTAGAAAAAGAAGGATTAGCCAGTAGTGAAACTGAGGATGCTGAGGAAGTTGAGGATACAGATGCTGAGGAAGTTGAGGATGCGGATGCTGAGGGAGTTGAGGATGCGGATGCTGAGGGAGTTGAGTGTGAGGATGCATGCGGTGTCTTGTGGCTTTGTGCCCTGGGTGCTTTGGCAATTTTCATACAAGATAGACTTAGTGAAATGATGCACAACTCACTAAATCAGACCATGCAGCTAAATTCCATCTAAAATTGTGAAAACTGTTGACAATATTTTTGATAGAATATGTTCAAAAAGGAAGAGTTTAGTGATTTTGCGATGCATTGAGCAATGTTATAAAACGTTAAAAAAATTATAAACGGTAGTAACAACCTTTCAAAAATATTTTTTTAGCTTTGAGATATAATTTCATTCTGTGTTTCTGTGAAATAGTTTCCTCCTTAAATTCATGCAGTCCACGTGAGTGGACAGGTGAAGAACTCATTGAAAGTTACAAGTTAAAAAAAAAAAACTTCAGTTTTTGTTTTTTTATGCCCAAAGGGTAATAAAAGCACAGAGAAAAAAAATCTTGACTGTGGCTTTCATAATTCATGCATGAAAGGGTTAGATCTGCAATCCAGACATTTTTAATATCAACAGATCAAACAACTAATGGTTTGTACTTCCCTTGTATGTATTAATGGTAACTTCACTATGATTATCCTAACATTCATAAATGTCACCGTACTAATAGTCTTTTGCTCTGTCTATCACAACACTGCTCCAGGTCTAGTACATGTACATGATCCAAGCATTCACTGTTTTTATGGTCGGTGGAGTATGACTCTTATTGTTTTTGGTGACCCACTGACCTTTAGTCTCAGATCGCCCTCATTTCAGTTTCCCCTTGACTGACTTTGTTACTTGAGACATCACAAAAACAACTGAAACTGAAAAAACAAGAAGGTTGTTACAGATCTTTGCGGTCCATGGAGGATAACCTCTAGCCTTGTTGGTGACCCTCTGACCTCAACCATAACCAAACTGAGACCAAGGTTCCCAGTGGTGCACCTGAAGCCATGCAGCCATGAAATGTACGGAGGAAATATTTGCTTCTTATCTGTGATGAAATCTACATTGACGCCGAATGGACTGAGAAGGAAAAGGCACAAAAGAAAATATACTGTACGTATCACCTTTAAACGTATTTTATGGCAAATCAGTGTGATGATGGAGAAATTGGGAGAGACACAAAACCTCACAGCATTGTAACATTATGCACCGTCATTATTTCCTGCTGTACATCTGTTGACATTTTGCCCAAGTACGATCATCGGATTATTTTTATCGTGCGGAAACTTGAAGGACAAATCCCAGGTAAGTTCTGAAGCAGGGTTTTCTGTGGTTATTCACCATGAGCGTCTGAGATAATGATGTGTTAGCCACACTGAAGGATATTAATATATGTTTCATCCCTGCGCATTAAGATATGCCAGGGCTATGACACCAGAAACTCCTTTTTTTTTTTAAACTCAGATTTACTTCATGCAGTATCTTTGCCTCATTTCGTCTCTTCCGCACCTGATCTGCAACGGATCCTCACAAACATGTGAACGTTCAATGTTAGTTAGCGACAAGGGCAAGGTGGGAGGCAGAAGAACTTAAACGGTCAAGTACGATTATAAACGCCAACGGTAATAAAACATTTTTTGATTCAAACGAAAGTAGCCGTAACTGTATAGACATTTGTGAAATGTTTGGCAATTTTCCTTGTTCAATAAAAGGCACGTATAAAACCCCCTCCCATAAATATTCTGTGCAAGGCTTTTTATAAATTTCAATCCTTGCTTGAGTGTTTTTCCATCATCAGGTGTTGATGTTGGGAAAAGTTTGAGCCTGTGTCACTGAACTTTCTTTATTTCCACTTTTGAGGAAAAAGCGCTTGAAAAATAGAGAATGATGAAATGGCTTGTGAACCCATTTAGCCTGCAACCGGAGCTATTTGTAGCGTAAACGCATCCTCCCCATATGGTGATATACAGATAGTGAGCAGCAGTGTTGGCCGAGGTCCACCTCTATTTGTAAAGGTCAACGTCTTTACTTTAAAGAAATGTCGTCCTGCTGCGAGCTGCCAAGGTCTCAAGAGAGCCAGACAGGGGTGAGAGAAAAAAGGGGGAAGGGTACGAAAAACATTTCCCTCAATACAAAGTGCTGCTATTATTCATGTGGAGTGTTGAAATGTACTCCCTGCAACACCGCGGCGCGTGCTCTCGTGGGGACTCAGCTGGAGTCAACTCCATTTTCAGCCTGTTGAAGAAAGTGGCGTCTCGTGGAGGTAGAGAGCACCTGAGAGGCTCTGAGCTGACGCTGGCACATAGGTGTTAAATTCTGAACCGCTGGCAGGGGCCAAACACGCCGCACAGATGCACAAGTACAAACACATCCGCAAGCTGCAAACATATAATCTTTAAACCGCAGAAAAATCCAATGTATTAAGATGGACTGAAAATAAATGAGTGGCCGGTGAATCCAACATCAAGTCTGGAAGAGTTTTCTTTGCCTGGGTTTTCTCAGGGGACTCTGGGAATACGTAGTCAAACTACTATGACGCAGCCAAAAGAAATACTTTTTCTTCTTGTCCTGTTGTATCAGAAATCAGGACTGACTGTGTATGTTTTCATAATATTGCCAATTTTCAAATGCTTATTAAAACTATCGCTATATCAGACTGTTTTATGGCTTATTTGAAGTGTTTGTATCTTGCGTCACCGGTGTGTTGTGTAAATCTGTTAAATACATGTTTGTGTGGGTCTAAGTAGCCGTCGGGCTGCCGTCTGAGCGCGTTACGGCTTTGTTCATGTTGTTGACAGTGACGCTGTGCCGTCAAATAAATGGAGAAATGCGCAGGTATGGCTTTATTTATTTCCTTTGGTCCCACCCACACTAGGTGATTTCTGGCTTAGCGTGTGAAAGAAACCTATGAAATTTAAAATAAATGCGCTGGAAACTATATTGTTTCTTCAAGCTAATACCTTGAAACAAGCGAATTCTATTTGAACTGAGTTGTCAAGCAGTCTGCTTTAGAGGAACAAGATTTCTCTTTAAATCCATGTAAGAGTATGAGACAGGCTTCATCCATCCCCTCAGGAAATTTGTCTTAAGCAAGACCACTGAAAGAAAGACGTGAGCTAGTAGAGCCTACTGTAAAAAAAATGCAGCTTATAAAACCAATACTGACTGAACCTAAACCAAATGCCAAAATACATACTTCAGCAGACTGTTGGATCCCAGTTGGCTTGATTAGCAAAGTAAATCTGTGGGAATCTTCAATGCTGAGAACAACATTGTGGAACCGTTTGACATTGGACCTTTAAGGAACAAGAGAGAGGAAGAAAAAAATCCCATATTTGAGTCGAATTTGCATTTTAGCACAGGTTTCCACTCATGCACGTCATTCCGTCAGGCTGATGGCCACACGCACTCACAGCATTCTTGTTTCCTGTCCCGCACTCAACCCTCCCATTGGGCCCGTCGTCGTGAAAGAGAGGACGATCGAGGCGTGTGGAAGACGGAGAGGTGTGGGAGTTCTGCCTGGACCCTGCAATCATGCCTACTGTTAAATCTGGTGTGTTTGTGTGTGTGCGCGTGGATATGCTTTGTCTCTGTGACTGCTGTCTGCTTGCTCCAATTGTCTGCCATCTTGCTCATCTGTGTGTGTGCACGCCGCGCATTTTGACAGTATCCTCGTTTGCCAGGAAAATGTCTCTCCAGAGACCAGCAGCATGCCACCACTCTTCCGAGGTGTCAGAATGTTGTTTCCTCCAAACAAAGTGATGACATCCTGTCTTGTGATTCAGACCGCCTGTATAGAGCGGACAGCTCCAGCCCTGTAATTCAAATGGAGCACTCAAGTGGGCTCTGGAAAGAGAATCACTGCCACATTTCGACAATACTTGGCCACTAAGTCAGAAAAACACAATAGCGATGGAAACAGTCTGGCCTGGTTTGCATGCTGTGTGCACGTACGCTGTACTTTTTTGACAGGAACGATGCTATCAGCAGTGATGGCTTCAATAGAAATTGCCCTTTCTTGTCAGTGAGCACTGCAACACTCTGTATGATAAAGCAGCACAAGGTCTTATTTAAGTAGAACCATTAGAAAGCCACCAGAGGGGAAAAATATTGAATTTGAATATTGAAGCGTTGGTGCCACTCACCGCGACTGGTCCGCGTCGAAAAGGAAAACTTCAAAAGCCTAATTTTCAGCCTAATGCACTGTCACTCTGCAGTGGAAGTGTAATTTTGATTCAATCACTGTCACTCTGCGCGCCCCCGGCCGATATTAACTGCTTCTATCTGTAAGACAGGTGTTAATCTGAGGACCGATCGTGAAGGTTGCAGTCTGACAAGCTTCCCGTTCATAATCACAGAGCATCTACATTTTTTTTTTTTCTCACAAACTTCCAGCCAAGTTGCAACTTCGACTCATGCATTCATACAACAATCCAGCTTGGTTTTGCGCATAAAACTGAAAGAACAATGTCAGAAGTCTATGATCAGAACATAGAATGTAATAAAAGAACCCAAACCATATTTTCATAGTCTGGTTTCATACAGAGGGAGTGGAACATTATGAAGCTTAATAGAAGCTGACCAATGGAAAGCACATGCAGCGGTAACCGCACTGCAGTGAAATCTCTGTGGCACTTTCATGTTTGTTCAGGGTTTTGTCAGATGTAAGTCGTAAAGTAGGACCTTTGCACCAATTTGCTGTTGGGGTTGCACAAACGACAGCTTTAACGTTCACTGTGGGCGCTCTCGCCGCCAGAGCCACTGGAAAGGTTCTAATAAACCTCCGCACTCAACCGCAGACAGTCAGAGGAGATTATCTTGGGGCCATGGGTCGCAAACCTGCAGCTAAAGTGAAGGCATCAGCGCCATTATGCGTTTCAACAAAATCGCAGTTTAGACCGACTTCAGACGCAGTTGTAAAGTTAAGCAATGAGCCAAACCTTCTGTTGTAAGATAGTTACTGGATTTGTATGCAAGCTGTGCTTTGGGTAACTTAATATTTAATTATTGTTTTCGGAATTATTCTAAAACCATTGGGTATAAAACACAATAATGCAAAGTGCTTAGGACGTCATATTTCTCATGAGGTTATTTGTTTCAAACTTTATTTATTTATATTCCATCACTTCACATGCACTTGTGAAAGACTTTTTTTTATTTATTTTTTTTAAATCAAAGATATGTTGTTGGGTTTAAATTCCTTTGGAAAGCTGCCTGGGAGCGCATCCCCCTTCAATGTTCACAGCTTTAGGCTCCACGGTTTTCTCAGTGTTTAAAATCTTGATCAAAGAAGCCCCCCTGAACGTCTCCATGTCACGTCTGGGAAGAAAGCGCTGGATTTCTGCCGCAGAAGAGGAAATAAGAAGTCAAAAAAAAAAAAAGTGCGAACAAACTGCGTGAAGCGTATCGAAAACCACTTTTAGAACAAAGCTGGCTCAGGTGTGCGCTTCCCAACGGTGCAAGGTAATATCTAGATATCCAGAGATGCTGTGGAGGTGGTCAAATGTTAAAGGAGTTATTGCTTCTGAACGAATTGGTATCCGTACTTACAAAGAGAAGTGATGTGGTTCGACTGTTCCAACAGCAGGAGAACCAATAATCTCGTTTGTGTAACCACAAGCACAGCACATCCTTTACTCGTCATTTAATAGTATTAGTAGTAATAGTGATTTATGTTTTGGATCAACGGAAGGATGAGCACATTTCACAACAGCTTCAGAGATGTTGGGTTGTATTGTTTGCCAGGATATGTTGTATTTTGTTGGGTCTGTGTCCTCGTGTCAACCTGAAAGCCAAGCGCTGCTGTTAAATAGAAATGGTTTACTAAATAAAATAAAAAAGCAGAGGGTTGTTCAAAGTGACACAAACTCGTCATTCATCCGATTTCCTCGACGCTCCACCTCAGGCGAGACCTTGTACCGACTCCTTTGTAGCGAAATGTAACCGAAATAATCTCCGCACTGGTGACATTCACGACATCATGCGTGCAAAACCAAAACAACGCCAACAGTTTCCAACGTTTTTTTGACGTTCTAGTGCTAAACCTGCTGCTGCACAGCACATGAACAGGCCGTCAGACTGAAATGCATCATGTCGCAAAAAAGGAATAAACGAAGCGACAGAAAATCAGCTCTGTTTTATCAGAAGCAGTACTAGATGGGTAAAAACAAGTTGTGGCTAATTAAGATTTCATTGTGATTTATCATGAAGGTAATATGGGAAACATAAACAGTAATGTGTTGGTGTTGGCGCAGCCTCTGCATTAGTTTGAAAACTTCTTGCTTATTCTCACACTACATTGATTTTCAGACGTCCAAGGCCTTTGTAAGCAAGGCTGCAGCGTCAGTCATACTCTGACAGGATCGATACCTACCTGAACAAAAACAACCCTTATGTACTATTCACTGTTAGTAGAGCTGCAGTATCCACTTTGCCAATGTTTAAATGAGGGCTTAATTTATTGGAATGGGCGACTGTGTCGTTTCGTTATCCATTATTTTAATTCTTCATGGCCATCCTCTGGAGTCTGGGGTTGTGTTTGTGCCTCCCTGTAAGAAACATTTTGGGTGAATGTCTCTATTAACAATGTAACCTCATCTTTCCTATACGATTTATTATATATTTAGATGAGGTCTATGTAAAGCTGGGTTCAGACTTAGATAATAACCCAACCAGTCGATGGCCATAATGAGCTGTGGACGACAAGTGTTCTGTAATCTCTCATATCTGTAAGAGTCGAACTCTGCTCCTGGTGGTTGAACAGGGAGCAGATACTGTAAGTAAGGAAGTTATTTGATTTTACAGCATGTATAAACAAGTCGGCTCCTGGAGCTGCAGTGTAGCATACGTCCCAAAAGTCTCTTCTTTTTGTTGTTTTATGCTCAGGCCACAAGCCAATTTTTATTTTATTTTTTTTTGGGTTTGTTTTGTTTTCATTGTTATATTTGAAAACAGATCTTTGTTTCTCTCTTCCTGACTCGAGCTCATGAAAAGTGTAGAACTTTTTCGAAAACTTCCCCTTCCCCTGTGTTCTTTGCCTTGCGCTGTCTCTGGCCTACCTCTTCATCCCCTTCCCTCTCTGTCTTTGTGCCACTATAGCACAGGCCTGTTTGGCTGGCAGCAGGCAGGAATGCAACCTGAGTGGGCAGAATAGAGGGAAGGAGCAGAGGCCGAGGCAACACCGAGCTGATCTGAGAACAGCCACTGCCAAGGTAAACACAAAGTTAGAGAGAAGAGCCATGGGCTTGTAAATATAGAAAGATTATGGCGCTTTGACTTGTATCCCTCTCCATCTGATTCACATCCTGGAGCATTAGCTTCCCCAGACTGCTCTGAGGAGAGTATCGCTGGTTGAATGAAGCAAAGAAACAGGAAAAAAAAAAACTGTAGCTGACATCGCAGCAAAGCGAATTTCACAAGGTTTCGGGCCTAACTCTCCTCAAGCTTAAATGTCCCAATTCGCTTTTCTTTATGCTTCTTGTGTTTGCCGATTTGTGAAACGCTTTGCTGATGGAAGTCGTAGGTATTTGCGTAGCCAGGCAGCGGACAGGTTGCTCACGGATCTGTTTTTGAAATCGTGGAAGCTTTAATGTGTAAAGTTGAACAAAAGTCACAGATGAAATGTTAAAAGAGGTCAAAAACACAAATTGCTGTTCCACCCACATATTATAACACTTTGCAAAAGTTTTTTTTTCTACAGTGGGAAAATGAACTTAAGCAAAATACTGTCGATTGCAGTTTATTGCACCTTGACAGCAAAGATATTTATAAAGCGTGTTCGATATTCCAACAGTAGAAGTCAATCTAGAGGCTACTTATCCACTCCACACAAACTTTTTCTTCTGTCTTGCTGTTTTTATTCAGTATCTCCTTTATAGGCTGTGACAGCTTTGATCGCCTGGAGACGTTCTGTGTTCTTACTGTATGTGATTGGAGACAACACAAGGTCATCTATCTGGTGCGAACAAGGCTCCCGAGGCGTCCGCCTACCGCTGTCATCAGCTGACAAGGTTAGAGCGCTCAGGCAGACGTAGCGCATGCATAGATTACACAGAAAGTTGTCTGTCTAACCTCGCGGACCCAGGAGCCCTCACAACCTAATCATGATAGATATTTCGCGTTATTAGAACGCGACGTTCAAAGTGGGGCGTAGCATCGCATTCATCCAGTATAGATTTGAGTCTGACTGCCAGAAACAATGACGACCTGTGGTCTGAAATTAGATAATAGGTACAGTATTAATGTGTGTTTTCAGATGTCAAATGTCTGTGCTTTCGATTCGTAGTTTCCCAATTTAAATGTACACATTATTTTAGCATTGCAACTATTTATTTAAAACCATTATGACTTATTTAATAGTGTACTTTATTACTTATGTGATTCAGCACAATGACTATTGTCTGTGTGTTTCAATTTTCTCATGATTCGCTTCTTTACTTTTTTCAAATGGCAGAAATCACAGTTCTGATCTGAATCTGATCTGAAAATTGTTGGATTGTGCCGCTCAAACGGATGTAGGAAGCCTTTTAAGTGACATCTTATAGTAGCTGCATGCGCTCAACTTCTTACTGTAGTTCTCAAAGTTTGTGTAGATCTGTTCTTCGCTTCCTTTTATATAATATATCAAAACA
Source organism: Macropodus opercularis (assembly GCA_030770545.1). Classification (NCBI taxonomy): domain Eukaryota; kingdom Metazoa; phylum Chordata; class Actinopteri; order Anabantiformes; family Osphronemidae; genus Macropodus; species Macropodus opercularis. Next base: position 7,040,250 of record CM061095.1, on the reverse strand, counting down.
TAATATTGACAGGTGTCATAAATAAAATACAGTTGACCTAATTATGACTTATCGCAAGGAACAAGCAGGTTCTTCAACAGGCATCAACCTTACCAACAACTTTTGCTCCCTCTTTCAAAATAAAACACATTTGAACAATGCCCTTCTACTAAGTAATATCTTTACTATTGTAGAGCCTTTTTTAACTCTGCATCACAAGCTCAGATTGACTCTTGTAAATCATCTTTGAAATGTTGCAGAACTTACACTTAAAGTGAAGACTTGCAGCCTTGGATGGTGTTTATGCAGTCAGGCTGCTTTAAATGTTCAAATAATAATAATAATAAAACTGCAGTTTTGCTGATGCTGTTTGACTTTGCATAACAGCTTGACAGGTGGGAGCCAACAACACTTCGTCCTGCTGTTCAGCCATTTGTTGTGAATTGCAGCTTCAGTTGCAACCATCTCTGTTCCAGACCAGCGTTCCTGGTGTTAAATAGATTATTGTGCTCCCAGAGCGCTAATGAATGAGCTAAAACAGTGCAATCTATTGTTAAAAGCTACCGGACGATGCTGGACGGAGTAGGATTATGTGCGATGGGCAGATGGACACTCGGACAAGGCAGGTGGGGCGCTAGACGGACAGACTGGAGGGAGGGACCCTCGCCACGGCCCACAATGCTTTGTCACATTCCCTCGTGGGATGCAATGCCACCTTTTTTCTGCCCCGCGCCCCCATGCTTCACCCACGTGTAAACAGCCACGCGCACAAACGCAACAGGGCTCGCCGTTTGGGTGGGAACTGAGAAAAGGCAACTGCTGCCATCTGTTGTGTCGACGTAAGGATTTCCCTGCTGAAGCGCAGCAGACGCTCCCAGGAGGCAGAGGGGATGGAAGGAATCTTCCCCTTAGCTTTTCCTTTTGGTTTCTTTCATTGGTGAGTGGTCGTTCCGTTCTCGCTGGGGAACACCTGTGCAACAAATGCCCTCATCTCTAACAGTGAGTCAGGACTCTGTGGCAGCTTTAGTAGCAGCCACCAGCGCAGTGGTATGAACAAAAGAGATGAAGACGGCGCTGACAATAATTCTGGCTTCAGTAGTGATTCAAAAATACAGGTTTTTACGATGATGACTCAGTGCTGCTTTGTGCGCTGCTCCCAGTGTGATGAATATTGAGGTGCAGGCGCTCTGCTTGGAGAGGCTATCATATTACCTCTGAATGTCATGATATTAAAAAAGCGCCGCTACAATATAGAAGACAAGACGACAGCGTGTCTGGAGGATGGCGGAGGCGAGAAAAAGCTGAGCTGGCTTTCTGCAAGAGTGTGTTCAAGGGACGCAAACACATCAGACGACACAACGCGGTAATTCAAGCAGTTCACTCCGTGTTTGTGTGTTTGTGTGTTTGTGCGTGCTCATGCAAGACACCGGTTCTTTAAAGCAGTCTGTTAAAAGTGGTAGAGCTGCAGGCAAGGCCATCCATCAGAACGAGGCGCAGGCAGGTAACTCCCCCAAGACTCCGCTCTTTCTCCATTTCCTTTTACTCCGCTTTTCCTCTCATTCCTCTCAAACACAATTATGACTCACCGGGAAAATATTTGGATGTGAGAACGAACAGCACAGGCACAGAGAAAGTGTATCCTATTAGAAAAGGTTGTGAAGAATCGCCGCGTCATTCCAGTCCTCCTTTAAGATCTGTGGAGACGTTTATCGTCTTTCAGCGAGTACGTTACACTTTTTGTTCACATTTTTCCATTTGTTAGCCGCCGAAGTGCTTCGTAGCTGATAAAGCAAGAATCGCCATAAACATACACCAGAAAATAAACACGAGGCTAAATGGATGTATTGAACTGCATATGTTGTTTAATCATACATCTCTTAATTCCATTATTTAAAAATGAAAGACCTGAATAATAACTTAGTGGGAGTCTTACTTTTGAAGCTTCTGTCATCCCAGACTGTGTGTGTTTTAATTTAAGGCCAGTGTTTATTTTGCAGCATAAGGCAGCAGGCTGTGGAACAACATTCATTATGCAGTTGATACTGCTTGTGTTTTATCAAACGGCATATATTAATTGAAATTAGTTATTCATTTTCACACATTCCTTGTCGTTTTGTGTTTCTTCTTATACTTCGTGTTCAGGACAGCTCTGACAGACCAGCTGTGCACAATTGATTCCATTCTTTTTTTTAACCCGACACGTTCCCTGTTTTAATGAGCAAGTAAAATGAAGATCATGTTTCGCTTGGCTTTAATCGTATTTGTCTGCCATCTGTATGATGAATAATTGATGCCAGTGTTTTTGCTATTTCTGAAACAGGGAAATAAAAGCCGCGCTGCTGTAGTAGTGCACCGCAGTTTAGCATTTTAAACTTCGGTCGTGACGCCACGCGGCCTCTGTGATCCGCTGCGCGCGTATAGAAAGCTCGTCACATCATTAGTGCAGCAACGCGATGTAAGATCAATTCAAAAGGATGAACTGACAAAAACTATCAATTAAAATGTACTAAACGCGCCGTGTGTATAATGTCGGCCTATCAAGAGCTCACACGATCATTCTTGTTCAGCCTTGAGTCACTAGAGTCTTGATTTATTGACAAGCATTATGGATTTCTAACATGCTCGTTTAACTTCAACATAAGACGTACTGTATGTAATGCATTACATATGTAACGTGAAGCTGTTGTGAACCTTTTTTCTTGACCAAACGCATTCTGTAATCTGAAAGTCTGACACAGAAATATTCATCTCTGTAATGTTGTCATGTTGATGCTGCACTACAGACGTTCCATTGATTTAGCGCCGTGTGATGTTCCCGATTCTGGATGCTTGGCAGGGATATTTTTCCTCAAAGACAAGGTTGCCAGGGCAACAGCCTCAGGTTAAGATGACTTCAAATCACCGGCTTGATTTCACTTGGAAAGGTGTGCGTGTGCATATTTTTTTTCATGTTGTGTGTATAATGTGTCTTCTCATCAGCGATTTGAAATGTGTGTGTGCAAACTTGTATTCCTACAGTACACAGTAGCTTTATGTGTCTGTTAGTTTTTTTTCTTTAGTTTTCTTTTTGTACAGCCATGCAAAGAAATATGTAAATATGGATTTCCTTTTTCTTGTTTTATTAATTTATTATGAATTTGAGTTCAGGCTGTACTTTGTATAATGTCTAAGCATCACGACTAACATGGTAAAGTAAGTCAATAGTTGCAGCAGTCAAATTTACAGCCTGGAGGAAGTTCTAATGCCGCAAAAGACTGAAAAGTATCAGCGTGTGCAACTAGGCTGATTTACCAGAGCCACTGGCAGAGAGTCCTCCAATTTATATATGTTTGCACTTATGCAAGTGTGCACTAAATTTTTCATCAACTTGAATTTTCTTGCAGCATCTGCCTGGGTGTGTTAGGACTTGAGTGATAAGAAGGGACTGGAGGGTCCTAGAGCGGAAAAAAAGAAGAATGCACATAAACAAGGGTCTATTATGTGCTTTGATTTATTTTTTGTTGCATATTCTCGTGTTTGTTTGCCGCCCCCCACCCCTCTCACAAACGCCAGCGCTGGAAATTTTACTCTGTAATATGAAATCGTGCTGTTCAAAACAAGTCTCACTAGGGAAAGGGGGGGATGGGTTGGTCAGAAGAGTAGGAGAAAAGTATTTGTTAGTAGTCTATCATTATGGCGTTTTCATACCAGAAACGTATAATGATGTTTGCGGCGTGATTACATGCTATAGCCTACAAATCTCTGTGCCTGTGTGTGGATACGCGGCGTGTGTCTGTTTTTAGACGAGGCAATTAGAGGTAATTACAATGCGACCGTATCAAGCACCGGCTCTGTGTTGCTCTGTTCCAGCAGCAGCGTGATAGACAAGAAGCGACGCTCTATTTATTTATTTTTTTTAAAACCTATTTCTTCAAGGTCACAAGCCACATCACGCTGACCCTCGAGTGCGCTCCTGACGCCGGAGGGTCACATTGCCACTGGGTGATTAACAGCAGGAGCTGAGGGAGTAGAAGGAGAGAAAGAGCAATAAAGTATAAATAAATAGAATTATTATATAGTAAAGTATTACTCACAAACTTTTTTTTCCAAGTAGGACAGCTTATGTTTTTAGTAAGTAAGACTGTGTTTAAAAATATGACAGGATGAGATTGCCAGGTTTATTCTAGCTGTTTTTTCAACAGAATAGCATAAGCTCACAAATTTGACCCCGTTGATCGACACTGTGATGATGGATTGTGTTTCATAATCGTTCGCGTCTGCACAGGGCTGTTTTTATGGTCTTTTACATTTGTATTAGGCGAGCGTGGCTACGACCAGAGGCAAGGGGACAGAGTTTAAATACTTATTTTACATCTGCAAGCTGGACGTAACTCTGTCAACTGTGAGTGGACCAGTCCACCGGTGGCTCTCTGTATAACAATGCATTGTAATTGCATCATAAGCACTTCAATAATTACACCAGAGGAAAAAAAACCTACAACAGAAAAAAGGAAGAAGTAGATTTAAGATGCAGGGCAAACTGAAACCAGTATAAGCCTATTTCTTTGTACTGTGTGTATGTACATACTGTAATTCAGGATGCCACGTACCTGCGGCACCAGATCGCTAAAGCTCTTCACGTCTGAATCGCTTCTCGCTGCGGAGGGAAACCACGCGCCTGCTATGATGAAATGCTTTTTCTAGCCTGAAGCGTGTCTTTATACTTTTGAACAACTTGTAAAGGAATACTGCAAACAGAGCCGCATATGAAATGGGTATGCAGGATAAATAATATATTACAAACATCAGCGTTCATAAGTAACGAACTGCTGAGGTTTCGAACAACTCTTTTGAAGAGCGAGACTGTTTTATACTTCCCGTCTAACAAAAAACTAACACTGAATGATTTATCAGTTTCATCCCTTGATGGACTTGGGGGATTGTGTTTATCTTGATACAGCTTTCTCTGTTGGCTCTTTGAATGGCCTAAACACACAAAGAATATACTTTAATTTATCAACTGGTTATCTTTACAGAGGCTATTGTTTTATTGGAGGGTGATGAAACATTCACCCTCCATAAAACAATGGATGCCGTGAAGTACAACTTTATGAAAAACCACTGAACCACCGCCTGAGTTCCGTTGTCGGTATGTGGACTTGGAACGGCCTGTTAAATTAGACTGAGCGCGTGTTCTCAGCTGACATCTGGCACATCGGCCTGTGAGTGATGCGCTTTGAACACTTAGGTAACACCCCCGTGGATCTGCTGCGCCATTGAAGCCAGTTATTCCCCTTTTGATGATAAGTCGAACGATAAAGCGATCGAGCCTGCCGGCCACCTTGATTATTTCCATTCATTACTGGTGACAAACGTTCTAATAAATTCACGGCGTCGAGGTAATGTAACATTAAAGCGATGTCTGTGCTGCACAGCTGTGGCGTAGACGCACTACGGTGAACACAAGATGTTGATGGAGACGTGGGAAAAAGCAAATATGTACGTGCACTTACTTTGGATGAGCGATGGAGATAATTTATCAAACAGCATTGTTTTGCTACATTAGTTTATAGTTGTTGATAGTTTTTTTTTTATATCTCTGTTTATCTTCCTCCCATCCTCATACCTGGTCGAGCATTTGGTGTCACTTTCGGACTTTCACTGGAACGTGTTTGTTTTTGCTTGTGCAGTGTGAGTTTGTGATGACTGACCCCCAGCAGGCTGCAGCTTATTAAAGAGCAACCGCTAAATCTCAAGCGCTGTATAAATAAGCCATTACAGACGCTTGTTTTTATTTCGCGACGCGACGGTAAAACGGTTTAGCTTCATTATTGCCGATAACAACAATGACACTCGCTGTTATTTGGAACAGATTCCCCTCAAGGCGTCCTCTAATAACTAACACGGGCATGGCCAGGTTAAACCAAGACAAACTAACTTAGCTTCAAAAAAATCTAACTTCAAAGTGGATCAGTAGGAAACGTCCGACATAAATCAGCCCCTGGGGAATTTAAGCAGTGAACTTGTGTGAAACACAGAGAAACGCTCCGAGCTGCAGCAATGTTGTCATCGCTCCTGTCAGTCGGCAGTGATCACTCACAATAATGAGTAGAACCGGTTCTTTAACTACCCCGTAGAGTTTTCTCAAAGGAAGTGCCTGTCCTTAAATTATTTATCCTACCAAAGTATTCTTTAAGAATTCACATGGAATAATTAACTGCAATGAATGTGGTTTGTCTCCATCTCTCGGTGGGTTGTAAATTTAATTATTAAACCACGTGACAAGGACCATGTCGGGCGACTTTCCCAGACAAAGGGGAAATAAATGACCTCTATTTCCACTTCCAAGGCGTTACTTCTCCAGACAGAGGCATCCTCCAAGCACACGTTTCTGCTGGAAACAGACAAAAAGACGCGTTTCCCCTCTGAGAAGTCTGATCCGAGCTCGAGTTCAAGTTTATGCTCATTCCGACACTTTTAATAGCACTAATAACTTCTATCAGATTTTTTAAAACTCCCAATGTCTCCTGTAAACTTTCAGTATCTTAGCATTATTGTTTTCTATGATCTATTAAATACTTGAAGAGCAGCGGCCAAGCACGCTGGTACAACACTGATGCTCAAGGCCACACACGCCACGGCGTAACACATGGGAGCGGGACAGAAGGAACCTCTCTTCCTAATTAATTCCCATTTTCATCCCGGATCTGATTGCAGGAAAAGAGGGATGCGAGAAAGGCTGCCCCGCTTCTAAACGCCTAATGAGCTTAATCGACCACGCTCTACAATCTCATTTAAACTCGTCTCCTTGCCCATGAATTAAACTATTACAAAAACCTGCTTGAACTTAACTGGTGGCCGCTTAATCACAGCAAATCACTCTAATCCTGCACGTCGGCGAAGGAGGGTCTGCAGAGCATCAACTCCCCGTGTGATGAATACGCCTCTATGCTGGGCATGTACATGTGGTGTATGTAAACATTTAGTGTTTGCAGCTGAGAATGCGTACTGTGCATCCGAAGCGACCATTTGATAACATGGGGAATAAAGGAGAGGTCTCCAAAGTCTTGTCACATCCTAATTTTTCCTGATTTCCTCATCCTCTCCTCTCTCTCCTCCCTCCATCATTCAGTTTCCTGCTCTCCACTTCATCTCCTCCTTCGCCACATCCTTTTCAGCTCAGGTTCCAGTTCCTATTCGCAGTTGCTGAACGCGAAAAGACAAATCAGAGGCTAACTGCTAGTCTGATAAGGATGAGAGGCAAACACTGAAAACCTTCTGTTTGTTGCTTTGTTGGCTTCATGTCAGTGATTCACTCTGGCTTGTTTGTTGCCCATGCTGTTCTCGTTTCGCGCGCTTTGTCTCTATGGCGTGGGTAGTATGAGCGGTGCGCAGTTGACATTTTCATGGGAAAGCATGTTTACAAAAAATGGAAGCACTAGAAAGCAAGGGAAGCGATAACCCGGGTGAATTAATATGATTATTAACAGAAGAAAACTAAGCCAGCTACACAAAACAACATCCACGATTAATCAAAGACAAACGTCAAGTTGTTGAAGTGAAACACAAATCCTTTAAGACGTTCAAAAGGTTTAGGGGTTAACACCAGTAAAACGAGATGAGTTTGCAGAACATTGTGATCTCATGTAAAACAAAGACAGTTGTTTTAACTTATAACCTACAGCTGACGAACAGTAGCAAAGGTTTGTTTTAAGATTTACAAACGAGCAATGGCTGTAAACCAGCTCATCACTCAGACAGTTCATTTAAATCGACCCTTAATTGATTTTAAAATACCTACACTGCAGATTCTGGCTGCTCAGATTTATTCCTAAGCTTTTCCTCCATTACAGGGCATTCGCTGCAACAACAGCATGGCCTGAATTATTCAAAATGATAGTTTCTACAGTATGTACAGTATATACCAACCAAAAATCTAAATGGTTTCAAATAGCATAACACAGTGAAGATGATGTGATTATGCCATAATAATGAGGTTGAACAGTACAGAGCTAGGGGTTAAGGCCACGAGTCTTTATTAGCCGGAAAATGTCTGCTCTTTGAATTAAAATTCATTGTCACATCACGCACAACACAATACTGCATTTTTCTGCTGCTGTGTAGTCAATTTGCGGAGCATTAAAACCGAATAAAACAACAGGCGTTAACCGTTGAACTGCTCGGTCCTTTGAATGCAATCACAATTCCACTGTGGCAGAATGAAACAAATGAATAAACCCACGTTATTGATGCGAGGACGTCAGATCCCGGGCTCCTGATGTGCCGCGTTTCCTTATGTTGTCTTTGTGAAGCGCTATCATTAGGGAGCCCAAGAGAATCTAAGTCTAATTAGGCTGTTTAGTATGGAGCCGGGAGGACAGGGGGCTAGACGGAGTCCGGCTCTGCTGCTGCCTCTGAGCCCTCTGAGAGGCACTTTTAATGAGCTCCAGGCTGTGTGTTTACTGTGAGATCCCTCGCCCTCCATCTCCTGCTCTCTCACTCACGTCTCTCACCTGCTCGGGCTTCCCCTCGCCGCTCTCTCGCATGCGTGTGTGCGCCGCGTTCCCGAACACCCACGCGCATGCAAATGCGTCCTTCGCGCGCAGGTAGGGTCTGCAGGAACTCAGCCGACACAGGAAAAACCCCTGCACGAGCGTGTAGAGCTGCAGGATCGGTCGCTTTTGAAATGAAAGTTTATTAAAACGCAGCAGCGACTGTCTGACGTGTGAAACCGCGTGACGCCGTAGAGCTGTTGCTTTTATTGCGTCGCTTCTCTCCACCTTCGACTTGACTCACCCTATGTCTTTCTCCAGCGTCGCACTGAAAGATACACGCACGCATCACCGAACCCACTCAGGCCACTTTTCATTGGACTTTAATTTCCAGCAGCCATCGACCACATTTCAGCACCGCACCGCTGCTTTTCTCTACTTTATAAGCATGTGGAAAAAGTCAACTGGGCTCTGAAGCGGCAAGTGGGGAAGCTAATCAACTCTGCATTAATTAATGATGGTAGAAGGGCTTTTTAGTGACTCTGGTGGTGAGGAGAGTGTTCTGGAGGAGAGTGGAGGGAAGATTCTACATAGTACGTGGAGTAAAGTAACTTGAGCTGCAGCAAGTTTAGCAAGTTGGACAAGAAGCTCAGTGGTTTGTAATCACATATTTGACGACGTGTCTCTTTAAATGCATTAATTGTTGCGTGGAGGGAGCTGCTCTGGTTTCAAAATGTGTAAGATACCCTTAAAAACTTTAACCACCCAACGCCTGTGACATATCCTGAGGCATAGGTTCTAGAATGCCTTGAGGTCATTTCTTCAAAAATTTGAGCAAACATCCGCTTGTGCTCGGTGGATTTCGGTTGTCAGTGGTCGCAGCCACCGTTACCTTGAGCAGGATGCCTCAAGGGCATGTCTTCGTAGGTGTAATAAACATTCAGAGCTTACATTACACTGATTGCATGTTTGATGTTTACAGGTCAAGGTCAGTGCGAGAGCCTTTTTAATCTTTAATACCTCATCTCAGGAATCCCTTCACGTGGCGTCGTTACAGTTCGGACGCAAACAAAGAGACGGTAGAGTTGTCTGCAGCAGATTTGGTTCTGGTCCGTGGGCTTTGGAGCAGCAAGGTCATGTTGTACACTTCCATGGAGTCACAGTCACGGCTCAGGGGGGGGCCATAAGGTGCCATCGTGGGCATTTGGTGGGAGTGGTTGTGGATTAAGAGCAGCTCACGGATTAAGACGTCTGCCTCTGTGTATCTGGGTTCGGCTCCGGAACGTTTCCTTCACAATGCCCAAACTAAACATTTGTGTTTTTTTGTATTGCGTCACTCTTGTTTCCTCACTGTCGACAGTTTGTACGATTATTATTTGGGGTTTATTTTTTTTTTCATTTATTTATGGATACGAAAGACCAACATCATGCTGAGGAAAAAGGCAACCAAGGCGCTGCCATCATCTCAACAAGGCCACTAGTGGATGATAACACTAATTGACAGTTGGCTTGTTCCACAGTCTGAGCACAATAGGTCACCTTCCCATCTCCAGCAAGGTAAAAGGCCTTTGGGAGCTATAATGTAATGACAGCACCTAAAGCAGGCTCACTGATCAGGGATTAGTTCTTCTCCTCCCTTTACCCTCCACTTTATCACTGCTCCCTTCCCACGCTTCTACCCCACCAAACACTATCCTTCACTCCTGTACGTTTTACTTTGAAAGAGCCCTCTCCTCAGGGCCATCTCTCCATCATCATTCTTCCCCCTTTTCCCTTTTCTTTGACCTCGTCCTTTGTCCTTCCCCTATTTCCTCCCTTCCTCTTACACACTTTGCGCCCCCCCCCCTCGTACCGTTTTCCAGTCTCTGCATTTCACGCAACCCCCTCACATCTCCCGATTCCCCCAGCACCTTGTTAGGGGCAGGCTCAGGTGGCCTGCGGAAGCCGAGATAGATGAGGTGTCAGCCTAACCCAACAGCATCCTCAAAGAGCAGCGCGAGCGGCCAGCGTCCCGCCAGTCTGTCACATCCCGGCTGAACATGGCGACAGCTTTACACTGTAGTCATTTTACTTGAGACAACAGAGCCGTAGTCCAAGACGGATCATACAGACTGGAAGTGAGAGAAGAGCCAGCTGTGGTGTATGTTTTAAACCGTCTTCGATAGGGAATTGCATTTAAATGGTTGGCGCTCAGTAATTACGGTGGACTGTGCTACTCCAGTAGAGCCCACTCAACACTCAGAGAGTGTATGTTACTCCTATGAACACTACGGTGTGTTGCACACTTCTTGTCAAGATATGTCACTGCCAAAATGTTTTGAGTGCACTCTGCACACGATACATTTTTCATGAATTTGAAACTGAGCAATTACTTTGAAAAATCAATGCTCTCCTTGAGAATTTCCCCGCTTTGATTCATCCACAGTGATAGATTAAAAGCCTTTATGTAAAAGTTTTAAGAGAAGCAACCTCCACTTTATCATTTATATTGTCAAGCTCTTCCTCCCTGTTCGCCTAAATCAATCCGCAGCTTTTTTTTTTTTTTTAACCCACCTCAATATTTTATAAAGTGGCTTGATACAAACATAAATAAAATCGATGTTCAATTTTCCACTGAAGTGCTTTCGGGGGGTTGCATTTTATTGCTAATTAGCAGTAGCAAATAAAAAGGAAGAAAAAAAAAGTTTCACAATGAACAGGGAGAGAAAAAAAAAAGAAACAAGCACACTTCTAGAATGATGATGTTTAACCTCCCCAGAAACCGCCAGCTCTAAACAGGTATTGATTTGCTAATTGCCTTCACTTTCAATTCCATTGTTCCTTAAGGTGGTATTTAACCCCTGTGGCATCGCGTATTTATGGAGAAAAAACACTCGGCACCTCCGTCTGCCAGGAACAAGGATTCGGTTCATTGTCGAGACCAGACGCCAACTTTTAAAAGGAGTAACTTTACATTATGTCGCCATGACTTTAGGTTTTTCTTGTACTTATTTAGTGTTTCCATAAAACACAGAGAGTGTGTTGTTGTGTGTAGGAGCAAAATCGCCAGTAATATTTCACGACAGAGGTCAAAATGATAAACCTGATTTAGGGAGATCTACTAAAAATGATATTGCATCTACCAGAAATGGATCTTTAACAAGGCCCCCATAATCAAATTAAAAGTATTTTATTCGCTTTGTTTTTCTGGGATGTAGGAAACTTCCCTCACCAATCAATGTCATCACGTTCATTTTGAACAAAGACCTTAACCGCACTGAGTTCACATTAATGGCGGAGGTGCAGAGTCTGATGTCTGCAGATAAAATTAAGATTGATCTTGTTGCAACAACTCGTTTAGAGGGTAAAACTTAATCTATAGTAAATGTTTAGAGCAAGGCTATATTAGCCTCCAGGCAATTTAGCGTCTTGTCCAGCACATTATCACGCTTGCTGGCCTCTTGACTGATCTTACTTCAGCGTTATGTCAAATTTGTGCTTAATATGTGATGATATGTCACATGGGGCCTGTTTATGAAAGGACAAGGAATTTAGGCAGATAAAACACATGCTTGAGTGGTTTGTTTGCTTATGTGTTGTTTTAGAATTTGTGGGCTCCAGGCAAAGATGCTGAAACACCCAATTATTGCTAAGCTAGTTTATAATTTGGATACCGTCACTGAGCTGGACACAGCTTCTCTCGCTGAGTCAACAGGTAAAAAAAAAAATGGATAAAATTAAGGGCACAAACTAATGTCTTTAGTCTTCACATTTTGGTTTTATTGTCACTTATACTTTGCAGAATAAATACTTTTAAAATAATGTCACTTTCTGTTTTGGTACCGTCACGCCTAAAAAGTCCCCCTTCCTGATGGATTACCGCGGTTACCTAGCAACAAGACTCGACTCACAGTCTACCTGTCATCCCCTGTGGTTTCCCTTTGTAATTACTCATCCATTACTTTTTATTGTATTTTCTTACTGTCAAGATTGAAAATCTTGGTGGAGGTGGTCATTATTTTCTTGTCTACATTTTGCTTTCAGTCATCTAAAAGTAGTTCCTAACCTCAACTTCCTTAATAATTCATACATCCCCCCCTGTACGTTCCGTGGTCCCCTCCAGCTGTGGGCCCGTGGATCCATCACCACCTCTGACCACATTAGAGACAGCAGTAAAATGAGAGCACCATATTGCAATCACAGACTGTGCTCTCAGCCCCACAGCTTCTCGATTCTGTGTCTCTTCTTCCCCCCGTGGCCTGTGTCGATATCTCATGCATGAACCTCGCAGAGATCCAGCAGCGCAGCAGCTAAAGGTATCGCTCGCAGCCCCTCCGAGAGCGTGCGCGTCTGCGCGTTTGTGTGCGTTCTCCCGAGCGAGAGCACAGGCCCCGCCGCTCTGATCCTGTTGGCTTGAGACGGATCTGGGGCTTCATGCTGCAGCTGGCGCGCTGGCAGGCCGTCTGCTGCCAATCCAGCATGTGTATGTCTTTGTGTCTCCGAGTGTGATCGGAGCTGCTTCACATCTACACACAGCAGAAACCTCCTACTGTACCAGAGCCTGAGTGTGTGTGTTTTCACTGCTCACACACTCTTTCAAACCACCAACCACTGGCAGCATCAAGAGACTTATTTCACTATCAAAAATTTAAAGCATCAAACATTTGGTTTGGCCTTTTTAAAAGACATCTGCAGTGCAGTGGTGTGAAAAACAGCATTTATTCTGCTCGTAGTTAGTAACAGTATCGTCTGTTTAACTTTGTAATGTTGATTAACACACACACTAATTTCAGAATGCATGTCCTGTACGTTGAATAACGTGATACAGTGACACACTTGTGATAACTCTAATATAAATATGCATATCCAAGATGCTTATATTACCCGGACAGTGTTGGGATATTAGGTTCTGTTCGGATTCAATCATCCCTCTTCTTAATCATGGCTGTGATGGGAAGTTTTACAGTCGTATGAAAGTCAGCTGTGAGCCTGTTGCAGCAGCAATGGGCGATGTGATGAAGTTATGTTTTAAAATATACATTTTGCTGTAAAATAGAAGAGTTTCTTTCTGGGTTGGAACAGTTGGACACGGACTAGAGGAAGAGTCTTTTTTATTTCAGCTATAAACTACTGTAGTGTAGGGTTCAGTGCGATCGCTGTGTGTTTGTGTGGGGTCAGATTTATACTTTTTACTACAGAAGTGATGCAGGGTGGGGCTGAGCGGCGGTGCAGTAGGTATTAGGGAAGTCTGAGTAAAGCTCTGGTCTATTGAGAGGTAACTCCTACGCCGCAGGAAATGCAATGGAGGCAGAGGAAGTCAACCAGTTCAGCGTCAGCTTCTTCTTCTGTTAACAGTGGGCAGTGTAGCTGTGGGTGCACTTCACCAAGTGTTGGCTCTACCAGAATATAGCCCACTTAGATTCAACTTCCCTGTTATTGTGCAATTATTGTAGTTGGCTGAAATGTGAAGGAGTCCCGCTTTGCCGATCTTTCATGTGTCTAGTCATAATCAGGGTGACGGCCCGAGGGGACGCCCTGTTGATCTGTAACCCCGGTTATTCCGCTCAGACCCCCCCCCAGCATTCGGCCGGAAACCTCAATGCACCAGTGTAATTACGGCCAAACGAGTCCCATATGTACACACAGCGCAGCTCACACACTAATACGTCACACTCACTCAAGCATCTGAAGGAGCACGCACAAATGCTGCTGTTTGTATGAATGAATACACACACACACGCACGCACACACACCATGTGACGGGTGTAATGCTAATCAATGCAAAGCCCTTGATGTAGTACAGCAGATGGCCTGAGGATGAGCTGCACAGGTATGACAGGTACTCTCCGCTCTACTTTCCTTATATTCCTGTCTCTTCAGTGCTCTTCTTCTCTCCAACGCTCCTCAAACGTCCCGTCACATTACTGTTTTCTCTTTCCTCCGAACTTAATTCTCTCTCTCCGCCAATATTTCCCCCCTCTAATCTCACTATTTCGCCCTCTTTCATCACTACGCCATTTCACTTGACTTTCTTTTTCTTCGTTCCGCGGAGGTGATATGAATAATCAATAGCGCGCGTGGAGCGGCTGAAGAGCCGCTTTGCTTCTCAAGTAAACACACGAACACCGAAGTGATGTCTGATGTCTTGAGGGCAACGCTTTGGAAATTCAAAGCAAAATAAATAAATAAAACAAATAAACCATGCAAATTCAGGAAAAAAATAAACACATTCAGCATATTTGGGGCCCCAAAAAAATTTGAAATGTCTTATTTAATAACATTGACGTTTCAGAATTTCAGGATCCATAAAATATAAATAATTTTTCTCTTGAAACAAGGTTGTGTGGGTGACAGAGAACTTAACATTTCACCATATTGTCAAGTTTTGCAACAACATTATGACTTGTGCGATAATAAAGTGTGTAACTATCTATGCCTGTAGTATGAATTAGACACACCCGCTGTCTCTGCCGCTATCAATTCACTTCACTAACATCAAACTTACGGCCCTTATTAAAGGATTGAGCTAAATGCAGTATAATCCACTAATAATAAAATAATCAGACCATTAACACATCTGATTCACTTTCTCCCTCAACTGCGGTGAAATTTCACTCTTGGCTTCTACAGTCGAACACAGTGATGAATCATTTGCTGCTGACTGATGAATCATAGGCGTCTGATCTCGTTTGAATATGACGCTGACAAAATGATGCGTTCGGTGGCTCCTGGTCATTAAGGAGCCTGCTTATGCATAAGAGGTAGAAACAAAACCTTTGCATGGTGACGCGACGCGTTATAGAACCGTGCGTCTTACATGACAAAGCTGTCCAAACGTTTAGAAACACTCTCAACCTCACCAAGGCAACAATAAACAAGTGTTTATGCACAACGATGATGCAAGAATTCGTAACAAGCACAGAATGTTGCACGACCAAATTTAAATGACTGGTTTATTCACGCTCTAAACTTGTAATGGTTTGGAGGAAAGCATCTGATTGTTTACAAAAGAATCAGCCAAAGTCTAAAGCCAGAGATGTTTTATGCAATATATGACATTTCCTAAATGACCTAAAGACAGCACAAGACTTTAGTTTGTATATGTTGCCTGGACTGAGCTGACTTGTCCGACTATCTGTGAAGTGTCAGAAATGCACACAATGCCAGGCTTTTCATGCCAGTCTTTGATCGAAGGGGTGCTTTTATGTTGTAATTAAACTATTAACAGCCTTGATGTTTAGTTCTGTATAGTCCTATATGAAATTTTGGACATGCTGCCACTGTGGACACCAAAGGTTTGGGCACATCTTCCCATTCAGATTTTTGATAAAGAAACTTACTGGATTAAACCATTTCACTTTCGTTGTTTCATCACAGCAGTTTGCCACCGATGCTACTTGCCTTACCATGTTCGTACGAGGTCTTTAGTTTGTTAGCACCTGACCAAGACCAAACCATGGCCATCAGAAACTGTCCCTCCAACTCCAGCCACTGGCTTCTGAAGGTAGTGAGAGTTTGACACTGCTACCTAAGTTAGGTATTGGGTTCTTGGAGGAAATCGGTGTGTTTGATTGATGCACTAGCCCTCACCTGACTCCATTCCACTCTGCTCTCTCCTGTGCGTGTGTTTTTGGGAAAGCGTGGGCGTGCGAGTGGGAGATTAGCTCGAGGACAACCCTCAGGCATCGGCTCCACATTGAGCTATGAAGATGACCACCTCCCCCAACCACCACCACGATCTGCCTCGCACAAATATTACAAATGTCAGCAAGATCAGTAAACCCACACACAGGCCAGTAGACTGAGCCAGCAGTCTGCCAACAGAGGAGGGAATGAAGACGCAGTAGATGAAGAGAGAGACTGAGACAGAATGACAAGCAGCTTGTTTGTTTGCCAAATAATTAAGGAGACATCAGTCTCTGCCGAAGCGCGCTTTTAAAGAGAGTGAACACAGGAAGGCAGAGAGAGTTGTAATGACACTGACAGCTGGGCTGTAGATTCTGTCACTCACACAGATTTTATCTTTCACGAAGAATCAGAGGCACGGACAAGGAGAGAAAGTGTTTTTATTAAAGGCAGCATTTGAATGCCTCGCGCGTGAGCTGAATAAAGTGGCTCGAAACAGCATGATTACGATTAGTAGCTTTCTTTTTCTAGTTCGGTGTGGTACAGTACAGCAACTCATAGCTATGCACTCACAGTGGGGAAAAAACTACATTCAGTCATCAAAGTACAGACGTCGCAGAAAGTCATCTAAAGGAAAAGAATATGTGTGACAGTTGTCCTTTATTCTGATTTTAGAAAACATCATTTTTTTGTTGACAATGAAGAAATCAGCACCGATGTCTCCACGATGGTCATCTGTTATCCTGGGGCAGGTCCCCATGACAGAATAGCTGGTGAGTCAGGAGGATGGCGAATAATCAGAGGCAACGAATGACCAAATATCTTAACAATACCCAGTCGTGTTTGTGGCATATTACTCCCACAGTCCTTTTCTATTGTGCCAAACGCAACATTTGGAAAGACTTAAAAACAAAAGCAGCCGAGCGAGCGAATAGAGGGACGACAGTGTGCGCTTCTTTATATCAAAGCGTCTATGCTAATCAGCTGGCTGGCAATGCGAGGTTGAGCTTCTCAGGGCTCTGTTGGTATTTGGACCGCATTACTCGGCTGTGCCGGCCAGGTAAGGCAGAGAGCCAACGCCGGGCTCTCTGCCAATGCCAGCGTACTGACACTAGCCACCGGCTTCAGTCACCACATTAACCTGTGGATGCTACTGTGAAAAAACACAGGATGTCCAAGCAGCAGCCAAAACACAAAAAAATGAATTTAAATCGGGAGCCTCTAAAAAAAACAAAAACATACGTATAGAAAGCAGAGGGTTGTGATGAGTGGAAACAAACATGCAGACGCTAATAAATGCTTTCAAACTGTCTCTGTATCACGTCCTGAAGTTTCTTGAACATCTTCCAAGCGCAAGTGTTTGCACTGTGTGAGCAGGGAAGGACCAGTTGAGCAAATTCAGTGGATGCGATTATTAAACCGTGCTACATGGCGGAAGGGCTTTGAGGAACCAACGCACACGCAAGAGCAAATGCTTTTAATGTCGTGGCTTCTGACGAGATAAGCTGCCTTAAATTCACCTTACATGTGGAAAGTACGCCTGCTCTTTGTTGCTGCTGTCTTTGTGTCGTTTTCGGAGAAGTGCACGTTTTTATATCAGCATCTTTCCCGCATTTTCGTGTGTTACTTATTATTTACTCGTTATTTGCAGTACTATATTCACAGTAGTGCTGCGGTTTTTCTCGTCTGCCTTGGCTTTGTAGTGTGGCGATAAATAGGGTTTGTTTTTCAGAGCTGTGATGAAAACCCCACTGCATTATTACCTGAACCTGCAGATTTGTGCAGCTTCACAGAGCTTTACGGTGACTTAAAGCTCATCGTTTAGCCCCCCCCCGACTGCCGTAACTTTACCGCTTTGGCCATAGCAAACGGCGAAAAGGTTCTAGGAAACCTCTCAGCAAACGGATTCAAGCATTAGCTGGTGAACGTAGCAGATCGTTTAGCTTATAATATAAACCGGCAGTTATTTCTCTGGGTTGGGAACAATAATATTATTAATAATTTCCATTACTAACCGGCGGCACCAGCCCAAATGTGGCTTGTTATGCAAATGTAAATTTAATATGCAAACATAGTATTTATGATATTGCATGTAAACACTATTCCAAATGATGCTATTGTTTTGCAATTATTCTAAATAAAGATATTATCTTTATTCTAAATCAGCAGTAACAGACTTTATTCATATTCAAGTCATAACATTACCACTTAATTCATATGCTCAGGTTATCTGCAGTATGGGTGATAATTCTATGTGCACACAAGTCATGCTGATTAGGATTTAATCTAAAATTCAGATTTATTTACTTATAGCTGAGATTGAAAAACAGGACGTGTTGGTTGAGAGACATGCAAGCTGTTCAGTAACCTTTAAAACTATTAACAATAAAGGCTAATTTGTCACTATGGTAAAGCCCAACTGAAAATATTTGAGATTATTAATTGTTGGTCATTATACAAGTGTTTGTAGAGACGTTGCATCTGCCAGATGGTCATGTGGGCCATGTGAGAACACTGAATGTTCTGGCTTTGTTGTAGAAAGGCAACGTGGGTGGGACGGAGCATGCAGCAAACCAGTGGCAAGAAAAGTTGTGACCAAGACACCCTGTATGTACCTTTAATTAAAGCCAAACATGCGTAACACCGTAGGATATGCCGAGGCCTTAAATGGAACAGCTGACGGCCCTCTGGCCTGTCATCGCCCATAGCCGACATCTTCTGACGGTGTGACACAGATAAGTTCCGGGGCAACTTTCAGCGAGGAGACCAGAAACCTTCTGATCCAGTCTGGCCAGCTGGCAGCGTGAGCGCGTGTCACTGGCTTTTGTTAGTGTGGCTGTGTGGGTGGAACACTTGTGGAAATATGTGCGAATGTCCACACCTCGTCAGTAGGAAACCTTGCATCGCGAAGTTTTGTAGTTCTTCTGTCCTCAGATGAGACGAGAAGTCTTCTGTGAGTTATCATAAACCGCTTATAACGCGTCACATGAACTGCTTTTCCCTGTAGGGGACGAGTTTGTGGAGATACGTGGTTTTCCGCCTGATGTGGAGCAGTTATGTGGAAACCTCAGCAGTGAACAGTCAGAGGTAGAGTTAATTAAAATTCTAATTAATGTGAATCCAATTGGCAGCCATTGCATTTGCCAGCCCTGTCGGCTTGTTGAGCCTAATTTACAGTCGTACTACAGGCCTTGCTTTAAGATTATAGGAGACTAATCCATGGCTGCTGTGACATTTACGTGCAGTCGGAAAAGGAGACGCACAGTCGCACCTGCGCTCTTTTTTTGTCTTCAAGACGTTTCCTGACGTTTACAGCAGCTCTCTCGTTCATTTGACATGAGCTGATGCGCCATGCTGCACATTCATAGGTTAGCAGGCTCTCTCCGGCTTGTTTAGGCCACAAAAGGATATCTCTGTATAACTTCAGTTAACAGAAACAATGCACAAATTCTTACATTAACCTTTAACAACTCATATGTTATGTCATATGTCATAACTGCTGACTGATGCTTGTTCACATGTTCATAAACAGGTTTCTACGTGCATTATAAGCCAATAACATCAGGTCGATGTAGCACAAGGCTTGTCTTGTCTTTCAGAACACAGTGCTGGCTTTATCAGTTAGTAGTTGTTTTTCTGTCGCTCTCTTTTGTCTGGTTGCTTTCTTTCAAACAAATCTCCCCACAGAGATCATTATAAGAGAAACCTCAGAAACTTTTTCTTGTTTTCGCATTCTCCTGAACTGTAACGGGAGAACTGCTGAACTGGAGAAGCACAAAATAATCGCGCAGCAGTTTTAAGTAGATGAATAGACAACAGTAATCAATCCAGTAATGTTCAAAGGCCTGATGAGCAAACCCCTTGTTAATCAAGTTTCATAGTCATGGAGGGAAATTGAAGTGGAAACAAGTGACGCGTTCTCTCTCTCTTTGAACAGAACAGAAACCTTTATTATAGTCGAGTAAACGCTGGGTTTTTCCAAAAGAGACAACTGCAGGCAGAGTTCGTCAACTTGCAAGAAGCGCAGACCTTCATCATCACGTTTCGTGCTTCAATTTGAGAACCGCTTCTAAGCAGCTGGGTAGATTTTACTGGGTAGTGTACGGTAGCTCCACTGTCTCATTTCTTCTTTAATTACCACCAAAGAGGAGCCAACACCTGCTTGTCATTCACTTGTCCCTGTTCAAAGCGTCCCCAGTGTCGCAGTCTAAAGTGTCCTTCCATGAGCACACAATAGTGCTTTAGGTGAGTGAGAGCTGGTTGAAGGCCAAAGCTAAGTGCAGTTTTAAGGGCTTTATGATGTTTCCTTGCGCGTCTTTGTTGAAAAACAAGACGCAGGACGACAGAAGATGAAGATGCACGACGCATAATGTGATAAAGCATTTCAGTAACTGCCGTCTTACGTCTGAGCCGAGCGTGTTGCGTTCAGTTGGCTGTTCAGAGAGCGCAGCCAGCACAGTCCTCCCCTCAGTGTGCGCTGTGTTCAGGGACAGTACCAAACGTATATGTTTCTGAAGCTTTGAGAGCCTTGTTAAGATGGAATTCTCCACACATTTCCAGCAGAAAACATTTATGTGTCCTTACCTCATTCATTTACTGCTTTGCTGTTTGTTTCTGCTGGTAATGGCTCAGTGTCGGCCGACTGGACGTCCACTCAAATACATGATAGCAATTAGACCTCGGTGATGTATTCCGGACAAAGCTACTGCGGTGTGTGGCTTGACGTTTGCCTACAGGGATAATAACTCTGGTAGTGTTAGCATTTTCTTAATTGTATTATTCCCAACATATTGCCATCCCTTCCCCCTCCACTGCTCCTTCCTTTCTTCCCTCCCAAATGAGATGGGGGTGATGGACTCCTCCATTACACGAATGCTATCAAGGGAGTGGTTAATGAGAAAGGATAAAGCGTTCCCGATCAGTTAGCTGACCCATTATCGTCCCTTATTGTGGCAAAATCTCATTTGACTGTGTTTTAATTAAACTATGCTGGTAAGTAAAAGGCCGTCTCGCATTCAGCGCGGCTGAACCCTGGACGGCGCAGCAGTAATGATTTGGCACAGGTAACTTTTAATCATCCTTCCAAACGCAACACGGGACTTGCCCTCTGCTGTGATATGTAGGCAGCTTATTAGAGTCCCCTTTTGTCGGCTGCCCCCAATTGCTCTTTTTGAAGAACACAAGGGAAAAAGAAAAGCCCTCCCGTTTCACGGCCAACTGTACGGCGTGGCATCGAGAGAAAAAGGGGGAAGAAAGGCGGAGAAGAGTTTTTTTAAAAAAAGAGACATTCAACGAAGCATAAAGCCACGACTGGCTTTAATCAACCCCACCCCGAACCTTAAAGTTTTATAAGGAATGCTACCACCTCCGCTAAGCTGCAAACTGTCTGGCAGGGAAATAACTTTTCAGGTCTGCGCTTGCACTTGTCCTTGGAGGACAAAAAAAAGTTAGATTTTCAGATAAGAAATCTGAGAGAAAGATAAACTGGAGAGATAGACAAGAGCATGTTGGGGAGCAAGTCGTACAGGAAGGAGAACTTTTCTCGGCTGCCTGGCTGGCTTGCCGATCGCCCAGAGGGAGGCGAGGAGGGGGGGGGGGGGGTGACAGTGCATCTCCCTAAACGACAACAAAGCCAAAGCGCTACGGCTGGAAACGAAGCAGCTCGCATCACGCGGGCTCCCGCTGCTCCAAATCGAGCTGCTGCAGAAACAGAGACCAGCGGCTTTGATCTGGCCGCTCTTCTTCCTCCCTCCTCTGCGCGTCGGCCTCTCTCTCCATCCCTTTGACTCTCTCATGCTGTCTTTAACATCGGCGGCTCTCTGTCTTTATACAATTTCTCGCAGCGTGCTCCCACACGAGCTCTCATTGTTGGCTTCACACGTCTGCGAAGTGTGAAGCGAAGCATAACACCCCCCCCCCCCCCAAAATAATGTTACATGTATTTTTTTTTAAAGGAAAATGAATATAAGAATTGCATGTAATATGGAGCATCCCATAATAATTCCAGACTTGTAACGAATGCATCAGGTGTTTATGGCTTGTCAAGTGAAAGCAGCGACGTGGGCTAGATGTGAATTGGTTTCATAGATGGACGGGGGATGGGATGGAAAAGCGTTATTCATATTTAATACCCACCATCTCCGTCCTCACCTCTCCAGCTCCTCATCCTCAACTCTTCCACTCTTATGCTCACGGTGCCTCTTTTCCTGTGAGCAAGGTCAGAGAAGTTCACTTTCTGTGGATTCAGCTCAGCTCAGAAGTTGATTTAATGCAATAACATCTGCGGTACAACGTCAGTCTTGGCATGCAGCCTTGTTTGTTTCTATCAATAACGAGAATATACAATAACATGATTTGTGTGTGTGTGTGTGATCAACATCCTGATGCTGCACTGCACAGAAGTCGTCCTGCTACCCCTGTCAATGAGTTTATTAGCCCCTGTCACCGAGGTGCCTCCTTCATTAGCCTCAGTAAAACGTCAATCACGGCGCACGAGTCTGCGCGCGCTCGGCCTAATCACACATATCTTTAGAGCTTCTGACGCCCTGGGATTGATCAGTCACCAAGCATCAGACATCAGATGAGCATTACAGTTTTTTACGATTGCTAGACGACAGTGGGCACAACTGGAGTCACATGTGCAAAACTCTAACTACAGTCTGCACAGCATCAGTTCATGTGGACCAAACTCTAGTTCATTTTTCATTGCTTGAACACAGTTTTCAAAACTCTACACACTTATCCCACGACTTTAACCACAACCTGCACAACATTATGGATTTACAGCTATTTTTGCAAATGCTAACACACTGCTGTCAAAACTGTGAACCACACATTCAAAATAGAATAGATTTCAACCCTGAGCCTTTCAAACACTGCTGATTGCAGTTTCAACTGAAAGGCTAAACAGGTGTCTTGTTTTAGACTTGTTAGTGACCCCCCCCCCACACACACACACACACACACATACATATATATATATATATATTTGCATATATATATGTGTGTGTGTATGTATATGTATATATATATATATATATATATATATATATATATATAGGTAGAGCTCAGAAACAGTAATTTTGGAAATGGATCAAGGAAGACGGGTTTGTGGAGGGAGAAGGGCGGCAAGTTTTGTACCTGCCTGCATATTCACCCTTCCTCAACCCAATAGAGGTGGAAAGTGTTTGATCACCACCCACATGACCAAATGTCTCTTCTGGAAGCCATGCTAACAGTGACAGTGCCGGATGTGAGGACACGAGTCCAGAGGATCCAGGGATGGATGAGGTTCTTCCCCAGATTCATGGCAAGAGAGAACTTTAGATGTGATGTTGATGAAAACCTGTGGCCTGATGCTAGAGGGAGGCAGGATCAGCCCCTCAATTATTTGTTCAAATTACAGTATATACAGTATGTTTCTACCTTTTTCTTCTCATTACTGTAATTCCCATAAATGACTATCAACTATTGAAGCAAACTGCTAATTTTGATTTGCCTTAGTAAAGAATTGTTATGTTCCAAACATTGAAATAAATCATGTGACAGAATGTTTCCCTTTTCTTTGAAATTCTTTCAACTGTAAAGGTTTTAGTTGGTATTTTCTGTATTGGTGCTTAGTGTTAGTGTTTTTTCTCTCAGTGTGTTCTGAGTGACAGTGTGTGTTATCTCAGTGACGGTTGTGCATGGTGTTAGGCTGCACTGAGCTGTTTTGAGCCATGTGTTTAGAGTTGTGTTGCTTTGAATGAGTTTTGCAGGTGATGTGAACTGTTCAGCTCAGGTGACTTTTGGTAGAGCAGACTGTAGTTAGAGTTTTGCACATGTATCTCCAGTTGTGCTCACTGTCGTCTAGCAATCGTAAAAAACTGTAAAGCAAATACATCTCAACAGATCGGGCTTGTTGAGCAGCCGAAATCTCATGAGGAAAGTTTGACGCCTTCACATGTCAACAAACAGGCTTCCAGCCATCAGAGGCAAAGTAAAGTCATCACTTCCTCTGGTAACTATCTGGAATTATCTTATGCTCAATAGCATCTCTAAATGTTTAGACTCTGGAATGTAGGCCTCTCTCTCTCTCTCTTTCCTTCTCTGTGCCGTCTTTCATCTTTTTTCATCATTTAATGCTCATAATGTTTGCACGCACTTAAACACCTTTGTTTAATCATACCGTGGTCATTTTCACACTCATGCCGTGTAGGAAGGAGATAAATCCAACGCTTGAGATGAGGAGGAGCAACAGTGTTCCTGGTAAACCTGTGTGTGTGTGTGTGTGTGTGTGTGTGTGTGTGTGTGTGTGTGTGTGTGTGTGTGGGGGTGTGTGTGTGTGTGTGTGTGTGTGTGTGTGCGTGCGTGTGCAGTCCCACACTTCAGCGCCTTGGAAAGCAAAGATTATGCAGCCATCTGGGGTCAGCGGAACAGACTGAGTAGGCGACGTGACATGCTCTCAGCTTTCAGTAAATGAAACTTGGTACCGTAAGTAGCACAGTCCAGGTGTAACTGTGGGGACGTCAGCGCACATTTTAATAAACGCTAATAACTCGATTTTAGCCTCACCAGCCTTTACTCTTCTCATGTTGCGCTTGTCACGTCACACTAAACGTGCTCCGAGGGCTGAATGTGGTCAGATGCAATGTTTAGCAGCATGAGGTTTGTGATGTGTGAATACAATATTTAATTTAATTATCCATGACACCTAAGGAACAGTCATAACTTTTATTGCATTTGTTTTTTTTACGTTCCTCTAACGCTGCCTTATAGAAGTAACAATAGTTGATAAATAGTCTCCTACAGCATTAGACAACTTTATAGCTCTCTAACCATGTGGCTGCTGTGGAACATTGTGATTAAGCATCCAAAGGTTACCCGATATTGACCAACCTGTGAGCTGACATTTCCTGGATAAAACCCTCCAGCGTGCGACTGTGTGAGATACCAGCAGCGTGTGTATTAGAAATGTTTTATAGTTAAAGTGAGAGTACACAGTGTTGCGCCGATGAGCTAGTATTCTTAACCAAGGACGCTTCAACTCGCTGGATGCTTCGTGTCAGGGCTGTTTCATTAAGTGTGCTGGCATAATGGACCATGCTGTTTTCAAGGCCTTTATTTTGAAAAGCCTGCACAAGGAAAGGCACTCAAAGTGTCCTTTGGCTGTTGCTAAGTAACAAGATAAAGTCAGCTGCTTTCAGTTACTTGGCAAGTAAAGAATAAAAGAATAAAATAATGTAATTACCTAACTTCAAACTTTTATCTATTTCAGTCTCAACCTGATTCTCCTGATTTGATCAAGAAGTTTTTATTACTGGGGCGTAGACACGAGTATCTGGTCAGACTCTAGTCGCATTTGGTTGGACAACAAAACTCAAAAACAGTCGAAGGAGGAAAGTCTGGCATGTCACACCCCGTACACGTGACACGGTTGCGCTTGTGGCTATTCAGGCTTGACTAGACTAAATCGATTTGTTTTCTAAATAAATTTCTTTTATTTTGTTTTTGACACACAAGACGTTCGGGAAAGTGAAGTGCGCTTCCTCTGCAGCTGCTAAGAGTTCAAGGTGGAGAACTTGTCTTAGCACAAAATCATTGTCACACCTCGGCTCTGCAGAAAGTTTTTAGAGGTTATACCCAGTACCGTCAATGTCACCTTTACCCGCCAAGTCTTACTGGCTCCTAAAATCTCCCGTTCAGGGCCGTTTTGAAATGAACAGTAAAACCACATGGTTACACTGTATGATTCTGGGTCTCATGTTCACTCTGTAACTTGTGTGACATTGTTGTGGATCATTTATTTTAACCATTATTAGACCTGTAAAAGGGGCTGTTTGTTTTAATAAGAACCTCACTATTTCAAACGGCCTCCGGGGTGAAGTAAGACGCAGATTTCGTGTGATTTGAACAGCCCTCGGCAGCACTTGAACTCTTACCTGAGATGGCCCATCCAGAGCGAGAGAGACGATTGGTCTCACGCTCGCTCTTCCACTGAAGCGCTGGCTTTTTTTTCCAATTTATTCCAGTTGTAACAAGTAGTTTTAAAGGATAAGACGCTGATTAGTGAGAGACAGAGAGGAGGGAGACATGGAGAGGAAGGGAATAAAAAGCAGAGCAGGTGCGAAGGGGTGGGGGGGGGGGTCGGGTAGAAGGGAGTAAATCTGAGCAGTTCGAGAGATGAACATGAGGATGGAAGGTGTAAGGAGGAGGTGTGGGCTGAGGTGGCATATCAGAGTAAGGAGTACACGAATGATTAAAGAAGGGAGGATGACTGGAGAGCCGCAGTTAAGCGCAAACGAGAGGGAGCAGAGTCAGAGTGAGAGGAGGCAGGTGCAGCTCCTTGCTACAGCGTAAGCCCTCTACAAGCTCACTTAGACATCTGAAAGGTATATACAGTTTATATGAGGTTTGTTTACCCAGAGGATGTGGATGAAGACGTGATTTGTCCCCCAGTCACTTATCCTTGAAATACGGTTGAGAGCTGTTTGGTGCATCCTCGGGCTTCGATTGGCGTTGAAAGCGTCCTTGTCCGTGGAAGACAAAGGAGATATTTAAATGAAATGTCGTTCATGTGTCTGTGCATAGATTAAATCAATGACAAATCCTTAGCTGCTTCAGATTCAGTGTCCTATTACTATTACTATTACCATCACCTGCTGACATGACACTGTACGGGTAAGCACTGCCCCGACCGCTCGTTCCTCTCTTCTTCTCTGCCTACCTGGCCGTGTCAAGCTGTCACTCATAAACCAATCACAAGCTAACATCTCCTCTACTCTGGTCTCCTGTCACCTCCGACCCCGCCCCTGAACTCAGGTCCGCTCCAATAAGGCTTGATGTCACAGCGAGGCGCTCACCCGTGGAGGCAGACGGGGCCGCCAATCATCTTGGATAATCACAAACGGGCTGACCCCGAGGTGACCGGCCTTTGCAGAGGAACTTAAAGGGTTTTCTGTCCCTCAAGCACGACCTCATCCATGTTCGTATCGCGAGCATCCATACTGTATCATAGCAGGTTTGGAATCCCCACGAAGTACTAAACGTGTCTGAATTTGAGTCCCAGATTGCACAGATAACCCCAGTGGTTACCAGATGTGCTTGTGCCCTAAATCTAATGCTTTCAGCTCTTCCACACGTGGAGCGTCAGTGTCCGGCAGAGACTCAGACTCCTGTCCCTTCCTGCGCGTCCGTTCGTCTACCAGCCGTAACCAGCTTCATGCTAAGGTACTTTCACGACCATGACCTTTCACATTAACAGCTGCTCCACTGTCATACATAGTGCATCAGTTTACCTTCACTGCATATCCTCGTTACCTGAAACTCTTCTTTTATTTGCCTCTGATTCTAAATGAGTCTTTCTTGACGTTCAGTATTAGATTGTCTTGTCTTGTCATTTTTTTCTTCTTTATTGCCAATATCACTGTTCAAATACTAATATATCACATTCATATTTTCTCTATATATGTGGTTTATGCAGTGTATAGTTACAGTAAACTATATTGGTGAAATATCGCCTTCAGGTTAAACTGTTGAGTCGATGTTTAGCCACATCATCAGTTTGTCAAACTAAGATCTAAGAGCTATAATTGGAACCAACCACTCAAACTTTTAAGAAATCATACCAAGCTCTAGATTAACACTTTACAGGTTCTATAGACAGAGAGATGGCAAGATAAGGAAAACACACAGAGAAGAATGATCTGTAACAAGGAAAATGTCTGGGGAAGGCTTGTGTTGTTAGCATTCAAGCTTCAGCGTCTGGCCTCTTTGAAACATCCATTTCCAATTCCCCACTCCGCTGTCGCGTACGGATGCAAGGAAGGCGAGCACAGTCAAGCGGGAACGAAAATTAGGGAGGATATCAAAAAACGGTAAAGGAGGACTTTAGAGTTAATGTACAAAATAAAAGAAAAGAAAAACAAGACTTTATCGATGCCGATGCCGTGTCGCAATCTCTGAGCTGCCTTTGTTGGCGCACGCATGAAGCGTCTGTCACGGAGACTGTCACAGCATCAGGCTGAAAACTCGTGGTAGCCTTTCATCTCGCTAATTTATTTCTTAAAGGTGAATTTTTGTGGCATTTTAAATTCCCTTTTTTCATTAACACTGAAGTGTGAGAGGAGGCAGAGAGGAAGGATTGTGACATACAATGGATATCAAAAGCTTACACGCTGAAAGGTCATAACTTAGAAGGCTTGAAATTAAAGCCTGTTGAAGCAAACTTGTTCACGTTCATCTTTTGACTAATATCTGACAATTCATCAAAGCAACAGATTTAACATTTCGGGGAAATGTTTGCTTTCTGACCAAGACTGAGATAAAGAGATTTACATCGATGTCTTGTCTGGATGTGTAGTGTGGAAATAAAAATATCGATGTGTGGTCGTTGGGAGTTGGAACCACAAAGAACGATCTAATTAGAAATGAATGGATGCTTTACTAGAATTGTTTAACTCATAATATTATAGCTTTGTTTTGTCTAGACCCCAAAATTCCTCAGCTTTCTTCTTCTTGCATCACTAGTCCAACGTCTTCTATGATTCGTGCACATTTTGTGCCTCTTCCTTCCTGTTTGGTGTCTGAAATGGCTGAGCCCACACGAGTGCACTATTAAGGGCAGATAATGACGAACACCTGAAGGGCTGTGTAGAGCCTGGACGGCAATACGTCGCGAGATGTTTATGTAATTAGTTTCCCAGGGTGGAACAAACCTGAGCCTTGGTCGTTCTGTAACCACCAAATATTTTGTGCCACATCAGCAGCCAGAGCAAGAATCACACAGGGAGAAATCGTGTCACTTAGTGACAACTAATATCTTCTCATCTCGTTGAGTGCTGCATTTGCAAAAAAAATTAAATTGAATTATTCATCCCAGAGAAATAATACATAACCATTGCAGTTCTAATGGGACTTTGTAGCATCTATATTTTATGAATGAGCAAAATATTTAAGACAAACAGGATCATTATCATACACACACAGTGATTGGGATGATTGCTTCGCCAAACATCCAGGGTGTAAACCTTCAAACAAAAGCCTGGAGACAGTCTTATCCACGGGAATCTATGCCAGCTGTACACACCAAGTATTTGTCTCCCTCCCTCTTTGCAGTTTAGCCTGTTGAAGTGGTTTTATGCATATTCACAAAAGCTAATTCTCTGGCGCTCATCCTGCAGCACCAGCGAACGTCTGATAACACAAGACCACGCGAGAGGAAACCACACAAAGGCGCCGCCAACACGAAACCGACTGGGTTGGTTGCTAGGTTGCTGGATTGCCCAGAAAGTTTTCCCATTAACTGTGACAACATCAGATAGTTTATTATGTTTTAATAACCTTTTTTGTTTTGTTTTGTTTTGTTTTGTTTTTTTCAGTGTCATGATTTTCCATTTATTTATTGTTTTTGCATTTACCAGACGTTCAGTCCCACTTTTCTGCATGTGAAATCTCAGAAATCGATTGCACAACTACAGTCACTGTATTTTATCTTATGCATGAAAATCATAAATTGGGGGGCGGGGGGTCAAAGTTAACAGTAAACATCGTTGTTGTTGTGTTACAGTTGTTGCTGTGTTGTGCATCTGCGCTTCTAAGTATCTGTAGCTTTTTTTTTGGGGGGGGGGGGGGTCGTTTGTTTTAACAAAAACACCAGCACCATTTCAGAAGGCGTTTGTGTCTGACAGTAGAAAATTATCGCTGATGTGCACTGAAAGCCATCCTTAAGTAATATGGCCTTCAAAACGCGCTGTCGGACATTTTTAGCATAATGGAACGTACAGCTCCGTAATACAGCAGTGTTTTCAGCCACTTTGTCATCCTGCGTTGGCATGGCAACAAACATTTCCGAAACGATCGGCGGTGCTCTACGTAGCTGGAACCTCACTTCAAGACAGAGCTTGTTGTGAAATGCACTTCCAAATTATTCTAATAACTTTCTTTAAGTATCCGTGATGGCAGTTCTGCCTCTCATGCACCCACCCCTCATGAATTTGTTCAGTTTTGCAGACAACATTGCATATATAACCATACAAATGACAAATTCAACTACTGAAATGCTCCCTCACAGAAAACCCTTTATAAAAATGGTGGTTTGGTAGTTTTTCCAGATTATACAAATGAGCAGTTTGAGAACAAATACGTTTTGAGATTATCTCCTAGATTGCAAGTATTTTTTAAAGTACTGCTACACTACTACATGTACTTTTCCTTTCATTTCCTGTACAGTAAAAAAAAAAAAACTGCTCTCACTTTTTTAGTTCAAACTACAAAAGGCCAGTGGTATTTGCACATTATAATGAAATACAACACAAGACAGATACTTGGGGTTTGGGGACATGGGGGTGATGTAAAAGTAAAAAGAAAGGAACGATATAATAAAACAAGCACCTCTCAAACCTCCATTGGTGGGAAACGGTGGATAAAATATAACTAAAATAATGAGATGATTTGCTAAGCTGTCATCATCTTAAACACTTTTGAGATCTAGGCATTTTGTACATAACGTACAACAGTAGCGCACAACGAGTTGAGAAAGACAAACCGAGCACGGATTGCATTTGAGAGGCTCCGTCGTCCTTTTCTCAACAAACACCTGCACAATGAGACTCAAACTGGATTTAAATTAAGCATTTACTCCATTCATCTTGTATTTTTCATAAAAGTTGGATGAGGTTCAAAGGTTGTTTGAAAACCTTGAGTGAGAATGAATATTTTATGCCAGGTCTCTGAAGTGATGGACAACATCAGAATTGCTGTCTGTCAATGTATTGATTTGTACCACCCGCCCCCTCACTGCACCTCAGTCGTCCCTGTGCTCTTCTGCTGTGGATGGTGTTGACGAGCTATAAGAAAAATCTTTGTGCTTACAGTGTCCTTGATAGAAGAGATTTGTTTGCCTTAGTATTTAACAAAGAGTTATTGTGCGAGAAAATTAATCATTCTGACAGATGATGACATTCAAGGGAAAGTAAAAGCTAAACACGAAGTGTAAATGTTTCCGAAAGTTAGTAATTAATAAAACATTTTCTATTCACTGAATAATATTTGCAAAAGCAGCATCAAGGCTGGAATTTCAGTCAGGATTGCAGGTTCTGTTATTTTAATAGTTATTGCTGACACCCAAGTTGACAAAGCTGAGAGATAACCTCTTTAATTTCATTTCAATTTTTTTTTACTAATATCGAAGTACGAGCGTCAGCATCCGTCACCGGTGGCCATAGTTTTGAACCACATCATCTTCAGACTGAGTTCTGAGCCTGCTTCTTAAGCTACTTATTATAAGGGAACTCTCTCTCTCTCTCTGCTGCGTCCTTACTTCAGTTGCGTTAACTTCGCGAACCCGTTGGAAGTTTGCTCAGACGCAGCATGTAAAGGCTGTGCTTCCAAATCTCTGAGGGGAGGCTTTAGAGAAGCTGAAAAACAGAAACATGACTTCCTTCTGATGACTTCCCGTTTAAACTCAGCAGAACTCAGATCTTAGAAGTCAAGTAAAGTTCTTAGAAAAACTTTGAAGACTATAATAGTATCTATATGTCACCATTTTTCATGTCGTCAAACTTTTTTTGGATAATTTTAGATTCTATTGGATCTCACATAAATTAGACTAATTAGAATCTGTTTGGTCTGCAGCTTTGGAAGCAGTTGACTCATCAAAAGCCCAAGAAATATATAGTGTGTATTTACGTAATTAGCTAATTTCCTGTTTATGTAAAACCATTTATTTTAATTGCAGTGAAAACATTTCAATTTAAACGTTACCAATACGTTGCATATTCCTATTTAATTTATGTGACAATCATGGGGAAAACGTCTGCCGTGAAAGTTGTTGAGAAGATTGTTGTCCACAAGGAGTGTAGCCGAGCTCATGCCATTGCCGAAAGGCCCGGACATTTCTATATCGAAGTGTGAGAATAGAATGTTGACTGGAAGGATAAAGTGTGGTAGGAAGAAGTCTGCAGGCAACAGGGTCGACCCCAGCTAATTCAGGAACATACAGGAAAAAGAGCTTCATGAGAAGTGGACAGACGCTTTTAGGAAATGTTCTATTTCCAGATGAAAGTGAATTTTGAAATTCATTTGAAAATCGAGGTCCCGGAGTTTGGAGAAAGGCTGGAAAAGCCACAGAGTCCAGGTTGCTTAAAGTCCAATGCGAAGTTTCCCCAGTCAGTGTCGGCCTACGGTGGTTTATCAACTACAAAGTGTTAGTGGTCACAGAGAAGAAATTTCCATCCAGAAGTCCCTCAGAGTTGGGGGAGAAAGTCAGATTGTTTTCCCATTCAGCTACTGGGACTGTTCTTATCATCAGAAATTGATATGACAGCTTGTAATTCTCATAATCTCATCAATTAGTTTTATTAGTTATACGAATTGTTTTATTTCCGGACTGTAGCAGACACTGTACTGTAGTCTCTTACGTGATAATAATTACATGTTTGTGTTACCATGTTGGAAAGTCTTTATTTCATGACCATCGAATTTAAAACAACAGCTTTTCTTCGGGAATATATCAGAGTATTTACGTGTGATTGTTGGAATCGTGTTTTAAAGTGAGTGAAGGCTTTTTTGACTGCGCTGGTGCGGCTTTGTCAGTCGCGCTGCCTTGCTGTGCAACAAAGTGTAGGGACGGATGATCCAAATCACGAAAAGGAAACCGAGGCAGAAATCGGCGACTTGAATAATGATAAGAAGAGGGCGGAATGTTTGGGAGTGTGTGAAGAAAATTGGTGGCAAAGAAACCAGTGTACTTTACAAAAGTGAATCATGGGTGGCAAGAGAGGCGAACAGAGGTTTGAAGAAAAAAGGCTCTGGTGGAGATGGATGAATGAGGTTGGAGATGGGGAAGTGGCGGGTGTGTGTGTGTGTGTGTGTGGAGAGACAAAGAAAGATGGTGGTCTGGTCTGTAAGAGAAAGTTGTAACGAGAGCAAGAGAAGTAAAGTGCGGTGAATTAATGAGGGCAACAGGGGGAGAGAAAGACGAGAAGGAGCAGGAAGTAGGGGAGGTGTGGGAGAGGGATGCAGGCATAAAGGCTAACAGAGGGAGCTGGAGGGAGGTCCTGAGCAGTGGGTAGGGAGAGTTAATAAATAATGTTCTCAGTAGTCTTCATACTGCTCCACTGAAACTGCTGCTGAAGCAAAATTAATGCTTATTATAGTTTTCTTCTACAGCATAGCCACATTTTTATTAATTCCACCTAATTTGCACTTAGTAAAAACTACTGATTTGAAGTTTCTCGGCCCTTTCGCTGTGGCCGCTACACACAAGATGAGACTGTATGTACAGTACAGTATGTACTGTACAGTATATGTGCAGCATAGGGAAAGATAGTTACTTGACTCTCCTCACAGGAACAAGGTCGATGCCGCTGAGTTACGATTTACTTTCACTCAAGTCATTTTTAAGTTTTTAATTTAATTAATTATTGCTCCTGACGCATCTCAATCTGCTATTATCTGTTCTGGCTCTAAAATGCTTTGTGCAAATCCAAAAAACTCCTGCAAAAACTGTGTCTGCACTTTGGGTGAGGCCAGCTGATTTATCTAGTGTGCATGGAGTCCTTTCTCTTCTTCTAATTGATTCTGGAGAGTTTATTGAGAGGCTGATATTGTTGTATGCAACGCCTGCAAATTGCCTGTCTACCAAGAAGTAATACATCACTCTAAATCCTGTTTAGCAGCTCCGTGACTAATGTTGCTCTTACATGAGTAAATGCAGTATGTTTACTGTATATAATCTACTTTTATTTTCTCGTGTTGCATTGCTTTGTCAGGAGCTGGAGAGATAACTTCTGTTGCCATAGAAACGCTCAAATAGAAAGGCGCACGTAATTTACTAAGTCTAAAAAGTTGCTCTGTGTGTCTAGAATTTGAAAACAACCTGTCATAATAAATTTGACGGGGGGGAAATGTTTAAAAATGAGGCTCCAGAGGACACGCGCTCAGAATAACAACGGTTCTGCCGGAGCCGGACTCATCCTCAGGTGCGAGTTCCAGAATCAGTCGGAGGCTCTGAATTCGAATCCGCATCGTTCCCGTTACACCACTAACAAATATACGCTTAACGTGAGGTTGACGCGTCTTCTGACAGTCAGGGAGCAGATGGCAAACATGTTCAAACACATCAGCCTCAGGTACCAAAGCTTAATTAACTCCTGATAATGACCTTAATCCGAAGCAATACTTTGAATCTATTGCAATTAAGATTCTGTTGATATAGATTTTTTACTTTTTTGTAGCGGCCCTGGGCCACACAATAGCAGCAGATAGACGGCACTTAAACACATTATGCATTCACACCAATCTCCCCGGTATTCCAGCTGTCACTGCTGGGCACATACCGCATGCACCGTGGGCAGGAAAGGGCAACACGGTGTAATAAATGATTGGTGTGGAAGCCTTCGTACGCGGTATCATCACCTACCTGTAGCGAAGATCCCGAAATAAACTTGTCTTTGGCACCTTTCAACCTGTGCATGCATTAGCCTGTTATACCAGCCTGATAACTTTGTAGCCTCGCACCTGTCAATATGATCATAGCTTGAACACCTACTCTTGTATGTGTATATATAGTGTAATTGTAGACCTTTGCATGGACGGTTGGCAGGGCTGGAAGGAGTGTTGCATTATGGGCCATTTGCACGATATCGTTCTGCCAAATTTTGTCAGATGCATAACTGCTCAGGAGTTTCTTGTAAGGAATCGACAATGTCAAGACCTGATTGATACACTGAGGCCGAGTGCTGATGCTCGGCTGTGTCGGGAAAACTGAGAAAAAGACAGTGTAACAAAATGTAAAGACCCAACGTGTGATTATTCAGTAGGTTTGTGGGGTGTGCGTGGACGTGCGAATGTGTAGCGACGTGTGGTGTAAATTAAAGACAGTCACATGTAAAGGAAGGTGTAAAGAAGAGCTCCAGAGGGAGAGAGGGGAGACTCGTTGATGCTGCGATAATACATTCGGTGCCTTCAAGGACCGAATCTAAAATGGGACACAAGCAGCATCTCAGGACAAGGTGCGAGCGTTCAGGCCACGATGGAGCCTTTTTAAAAATATATATTGGAAAGTTTCTGAGCCTAACTGCTACCAAACTCACTCTAAAGCTTTTGGGACTAAATCCCCGGAACCCAACATGGCTGTGGTTCCTGTCGCCAAATTACAGGTCACCGCTGTTGGGTTATTTGCGAATGTCCCAGGTACGACTTCTAAATAAACACAGCCGGAAAGGAGCCGTGTTAGTTTTTCACTTGTAATGAAGCAAGAAACTCTTAATGAAGAGACTGCGTCTCCTGACTAACCTCCTGCAGAGAATTGGAAACGGGAAAGAGTTTGCCGCCGTGCTTTGAACAGTATTAACATCTTGAAGGTGTTTGCAGAATACGGTACTCTTAAGACAATAATGATGAAAACAAATCTGATACTGACACTTTCTCTGGCGCTCATAAGATTTAAATATCAAAGTGTAAGTTCTCTCTGTGCGCAGTCGGTTTGAAGTCAGCTCCGTGTTTCTCAAAGCCGAAAAGCTCGCCTGTAGTTTCCTCTGACTTACACACAGAAATAAAAGCGTCTCCACCGAGCACATCAAATGACTGCGGTGTCAAAAATCTGAGTGATGAGATAACTTTCCCCCCCAAAAGGAAAGCGCGGCCACGTCGGCACCGAGAGTGGATTCAAAAGATGCTTCTTTACTCCAAAGTTTGACCTCCTCTGGTTTAGTGAATCGACGTCTGAATGTTATATTTTATACATCAGTAGATTGACGCACCTGCCGCACGGGGCTAAATCAAGCAGTAATGTTTCATATTTTATATTATTGCATCAACGCGTTGTTCATCAGACTCTGGCAAGTAGCTCCAATTTAGAATAGACAAGCAGGGCAATTACTTTCAATAAAAATCACAATGCGAAAAGGTAGAATAGAAGAATAATATTCCTCCACGCCGGTGGTTATGTCTTTTGGGCTTTTTTAAATCTCATTTACGACTCAGTTTTCTTAATGAGCAGGAGGTAAAGCTGACCCGAGCTGAATTGTTTTGACACGAGTAGCCCTGTTTGACTAGACACCATTATTACCTATATCCTCTTCTCTGACAGGGTCGGCCCAATTTGTCACATTACATAGCAAAACACTGTTAAAGAGTGTTGTCTGAGCGCGATTGAATAGGAAGTAATATTGTACTGTACGTAACCTGAGCGGGAACACACATGCGTACAGATATGCACGGAATGAAGAGCTGGAAAGGTCAATAAGATCCACCAATTACTGCCACTCATTACTCAGAGCGGGGAGAGAGCGAGCGGAGGATGAAGCAGTGGGCTGAGAGAGGACAGCTGCTGCTGAAATGATAATGGTACTTACAGTAGGACAAATAATCCGTCTTTCTCGCCGTCTCATTGTCCCTTCTAGCATCCCCCGCCCTTTTTCCTCACTTGATGTATGTGTATTTTTTGTTTTGTTTTTTCCTCCTCCCCTCTTTTGCCGTGATTTTTTTTTTTTTCGTCTGGCGTCTCCTCTCGTCTCCAACCGCAGGAACGAGACGGGCGCTGGCATTGTCCCCGCGCCACCTTTTCTCCGCTCTCATTTATTTCAATTTGTCATGCTTTGCTCTCCTCCCTGGGCGCAGCGCGGAGGGCGGGTTGAAGAGGAGCACGTCGCCACAAGTGAGGAGAGATGGGCGAAGAAATTGCTATCTCCACTTTTGCCATAATGAAACATTTAGATGCGGGCGCAGCTATGCCGCCGCATTAATGGCTTGCGATGAAGGAGATAGGGGTGGGGGAGATGGGGGGGTTGAAGGAGGAGAAGGGGGCCAGGCAGTCATACCACTTCACCCTAATAATCCTCAAATCCAGGTCAGACAGGAATACCTCCACATAATCAGCGCTGCCACATTCCCTCTATGAGC
Source organism: Macropodus opercularis (assembly GCA_030770545.1). Classification (NCBI taxonomy): domain Eukaryota; kingdom Metazoa; phylum Chordata; class Actinopteri; order Anabantiformes; family Osphronemidae; genus Macropodus; species Macropodus opercularis. The sequence goes on along the minus strand of CM061095.1, from coordinate 7,003,312 downwards.
TGCGATTCTGTGGCTTGAAAGGGTGTTTGTGGTGTGTGTGTGTGTGTGTGCGTGTGAAGTCAAGGTGATGTAATGTCTGTGTGCTTGCATGTCTAGCCCGACATGTCTCTAGGGGCACCCTCAGGCGTCATATTTCCCCTTGAAAGAAATGAATATTGACATTTTTCATCTCGAGCTAAATTTGATCGTTAGCAAACTTCCTTTGAACGGTCCTTGCGTTTGTATCGTAGCAGGTATCCTCTAGCGTTAAAGTGGCTGAGATGAAACCCGAAAATAATGATTGACTGCCCAGATGGATACGCAGCCTTCGCGTCGGAGAAGCAGGAAGAAAACGGACACAGAGCCCAAAACCTCGACCTCGCTCGTTTCCCACAATTTTTCTCTTTTTGTCATCTTTTTCAAGAGGAACACCTCAAAGCAACAAGTCCAAGTGTTGGCTTCATTCTCCAAGCCATCCCACAGCCGTATGGGGCTCTGAACTAAAGCTGCAGCACTTGTTTTTTTTTTCACAGCTCAGATGTTTAACTTTTAAAAGAGGCCATTAATGAAATATTGGCATTAATATCAGAACAAAATCAAAGCAGTCCGGGAGATTTGTTCTCTTTTGAGATGTCTTCTACTAACTTTCAAGTTTCTTAGTAAATTTCCAACAAGCACACTGACATGTCACATGAGTGTTTCTGCGATGGGTCTGCCCCCCAACACTTGTCACATCAGATCAATCGGCTAATGTGCACCGGTGCTGCTTCGAGGCTTGGTGCTATTCTTTATCTCTGGCCAGTAACTGAGTATGACGTGGGGGGGGAGATGAAGGCAAGACTAGATCATCCTGGAGTTGGAGTTCCACACACATGGAAGATTTTCAATTTCCTAATCAGCGAGCATAGAGAAACGGTTGTATATAATGTTACAATGTTTTATGATGAACAGGCAGAAGTGCAAAAGGGCTCCAGGATACTAGCCTCCGTGAAATATAGTATAAACTGTATGAAGATGCGGATTAAGATGACAATATGAGGTGTGTGGTGAATAGGTCGATGTCATCGATGTCCAGCTATATAAAATAATAAATACACACGCTTTTGCAATTGGATGGATGATGGACATGCAATGTTCATACATAAATTAATTACTAGTAACAGCCTGAGGGGTGACTGTTTATCTGAGCCAGCTCGAGCTAATGGTTCTCACGACAGGTGGCCATTCATGCACAGTGGCTACAGTGAGGGACATTATTACCGACTATCCATTAAGTAGTTATGTGTGAATATGATCACATAACCATGTATATATACTGTATAGATTTTTTTAATTTAGGCATTTTGAATCTTCCATACACCTTTAGCTACGTGCACATACAGTATACGTCGAATGACATTGTTCCAGCCGAAATGGAATCGTTTCATCTGGTTTCACTCGTGAAGATAAAAGAGCATTTGGTACGAGCGCTTCAAACACACAGTCAAACAAACAGACGCTGCACTTGATTTGTCACAACCATGAGTCATCAGAAAGGCGACGCCACCACACAGCGTTTGTTCGAGATAGGAGCAGACTCGCCGACGTGTTCGAGCGAAAACTACCGTGAACAGCGGCAGAGATACTCTCACATCGTACGGGAGAGCTGCCTCTTTTTTTTTTTTTTTTTTTTTAATGAATGCCTTTTTAACTCGTGCTGCTGCTTCTTTTGTCATCCTCAGACACACACTGTCTGTAAGCTAATGGCTGCCAGAGCCCAACGGCCTGCATAACTCTTCACCGTCTGACACTGTACTGTCATATCCGGCCGAGGCTTCATTAATTCTCCATCCCAGAATCAATGACTCGCCTTTGTAACAGATTTGCAGTCTCAGGCACTTTCTTCTTCCCTTCTCGTGCTCTCTCTTCTCACTCGCGCTCTCTCTTTCTTCCTCACACCATCCTTCACCCTTCTTCTTCTTTTTTTTTTTTAATTCTCTCCTCCAACCTCAAGGGAAGAGATGTAAAGATGAATGACAACGCGGCCATTTTACCACAAGCAAGAAATGTCCTACAGGTAATGGAAAGTGTGTGTGTGTGTGTGTGTGTGTGTGTGCATGCATTCCTGTTTCACACACAGCTGTACGTGCAGTATGCATAGGAGAGCCCCCGCGTCTGCGATCTCCACCGATAACTTTGTGGGAATAAATGCTGCCGTGTGCGTGGGCTTAAATCAAGGGCGACATCTCAGCCAACAGGGTATTGACCTTTAACCCTGCACTGACACTTTGCATTATACTCCTTTGACGGCACTACTCTGAATATTTCTATGACCTTTGGACTAATATGTCATTTTTCATTTCGGGTCTAACGTTGCTGTGCGGCTCAAACAATTTATGAGGCTTCATTGTTTGTTTGCTTCTTTAAAGCCACAGTAAGAACAGGATCGATGCATGTGCAACAGATTCTTAACTTAAAACGCTCGGTGTCTTCCCTACTTTAAATTTCCTCATGTTTATGAACTGGAGATGCTGGCGTCGTTCCCTCAGCGCCTAATAAATTCCAGCCGTTAGTTAAAAGTCAAACCTCTATTAGCTCCTGTCGTCATCTCTGTATCTGATTGCCTGCTACCACTGCGTATGTTTAACTACCGACATTTAGATGATAATGGAATACCGCGGCTCCCGCTACATCTTATCTCCAACTGCTCTTATTCTCCCACTTTGCTGGGATCATCTCAAACAAGGACATATCAGCAGGACTTAACACTTGTCACTCATAATGGGCGGAGAGAGAGATAACGCTGGGCCCTCTGTCTCGCATTCGACCCTCCGGTTTGTCAGGAGACTCAATCAATGTGTAATTACCGTGGATGGCTATCATAAAAAAAAACAATGCCAGGATCCCTCTCAAGGTTATCCGCCTAATTGTGTTATTTATAAATATGAAATGGTTGTAAATGCAGCTGCCACAATAGACGAGGCTAACGGCTGATGAACATGATATATTTCCAATTTGCAGTGTAAGATCCATGTGGACAGGTCGATACGGCTAAGAGCTTTTCTGACTGTGGCTAATAACACTGATAATGAAGGTTTGCGCTCAAATCAGGCTCTTTGGTAAGACAGATAAGAACGAAGAATTCATTCGAACACGCTTGACACCTCAGTGGTTTCAGTGCTACTGTGTTATTTTACCCAACCTTCCAAAGGGAAGGTGTGAAATTGTATCGAACAAAGTCAAATTTAAAGGAAAGAACCATAAATTCTCCAATGGTGACCTTGATTTAGCTATGAAAGCAGGCTTTTATTTCAAAGTGGATTGGAGTAAACTTTGTTTGAGTATTTTCCAATCTGGCGTTTTAAGTGTCATATTTAATTATGTAAGTAAGAAGATTCAGTTTTCTTATTTCTATGTAAAAAGCTTCAGTCTCGCTGACTGATTAGCTCCTTGAGGACATTAATGATCACATATGGATCGATCTGATCGTCAGGAGCGAAGTTCGACAGTCGAGTAGTTTAACACCGAAGCTAGTTTTTAAAAGGGCTTAAAATAAATGTGTAGGAAGGAGGAAACCTGTTTGTTATAGCATAACTCACACCTGAACAAGAGTCTGTGCTGCAATTTATAGGAGCTGTTGTTGAAAATACTGACCCAGAATTTAAGAAGCGCTAATACATCCTGAATAGCTCAATTCTGCACCCGTCATCTCTTTTAATCCCCTGTTTCTTCATTTGACTACCGACCTCCTCATATCCCCAGGCATCTATCAGCTGTCTCCTCCTCAGACAGTCTCGGTGAGTCAGGCTCTCTCATCCAACTCCTCCGCCCCCCCATCACCCCCACCAACGGCAGCACCTGACGGCCCTCGGGGAACCGTGTCAATCCCAAGACTATAAGAGAAAGCCTGACAGGTGCCTCCAAGGACAGTCAGCTCCCCTTTGCTCCCCTGTTCAGTGGAGGATGAAATTAGCCTGCGGTGGACCATCCATGGTGGTGGGTCACTCCAGACAACCAGGCAGCTATGCCTGACCACCACTTCTCCCTCTGCGCCTCCGCCGCGCACCCGCAAACTTCTGCCACCTTCTCCGCACCCTCAAGCCTTCGCCAGTAATTCCTGCGCACCATCCGACTCCCATCACATCCCATCCTGCCTTTTTTTTGCCCCTCGTCTTAAAGCCATTTAACCCCCAGCAGAGGGCAGAAAAGCAGAGGCGCAGAGGTGGGAGATTGCCCAATTCACATGCACTTAGAGAAGCCTGCTGTTTAAATCAAAGCCTGCTTGGTATTCCGTGAGGGGGGGCGGGAGTGTTGTTATACCTGCATCTGTCACGTAGCAGGAGTAGAACCGCTGTATGACTTCTGAACACTCTCAATACTACTTTCATCTCACTTTTCTTCTCACTGGAATGTTAGCATCCTTATTGTTCCTTGCCAATTTCTCTCGTTTTGGTTCGAGATAAATTTCCCATCTAGCTGCGGGGTCTGACTTTTTACAGAATCCTCTGAAGTCTGTATCCGTTGCTTACGAGAATGCAGCGATGTGAGAGTTGTGTAATATATGCCACACCGAGCTCCCCTCCTTTGCATATCAGTAAGACAGCAGTTAAAGACCCAAAATAGCTGCACCATTCAATCTCATCCAATCCCCAAAACACAGGCCTGGTCGTTCACAAGTATCCATGCCAAAGTCCCCAAAGTTAACGGCGCAATTACCGTGAGTGTCTATTAAAGGGGGCATAAAAGATGGCTGAGTGTGATTCAGCACTGTGTCAGGCGAAATGAAAGAGCCAAGATGAGGAGGAAGAGGTGTGATCTCCCATCTTGGAGCAAAGGAGGACAATTACAGCACGTTTTAAAAGGATGAGCTAAGGGCTTGTCTTTAGAGTCTATTTATCCCAGAACGAGCTGAGGAGCTGGGAACGGAGTGGGAAACTTGCTGTGCTGTATGACACCAAGGAGGAAACCAAATTGCTGCCATTTGCCCTTCCTTGAACTATTTGCTTCCCCCGTGCAGTAATTTTTAGGGATGCCAAATGGTGCAGTTGGAAGAACCTGTTGCTGTATCTTCAGTTTAAACTCTCAACAATAATAAATGACATTACAATGAACTGTCTTTTGCGGTTTGGTCAGCATTTTCTGTTTTGTGGAAGCTCAGACCAAATCATTTCACTCTTCCCCCAAGACGGCCAGGGTCCCCCGGCAAGGCAATCTTTTTATAAATTGCTTAAGCTCAGGGGTGGAAGTAAAATATGGCAGGTCAAAGACGAACACTTCCCTCTGTGCCAAAGTTAGACAGAAAGGGGAAGCCAATAAATGCGAGCCGTTGTTGTCACTTTCAATAGACATCACAATAAAGACGCTGCGTTTCAAGCGAACGCTCCCTTAAAATGTCATAGTTTTCCTCAGGAGCCATAAAGGACAACGTCTCTTTAAAAGCAATATTGGCAGTAAACATACAAGGCGGCCGCTGTCTATCTGCTTTTTTCCATCAGAGCGTGTGCGGGATGATAATCGCTGCGGAGGTGCAGCACCTGCAGTCGTTGAACTTTACCTTTTTCACAATTATTGGATCTTCGCCAGCGGGAAGGTTCTGCCGCGCTCAAAAAGCAGCTCTTTTTACCTGTGGAAGAAAATCCTTACAATTCTCCTGCGCTTCCATCACGAGACATTTACATAAATATGCGTTGCTCGAAAATCCCTCCAGTGTTCTCTGCTTGTCAGCAACCAGACGCTTCCATGTTATGTCAAACCAGTGTCACTTATCTTTTTAGAAACCTCTACAGCCCCCTGGAGTCGAGTGTGAGGGCATCTTCCCTTATTTCTTTCTTTATTTTTGTGCTGTTATTATATTCTCTCTCTGTCATCAGCTTCAAAATGAATTATCCAATTTATTACTAGGAACTGTGTTGCTGCACAGTTGGTAACTAGAAGTGACATTGCAGGCGCGCACCAATCTCAAAGTACTTCTCTGTTGTCTGACATTCATCTTAAATTAGATTCAGCTGCAGCTTTGTTTCCATAAAAACAGCAATTCAGGATGTGTGAGGAAAAGGCAGGACAGTTGTTCATAACAAGTCCTGTGACACTAAACTAACCAAAACTCCATCTGGAGGCACAGAGTAGCAACATATTATCCCATCTTGCGTTATCCATTAGGGTATTAAAGCAATAGACGGAATAGGTTTTTTTTGGTGACGCCAGCTTGTTTGTGCACTGAACATGGGTGAATTTCTAGAAAAGGGGTTTGTGCCTCGAAAACCTTCAGACTAAGAGACATGTGGCTACAAACAGTTAGTTTTTCTTTCATCGTTCCAACGTGTGCTCAAATCCTTCTTCTGGTGGACATATAAGTACTCAGGCATCTACCGGTGGACATCTGGGCAGTTTCACAATATGGGTGCAACGCATAGTGTGGCCACTTTGAAGGCAGATGTTTTTTCTCGCTGAGTGTCGTTTGAAGACCAAGATCAAGATCAAGGGAAGGCAAATTCATTCGGTTTTCGCTGTTCATACCGGCACTTGATGAGGATGGTGATGCTGGCACAGTCTACAGTGACATGACGTGGCTCTGGTTCATCCTTGATAAAAAGGAAAAGAAAACAACACCTTCCAGTTGTGTTACTCCGAACGTCTGGCGGGTGGAAGGCACCGTGAGGTATCGTGGCCTTTTGCCTGAAACAGGAAAACCAGGACTGCATTGCCAACAAGGACCCGGTCGTACCAAATGGAAATGAAATGAAACTAAATGGAAATGGAAGAAAACAAGAACAAAAGCAAAGAGGGAAATTCTCACAATTATGTATTTCATGGTAGAGTGAGTTGTTGACATATCCAATTTCTGACCTGAGACACTTGCTGTGTCTTTGTGTAGCGGAGAGAGGTTACACGGGAGGTTGTGGCATAACAGATTAGTGTGTGTGTGTTCATTTGATTGGGCTCAAAGCAGTGGAGCTGAAGCCCAGTAATAAAACATTGTGTGTATTGAATATGTTGTGTAAATAAGCCTTCAGTATTAGGGCTCGGCTGTTTATTTTCAGTTGGAGCTCTTTATGTGTGTGTGTGTGTGAAATCATCGTTTCAAATGTGTTAGAACACACTCAATGCCCTTAGGCGCACACACACACACACACATACACATACACTTCCTGTCTCGCATTTCCTGGGGCGCTTTAACACCTCCATCACCGTTCCAGGCTCTTAAGACCAGGCCGACATGAGGAGCGCTGCCGTTAGTCACCGCGAAGTGAGAACGCAGAACAAGCAACCGCTCGTAGAATTAAGTGACAGCTTATCATGAGCCTGATTGGTTTTAAAGTAAATGTGTTTTGTTTGCACACGTTTCCCGGCTAATTGCACAGCTTTGTTTTCTCCAGCATGGGATCTGTCACCGCGTGCGAAGCGTCTTCAGCTTTTACTCATCAACGAAGATGTGTTAGTTAACTTGAACAGTATAAGCTGTTCAGACACTTGGCGTCTCTTCTTAATTGCACCCTATTGCAATTAAACAAGAGTTTCCAGAGGAGGATGTGGGGCTTTTTGTTTTTTTTTTTTTAAACATGCCTGCTTTGCCTCTGCCTGAAGCTGACCTGGTGGCTCACCAGTCTCATTGTCATAATTACCATCATCACAATCGCTATTATCTTAATTGGCCTTATCTCCTCGTTAGCTGCTCGTTAGCTAATTGAATCGGAGAATATCCCGTCAAACGAGACAAAAGGCAACAGACGGAGATCAAGAGGAGACATCTGCCTGTTGAGAGAGGAGAGAAGCTACCAGCGACTGTCGTCACGGCGACTTCTCTGTCCCCGCAGATGTACACGTGTGCGCGGAGGAACATGAGACATGAGAAGGAAGTGAGGAAGTGAAAAAGGAGCCATGTCAGTCAGTGTAGAAGCTCTGTATGTCTAAAGGCTAATTAGGGTGTGGAAATGCTGTAATTACAGCTTAGGAATGATCATCAATTAAAGTACAGAACAGGTTATCAGCTTGCCATTTAATGACTGAGGATTATTTTAGAAGACTTAGAAAAAAAAAAAGGAAGTTTGCTGCGACTGGATGAAACGATCCTGCTCAGTTTCAGATTTAGCAGTGAATCATTTATGTTTTTTTCCTAGAACCAGCCTTGCTTTGTTTTTGGCTGAACTTGTTGGTCACAATTATCCCGACACAAGCCGTCGTCGTGAGTTGGTGCCACCATAGCTGCGGCGCTGTGGTTTGAAATGAGTCGCCGGTTGTAACCCAGCCCTGGAACTGGCTTAGTGAAGAGAGCAGCTATTTTTTTTTCTCACTTCATGAATTCATCAGCCTCTTTTCTTTCCCCGTTCTGCTTCCATTCCTCTTTTTTTATGATGCTGTCCCACCTTCTTTTTTTTTTTTTTTTTTTGCCCTGTGGCAATTTTCCCACTAATTTTCGCTCTTCCTCCTCCTTTCTCCAGCGCTTTTTGTCTCTGAATTGACTTCAGCTGTAATTCTCTCTCTCTCTCCTTCCCTCTCTGTCACTGTGTATTGCTGTAGGGCTGTGGAGTCTGGTGGTGTCACTGGTAATAGGGTCCCATGGGAGCTCTGTACACTACGGTTAAGGTCTGAGAACTGCCTGCATAATAAGGAAAGGAGGCTTGTCCTACTTTAAAAAAAAAGATCTGTGTCTAGTCATGTATGTGTGTGTGTGTGTGTGTGTGTGTGTGTGTGTGTGTGTGTGTGTGTGTGTCTGACAGAGTTTGAGGTATGAATATCGTGTAGTGCATTTAACATTTTGAAAACACACTGTACTCTCTAGTCATAACTCATCGACCAGCAAACAACAAACATTTAATGCAGCTGGTCAAAAGTTGTCAGTCAAACCCAAACTTGCTCAGTTGGAGCGAAGCCGCACTAACGCGCCCTCCGAAGATCAAATGAGGTCCGTCCAGCCGAGGCTGGTGGTGGTACGCACCAGGAGTTCCCCACATCCCGAAAAAAGGCCTCCTGTGTTTAATCGTGGAGGCAAACGTCTTATGAGTAGAAATGAGGAGCCTGTAAATGAGTTGATGGGAAAAGCCTCCCACTGTGATGCTTTCAAGCCCCAAAAAAACGTCAGTTTCCTTCCAAACGGCATTTAAAAGAAAGGAAAAAACTTGAGGATGGTTCCGAACAACCCCCTGCAATGCAAACAATCAAGCCATTTATCTCAAGCATAACTAGCCTGATGCATAAATTTACGTGTAATGCTTTCATTGCTTTGAGAAAGCTCTCCATGAGGCTATCCATTTGTGGACTCTGATTAATAATCTGCAGTCAGAGTGTTTTCATGGACTCTTAAACTAAAAGTCAAACTACTGAATAAAATCTGTGATGTGTTACACTAGAACATATGTCTCCATCCACCGTACGAGAAATGAGCTCACACCTGTCCAGACGTGAATCAGTGAAGGAGGTGGCGCCCGAGGTTCCTTGACTAAACACCAGGAACTTGAATGCCACTCAGGGTTTTTGCGTAACCTGCGCCAAAATAAATCAGCTACAGCAGCTACGGTTGTTCGTCAGGTTGGTTTACCTGTCGCTCCTCGTCTGTGTCTGCTGCGCTTCTGCTAGAAACTACACACTCAGCGCTGAAGGGTTTGAAACGCTGAAGTCGATGAATAGTTGCAGTAGCCGTGGGTGAAGCTGTGAGGAAGCAGCTTGTTTTTCCTAATAACGATACAGATTTGGACATATTAATCTGGTGATTGCGAGAGATTTCATTTCCGATGAATCGTTCATCTAAATCTACATTATTGGTAAAACTGAAGCAGCACTAGTTGTTTAATCACACTCCATATGGACTATCAATAACCTGCTCATACACAATATTAAATGTATTATTTAATTAGACATTTTATAGAAACTCATCCAGTTTGCATTAGGCTGCATGGAGGCCTAATTAAATTGGGATTTCATTAAGATTTCACATGGTCCTTTGCCTGGATTTTCTACTGTACGCAACCTTTCTCGTTTATTGCATTTCATTGCTATTCACTTCCTTCTAAAGTTGTTCTGTAGTGACTCATACTTCTTTAATTATAAGGGTCTTTTTCAAGGCTGAATTTGCTGGGTGGCCTTTTTATTTAAATAAGTCTTTACTTTTTTTAAATTATTTCATTTTAGCATCTCTTAATTGAGACGTTTCTTCCCATTTTCACTCACCAGTGGCTCCCTCTTGCACAAATAACCACTCACAGGTCGCTTTTCATTTTACTCGCGTAAATTACATGTGACATTTTTTTTGCGTACCTGCCTTTGCTCAGTGGCTCCTCAGCAGCTCAGTTTTCCAGCCTCTCTAACTGCCACCCTACTGCCTCGAATAAGGAAAGGAGGTCCCGGAAAAAAGAAGAAATAAAGCTTTATGTTATTAAATTAATTCAGCTGAAAAGACGAAATCCCATTTCTCCTCCGGGGTTCGGCAGCCTATCGGGGCAGACGATGTAACAAGGGTCTTGGTGCTGCAGAGTCTGAGAAGGGTCAGAAGTCCTGAGAGTCAGGTGGGTTTTATAAGTCTTATCTGACATTTGTCTTGGGGGACAGGCCTGGAGAGATAATTGGAATAGTCTCTCTCTCTCTCTCTCTCTCTCTCCCTCTGACTCCCCCTTCTCTCTCTCTGTCGCTCGGCCCCTCCCCTATACATACACACACCTTCAGCACGTTCATCTTCAAGTGCGCGCAAAAGTTGGTCTGCGAAACTCAGCCTCGCATCTCTTGAGGTCTTATCTTTCCGTGAGACGCCTGCAGTTGGCATTTGGAGACGCGCACGCGCTGACAACCAGCTGCCCCTCACTGCCGCTCGCAGCAGGCCCACACGCGCAAGCTGTGAGCGAGTGCGTGTACGGGTGAGACAAGCGTGTTTGTAGGCATGACGAGGCAGCTATGGGCTCGGGCTGACCTCACGTTGACCCATGTGTACTGCAGTGCGTGTTCGAGGTGCATGAGTCACTATTCGTGCATTTGTTTTATTTATTTATTTATTTGTTTGTTTGTTTACATCTGGTGTTTACGCGTGTGTTGCTTCTGCGCAGCTGCCTGGTGGAGGCGATGGTACGCGCTGATTATACCGAAACGCTAGGGGTTGTCAGGAAGCCAGCAGGCAGCCTGGGTTTAGCCGCAGCGGGAGGTGGCACCAGCATCACCATTACGCCAGCCCCAGTTTCAAAGAAGCGCAGAAATATGCCAGGCCGGACAAAAGTGTGTCTCTAATGCGTTTCATTTCAGCCTGAGTAGACCTGCCGTATGGAAGCAACGTGTCATTTCTGCTTAATTGCCAGTGTGAGCTAAGGTGCTGGTCATTTTCAACGGACTGTGTTAACCACAAACATGTTTTTACTAAGATGAGCTGACATTTAAATAGTTTGCTGTCAAAAAAGTAAGGAGAAACTCGCGGTGATGGTGGTTTTGCATTTTGGGGTCTTGAGAGCTGCAGTAAACTCAGTAGTACAGTACATGTGCGCTTGTAACTTCACTGTATCACTGCAGGGACTGTTAATAGCCACCATACATATATATACAGTGCAGCATGAGGGTACTGCTCTATGCTCGGCTCCCCCTCAACTACAGTCTGAGGAGCAGTCAAACACGTTCTGGTTGTCTTAACAATAAAACAGCATCAGGGACTGAATGATGTATTATACACCCAAGATTTACCTCTTTTACATAACGTGATAATTAAGAGCTCAGATACGACAGGTACCCAACCAGGGTGGAATGACGTAGAAACGCAGGATTTATAATGATAATTAATCATGCAAATAGGGTTTCAATGAAACCTTTAAAATGGGACTAGTCTGATAAAAATCTTTGGCAGTGAAGTATCCAAAAGTCCTTTTTCCAAAATCGTTCTTGGGGAAAAGCCATCTCATAATCGGGGACAATCTCATTTAGATGCCAAAATGGCGCTTCATTGAAATAAAAAGGCAAAAAAACGCCAACATAAGTCCAGACAGACTTAAACTACTAACTTTTACATTCAGAGACTGTCCTTAGTGACACTGCTCCAGCCTTCAACTACACAACGATACGATGCAAAGGCTGCAAAACAAAAGGCAGAAAAGAAAATGAGCAGAGCAGTCAGGCAGCAAAAGGTAGTGAGTGTACGCTGGAATGAGCTATTGTTGTGGCCCCAGTTTGTGGTTGAGCCTTCGCGACACGGGCCACGATGAACTCTGCTACGTGGCAGCTTTGTTCCGCCATTTCCATTTCACCCTCACTGATTCTTCATTAGATTAGTCTGTACAATAAAATGCAGAGCGAGGCGAGTTCAACACGTGTCCTGTTTGACATTATCTGCACCATCGCTTCAGCCGAACCTGCAGCATCGCAACGAGGGGGGGGGGGGGGCGTTTAAATTTCCCAGAAGCAAATGTAGGCACCAGAAAGTTTGGTTTGAAAGTTGGTGGGGGCCGTTTTTTTTTCTTTTTTGGAGAAAAACGAACTTGAAAGACCAAAGGGTATCCAGCGGCGTGTGCGGACACAGGCAGACGTGGAGACATTCCCTGCTTAAGGTTTTAAATAACAGAGCGCAGAGGGAAGAAGCGGGACGAGAACAGAGAGAACAGTAGCAGAGCTGGGCAGAACAGAAGAGGCTGCTGTAGCTGGTCATTAATAGTCAACCAGGATATACCGCGGGGGGATTGCAGACCGTGCAGGCAGCTTGATAATTCAATCTGTCAAGCGCACGCTACAAGCTCGGCCAATTAGCTGGAGAGGAGGCAGGTCTGACCCCGGCATCTCCCCATCCCTGCCTCCCTCATCCCTTCTCCCTTTCCAACATTCCTGGCGTGTGGTACACCAACATCTATGCCAGTTAAACTGTCAGTCCTGCTGAGGTCAGAGACAACAGAGAAGCGTGCGCGTGGCTCAGTGCACGGAGGATCACTCCATCGGTTGCGTCTGTTGTAAGAAGGGAGAGACGTCGTATTTACGGACAGATGGCTCAGCAACGGCGGCTTGTAATTGACGGCTAATTGCAAACACTCGGCAGGTGTGGGAGCTTTTCAAACAAAATGAAACCTCGGTGATTCCTCCCTTTCTCTTGCTAATTTATAGTAACTTTGCCTACTTTCCTTTCCGCTGCCACATCTGGTTTTCCTCTCGTCGCAAAGGAGGCGAGCAGGGTACCAGAAGCACTCCCGCTGCCTCATCCCACGCACCTTTTTTACCTTTGTCGGGTTTTTGGGGCCGCATCTCGTCGCTCCTAACAAATGACACAAAAGCTACTAATTAAAACGCTTAAAGACGGCAAATAAATGCAACGCGGGGGTGTTTGCGTGGAGGGGAGGGGAAGCGCGGAGGAGGTCGACGTGCCAAGTGACGAGGAGCACGCGCTTGGGAAAACATCCTTTCATGCCCACAAACATACTCAGGAGAAAAGAGTGCAAGGTTGCAGCGGAGTGTGAAAGGAAGGAGTCGTAGCGAGTGGCACACTGTCAGCTGACCTCAGATCCAGACTGATTGGGCTTTTTATTGTAAGGATGGAATAATGTCACAGAAACTCTGTTCTGCAGGTACTGTGTAGAAGCAAAGCGGCTACTTATGCTACGCTTGTGATTTTTCATTAAATAATATACGTCACATGACAATCATTTCTTCAAAAGACAAAAAACGGGAGGCGATGTTGTGAAACCCAGCTTGGGTAACACCTACGGAGAGACACTCGAATACCAAGCGAATGTTAAAAGGCTTTGGGGATCATTAGAATTCCACTTGCGCGCTGTCCAATTAGAGGCGTTCCTGCACAGTCGAGCTCTGCTGTGCTGTTGAAACCCATGCAGCTCGACTCCGCGTGTGCTGTAGAGTCTCCGTATATTTAAGCGTCACCGCGTTTCCCTTTCTGCAGCGGCGAGGCCGTCGTGCGATGAAAGGCTTCTCTTGTGCGTACCGTGCTGCTGGAGAAACCCACTTCATAATCATATCTGTTTTTGAAAGTGCTTCACCAAAAGACGAATCTCTGAAGAATTATTCGCAGGGAAACTCCAGACAGGCTTCCGTGGAAGTGTACTCTAACTTCCTGTGAAGGGGAGAAAGATGTAAAGTTGTGCATCAAAGAGCCTCAAATGAGAACCCCCCCCCCCTTTTTTTTTCCCCTGACCACCAAAAAAAAAAAATCTAGTTTCAAATGATCTCTCATATGAACATCTTCAGAGAAGTCCAAAGAGGTTTCAGAGAGTGAGCGCTGAGGCAGGTGGAGTGGGACAGACGGAAAGAGAGAAAGAGCCAGAGGTGGGGAACAACAGAGTGGGCTGGATGAAGAGGGAGAACAGCAAGAGACTGGTGGCGTGGAACAAAATCTGGCTCCCCTTCATCAGGAGTAGCTGCCTCAGTGAAGATGACTTTTTGGGGTTAGCGCAGAAGGGACCCCCCCCCCCCCCCTCCCTCCCTCCTCTGACGCACTGGTGCACGCAAACACAAATGCTCCTGCACAGACCTGAAGTCTTATTCCCTTCAAAGGACCAAAGGCTCGTTTTTAGCCGAGGGAGAACTACCATCCAAAAAAATAAAAATATAAAAATACACACAAATACGGCAAACGCGCGTCCTCTCGACTCACAGTAAATACAAAGTTTTTAACCCGTGCCTCGCGGTGCAGACGTGTTTTCTCGCCGACGAACTGTCAGGCGGCAAAGCCGACGTCGTTTGATCATGCGAGTTTTTTTTTTGACACGTTTGCCTTTGCTTGGGAGTGTCAATTAGCAGCTGGAGATCAGGAAGCCCTGCCAACGGAAAACAAACCTTTGTCTTTTTCGCGTCGACTTCAGAAGAACGAGGATGAAAAGAAACACGGGGAAGACAAAGAGGGGGATGTGTGTTAGATTAGCATGGCAAACATCTCTGACACTTCTGATTTGTTTATAGAGCGCCAGTACCAGTCAGCGGCCCTCTCGCTATTTTGTACTACATTTAGACAACGTTTATCCTGGTTCGGCTGCCCTCGAAAGGTCACAGCTGTGTGAGAGACACTCACAAATGATTGGTACCGAAATTGTGTGTGACGTGGGACAAGTTGCGGCAACGTCGCCTCTTGAGAAGTTTCACTACTCATCCAAGTAGATCCGTCGCCTGATGAGGAAGCTTCTTGGACGCGCAGTGAAAGATTTTTATTCTTTTATTGCACCCAAGACCAGATGAACGTTCTTATTTTATGTTATTAAATCCACCAAACCTGCCCTCTGCTCAGCTGCCGCATCACCTGTGGTGGTCACAGACACTTCCTTCCCTCACCACACCGATGAAAAAAAAAACTCTCAATTTTGGTCTCTGCTACCCGGTTGCATGCCCGTCCCACTTTTATTGCCATAGTAACTGATCCAGAGCTGCGGTGATCACTCCATCCAGGTTTAATGGCTCAAGCTTTGAACTGGGCGGCCGTAATACCATTCATTCAGAACTTCTCCACTTCCCTTTCCAAAAAGCTCCTGAAACAAAACAGATCCATCGTTTCAGCTGACATCCCCATCATTTCCCAGCTGTTAGTCAGCTCGTCTATTGTACCGCAATGAGATATCACTTTAATAGAAAGGAAGCGAGGAGGACGGCACAGACCGATGTTTTCTCTTGGCGTCCATTGTGTCTTGGGAGCTAATAAAAATGAAAGTGCTGCACAGTCGCAGCACCAACAGAAGAACCCCCCACCACCCCAACACTCACACAGATGGCATTGTATTCTTCTTTATTGGCTTAATGATGGAGGGCATGGTGGAAACAGTTTCCTTTTCTGCGAGTGAGTGCAAAAAATCAAACACGTTGGCTTTAGCTTCTCTGGAGGACTTGGTTGGAACAAAACAGCAGAGTGATATAATTAACATCTGCCTCCTCAGAGACGAGTGTGTCACGGTGTGTGTAGTACTCACTCGCGCCTCGAACCCCTTTTTGCACAGGAGAGGTAACACGCTTTTTGCCTTGTGATCTAGCAATGAACTCACTGACACGCGCCTTTCTGCAAGGCATGCCCGAAATCTAACCCCAACCCCCAACCCACAAACACAACCCGCGAAAAACCACATTAAGGAGAAATTGTTGCTATCTCCCTCCCGACAGCTCACAGGGAAGCTGTAGGTAACAAATCAAACAAGGAAGTCGAAACCCCAAAACATTTAAATGGAAGTGAGGCACGGTCTCACAATGGTTCTCGCCTTATCTCCCCTCAAACACCTGCCATGTCGGCTGCTACTTATCCTCTGATTACAGCTGTAGCCATTTTGCTGTAATTCGCCAAAAAATTATTCCTGAAATAAATAAATAAATATAACGTGGAGACAGAGAGTGAGAGAAGAGTGGGAGAGAGAAAGAGAGGATGTAGTGAAATATTCAAGTGAAATATTCTCTGGGAACATGGTGTTCTGAGATTGGAATAAATAAGTAGACAAGAAGCAGGGGGAAGAAAAAGGGAGAAGTCAAAAGGAGGTTTGATGTGATGTCTGGTCTGGAGTCTGTCTCTGTTGCACTGTTGATCTTCGCTTCACACACAACTCTCTCAAACAGGCTCATATTACGTGTAGCGTACAATGAATGACAACGTTTCTGCATTGACGCCGCGCAGCGCTGCCTGCAGTGACCCTCGGTTCAGCAGCGCGGTTCTTAAACGTGCCACAGGAAGTAGAGGAATTCATTTAAAAAAAAAAAAAGTCTTTCTGCTCATCTACTTTAAATGTCGTGTTTGTGTTTGGTTCCTTTAGGTCCGTATCGCGATCAAAATCCAGATTGCAATTATGGAAGGGTGCTGGATGCATCCGGGCTGCGGGTTGTGCCGGGGTCTGGTCTTGATACGTGGCTTGGGTTCACTGCATCACAGTGGTTTTCTGCAGATTTTGGAATGAGATTACATTGAGATTACACTGGCAACGAGCTTAAAGTCTGTTGAATCAACCTCACCTCAACATCGTTGCTGTGTGCACAAAGCAAAGCTCGGTGATACTGATACTGTGCATCTTTTACCACCGACCATTATATTAGGTGTGTTTAGTAGTAGGTGCAGTTTCAGTTTCTGTAGTTGTCATTATGGCTATAGTTTAGTCCTTGATTTCCATTTTCCGAATTTGACTAAATGCTTGAACTCACCACTGACGAGCTCACACCCGTTTTAGTAGCCGCTCATCGATTCACCATAGTGACATCGTTCTTCAGAATAAATATGCAGATGATCCTTGTGATTTTCACAGATTAGGCAGAATGTTGTAGCCTACTTTTTTATGCAGATTGCTAAGTGGGAATCAGTCTTGATCCATGCGAGGCAGCTTTATTTATGTAGTCTATTTCATACACAAAGGCAATTCAAGGTGCTTTACATGGGCAGAATGTCATTTTCTTCACGCTCGCATCTATGTGTACATGTGGATTCATCACAATGACAGAAGTACAAGTTAAAGGGCAGCGCATGCGTGAGAACAAAGAATAAAACTCTAAATATCGCAGTACACTCAAGACACGTTCTCTTTACTTAGTCAATCATGGAAATTCAAGACACAGCTACGTACAAGTTTTAAATAATAATTTTAAAAAAAACACACCCTGAGATGCTTTTTTTATAGTCAAGATGGAAGATATATGATAAGAAGGTGTGAGCTAATATGTGTGGAAGGTGATGGTGGTAGTTTCCACACTCGGGTTGTGACACACTGATAATGAAACGCAGCGCAAAGTGACTGTGAATCTAACACAAATTAAATCAGGCATTTCAATTTTAATCTTCTGACTCCCATCACACACACACACACACACACACACACACACACACATACACATCTGTCACTCACTGTTGTATTATTCTCTTTCTTCCTGTTATCCCACCTCTTGTCAGTCTTTTTATTCCTCCCCTCAAAGTTCCTATACCACCGCCGGATCATTAGCAGGTAGTGTAGCAGTGAGAGCGGTTCTTCTGTTTAAACATTAGGAATAGCAAATAGATAGCAATGCTGCTCCCTGCTGGCCACATCAAAGAAGCTACTATGAACATCTGGAGGTAAAGTAGTTCTAAACCCAAAGTGTTCTCATCATTCAAATCTGAATTAGATAAGGCTTACGTTTTTTGGTTTTTTTGTAGGGTCGTGTGAATCTTCCAGCAACTCCTTCCTCCTATTCACTGCTGTCGTCTTCAGCACCTGAGCTCGATTTACACACACTGGTTTCCTTTGCCTCGGGCTAAATTCTGTTTCATGGTCGACAGCTCATCAGGATGACTGAAGTGTTGGAGTAGTTACTTGACCGGTAGTGGGGGTGGGCAAAAGGTGGAATTTTGCTTTTCTGGCAGCTGTTACAGTGATTGTTGTTTGTGTCAACGTGGAATTCACAGGTTGAGAAGCCTGATGAGGCCCATTTCTGTGACGTCTTGCTTATTTTTGTTCTCTTATTCTTTATAAATGCACTTTTTAATAACTTTTTTTGTTGTCACTGGTCTCCACCTTCGCTTTTGACTTTTGTTTTCTGCTTTTTGTGTGGTTTCAATTCAAATGAAATCAAATAAAACACGTGAGGACCAAAACTTTTGCCCCAACAATAAGAGCAGGGTTGCATTTTCTGGCTCTGAGCTGGAGCTGTTCACTGTTGGCTACGTCGTCATTCTGTTCCGTGCGTAATGAGCTTGAGCTACCGTGCTGACGTTTTGCAGCCACTCAGCTGCTGGAGCGACCTGTGGAGACAGGTGGGAGCTTTGCGAATGCTGGAAGAACACAAAGTGGCACCGCAGAGACATTTGCGCTTACTCCCAGCCAAACCACCTGCGGGTGGGTTGAGAAGGATGATGTCGCCACATCTGCTTTAAGTAGCCTTCAAAACTGCTCATAAATCCAGCTGCTGCGTTGGATGTATCTCTTACACGGTAAATGGGATTGAGACTGATATTTTTTTTAATGCCATCCTTTCAGAAGTGAGCCAGTCACATGAACTGTATGTGTAAGTGTAGCGTTGATGCGAGAGGCAGAGCTGTAATTCTGAATACTTGCCTAATCTCACATTACTAATCTGGCCTCGCTCTCATGTCCTCGCCCTCACCCGGCTTCCCCCCTTTTGTTTGCTCACCCGTCTAGCAGCCGAGTGGATAATAACGCAGACCGTTGCTCCGGTCACAATGAGAAAACGGATCCCGGCTCAAATCTCATAACCTGACGGTGGCAACTCACTATTGATTTCTTTCATAAAGCACGCTCCCTGTCTCTCACTCTCACTCCACGCTCTTCCTCTCAGCGTCTTGACCCGCCGCGCTCTCGTCACCCACGGACTGCACCCCACCCCACCCACACCCCTAAAGAGTAATTACTCACTCTTTATTTTCTCCTGTGTGGCCCCGTATCGGGCTACTCATCTCTTACAGCGGTGCAGCTCAAATTAAATTCCCCCATCTGATAATGAAAGTCATTAGGTCCCGCTGGAGCCTCGCGGAAGGCCAAACAAAGCGTGGTGGAGGCCCGTGTAATAACAGCAGGAAGGGACAAACACACACAGCTGAGCACAGAGAAAGAAAGGCGAGCACAGGCTTTCTGGACACACCGCTGATCCCTTTTCACTGATTGTGTTTTGGAAGAATGAACCACAATTGGTAAAACCTTCAAGCGTCAGCATAGTATGCAGATAAACGAGTAATTGCACGTGCAGACAAATCAGAATTTGGATTTTCATAGGGTTCGAAGCTGAAATGCTGCGATTTCACCGGGATTACACAGTTGAACCCAAATGACCCCGCACCAGTGTTTAAGCTAATTTGAATGTTTTCCTTTAAATGAGGTGGCATTTAAAAATTCCAGCGTGAACGTGAGTTTAGCCGTGTACCGACTCTATTAGAAGCGTGCAGCGGGTGCCATGACCTTTGCCACTCGTGATTTACTACAACTTATTGCCAAGGGTAATAACGGCGCCGCTGTTTTGCACATTAAGGAACATAAACCTTATGTCAGTCCCTCCAGGAATTCATGATCTTTGGATTGTAAATGCAAATTAAAGCAAACTCTCTACCTGTAGGGGCTTGCATGATATATGCACACTAATTTGTAATGTTGGTACAATGGAAGAACATAACAGTTATGGCTTATTGTAAAAATAATAATGAAACAAGTTAAATATCAAGTTGATATTTACTGTCAAATTTTCATAATAGGTCTTATCAGCCATACAATATATTCTTATTAAATATATATATTCTTGTTCACATGGATTCTTACTAATTTTCGTTCTGTTTTCAGCGCAGCCTCATTGATTAACGTACATAATGATGTTTCACGCATTCGTACTTTTGTTGCTCGTGCGGGTAACTTTCTAAATTCTCAGTTTTGTTGCTACTGTCGACCTTCAACTTTAATAAGAATATCCAAACGCACTTTACACAGAAGAGAGTGAGAAATCGCTTTGTAAACCCCGTGTGAGGATCTCAGTAAAACAAGACATCAGTACGACTCCACTCTCGGCCAAATAAACAGGCCCAGTGATTAAAAACAGCACAAATCACTGTCTAGTGTGTCTGTATGCATGCGGTGGCCCAGGTGGGGGGTCCCTCTATTATAACACTCAAACCATCAGGTTCATTAGCCCAACAATTACACATTCATGAATTTGCTGTTAAAATGGCATTTGCCGAGCCAAGTGTGCCAGTCTCCTGTCAACCTTAGGTGCTGGGTAAGAGACTTTTAATTGGTCTCAGTCTTTTGCCCGGTCGATTACGGAGACCTGCTTTCTGGGAAACATGGAGGGGGGGGGGTGAAAGCCTCGAAGATGGCGGGGCTGGCAGAGGCAGAGTGGAGGAGATGCTGTGGAGTGAAAGGTCACAGTAATCACCATAAAGGGCAGCGTGCAAAATAATTAAAGCCAGAATAATTGGCTGCAAGTCGTTATGTGCATCTGTGTGTGTGCGTAATGGAGGCAAAGACAGCGAGAGCACGAGCGCTATGTATGCAAACCCACACAATAAAGGCGGCGTCCACGTGCACGTGTGTCATCGGTTGCATGTGCAGCTGCATTTACACGCTCGGTAAAAAAGTCCGATCGCCTTTGCGACCATTCATCAGACACAGAGCATCATTAGCCACACGGAGTCATTTTGCCAGAGCTGTACCTAACGTACGTCAATATGTTCAGTGGTTGCCAGGCAACCAACAGAATTTGTGCACTTTTCTGTACATAGTTTTGTAGAAAACAAACAGAGCATTAATTAATGAGCTTTAAAGGTGTTCGGAGATAAATTGCCTTAGCATCCTCTGTGTTTTATGGCTTTATGCTAAACAAAGCTAAAAGGCTGGTGGCCTGGTTTCATAAAAAAGTAAAGAGACTAAATGTATTGCCTAGAATGGCTCGGTCTTAACACACAGAATAACTGTTCTAAGAGAGTTCTGAGGCAGATCAGTTAGTGCTTACATTCTGTTGCCTTTCTCTTAAGTTGTTTTAGTTAAAATCCAGACTAAATTGTCTGTCAACCCCCCCCCCCCACCCACCAGCGCTAGAAAAACAGTGTGTGACAGTTGATTCGCTCATTACCAGCGAATAGACGAGGCATCACAGGGGCCTTCCTCCATGTCCAAGAGGCACTTAATATTCCGGCAGCACCGACACATTGTTATTTCATCTGCCCTGACAAACAGCAGGCATGCAAGTGTTTTGACTGTAAACACAACAGAACCAGCATTATGGGATGCGAATCAGAGGCATGCTAATGGTCGAAGCCAATCGATGCCCGTGTGGCATTTAGTCAATACCTAACAATGAAACGCATTGAAAACTAAATGCCATAGGAGCGCGGCGCTGGAGTTAATTGTCAGATACTTCTCTCCTGCTATACTTCGAGGGCCTAATTAGTTTAAGGCGTCTGGAAAGGGATAGGTGGCTGAATCAATGTTCACCAAAGAAAAGGATGGAAATACACACCATGGCATTTTTTTTATCCCCTGTGATTTGATCGATTGTGAAACTCAGAATGTCTGCCTGCTTTACAGTCAAAGGTTATGATAACCGCTGAACAGTTTCTTTGCCTGTCTGACCGACGCACGCGTGGTTTTATTGAGAGACTTCCAATCGTGGAAGTAAAATGCGCTTCCCGGTGAAATCGGGCACGCTGGACCATTTTGATTCCGCCGGCACGGACGGAGCCATTTTGCACCACCTTCGCTACAGCAATTCACATCTGTTGTCACAATGGGTGGCACTTACTGATAATGTCTATAATCAGCCTATTTAATGCTTTCATCAGAGTGGCAGATATGAAACAGATGGTGAATCTGCAGGCGTACTCTAAACACAACACACTATTACAGAGCTCAGCAGTTGGTGGCAGGCCACAGTATCTAAACACTTTTAGAGGCAGAGGAAGCTCTACGCTCGAATAAGTTGCTCCTTACAGGTACAGTGGATGGACCCTGTAACTTCGCTTGCCTTCTCCTGGAGAGAAAAGCAGAGCTAATTCAAAAGTGTCCATGCACTTTAATCTTCCACTGCAAACAAGAGGTACTTCCGCTGGCTTTTGCGATTGCTCTTTGGTCAGGACAACGTAAGTCCCTGCTCCCCCGGCGCAGCAAGGATTTGATCTGAACCCTGCGGTGAATCGTGTTTACATGCCTCCACACAAACACACACACACACACACACACACACTCACACAGTAAACAGAGACGCACAATCAGCCTTCCTCAGGAAAGCTAGCGGTTTGGTGCCCATCTCACCGATCGTTACTTGTGCAGGACAACGGTGAGAGCCGAACGCAGGAGTAACGCGGTGAAAATGCGGCCGCGAGCAGTTTGTCAAATGAAGTGCACGCTCCTCAGACGCTCGTTGAGAGGTTGCGCTCGCAATCAGGGTCTCGGGTGGAAATTGAAATAAAGCAGCCACTTAGGGCCACGCACAAAATGGACCCGTTCATTCATTCAGTATGCATGAAGGCTCTAGCTGTAATCAGTTTTACCATCTGCAAAGACCTGTATGATTTATGCATTAGTTCATTTTTGTCATATTAGCTCAACATAAAACATTTCGCAGTGTGATGCAGCCATCCTGCCGATGTTCTAGAGAGGTGCTGATCTAACTCTAGTGTCATAGGACTGGAGTGATCTGTGATGGAAGACAATGGATGGGATTAGTATTAGAGGTGCAGGACGATGCAGGTAGGACGACGTGGAGAGAAGCAAAAGGAGGCGATTTGATGTAGAAGGAGTCAGAATTGAGGATGGAGCCAGACAATGAGAGAGGTTGATGTGAAAGTGAAGAGCGATGGAGAAGCATGATCTGCTGTGGTGAACCTTAAAGGTGAGAGAAGATCTACAGGAAGAAATATCAGTAGCTGTTGTTTTTGTTAAGCTGCCAATATCTTCACAGGTACAGTATAAGTGGTATAAAACAGTAAGTAGAAAAGCAAATCGCTTATATGGTAGTGTGTCGTGTATAAACAGGCAGTGTGTGTGGCATATTCACCTTGGAGCCTGCGGGTCGGATGACATAATCTTCAAAGAAACACACAACCTGTCATTGAAAACGTCCTTTAAGTTGACGAGCCGTCATTTACAATGCATCAAAGACGGCCTTGCAGCAGCTTTTCCAATCCAATTCAGCTCCGAGCCCAGCGCCGCTCATGTCTGGGGGGGGGCAAAAAAAAAAAAAGACGCTATTCTAATTAACATCCCCAGTGACCCGAAAATAAACATTTATTTTCCCATCTTCTGCACACGGTGAGAGATTTTTGACATTGTCCTTTGATAGCCCCTGATTTCCATTTTCATCTGGGTTTTTTTTTTTTTTTTTTGCTTTCCCACATCTCATCCTGTAATTTATGCATCAAATTCATGCATAATTAATTTTGAATTTACCACTGTATAAGTATTAAAACACCAAAACAAATTCTGGGATAATGGAGGTGTTTGAGGTCTTCCTCATTTCTAATTAATACCTTCCCCTTTCTTTTTCTTTTCTCTTTTTTTTTTTTTTTATATGAAACAGAACGTAGGAATGAAGGGAGGAAAATGTTTGGAGAATAAGAAGAAGCTAAGAAGCTGCACCTTTGCTAATAGCTGTATAGCTGCGGCTCCACGTTGCTGTTTTTGTCAAACCTTTCATTGTCGCGGCGCATTCAGATCAGTCATGTGGAAGAGGTTTGTTGATGTGCAGTATATTCCTCTGAGATCAATCGCACATCTTTCATTGCGCCACATGTGGCTACTTCATCTACATAGCAGAATAACAAGTGTTAAATACTAAGCCCGCTTGTAAAGAGCCATTAGCACGATCCCTGTCTCACGTTCATGGTTAAAATAGTTCCACTACAGCCGTCTCTGAAATAGGTCTAACAGGTGACAGCGTGCCACCTAATGGCTGCTTTTACCCAACCCGCCACGCAGCATCATCGGTGTGTATTCTATTTTCAGCATGTGTCACCCAAGTGCAAACTGAACCCATGCTCATGGTAATGTCAGAACGGTGCTGGGCTGTGTACAAAAGGATATAAAAAGGATTCGCCTGCAGTGTTTGATGACTGCAACAAAGCTTTCAGTGTCGCTGTGAAGTGGTAACTGGCTCCAGTTTGGCATGTGAAGGTCATCATGAAAGGTAAACTGGATTCCCTTAGTGCAGTATTTAAAGTTTGCAGCAGGACGTAGCTTCGTTCAATTCAGTTCAGCGCCAGAACACAAAAATACACCTACACAGACCCTCCAGTGGAAGCAGGCTCAGGGCGGGCGGCCATCTGCCTCGACCGGGTTGGTGTGTAGAGATCGAGAATAGAGAACAAGACAGGGTTCGGTTGGATCACCAACTGTGCACAACGAACAGGAGCAAGGTTGATGATACCTGCACAGGCAGGTAGAAGCACAACAACGTGAGAACAGAGACACAACGCGATAGTGACGTGCATAGGAGGAGGAGAGGGGAGGAAAGCGGAGGGAGTCGATGTATCAAGAGACGTCCCCCAGAGCAAATGCTGCATGTAAATATGTCTTCTGGTGTTTGGAACAGAGCGTCATTTACTTTACTCATCCCACACAATCGCGTACAATGCGTAATGTCATGCGGTTGACATTCCCGAGCGAGGAAATACAAATCTGCCCGATGAGGGAAAAGGAAAATAGAGTGAACTTGAATTAGAACACTCGTGTGTCAACCCAGCAATTAACAAGGCCCTCGCTGCCTATAGCTTTAATGGAGCCGGAGATTTATCAGGCGTATTAACAGCTTAAGTCGTTCACACTGAGGCAAAGACTGCGTCAGTCAACAGTCACCACTTGACTAAGCTTGCGGCGCTTGGTTCTCTCTGATTAGATTAGATGTTTATATGAAAAATCTCAATCAATACTGCTGTTGATGCATTCGACGCTACATCAGACATCAGAGATTTCCACCAACTAATTAAGAATGTGACGAGGAGCAGCCCCTGAGTTTGGGAATTGGAAATAGACAGGATGAAGCAAATGCTTCAATATTCATTTTGTCGGCTGAACTTGGAATTCAACATGTTTAACTCAAAAATCAGGGCTTTGAACACAGCACGAACGCTCATAGCATAGAACCTATAGGAACGTTGAGTGACTCCTTTATTTGGTAAATAATGAAACATAAAAACATCATTTCCACCGGTCTTCCTTCACCATCTCTGCCGCCCAGCGAGTGGCAGAAAGAAACAGAATTTCCCTCGAAGCAAAAAGTAAAACTGATTCAGTGGAGGGTTAATTAATGTCACAGAGCAGCGATAAAAGGCGGTGAAAGCTCCACACCGTCTGAGCACAGCAGGACGTCTATGTAACGAAATGAAACTGTGCTTTTTATTAAGATTTCATCATTCACAATGAACGACCCAAAAAGATTCAATAAAGGACTCAGATTGCGTAAAACACGTCATTAAGGGACCTTGGTAGATAAAGTAGCAACTCTTTACTCTTTACTACTGGACCTACAGCTCTTCTAATGGAACAGATGCCAAACGAGGTCCATCACATTCACAGCATAGATGGGTAATTTCAGCTGAGAATTTCTAACCCCCCGATGTTTTTTCATGACACTATGAAATTCACAGGCTTTTGGTGGTAATAATTAGCCTGCCAATTATGAGCCGTCCTCTCGCTTTGCTAATTCAGTGTAGAGTGGGGTTTTACGGTTCCGGTGTTCTTTAATAAAATATTTCCCGATACAATAGAGAAAAATGTCACGAGCATCAACTTAAAAAGCCATTAAGCTGCCCACGCGCTGTATGATCTGCAGAACTGGCAGTACTCAGGAAGTCAGACTCCACTCCCAGCGTACACATTTCACACTCCACGCGCAGTGTTTCCTCACAGAACCATTCACGCCAGCTATTTAGAAGCTCCTTTCTCATTGTTCCTTGCACATCAGCCAAACACTCGCAGAGACATAACGGCCGAGGAGACTTTTTTAAAGTCCAGATGCTGAGGCGAGGAACAGCCTGTCATAGCTCCGACGGCAAGATTTAAGTCTGGAAGTCAGAACCGCTTGTAATACCACTGCTCTCGCCGCGGCCTTTGACTGCCCGCGAAGATGAAGCGACAGAGGTCAGCTGTTATTAAATGGGAGAGAAAATGCAAAGGGGATGTCGACGGATTTCCCCCAACAATATCTTGGGGAGGTTGGGAGCGCTGACAGGACTGAGCCCGGAGAATGAAAGATGGAGGCTTTTCTTCCCCGCAAACCTTTATCATTGTAATGAGTCCGGATGGACAAGCGTTGCGTTTTGCGCTGCGTCGTGGTAATGTCCATGTTCACAGCAGGTGTGGAAAGATAGAGGCGGAAGCGGGGAAGAGAGGGGAAGGAGGAGGAGGAGGAGGAGGGGCGAGTTTTATTTCTTCCTTCGGCATTTCATTACTTTCACATTAATTCAAGCATCTCTGGAGTCAGCAAACAGCGCAGGGTAAATGGAAATGAAAGCGGGAACGTCAAGCCATGCTTTGGCTGCCATCAGCGTGGTGCATTTAGTCATGCACACACGCTGCCATCACGGACAGCGGGAGCCGTTCGCGGCCAGCGTTTCGCTAAAGCAGCGGGGTGTTCGTCATTTGTTTGGCGAGATTACATGGTGGGTGATCTGGTTTAGGAGGTTTTATTCTTTGTTTCGCGCCGAATGGGTGGGCAATGTTTGGAGGGAAATGAAGGCAGAGGAATGACTGACTGAGAAATAAACACTAAAAGTAAACAGCAAAGCTCGGAGAGTGTGCGATTTCCCGCTCGCACTGTTAGACCGAGACCAGTTCGAAACAAAAGGGGTATAAACAGGACACGTGGGATTTGAAACTATTAGAACGAGGATCCTTTGACCTGTGCTAGACTTCAAACCTGACGCCTGATGGAGCGTCAGTACATAAAGAATAACAATTAAAAGTGGAAAATATGGAACCAGATTTTCTACATCACAGGTTCCTTCCAAGTGAATGAAATGAGCTTTCTGAATTTTCCTCGCAAAGACAATTCACAGACGGCTCATAATTGGTTGGGGTGGGCTGGAGGGGCTTCAAATGTCAGTTCCACTAGCTTAGACTTCTCCCTCCACCACATCACGCAATCTGCCTTTCTAATTCCCTAAAGCCCCCCAGGCCAATTTTCTGCTATGCTGGCACTATCCTTCCAAGGAATTGCTTATGTTAATATGGCAGCGAAAACAGTCTCTGTAATTAAGCAATTAATGCGTCTGAAATGTACCCTTGTTGTTAGCAGAGATGAGATAAACACGGAAAACTATTTATAACGGTGACTTTTGCTGTCCTATGAAGAAAGCGCGATAACATTACATGTTGCTCACTCTGTTCTATAAAAGAAGAAGCAAACATACAATAACCTTCCTTTGGCTCTGCTGCTGGTTGTATCAGCGGGACAATATACTGTTGTGTTACTGCCTCGACACAGTTGTTTTGTTTACTGTCAGCTGTTGTTATTTTGCTTTTTGCTAAAAGTCGAGGTTTGCTATTAACGCGACAAAGCTCCAGCGCGGCATGTGAAACAGCCAGGACAGAGGCGGACGGAGAGGAGAGGTGAGGATGAAAGCCCGGTGGCTGGAGAGGGGATGAGAGACAGAGAAGCTATTGCTCATCATAATACCGCATAACCCAACCTGGGCCGAGGGAAGGGACGGAAAATTGCAGAGGCTCTTAAGTGCACTTTTTGATGCAGAAAGAGCAGGCAAAGCTCTTTGAAAGCAGACCGTCAGTGCTTTTTCATGGCACGGTGCTAAGCCATGCAGGCAAGGGTAAATAACACCTGCAGCACTCAGTCGACATGACCCGACGCGGAAACACACCTCGGCATCGGACAGGTATAGTGTCCACTCTCTGCGTACGGCTGCTGATGTGTGAACTGCCTTATTTCTCTCACAGTGTCGCTTCTCTTTTGGCTCCTTGTGTTTTTCTCTGGCCTCTCTCACCTTGTTTGGGCTCCAGTTTATCTTTTTCCCTTCAGAACTACTCTTATTCTTCCTCAAACACCTCAGGTCAGGTTGATTCCCGAGTCTTTTTGACTTTTCTTTTTGTCATTGTGCCTTTAAACCTACCTGTGCGTTTACTATTGCCTTTACATGTCGGCCGGCCTTTATACTTTCCTCAGACACTTTCAGTTTCAGTGTTTTTCGTTTCGGTTTGGTTTTCCAGCTTTGTGCCGTGACCGGTTGCAACAGACATGAGATCGTTTGCTTATTGTTGTAGGCAGTCGAGTTACATCTTGTAGAGTTGGCGTCTTTACTACGCTAATACATTATGAATATTAGTTGGTTGATAGACGGCAGAGTTTAAATCTGAGGTCATCTGTGTGCAGACACTGAGGCTTTTAGGCAACAGTCCAATCTGCTGCATATTGGAAATGCTCAAAGCCCCAAAGACCATCACTGCAGATATGTGCATAAAATGCATAAAACACAGGAAAATTGATTGAGAGCGTAAAAAATATGCTTCGGGCCTGCACCTGGAATGGAGAGACGCATTTGAAATAGCTTCTGTGCTGACATGGTTTTCAGTCAATGTATGGAATGCTGTTATTAATATACAACCCTCATATACCTTCCAGTATGTGTAATGGACACAATAAAATGAACAAGTGTATTCTCTGACCAAGCAACAGAAAACACAGCAGCGCCGGTTGTAGTGGTTTCATGCCGAAATGAGACGCCAGAGACTTTTTGACCCCTAATTACAGAAAGCGCTGAGTGGGCATTTCCTTCCTGGCAAACATTCTGTCAGCTCAGTGACGTGTGCACGAGGGTTGTCCAGCCAAAATGATATGTGTTTACATTATAGAGTTGCGTTGTCGGTGTGGTGGAAGACACCCTTGCTTGAATCGCAGCACTCGCCTGCCTTGTCACTCATTTGAACGACAAATTCTTGAGCCGCACAACACGCGCGCAACCCTGGACTCGCGTAACGTAAATTGTGTCTCCGCCTCCAGGGTCAAGTCAGTTACTGGATGGATGCGTGTCTGCGCAGGCCGTCTGCAGCCTCTGCTCCACACACCTAGAGCAACTCCAGAGCAGGCCAGCAGACGTCATGATCCAGCTAATGTATGCATGTTACGTGTTGGTGCCAGATGTGCATGTGTATGAGGTTCTGGGTGAAGGCATCCGTACAAAAGAACACTCTCCGCTTATTATCCCTCCAGTTTTCTCCCCCTCTCTCGCCTTCCCCTGTTTTTTCCCCTCCTCTGTTCAGCCATCCATCACCGCAGCTTTTCTCCACACCTCGCATCCTTCCTCTGAGTGAGGAGCACCGCTGCACCTAACCCTTCCTTCCTTAGGTACGTACGGACGGATGGATGGATGCGTGGCAAGGACGGAGGAAAGGTGGATTTGTCGCCCCACCTCTTCGCTGTTATGATATCGAACGCCGGCCCACTCCTGTCATCACTGTCGTAGCAAACAGATTGCCTTTACACTGTGCCACTTTACACGTCTGAATAGCTCTCTCTTCCCTTTCTGAGGCTATTTTTCTTTTATTTCCCTTAAGCTCCCCTCTCTCTCGTTTCTTGTCTCCAGAGTTTCATTTTTCTTTCTACCTCTGGCATATAAGCAACTCTGGCGTGACATTAGCGATCAATTTAACAATATATATTGAGCAGGGGTCCCGAGAGAAATTTGTAATCAAGGAGTGTATTGATCCAGTGTATTATTCTGTAGTTTGCTGTGAATGTTGGAACATAGTCACATAATAATGCTTGATTATGGGCAGATGCATCCTGGTTTGGCACAAAAAGAGACAATAAGACAAGTAATAGCGGGGACTGGGCTGCTCTGAGGACAAAACAGGGATCCAGACATGGACTTGCGTCGGTGTTTCCTTGATGTTTTTCTAGCTTTGTAGAACAACTTCATGGTGCAGCAGGATGACTGACAGCCTCCACCGTAGAAGGGTACGCTATTGTGACGCCGTCGCGATAAAGGATGACCACGCACCACGGTGCCGAATAATGGACCAAGATAACCAGCTGGCTCCCAAACGGAAAACATGTGGTTTGGTCTCAATTCCAGATAATCTCCATCCCACCGAGCAAGATGCATTAAACTACGACAGGAAGCGATTCTTTAGCCTGATCGGAGCTTTCGCTAAACTTTTGTTGTCAAACTTGAGCAGACTTAGTGCTGGAGAACAATGAGCCGCATCTATTCAGTTTTAATTTCGAAGGAGTCTGATCTGTCCAAATGCTCATCTTTGTTATCTTTAGAGGCCATTCCAGTTTGAGTTGAGCTCCCCTTTCTTCAGTTTGGACGAGTCTCTTACTTCAGGCTGCTGAAAACTCAATGCAATCTTGTCACTTGTCATTAACAGACTGAACAATAGAAGTGATTACACCAAACAAGAGCGATTTCAGCGCACCTGGCATCAGGACGCTTCGATGTCCAGGTGACGCTTCCTGCCTTCTGTACCACAGTAAGACAAACTGCACACGTGCTTTGTCCTATGTTGAACTTTTCGCTCAGAGGTTTTTGTTTGGATCTGACTTTTGAAGACCGAAGCTCGTCGTTTGCGAGGCGCAGACATTACATCACAACGTAAAGACAGAGGCTGCGATGCCCCGTGGGAGCGCGCACGCCACAACACCTCACCGCACCGCTATCCTCCTGCACAGAGGAAGTCGACGCGAGGAGCAGGCCAGCTGTGCAGGATGCACTCGGCAGCTGCTAGAAGTGACAGCCACCCTGCGACAACATGCTGGAGCACCTCTTGATAATCCATTTCAAAGAAGCGTGCGACGCTTGTGACACTTGGTAGATGATGAAAACTCCACTTTGATTTTCTTATTGCAGATGTGAAGGATACAGATGTGAAGATACCATCTCCTCAGACTTCCGGCTTTGCCAGCTGATATTTCTTTTAAAGTGTTTTGACGCTGTTACCTGACTTCACTCCTTTGTTTCCACCAATAACACATTGTGGAAACCGTCTGCGAGCAATGCTGCTTATAGGAGCCACTTTTCAGCCGCGACTCAAAACAAACCGCATTAAGTAAAGGACTTTTCTTTTCCTTTTTTCTTTTTTTTTTAACTCTCAAAAATTGGGAAGCAGTTCATCGCATCTTGCCGGCACTGTGTGTTTTAGCACGGTGGTCTGTCACCGAGGTTATTATGATGTGGTTATCTCGGCTGCGCAGCAATTACGAGGCTCTATTGAGATGAGTCTTTATCTGGAGTGTTTTCTCGAACTGCGTTTTTCAAATTCTTGCGTCTGACTGGCAGCGACGCACCTGTGTGTGTGTGCGTGTGTGTCTGCTCTCTGAAACTTGACAGGGAACGAATGCTAACAAAGGGTGCGCTCAGCTGTGAATTGTTCGACTTTCCAAAGACGAGTTGTGAATTCTCATTCTTCCTGCTAACGCTTTGTGTCTTGCATGAAAGGGGTACATGTATGATTGCGCCGAAGAACACACGAACTGGCTTCTCGCTGCCGAGACATGTGCTTATTTACACTTGTAGGCTCTAAACAGCCAGTTGTGTTAGTCTTGAATTAGGTTACACTTAAGTGACTTTTGTGTTGCCTTATAATGTGTATTTTATGTTTTTATGCCCAACAGCCACAAAACCACAGCAGAGAGCAGCGAGTTCCTGGTTCTGCACCGTCCAGCGTGTTGTTACCCTGCAGCCCACATTAATATCAGATGTGCATTAAATGACTATGTAAAATAAACGCACACAGCACTTCTTAGTTAAAAACACCTGGTCTAATTCTTTACCTTGGTTTTGTGCAGCGCTCCTGAGCTTTTGTTTTATTTTAAAGTTGTGTCTTTCGTTGGCGTATTCTTTCCGTGACAATGTTTCCTACATTTCATCGATACCGTTGTTTTTACTTGTTCGTGCCACACAGCTGTAGTTTATGTTTTGCTTGCTTGTTCACTCTCTGTCCACGTTTAGCTGGCGTTATTCATTCTGCTATTATGTTGGAGAGACTTGTTTTTTTTGCCCTTTTGCTTGTGTGTTTTGTCACCTTGTGAATATGAATTCCTCATTTTATCGCATACGCAGTTTAATTTTGAACTGATTAACAAGTGTTGAGCCACAACGTTGTTACATGCATCATGCACAACAGATATACAGAAGACTACATACAATAAATAGAAAATAACATTCAATTATGAATATTCAAACCTAACCATGAAACTCAGGTGTAGTGTAAAAAGTAAGATGTTATCAAATCTGCTTCAAAAACGTTCCATGAGCAACTGCAAGAACTCATTGAAATCAACGTGATGATCAAAAACCTAAACTCCACAATAAAGCAGAAACCGAACAGGCCAACATTTCTGTCTGGACCCCTGCTTCTCACATCCACGGGAGGCGGTGGATCAAATACAAATCTGAAAAGTCTTTGACACAGCAGCAGTGTGGAAACCTGCGCTCCCCGAGGTTCTGTCATCCATTCGGCTTTCATGGAGCTCACACTATGAAGCACGTGGACTTTATGTAGCTGTAAACGTCGCGTCAACTCTTCTCCGCTCAGTCTCTGCTTATGTGTCACCGCTGCACTTTGGTCTGTGTGCAGCCTCTGTGAATTCGGTATTTTTTTTATTTATATGCGTCCATTCACCACTGAGTGCCTCGTGAAATAACTCCTCACTATCCCCATTGGCCTTATATCCAGCAGCATTCAGCGTTTTGCCATTAATGCACTGAGCTGCCGGCAGCCTTGGGTAAATGGAGGTTCTGCTGCTGAAGCCAGATCACAACACAACAGACTAAACAACAACAACAACAAGCAGGGTTCAACTCAGCGGAGACCCTGACTCAACCACACTAATGGAGCATCCAGTGCATTTATATTTACATTAGGAGGCTTTAAGGTCTCTTATGTGAGCATGTGTCAAACTACTGTCATGTGTGTTGTTTTCCGGTGAGTCCAATCACGGCAGACTCCTTCCAGCCACTTGTTCCTACAGTCTCCGAACCTCCTCTATGAAAACACAGGAGGAACCAAGTAGCACAAACACACCAGCACCGATCAGTCTCCGTGTTGGACTCTCCCATGAGGAAGCAAATCCGTTTCAGCAAATTCTGTTAATTCTGCACATGTTCCTCTATACGGCACAAGATGAACCAACTCAGACCAACACACAACCAGGAGTGAATCATTTTAATTCCACAGTCGTGATCTAGTCATGGCGATGTGTACTCGAAAATCCCAGATTGTTGTTGTTCAAGTTGACTCTCATGTTGTCTTAGATAATAATTTTAATGAGAGACTATGGGACTTGATGCCTAGTCCAAGGATTTCTCAATATGTGGCCAAAAGGAATTTCATCATGAATATCAGTTCACGCGCTGTAAAACTGTCTATAGTTTGCTACTAACACAATCAGAACATGTTGACAATTCATTTAAATGTCACAACAATGTATCCAGACTATGTTTTGTTTGCCACAATATCCTGATTAAGGGTAGAGAAGTAGTGAGGTCTCTCGTGTTTCGTGACTGGACACTTTCTTTCATAGAGCAATGATTAATTGATTGATTCCAGGATGACTTTGGTAAATGTAATAAATTATAGTCAGCCATGTTACTTTGTGTCTGCCTGTAACCCTGCTGTTAATAAAGCCGTATAAACTGTCTTTTCATATTTACATATATTATTTTTGTTTTTCTTTGCCGACAACAGCCAAAGCCATGCTCTTGTGTGTGCGTGTTTGTGTGAGTGGGTTTGATTCAGTAGGAGTAGGTCAAATCAAACTCCTGTCAAAGGCACCTGGAGCTGCAGAGATGAAAGCATGGTGGTTACTGTGTTGTTGTTGTTCCTACCCCTCTGTCACGCAACTTTAATAATCTCCTTATAGAAATTCCAAAACACAAACAACACAGCGCAGCAGCACAGAGGCAGGCCGGGCCCCAGTTATGTAGGTGTGCCGCGCGCCGAAGCTAAGATGTATCTAAATGCTATTAACAAGCGTCACCTCCATCCAGAGGATAAAAGGTGGAGGAGCTCTGGGGAGATTGTGATACGTCGCATGTGGCTTCACTGTTTCCACTTGTCAGCAAAAAAAAAACAACCCAAAAACTAATCCAGTTGCTTTTCACCTCCAAGCTTAACGCAGTGTCGCTCTTTATGGATAATTTTTGTCTGGAGTGGACTTAGCATACATCAGCCTCATTTTTTCCTTCCTATCGCCCCCCCCCCCCCCCCCCCCTTCTTCCTTGTCACCTTTCCTTGATTCTGTCGACTTTGTTTTTGCACCTTGTTGACAGATTGGGTTCCTTTGTTTGTTGTTTAAACCAAGTGAGGATTTAGCCCTGCTCTGACACAGCTTTTGGCCTCGCTGCTGAACTGTTTGACTCAGAGCAAATAGCTTTTTTTTTTTTTTCCTCTCTCTCCCCGACCCAGTGTAATCCTCACAGATAAAGCAACCTCTTCGAACACAGTGGAGTGTAGCAGTTGCTTAGGCAACAGGCTATCCCATCTAATCCAACCTGTTCCCATCTCCCTAAAGTCTGAATACCTGTCGAACTGAAAGGATTCCTAAGCTCGCTACACGTTAGTCTTGGGTCTTGTGAATAACATTTTCAGCTAATATTTCAATAACACCATGTTTGCTTATTCATACACATTAAATCTGGAAAAAAACATCAATTAAGGGGTTTCTGCAACCATGTCCCTGGTAGTTAGGAATCAACTATGACACCTTATTGTTTGCCTTTATCACCCCCCTTAAAAAAAATCATTCTACAGTTCAACGTGTCTTTACCTTAAAAAGAAATGATGGGGAGAGATGATTCGGCCAAGCATTTTATAATCTTCCCCAGGGTGCTGGCAGCAGCAAAGTGTTGGGGACATAGTATTGATTTATATAAAACTCAATGTTCTCTCCGCTGCCCAGATCTGAGTGTGTCTGGACCGTGAGAGCGATAAGGGATTGGACTAATGTGAGTGCAGAGCAAAAGGGCCTTGATGCCAAATGGATAAGCTCAGAGTTTTAACAACCTGAAAGTTTGCTCTCTCTCCCCTGTATTTTATTTTATTTTTTTTTCTTTTATTGTGTCGCCGTTACAATTCTGGGTTTTGATGAATTGGAGCATTAAGGATTATTTTCTCCAGGAGATGCCCCTTTGTGCTTCAGGGGTTAAAAACTAGAATATGTCAAGTGACCGTGTGAGTGGAGGAGGCGAGTCCTGCATGGATTTTAGCCAGATTTATAAGCCTAATTAGACCAGCCCACAAAAAGGCACAAACAACTTGATGTGTCATAGCTTTTATCTACTGTTTTAGGGCAGCTACATTGTGCAGGAGTAGCATATACAGCATTTAGCTGGGGGGCAACAACATACAGTACAGTAAGCTGCCTGCAAGGTGAAAGTTCACCGTCAGGTATATTTAGAGTAATGAAGCCACAGCGTTTCCTGCTGAGGCAAACAACTGAAGCCGTTTTAATATTGAAATTATTACATCTATTTGTCTTCAGAAACATTGTCTTATTATTTCCCAATTATTCAGAGTGGCTAGCAAATTGCTTTTCTTTAATTACTTCATTATAATTTCTTAGCATGTATAATACATAAACACGCCCTTAAGGATGGGTTTTATTGTTCGTGTGTTAATTAGAATATCCTGTTTACTGAAATCCAAGGAACTAGTGAAAACTGTTTGCGGAGTCACTGTGTTGAGACGTTGACAGAAAGTAGTTGAATAGTCTTTAGATTCTTTTGTTTAATTACATGATTAATTGGTTAGTCTATGAAATATTAACAGAGTGACCCTGGACAAGGTGACTTGGCTAAATGTCAACCCTATCTTTGAGAAATTACATTTAGATAACATTAATTAGTATGCTCTATTATGCTGCGTTAGGAAACGCAATTACTGGAAGGAAATACTGTTTCTGTACCATGTGCATGTGGCAGAGAGCTAGTTGAGGAGGATAGAGATTACAAAATGCAGAAAGAACAAGAAAACTTTATTCTATACAAGTCAATCCTCAATTACAATACACTGTTTATTTTTATGCTTCACGTCACTGCAGCCTTACCTTCTGTCAAATGCTGTTGGGCCCTAAACATGATTATAAATGTTCAAACATCCTTGAGCTGCTAGAAGCAGATACTTTAGGACAATAAAGCAAACAGAACAACTGGCCAAAGCATTAAAACCACATTTTAATGTCACCGATTAAGAGAAAGTCAGACTTTATGTTCCGTGTGATGAATTATGTAACGTAATTAAATGGAAACCTGTTGCTGTCTAGAAATAAAACCCAATGCAAAACACTGATTTAGTCCTTTTTAGTCAGAGATATTTTTATTCTGCTTTTCTCCTTAAATCTGCAAAGAAAAAAATAGCAGATGGAGGCTTATAGAGGAGCACAGTAGGGTTAGGTTAAAATCGCATTTGCTCCTTCTGTGCAGCTGTAAATATGTGCAGAAAGAGGCTCATTGCGATATAGCACAACATGTTTAAACTTCTTTTTTATGCACTATTGCTTATTTGAACTGTGCTTTATAGACATTGTGTGCAATGCGCGGCATGTTTTGTATTTGCCTTTCAAACAAGAAAACTTATAGCTAGACTCCTTCAGTGCAGCTCTCATCCCCTGTTTCCATTACAAAGGGAGCCCACAGGCTTTGATGGAGAAGGTGCTCTCTTGTTCCCTCTCCACAACCTTAATGATACCTGCTTCCAAGCCTATTTCTGGGACATCAAAGGATCAACTAGCCTAAGTGCTCATGACACAGTGAGGGTACATATTGAAGCCTGTATTTAGAAACTTCCAAAATTACCATATTGATGTAAAGGGAGTGTTTTTTTTTATTTTTATTTTTTTATATATGAGCTACAAAGAGGTTCACGTATGACAGACCCAGACTCCAGGGACATCACTAACGTGAAGCACTGGCACCATCACATGGACAGCAAGGGTTAGGACCATGCTGTTAGGAGGAGGTTATTATCTGTTGCATAAAACATCTAAGCACATGAGGTGATGAGGAAAATTGAGAGAGAGAGAGAGAGAGAATTCACGTGTGGTTCTAGATTGAAAAGGATTTTTGGCAATAAATAGGCAGTAAGTACATGATGGTTTAGGCACTAACAGTGACATCGGCCATGCTATTTGAATGTCTAAACAGAACATGTAATTCCAACCTGTTCGTGTTTAATAATTCAGATCTTGACCTTTGACCTTCCAAACTGTGAGACAGATTTTGAACAGCAATAATTTTGTTAGAAAGAGCTAAAGTGAGCCATGTCAACTTCTGATTTTCTGTCATGGGTTGAAAAACATCCTCCAACAGCATCTGCTGCTGGAGGAAGGCCAGAGTGATATATCTGTTGCTAAGCAACCACTTTGAGTCTTATTTTGTTGTGCAGGACCAGTAACTAGATTTTCAGTCAAGGTTGCATCAGTTTGTTTGGAGTCCTTTGCAAGACTGGAAAGACGCAGGAATCAAAGATGGGGGTGTTTATCATTTATGTGCCCATGTTAGTTCTCATCATGTGTATTAGAAAACATATTTTATAATTAATGATGTTCCAAAACAATATACAAAAGCTGCAAACAGGAAAGTGAAAAGTACAAATATTTGTTAGAGTTTGCTAAACAAAACTTAACTTGAAATCTGCTTAAAGCTGCTCGGAGACCCTGAAAACATTTAACACCACCTAATTTAAATCCATTTAGAATGAATAAAAATAGACATACATTGATGTTTTGATCCAAACAATGATGGAACCGGACACTGGGTATAAGGTAAGACTATGTGTTCGACCTAAATGAAACCTAAACCTAAATAAAAGGGGATTCATATTCATCATTCATCATTTGTTCAGTACTGTCACTGTATCGTGCAAAAAAGCAGCTCAAGGGCCTTTGGGCGTGGCACTGAACCAGAACCGGCCCTTCTGTGAAACATGTCAGGGACTGTGTAGGTGTATGCAGGAGAACTGGGGAAGACGAAGGTAATACAGAGAGTATCAGTATCCTGTCCAACACCAGTACAATGCTACTTCAATACATGTTCTGCAGATACGCGCTGGGCTTTGTGGCTCCCAGTGGAGCAATATGCGAGTGAAGTGAAATCAAATGTACTCATACTCTAAGATTCTTGTCTCACATCATTCCCACCAGCTCTCCGACATTAACTACTTTTGTCTCCCTTTGATTTTCTAAACACAGTTTTTCATGTAGACACGACGAATCTCTAGCTCTAATGCGAGAAAAGCCCGTCAACCGAGCAAAGCGCAGTCAGAACCGAGACTTCATAATCTGCGATAAGACCCTCTGATGAAATCATTCACAATAAGCTTGCATTCAAAATTGTATTCCCACAACATTTCTACATTGTCAGAAAAAAAAGAAGAATTTTGACCAAGTTTAGTTTTCTAATTTTCTTTTCTTTTATATGTACAGAGTGGAGCCGTTCCACATAAAGTCATGGAAATGAACAAAGCTGGGATACAAGGCTCATCACTGAGCTTCTTCACACACTACAGCAGATGTAGTTGTCTGCACACATGGGTTCAGTATGTCTCTGGTCATTTCTCTTTATTCTCATTCTCATATTTTTATCATTGTGTTTTTGTGTCATTTGTGTTTGCATCTCACAGTTTTGTGTCTGGTTTTAACCATTTGAGTTGTAATTTTTGTTCAGACGTAATTATCATACTCTTACCTGTTTTTTCCAGTTGTCTATTCATGGTTTTTGTTACTTTTTAATATATTTTTGGTGATTTTAAGCTAAAAGTTTTATGGTTACGTTAACTCTCACTCTGTTCAGTGACAGTCTTATTACTGTCACTCACGTACTCACGTTCCCCGATATTGAGAAAACATTTTACAGGAAATTCAGGAAGTATCCAGAACATGCAGGGTTTAGCTGAAGACGGAAAATAAATGAATGAATAAAATAAGAACTGTATTTTTACCTGCGTGTGCCCAGTGTTTGGCCTAGGATCGTTCCGTAGACGTCACTGCATCTTGGCCGATTAAAACGCGTGGACTTTGAGTGTGGGCGGAGTTGACCTTTGACCTAGCGACTTAGCGTTGGAAACGACTACGTGGGAAGCGAAACAAACTAACTTTTCATAGACTGAAGAAGCCACCTTCATAGGTGGCGAAACGTTTCTACGAACTCGAAGAAGTCCAGTTGCCATGACTCAATTTTCAGACAGCTTCACCTTGATGAATGAGAATCTGAACAGACATAACTTTTCATAGCAGCACGTGGACAGGAAGTGTCCAGAACAAGTCAAGGTTTAGCTGAAGTTAGCTTAGCGGAAGCTAAAGCGCGAGCAACTACGGCTCAACAACTTTGCTATCTGGAAAATGACATGTGCCACATCACGTCCATGGTAAGTTACAGCAAGACTGAATGGTAGTAAATGCTCTGGTCATTGATAGTAAATAAGATGAATGTGCACCTGAGCTTTAGGTTGTTTCTATGTTATTAAAAGTTTAAAATATTAGCAGGCGATTTTGTTAAATAGTGTTTGCATGAATACTAACTAGATAATGTAGCTTTAACAGCTAAACCATGATCAAGGGAATGCTGTAGTGGAGAGATTTTCCCCTTAGTTTTAGAAGTATGTATGCAATATATAGCACATGAAACTACTGAGCGAATATTTTCCTTAAATAGGCCAGATGTTCTTCTTTAAATGCTCTTAACTCGAGAATAAACATCTCATTTTAGAGGAACAGACTTCTGCAGGTGCATCCTTTTAACAAATTGCTGTGTAATGTCACCAGAGTGAAAATGCAGCAAAGCCTCCTTCAGTACAGCCTGTTAACAACAAATAGTCTGTAATTTGCAAAGATGTCACATCCAGATGCTTGTTTTGGTGTTTGCGACAAGGAGGTGGCAGAGAATAGTTCGTATATATCTATAGTTGAGGCAGCAGCCAGAGTTTGTTGGTGTGTGTTTGTTGCTAATATACTGCAGG
The DNA here is from genome assembly GCA_030770545.1 of Macropodus opercularis. Taxonomy (NCBI): domain Eukaryota; kingdom Metazoa; phylum Chordata; class Actinopteri; order Anabantiformes; family Osphronemidae; genus Macropodus; species Macropodus opercularis. Next base: position 6,963,062 of record CM061095.1, on the reverse strand, counting down.
GAACAATTTTTGCATTGACAAGTGGCTCCTTTTGCAAGGGAACGCACTTCTGTTACAGATGGGGCAACCTTTGCTTGTCGAGTGGCAGGGAGGGAGCGTGGGGAATGAACACCTGCCATACGGAACTCTTCACACTGGAGAGATGAAAGAAATAGATGGCTTTTAAATGTGGGGATAAAGAAGCATCACTGTAGAGGTTCGCTTCCTGCTTTTCCCTGTTTTCACGATCTTAGTTTGTTGTGTTGGAGTAAGTTGAAAGGTATCCGGCACATTTTTATTTTTCCTGAATGACTCATGCGTCGCGATGTGGCTGCGGTTAGGAGCTCTCATTGCTCAGGAAATTGCATCCGCCACAAGCCTCTTCACTGTTTTAGTCTTTTCTAGACGTAAAACCCACTGAGGAGCATCAGACTTGCTGTTAAATATTGTTGACAGTGTTTTGTGATAGCTGCGCCTTTTTAAAGGAATGATGGGCAGGATCCGTGCAAATGTATTCTAAACAGATAAAACAGAGGTGTGGAGAGAAGGTAACACTCAAACAAGTCTTGTTTCACAGTTTGAGGTTGAAATGGCAACAGTGTAGTACATGATTACAAAAAGAGACATTTGGGTTTTTAGAGCATTAGTGTGTTGTTGTTTTTTTTGCTCGTAAATGTAAATCACTGAAAAATTGTTAAATTAGGATTTGGTTTGTTTAGCTGAATGTAGCATGACCGAGTTGAATAAAAACACTTCAGTTAGTTATACATGAACGAACCTGATGTATTCACATCATATTATCTTACAATGTTTACACCTAAATGTTGACAAATTGTGTCAGATTCAGATTACAAGTGTGGAATGAATTCCTCAGCACTGCTTGTTGTTTTCTTAGTAAACAGCAGAGGTCATAGTTGAACCACTTTTCGGGGACCCGCTCTTGTATTAATCTAGTCAGGCTGTATTTTTATTACCTATCCGTAATTGAAATGTTCATTCCTATTTATGTGTGCTTTCACTTAAGTTTGCACATTTTGACCAGACATAAACAATCAACTTTTATTTTCCTGTTTACAAGATATAAGGTTATTGTTCAGTAACATGGGATGTCTGCACATTTCAAGTTCTTTTAACATCTTTGACTTATATGCAACTTATTTATGCATTTATGACTTTAGCTTGTGAAACCATGTTGGAGCCATATGTCTCATAAAATGTTTCATTTTATTGTGTCTTTCGCTGTAGGGGTGGAATCATGAAAAAAGCTTTCAACAGATTTTTCAGCCAAAGAGAGAATGAGGGTGGAAAAAAGCGCATAATAAAGTAATAGAACTGAAAGATAGTGTGAGTTTTTAGTTTCTGTTTTGGTGCATATTGGAAATCTAAGTGTATGCGCTGATTATGTCACGTCCTCATTTAATGCACAAGGTCGATTATTTGTTGCACACCGCTGAGCACTGCCATGTAAGGAAAAACCTGTTCATGATTTGTGCACTGTCCTACACGAGGTTTGGAGCACGGACAGCTAAACTGGCTACAGAAGCGTCTTTAATGTGGGACAGATGTGTCCAGTGATGCTACTGCTTATGATGATGATGATGGTGGCTGTTGTTCAGGCAAAGCACTCAGCCAAACCAAAAAGTAAATCCTGCCCTTACTTTTGTGGCAAATGGCTTGAAGTTTATTTTTTTTCTCCTGCTCTTGGCCTTAGAGACGAAGAGTGAGACTGATGAGCTGTTTATCGGTGAAGACACAGACATAATTGTGGACAGATCCCTAATCTGCCAGGATCTGGTCTGGAGGCCACGTGAAGTCAGTGTTCTGAAAAGTACTGTTATTTAAGTTTGGCTTCCTCCTCTTTGTGAGTGTACAGCAGTCTTTTGTTTAACAATAAACATTTCTAAATCACATCTGAGGCTCTACCAAGAATAACAGCTGCAGCTTACAGGACCTGCTCTGATTAATGAGTATTTAAGTATGTACTGGATGGCTGGTTGTCTGTGTGCTTAGGTGGAGTAGGAGAATATTTAGCCTAGACGTAATGTGCTGGTACCTCTCATGCCCGACTGGCACAGAACTGGACAGGGCTGTCTGCAGATTCACTTAGAACAACTTGTGGCTCTTTTCTGTCCCTGCCTGTGTCTAGAAGCCTGGTGGTGGTGGTTTTACACTGCCTCCCTGTGGTACAGTTGGTCTCCTGCCTTATCATTGCTTTATTCTAATTTGTTTGTGCTGTTCATGACGACTACTGTACACCCTTTTTTATCTTGCACACTGTACAATAGGAATACATACTGTACGGTGAGGGAGTCTCATGAGAGACTGTGCATCTTGTCTTCAACAGGGATATAAGAGAGCATCTCTTTCATCTTATAAAGCTTCTGACATTTCTGCATTTCTATACAAACCTACAGCCAAATGTACTTTTGGCTGCAGCAGGGCGTAGACCAACGAATAGTAACCACAGGTTACATGTTTCTATCCTCACACTTCTAAACATGATTTAGTTCGCCATTGCCTGGACAGTGCATGGTTAACATCCATAAAACTTACTCTGTTGTAATTATTTCCTAGCAATATGCACTTGAATCTGTCCTTCTTTTGAGAGCTTGGAAAACACCCCATTAGAATAATGGTGCTTTGTAATCAGTCCGTCCTTTGCGGTCACTTCCTCCCTAATGAATATAATCAGAAATCAATACTTTTTTTCTTCTTTTCTCCTTAAGTTACCCTGCTGTCTGAAATGCCTCTGCTTACAACTTGGTTGCTGAGGAATTGCTTCGGCTCAAGTGCCACACGAGTGGGAAACGTTTAAGTGGTTTGAAAGTGGTTAGACAATATAATCAGTGCAGTTTTACCTTCCAGCTGGACTGAAGCAGAAGAAGCTTTAGAGATGAGATGCTGAGGCCTTCGGCCATGTGCTCCACCAAATCTTCCGTTCTTCCCAGCGTCAGGGTGAATAGTGATGAAGAGACCAAGCATCCCTCCCTAAACAGTGTCTACCCCTCGTTGTACTCACTGATCCCATGGAGAGAAATCAGTCTTAATCTTCATGTTGTCATACCTCCACAACTGGTTAGATCAGTTTAATGACAAGCCTGGTCTCACTAAAACCAGCGCTGCCAAGCCATTAGCAAAGATTCGTCATGTGGAAGTACTTGAGCTGTGTTAGGGCTGCTTGCCTCTGAAGATTTCCTCACTATGCTGACGAGCACAAAAGCAGCTATAGCTTAGATGTGTTCTGGTGTTTGTTTGTTTTTTTTAACCAGAAAATCAATACATTTACTGGGTCACAAATGACGGCTATCACAGCATACTGTGGATTTCACCCATCATACAATTTCACAGGTGAAGTGATCCAGTCCCACATCTGCAGTATCACAGCTGTAAATCACACACACGTATTTTCCTGCAGCAATAAATAGTCAATAACAAATGATATGCCACATTAATTGCCCTTACTTCAGTAACATTTGCAAAAAACTAGCTGTCGGCTATTATTTAATTTTAAATGTATTTCAAAGTGACACGATCGCTTAAGCTATTTAACTCCTAGTGTGTGTTACATAAGCAGCATTTCCACTGTGTCTGTGTTCATCTCATTTGTCAGCTGCATCTTTGGTGAAGAAGTGTTAATAGTCTAATCGAGCACCGCGGCGTTCCTGCTGCAGGCCTGTAAAATGTTGAGGTCATATTTGGCAGACGCACGTCGTCTGGTTACAGGATGCTGTTCGACGCCAGCAGTTTGTCTGTAGAGTTAGAATTTTTTTCTGTGCTAATGTTTTTTGAGGCACACATTATGTTAAATATTATAATTTTTCCCTCATGCTATTTAGTAACACTTGTGAAAATTGCGCATTTGATCGTCTAATTTGCGTACTCAAGGCCTTTAAATCACCCTAAATGTCTTAAATTTTAATATTTAGTTGTTCAGTGTTTGTCTTACACATATAATATAGAGCATCAGCACTGATTTCCCAGTCGGGTTCTACTGTATTTGTAACTTTTAAAGAAATGATGAAAATGGAAAGTATTGCTATTTCGTATCTTGCCAACCATCAATGTTTGTGATGAGTGATATTTTCCTCCCTTCACCGGACGGTTCATCAAGATGCTGAGGATTATGGTGCACGGTGAAGCTGATCCTGGTTAGTTTTAAAGTGCTTTTCTATGCGGATTTTTCCATAAGGCAGAGACAATATCAGGGAGTTACTTTGGGGGAAAGAAACCGTGAATCTAGGCTGAGCAGGTTTCTTTTCACTGCAATAAGGAGGAAATAGGGAAGATGTGTAATAAGAGGTTCCCCTCCACAAAATGTCTTATGCCAAACCTCCAGCACTGGAATAGCTGGCCATGCACAGCCGTGATGACTCAGTGACTGGTCCGAAACATGTACAGTAGAACACAGCTGAGAACTGTTAGCAAGACTTCGATGAGAAGATTTAAAATCCCCCCACCCCTCAACACTTCAGCAATCTGGTTTTTCATAATTTATGAGCTCATTTACTGTAAGCCCCAATTACTACACAGTAAATAACACACAGGGTTGAACTAAAAGTCGTTTAAGTTAATGCTTCTCATCTTTGTTAATGCAATGTCGACATCTTGCTCTTGTCACCAGAAAATTATTCCAACATGAAATGGAAAGAAATAATTTCCAACGAGAGGATGGTTTCAGTTTGTATTTATGGCTTGCAGCAATCTCAAAAACATTTGGCATTGACATTTTACCAGGCCAGTAAAAACGTCTGTTGTATTTTTAGCACAGCACTGATTTGCATGCTTTGCTACATTGCCAGCATAGTTGACCTTGTATATTTGCCCGTTGCATTTTGAGTCCTTACACTTCAATCCTTTTTTTTTTTGGTAACAGCATCAAGCCAGCGCTTTGAGGACGCACGATGCCATTGGCTGAACTTTCTCAGAGGAAAAGTGTTGATAAAACACTATAAAGTAACATACCAGGCTCCTGCTCGCATTTCAGACCGGATGGACCGACTGAGCTCATTTTCTCACATCAAAAAACATCTATAAAAGTCAACACTGGCCTATTGTACCTGCTTCTGCTGCCTGCTGTGAGTGTCTTGACTGTGTTTGGCTTGTGTTCACAGACCTACTGCATTAATATAGTCCCCCTCCCTCCATAGAAACTCTATGTTTTGCACCATTTTCTTGGTTACTTTGACAGGACTGATGTACACCGGAGACTGGTGTCCTAACAAAAGATGAGCGACCAAAGTTCTGACACTAGAGCTGGCGGGTCTTTAATCACAAATGGTGATTTCTGCTCGAGTCCCTCCAGTGCCGCAGCAGCTGTTTCTGTGGAAACAGGGCGTTGATACTCTACTGAGAGGATGTGTAAAACGTTACTCACCCCGCAGACGCTGACGCTGAGAGATTACCGTTCTAACAGTGGAGGAGGGGGGTAGCGGTATAAAGAGAGAGATTCATAGAAAGGTGATAATGGTGCATCATGATCACAAGAACTAAAACCCATTTATAATAAGAATGCGGTAATGTATACATTACCTGAAGAGACTCACACCCTCCCCACAGCATGACTCCTGCACATATTTTAAAGAGGACGTAAAGCCAGGGAGTTTGTGAACACTTAGTGGTGGTGACTGGAGCAGGCACAGATGGTCACCAACTGGCTTGATGACCAAGAAAACGCAGCAGAGAAAACACATGCTACACCAGGTTCTGGACCAATAGAACTGTGTGACAGCCAACACTTTCCACTGTCATCATCGTCATCGTGGCTTGTGCAGGGATGATGTCGCACCTCTCCAGCTGAGTTTCAGACTTATGGTGAAGGTGTTTTGGCATCTTCTGGTGCAGCAACACTTCTAAGAGTCAAAATGCTAATTTAATCTGTTTTGGCTATTATCTTTGAGTTATAAAAACATTTAGAATGGTTAAAACTCATTACAGGAGCTTGTACCACTTCTTCCTGATCATTTAACATCACACGCACTACGGTTTATGTGGTGTGAATGATTGATTAGTTAAAGTGTTTTTACAGCTTCTAAAGGGTGATCAACACTCTCATCAGATGCAACACATGATCCAGTGCCAGAGCAGTGTTGGCTGCAGTACCTGGAACCCAGCAACGTTGATGACGTCACAGAAAGAGGAAAAACACACTCATCTAACACCTCCACAAGGTCCTTAAGATTTTAGTAACTGCTTTGTGGTTTAATATATGGCTGCATGAAATGTGGGTTGGATTGGGTTGATAATTACATTTTCAGTGGGCCGTCGCTCCAAAACGCGTGTACACAGGAAGAATCTTTCATATTGATGTGGGTTTGCAAGCGTTCAAAAGCCAAATGCATAGTTATTATACAGTGCAGTGAGCATTAAATTACAAGGAAGTTTTTCATGTCATATTTGCATTTTTAGAGGAGCTTTTTTTTGGAGGCATAATATGCATGCTTTTATCTGCATGTTGTAAAGCAGGCTACAGTCACGTCTACAAAATATCCTTTTTGCCATTTTAACTAATGGGCTGTGGTGCCCTGATCACTGTTTGGGTTGGTGCATATTATAGGCTGTTTTTACAGGGTTGTGATTAAATCTTTTCAAAGACTTAAAAACTGGCACCGGTTCATGTCCAGGAAGATGCTGTTGCATGTTGTGCAGTGTGTGTTAAGCCCTGATACTGTCTTTTAGTTGTAGAAGAGATGTCTCCACATTAGGCCAGTCGTCACAGCCCATCCCAGAAAACCACAAGATCAAAGGATGGTAATGAACTCAACCACTAACTGCTGGTCTGCGAACACATGCAAGACGGAAATCTGCAAACATTTGCTTCTCTCAAAACGTTATCTTAAACATTATGTTTGTTTATAACAGATGAGATTTTCTTTGCTGATTGACTCTCTCCAATTTGCATTTTTAAGATTAATATAATATTAAGATACACTCTGCAGAGTGACAGTCGTTAATGAACTTCATGCTATTCGTCTGTCTAGTTAGTCTTTTTGAAACACTGTTGATATTTTAGGAATTGCTAAAATAGTTAGTGGGCTGGTGAAGATGCTCCACCTTGTAAAATGATGAGAAACTCCTCATTGAGAAGCAGAGAGAAGATTAAAACTGTGGGTGGCCAAAAAACCATCTGCTGGTGAGAGTTGTGTGGTAGAAGCTAACATTGGCCCAGACAACCACGTAATTTGCCAAATGATCCCTAACCAAGCCTTTCTCATTCTCAAGTCTGAGTTCCCTGTTTAATGTTTTCCAAGAAACCCGCCAGCCATTTGATATTGTACGTCTAATGACGGGCATGTGGATAATTACAGCATTCCTAGATAGGCAGCGCGAATGATCACGTTGCTCACATGCTGACCTGGCACTTCCTTGGTGGCTCAGTCTCCGCCACGTCTTTAGCTCTTCAAGTGGGTAAACTCTGTTTGAGTACACAGTTTGCACCGTATTGTGAAGGTAAAATTCGTGAACATCACATTGCTAATAAATAGAACTGAACTCTGTCAAGAAGCTTTTATTATTATTATTATTATTATTATTATTATTATTATTATTAAGCTGCTTTAACCTGACAGCATGTTTAAGTTTATAACATTTATATTCTGTAATTGCTAACTTTCTCACTTGCATGATTGGATCAGTGTTGTTGCACTGCCAACAATTTCAAATCCGTAAATTGTGCAGTAGAATACAGATTGTAAACACAAGGTCACAGCAGGTAAACTTGGTAAACGACATTAACTTAATGTATACATTGTATTTGTAATGGCTAATGAGCCTGGGAAGTGCTCCCTGGCTCCTGCTGCACATGTGCCATCTGTTTCGTTTCCTTGTTAACTGGGTAAGACAGGACATGATGTACCTATGTTGAAATCTCTGTTAACCACTGCAATGCTGCCTTCGTGTGTTGCTTGTACGCAAATTCTTGCCTGTATCATCAGTTGGAAATTGGGACAGCGGTGGTCGCATGGCAACTCTGGGCCATCGGAGCGAAGTGCTGTGTATGCTGTTCAATAACGGGTAGCGTAGCTCGCGTGTGAAATTCATTCAAATGGGTGCAGTCCACTCGGGGAAATTCGGCGTTGGCCGTTTGGTTTTGCTACGTCCGCCCGTTCCTGAATGCAGCGCAGACATAGAGGAAAGGGTGCGCGCGAAGGGGTGGGTGACGTCACGGCGTGGCGATGTCCCGTCCAAGTTTGTGTAGCTTCGTCAAACTGTAGAAACAACTGATTCGGGAAACGGCTACAGCGAAACAAAGGTTTCTGGTTTGCTGTAGTGTGACGTCAGCGTGAGACTGTTTCGAAGTTTCCTCGCAGGTGACTTTGTATTTAATCAACTTTAAAACCCGACGAAGACCAGAGCGGTCGCTTGTGGAGTCCCGCCGCCCGGTTCGAGCCCTTTCGTGGATGTGCTGGTCGGACCTTTTCCCGACCTTCCCCACGTCTAGTCTCGGGCTCGTGTTTGTTCGGAGCGGCTCGCGTCCTCCGGAGCCTGGGCTCGTATGCGCCGCGTCGAGGCAGCAACGAGGAGTCGGGGGCTCCGCCAGCAGAGCCGGGCTTGATGATGAGGATGCCCAGAGGAGGACGTCTGTTCCTGGCGACGTGCCTCGGCTCGCTCTTCGTCCTGGTGCTTTACTTCCAGAGCATCATTAAGCCAGGTAAAAACCCGGTCCGGCTCGGCCTTCACCGTATATTCGCATTGAAATGTTGCTTTGGTTGTGGCAAGTTAGGAAGTAAAGCTCTCATCAAACTTTCTATTCATGTACAGACGCATGTGTAGTCATATTTGTGTTTACACAATTTTCAAGGATTGTGCAGCAGCTGTGGGACAACTATTCATTACTATCCACTTTATTACAACCCGCAGAATTTATGGCAGTTGCTGTAATCGTTGGCTCGGACCATGCAGGTGTACCTAATAAAGTGGTCAGTCATGCACAGACACAGACCTTATTCATACCTAATTTCAGCCGTGTTTCATTGTGAATGGTGGAATGTTTTGAAAGCCTGCCTCCCTCCCTCCCTCCCGCAGACCCCCAGCATTCCTCTGTCCTAGCCCTCCTCTCCTTCTCGCTTCGTTTCCTGGGCCGAGTCCTTTTTGGACTTTGAAAGACAGATTTGCTCCCAGGGGACTGCAGACTTCCAGGGAGAGAAATTGGAGCTCGCAGAGAGGGAGGGGAGGGGGGAGCCAGGTAGAAGCCCATGAATTATTCTTACCACCCATGACAAGTAGACTGGAACATAAAAAAGGACTAGTGGCTGGCACACGGTTAGTTTACATGTGGTTGGTGAAAAGAAGAGCAGGGAAACTATCGACCACTAATTAAATTATTACAATTTACCAATTATTATTATTATTATGATTATTATTAAAAGCAGACTTGAAAAGTGTTTCCAGAGCCACTTGAAGTTCTAAAGAGCACCAGAACCCAGACACAGAATGAATGCAGAGCTGGTGGCAGACTAACAAACCACATGCTGCCACGCCTACGAGCAGCACACTTTAGCACTGTCCTCGACCTGCCTCCGCCAGCTAGGTGCGTGTATGTTTATTGCCCGACCTGTTTAGGCTAGTCTGCTGTACAGCCCCACCATGGAAGCCACATTAGAAAGCACTAATTCCCAGGATGTCAACAAAGCACAAAGCTTCCTTAATTACTGTGTATCTAGTGGGAGCGGGTTCGAAAACCAACACTGCCTTTCTTGTGTAGTTCGTTATTATCGAAGTCTTTTCATTTTTCACTGAAGCACATGGAGCGGAAGGATAAATGATAATCTAGCATCGTCTGCCATTTTGCCCATTGTGCAATATGGTTTATATCAAATAACAAGCTATCAAACATATTTCCACCTGCATTTATAAACGTGTTATATTCTTTCTTTTCCGCATTTGAGGTCTGATCAGTTTTTACCAAGTTATGTGTCGCAACTAAGGCTATTTTTCATATACTGTAGGAGTAAGCAGGGGTGTTTAAAAAAAAAAAAAAAAAAAAAACCTGCACATGCGGCAAATAAGTAAAGGAAACATCTTTTCAAAGAACTGCTTTAAATTGACAAGCCAACACTTACTCCTGATTCATGTATGAGTGGCTGATAGCAAATTTCCGCTATCAGTTAGTTTTCTTAGCTTCTTGGAAATATGTTCACCATGACTCACAAAGAGATATTTTTAAACCACGCAGCCACCAGAACACACAGGATGACAAATGTGACTTGTCTCTCAGTAACTCTGACCAATAGCCGATAGAAAGGACATTTAGAAGGAAAAAAAAACTGTGCTGGTGATGATGAGCTCAGCTGTGTGGTTAGTGTTGCATTACTGTGGTACCGTAGTTAAAACTTTGTCTTGTGCAATACAGAATAATTACACAGGGTCTTACCTAAAGGAACAGCTGATGTCAGTCTCCACTAGAAGTTCTCCTCACCAACAGCTGTATCGGTCCGTATCAAATAGCATTACTTTAAACTCTTAGCCTTTTAACTGCTGGAATGATGGAATAAGAGCTGGGGGAGTATGTACAGTGATGAAGTCATGCCCTGACTCTTATTTGGACCTCAGCGTTAACAAAACAAACGAGTCCTATTCAAGTTATTGAGGAATACCTGTACCATTAGTGCCGTACAGTTTTAAGCTTTTAGGCCATTAAAAAGCGGGCACAACAGAACAAGGAACTCCATGAACCATCACCTTTTGTAGTTTACAACACACAGTACAGGCATGTACACACACTTAGATTCGTGAGTTTTGCAGGAAACTGAAAACAGCCATAGCAGACATGTAGTGGCTTCTGTTACGCAAGATAACGTTTCGTCTTGTGACGTTGGAGTGTGAGCTCTTGTTTCTATCTGGGGTACTAAAGTCCAACATGTCCCATAGCTTGTTAGTTGAGCACAGACGTCAAATGTTTCAAATGTTTCTGAGTCATTAAGTCAGCTGTTTTATACCAGAAAGGAAGCACGTTGTGTGGGATTGTTGTGCTTCAATTGTGTTACGTCCCGTACCAACTTCCTTGATTTGACCCCGAGGAAAGAAATAGAAGCCAAATCCAATGTTCTGTTGTAAACTCATTATGTAAGACATGTCCGTTTTGTTGCCCTGCTTACTTAGTTTATTGAGGAATTTGAGTTTGTGAGATTCTGTATTACTACCAGTTAGTTTTTTTTAGTTGTAGGGGGAACGACTGACCACTTCCTCTGGTTTCATACTGATTGAATAATACCGGCCGTCAGTTATTTATTTATTCATGTTTACATTACTCTAGTGTTTAAGGCTAAACCTAAGCGAAATATATTTTAATTGTTCTCTAGCTGGCTCACAGCTGCATGGAGTGGGTGATATTTAATGAAATCCAGATGTTCACATAATGACAACTTAGTCATCACAAGCACAATTTACGTAATTTGTTTGCGCAGTGCAAAAACACTGCACGGTCAGCATGCCACATGCAAACTTATGTAATATTATTATTATTATTGTGCATTTTTTATAACGTGGTCTGTCCTATTGAGTTGTAGACCTCCACCTCAGGTCCCCAGACTGAATGGAGCGCTAACCTGATTTATACAGATTCTATAACAGTTATTTTAGTCTTTAGAGATTACAGTAGTCTGAAACTTATAGATGAATGGGTTTGAGTCTTCAAATTAAGATGCTTTAAAGATGCTGGTGGTAATATCCCAGTTGTGCATCCTTGATATTTAATACATCTGTGATGTGTGAATGTGCACCAGTTTGATTTGTCTAAAAAATCCTCTTTTGAGCTTGTTTAACATGTTTGACATACTGAGGTCATTTCCCTGACATGTACTATTTCCAGTCATCCTCTCTTATTAGATACATCATAATTTGTACCAAAATAGAGATGAACAGCCACTTTTCCCCTTCAAACTCTTTTATGTGGTTGTGTTGACTCAGCAGTGCGTGGCACCGTGTCGTATGTGTGTCATTTTGAGTGTATGCACGTGTTACGAGGCCAAGTAACTCAACTTGTTGTAGGAGGGTGGTGCACAGGCCTGACACTTGTCAGAAGTAAAGTTAGTAGACTAGATAAGTTTAAATCTACACTGTGGTAACGTTTGCTGTTTGACACAGGAAATTTCTTTTTTTCTTTTTTTTTTTTTTTTAACAGTAGCACCAAAACCAAACCTCTACGATGCTTTGCATCAACTTTCACATTGATATAAACAATTATTCAGTGCAGTTAAAGAAATTTAAAATGTTCTTTTGTTCTTCTTTTTGGCATGTGGCATTTGGATACCTTTTGATTCGGAACCTTGAACATTCTCTTTATAGTCACCCTCTTCAGCCTTTCTACTTTACTTCTTGCTAGGCAGCTGTACACAACTCCAAAACTCGATGAGAGACAATAGTAAATTGCCTGATCAACTAGCTGAACTGCCTGCACGCACCTGATTAACTTTATACATCTATAGTTGTGCTTTTCACAAGTTTTATCTGCTGTTGCACATGCTAAGCTAATATAAGTCGACACAAATGACCTTTTGTAAGATTATTTTGCCAGACATCGCTGATGCTCTACATTATTCTGGTGGTTCTGACAGTGGCAACTCTAAACAGAGGCAACCTCCATCTGTGTGGTGTGCGCCTTTCCATTCATTCATTCATATTCACAGACTAGAGCTGTAGACTTTTCTGCTTTAAGCAGCAGCATGCTTGACATGCATATTGTCTTTTGCAGTTGGCCATTTTGATGTTTGTTTTATCTGCAAGTAAGTGGTGCATTCATTGGAAACCAGTTAATTCCAAAGTAGCAAGCACGGTTTGTGTGAGAGTTGGAATTTGTAAACCCGTGTCCTCATATGCAAACAGGCATCAACTGTTTTTCATCAGAAAAACAATTCCTATTGTGAAATAGTTTTATCAGCTCACTCAAGGGTTTGCTTCATCTCCCTTAGCTCCTCCCCTTCTGGCTCTTCTGTATGTGTGATATATTTACACTATTGTGAGTAATAACCCAAATTGCTTTGGGGTTCGCCAATAAAGAGGAGGTTCTGGACGCTAAACGGAGTAGACTCTTAGTCTGTCAAGTCTCTACAGACCTGTGATCTAAAGCCTTTTCTTGCGCTTGGTAATTGGAGGCAACATGTAGACAGACTTCAGGCGAGTCTGAACTGCCTGTCGACATTCTGGCTTAGTCTGAAACACCTATTTAACTGCATTAGAATTACCTGTGCTTAGTGCAACACAATATCTGACGGTGCGTTACTTCTTTGGACCCCGTCGTGTCTTCCCGTCCTCAGTTGTTTTCATTACACGTCCTCTTGCATATACATATTGGAATGGACTTTTCTTCACCTTGATCAAAGCCAAATGATACCACGGTTCTCTGTCAGCTTTGGAAAGTGTACCCCCTTTAAGCAAACATTTGCATCAGCAATGACACACAATCTCTTCTTTACTGAGATCGTACAGGCCAACAGATTATTCAAATGTGAAAAGTTTATTTGAGGAGGGGAGGGCAGATGTGTTTTATTTAAAAGAATGTCAACAGCATAAACCTGTTCACGTGTCAGGCCCACACACGCAGGCTGAACGTGTCGGTTACACTTGTTAACAGACTTTGTCACTGTCTTTCTGTTATGTGATTAGTCATAAGAAAGTGCCTTCTGTTTATAATGATCCAAACCAGTCTAGAGGCTTAATGGAACCTTGTTTGTCTGGGAGAAAAGCTGAGTCCAACTTCACACGCATGACAGACTATTAAATGGAACAGATCAAGCTCCAGCGTGGGCCGGTTTGCGTATGTGGAAGACTGGGGCCTCTTCTGCTCTTCTTCAACTGTCAGTTGTCACTTCCTGGTTCTGAGAGGAAGTGGCGGTTTTCTGGTTTATTCGATAGAACACACAACACAGAAAACGATGTAGATTGATGATTAGCACGGTAGCTCATGAATTGTGCTTTCTCATGTAACAGAATGCTTAATGCATCATGAAGGAAGAAAAGTCTTATGGTTCTACAGATATGCAGACTTTTATACAGCAGAAAAACAAAGGTAGCACAGTGATACTTTAACTGTTCTCAGATGTTTGCTGGAACTTTGGGTAATTTCTAGAGAATTTCAGAGTAGCTGAATGTAAGAACACAAAGTCAGAGGTTGTGGAAGTAAAACTGATGTTTTGATACCGGCCCCTACTACACACTCTTGTGAGTCTTGTCCAGCTTATTCTTTGTGGGGAGTACAGCAAGTGAATCAACACTACATCAGAAAGGATGGGAAATATTCACACAGTGTGATCCGGTCTTGACTGTGTTCTGTCTTTGGCAGCGTAACTGACCACTTAATTCACTGGACCACTTGTGTAGTGAATTTTCGAACTACATGACTTCCCTTTTCTTTAGAAAGTACAGTCATGATGGGGATGTGTATCTACAGTACAATGCAGTTCCAGTTTCATCATGTTGTTCAAGTTTGAAGACAGACAAAGGGGCCAGCTTTGTGCCTGTCTTATCCATAAACAGCCCAAGATGTGGTTTAACATAGCCAGAGTCCAGCAGGACCTGCATGTTTGTCTCTGTTTAGATGATGTGGCACACTTTCATCCAGAGGAAGTCTGGGATTCTGCTGATTCATGTGAGCTCACGCAGAGAGGACAGAGTTACAACAGTCTCTCTGTCTTATGCTACCTTTTCTACTTTAATAACTGGCTCACTAATTCTCCTTGTTTTTGTTTTTGTTTTTTAAATACTTTAAATAGTAACAATTTAGATCGTAAGAGATAAGCAGCAGGGCCCTAATCCAGAACAGTGAAACTAAATTTGCCTTATGTCGGCTCAGCAGAAAGAACAGAAACAGGCAGCCTTCTGGATTTCATAGCATAGTATAACCTTCAACCTTTTCTTTTTACTGCCATGCTCTCCATATGATGGTATAGTGTTTTGCTTTGCAAGGTCATATTTTTTCCAAGTGATTTAGCTTATGCTTCTAATTCATAGCACATTCCTCCTCTGCAGCCCTTTCTCATTCCAGCTTTGTGCAAGACATTTAAAGTCGCCCTAAGCATTGTTTAACCACGTGTGGAAAACAAATCACTTTTCTTGCTCACTACCATTAACTACAGACCCCAGCACTTACTGCCATTAGTCATATGCTGGGAGAAGGGGGGATGGGTGTGGGGCCTGAAATGGAAGAGAGGAAGGTGAGAGGACTGCTGGAGGAGAGACCCTAACAAACCAGCAGATCCTCAAGCATTGTTAGATATACATGTTGGCCCGTCATTGGTTGTAATGCTTGGTAGTTGGAAGTGGCTGACAAAACAATGTGTCGTTTTTTTTTCCAGTTAATCTGCTGTGACCATATCAGAGGACAAGCCTAATTCAGAAATTGCATAAGCCATACATACAGAGAAACCACAAGGATCACATCATGAAAAAGGAAACCAAAGAAGCTTAGGAATGTTGCCTCTGACCTTCCCTATAACTCTACTTGGACATCTTTACAGTGTAATTTAAACTTTGTATAAACACATGACCGATTGTGAAGGGCAATAAAACTTTGTGACCTCTGTACAGGAATATGAAAAATGACAGTAACTCAGTCAGCCTTAAATCTGTGGCGACAAAGTCAACAAAGCCCTCTTGGGTGATTTTAGGTCTTTTGATGGCCTGTTGTCTAAACCTGTAATGTTTTTAGTAAGTATTATATTGATTATTTGATATTATACTTTGTGAAACACAATGTAACACAGATTTTTACTAATTTAGTTTACTTTACTTTAAGAATCATTACAACCGTCATGTGGAATATAGTCCATTAAGTTTGTAAAGATAATACAGAGACATCTTCTGTCAAATGGCTTTTGTTTACTAATAATAAATAACATGGATTTTGATCTTTCCCTGTTTAACTGTAGAACCTGTTGTGAAGACTGGCAGCAGCCCAGGGAAAAATAAGAGAAGTCCACTGCAGACCCTGTACAATGGAGACCAGGTCAGAACACAAATGCAGACATGAAACACATCTGCCACATTCTTGGACGTTCCACCAGTTTCGTAATGACTGATAACACAGTGGAGCTGAGCTTTCCAGCTGCTGGCTCTAGTTTTATTAGTGGACAGCCTGAGCTGACTCCAAGTACTACATTTCTTGATGTGGCATCTCAGAAACGTCCAGTAATAACCTGCACTTCACTAGAAGCAGACATGTAAACTCAGCAGATTTTAAAAGGTGTTTGTGTTTGTTTTCTGTGCTTTAATCACACATTGGGTCCCTCTTTCATCCACCCTGCGTTGTCCTTATTAAAAGCAGATGGAGCTGTTGGCAGCTCACGGGTCCCTCCAAGGCCGCAGGGAGCTGTTGGAGCAGGCGTGTCTGAGCCACACGAGGAAACGCCGGGTGCTTTCTCCCGAGGATCTCAAACACCTCATTGTGGATGATAAACACGGCCTTATTTACTGCTACGTACCCAAGGTTGGCTGCATTACATTAAACAGTGCAGCGACTTTAAGACGGTAAACAACCAGTAAACAAATCAGTTTCCTTTAATTGCTTCCAGGTAGCCTGCACCAATTGGAAACGTGTGCTCATGGTCCTCACCAGTGACGGCCGCTACACTGACCCCCTTTCCATCCCTGCCAATGAGGCGCACATCGCAGGTAACCTTCACACACTTTCTGAGTTTTCAGTCCCTGAGATCAACATGCGGCTTCGCAGCTACCTCAAATTCATTTTTGTAAGGGAGCCCTTTGAGCGACTGGTATCTGCCTACCGGAACAAATTCACACGAAACTACAATACTGCCTTCCACAAGCGCTACGGAATCAAGATGATACGGCGCTACAGGGACAACCCAGAGCCCAGAGCACTAAGGGAAGGAAATGACGTTTCTTTCCTAGAGTTTGTTCAGTATCTCGTGGACCCTCGGACTCAACGGGAGGAGCCTTTTAATGAGCACTGGGAGCAGGTCTATTCACTCTGCCACCCCTGTCTGATCCACTATGATGTTGTGGGTAAGTACGAGACTTTGGAGCCGGATGCTCAGGCTGTTCTCAAATTAGCCGGAGTTGAGGGGGTTCTTCAATTCCCTACGTCTGGTACGAGCACTCGGACAGATGGCAACATGGCTGCGCGCTTCTTTAAACACATTAGTTCTTTCTACCAAAAGAAACTGTTCAACCTGTATCGAATGGACTTCCTTCTGTTCAACTACTCCACACCAGAGTATCTCAGGACTCGGTGACGAGCAGAGAAAAGGACGGACACAGATGGATTGGTTGTGATACTTTACTTTCACATCCTGTCCAGACGTTTAGCAAAAAAATTGCACTTTTTAATTGTGAATAATTTTCTTTTGTTTTTTAAATCCTTTCTAAGGTGTAAAGAGAGTGGAAACACATTTCGTCCATAGGGCAAAGATGGGCAGTTTGTGCTGTAATCTCCCTGCATCTGTCATATTGCTTGGTTTGCTGTAACATTTAGCAGAACAGAATGGAAATTGGTAATTCCCAATATGTTTGCATATGCTGGTGACACATTTTGTTCAGAAACGAGGTGAATTCTGTCTGTCCATTTTAAATTCAGTATTTATTTTGCAGTTGTCATTTCTTTGAAATATTTTTTTCTTTCTCGACTTTGAGTTTTATGATTGTTGTGGGGTTAGCGTGAAGTGCCTTGCCAGCATTCCTGCAGTGTCCAGTTCAGCGGCTTGCTTTCTTCTGTTTTTGAAAACGAACTAGCCTTAAAGTTGCGCTTCAGAGGAGCAGGTCCTCCTCTTGCAAAGCATACAGGTGAATGTGCTGCCTGTAAAACTGAGCACAGGAGATCAGTGAAAGGCCTTTATTTATGTATGTGGGAGCATGAAATATTTATTTTTGAGTCGTAAGGTAGTAAGGGTTTGTGCTCGGTGACTTTTAATATCACTCTGAGCGAACTAGCTCTTTTGGTTATTGCACATAATATAAATGTAAAGAGCAACTCTAAACTTACTGAATGGTTTTTTGAACAAACAAACAACACCTAAGGCTTTTGTCTAAGTCAAAGAACCCACTGACACTACTTAGACATTTATCTGAGGTTCATTTCCAGGGCTGTAGTTTTTCCTCTGCTGTCATCGTCTGTCCAGCTGACCTGCATGCAAACAGCCACATACTGTACCTGTAAATGTGTTAAGTACTATTTTAACAGTGCACCAATATGGAAACCTTTCAATTTGATACTTCACACATTCCTCCCATTTTACATTTGTTGTTCTATTTGTTTGTGTTGTGATTACGCCATTGTCTATATCTACTTTTCTGTAATGAAGTCTTCAAACTGTCTTCATACACATGCACATTTCAATTTAAACTGCTAATAACTTAAATACTTAAAACAGCTCCGGTAGTTTCATGGATGAATTGAAAAACAAAGTAATCCGTGCCTGACATTTGTGAGTTATCTCAAAGAACAAAAATTCATAACGAAGGTCGCATTTATAAGATTGCAGGTTAAGCAGTCAGAGTATTGGTTCAAAAATATGTACACAGTTATGTTGGTACATGTGAAGACTGGTCGGCACTAAATGGTTTACTTTTATACATGTAGCTTCCAGATCTCTGTAAACTCTTCAGATGCTGTCAGACAGGTGGACGGCTCCGGCCCCTCCCTGAAAGCATTGCTTTTTTATTTCTGCCTGATGCCATGTTTTACCAAGTGCAATATCTGTGTAACATGTTGGAGTCTGTTTTTTTTTTTTTCTTGAAGCTTTAAATTTATGTGCATTCATGCTCATGCCACATTTTCTGTTCCTTGGGCTTTCATTGCAATGGATGACAGGGTTTTTAAATGTAGTGGTGTGATTTAAGCCATAATTTGAAGCAAGCTGTGACATGTTGAAACCCAATGAAACCCTTTTCTTTTTCTTTTTCTTTCGGTGGGCTCAGTAACATGCTGCATTAAATTATTTGCTTTGTAATGACCAGGGATGCAGATAATGCAATAATGTTTTTCTCCAAAGCGAATGGACTTGCTGGATGTTCCGCTGTAATATTCAGACGCTGCTGTTCACAAGCACAGCTAGTCAGACACGTTTCAGCCATTTTGTGTCAAAATGTTCCTTTTTA
Organism: Macropodus opercularis; assembly: GCA_030770545.1. Taxonomy (NCBI): domain Eukaryota; kingdom Metazoa; phylum Chordata; class Actinopteri; order Anabantiformes; family Osphronemidae; genus Macropodus; species Macropodus opercularis. Next base: position 6,944,036 of record CM061095.1, on the reverse strand, counting down.
GTCAAGTCGTGACCTGGTGAGTCACTGTGAAATGGTGAACAGAGCACAATCTTCAAGAATCTCGCGCGCCAGTTTACTTGTGCCACAAAACTGTGAATGTGAACTGATGTGTACAAGCAAGTTGTGGTGATCGGCCGTCTACCGTGAAGTTGGAACAAATACAATTCCTTCTAGAATCACTGATTGTCTGGTTTTGGCTCTTTTTTTTTTTACTAAGACATCTTTTGTAGAACTACTTCTATAAATGAATCTTTAAATTGGATGACAACACAATTGTTGGAAGCTGCCCACAAAAGTAAGTGGCATGTGTAGTCATTTAAACATAAATTCTTATATTTGGGTTGTATAGTTCAGATTTGATATTGCAGATTCTATTTGAGATCGAGACATTTGGGTGTTTTGTATCTGCTGTGGAATTTATTGTGCTTAAAGGGTGTTTTTTTAAATTGAATGAGCTTAAACAATATACAGATTTTCCAATATAATATTTTGAAAATGTTAAACGATTGCATGTGAAAAACTGTGACCTTTTGTAATGTGGATGCAGACAGAGACACTGAGGTGTCTCTGTCCATTTATTTTATTATAAAGACACATAACCTAGTGTAGTGCTATGGTTTAGGGTTACTGTTAAAGAAACTACAATTTAACTGGTTAGTTTAACTTCTAATCCGTCTTGACTGACTTCAATGATGCGGTTTGTGCCAAAACAGTAACATACTATTATATTTATATATACATAATATTAATATTAGTATATTAAAATATACATATTAACACTAACAGTTTAAAGCTGCACAATTACACTCACCAGACATTTGTCACATTTCTGATTCCACACCACACATTGTGCTACATATAACTAATAACATAATAACGTAATGGTGAACAGAAGATTAGGGGAACGTAGTATTTTTATAAGCCACATGCAACCGTGTCAACAGGGCTGGACGATAAACTACACTTTTAAAGAAGAGTTCAACATTTTGGAAAAACAAATATATATATATATATATATATATATATATATTTCTTGCCCAGCATTTGATTATGATTAAATTAGATAATGCACTTATGACTATTTGCTAAATGTGAAGATGGTTAGTGTAGCTCCACAGCTAGTTGAACAGTTGACTGTGCTATGTCAAAACAGCTAAGATAACCTAATTACCAGTTACTAAAATCTACTCTATTTGCATTATTAGAAATTTCAACGGTACTTTATTGCTCACATTTACATAAGATTATTAATTATAAATGTAATACATGTTTTTCTTTTTCTTTATTTTTTTCAAAATAATGAACTCCTCCTATAAACCTATTATAGTAACAACCGAAGTTACAAGTTGGCAAGAATCAAATAAAGCACATTTACACATTTCTGAGACAAGAAAAAAAAACAACCCACAATCTTTGTGCAGTTAACTTGATTCTTTAACTTGTCCTACTCGAAAAAATACTGGAAAGTAAGGCATTATACTCATCATTGTGTATGCATATGTGACCGTGTATATAGATACAGACTTTAGGTCTAATTTCACAGTAACACTGATCTTGTACAGTAATTGCACATCTATAACATCATTACCTCTGACTGGGGTAAGTGTCACAATAAAAGCTTTTAGCAAAGCACGTGTCACTGAAACATCTCACATTAAGATCCAGTCGTTGACAGGATGGGTTAAGAATTTACTGTGCAAGTCGTGCAAGTGTTCGCGATAACAATGCAGTGAGACGGTGAGGACGGTGTACATTAGACTACAAACTCTGTGGCGGGTGGGGTCAACTCAGACTGAAACTGAAACGCACACATTAAAAAGAGGATGCTTAAAACCGACTTCATGTTGAATGGCACTGTTGCATAAATTTAAACGTTTAGCCGAGGAGAGAGGGATTGGACAGAGGGGGGCGACATAGCAGGTACTTCCAGAGGCTGAACTGAACCAAAACTGGTCAGTGATTTTGTACCTTTTACAAGTGTAAGTGCATTTGCTACTGTAATGAGGTTGTGTGGTTATAACAGCCGTATGTATCTAAAGATGAGCTGTAACGTGGATCAAGGACGTACCCAACAAACTCACATGTACTTAAATAGATGTTGTGAACGGGAGGGAGGCGAAAAAAAACTAGTAATTAAAAAAAAAAAAGATCCAGATGAGGGTTGAGGGTGCAGCATCCTCACCTGGCACATCCTTTACCCAGATGGATGGGTATGCAGTAAATGGATGGGTGTTCCCTGTGCAGTCCCATATTCAGTTCTGACTTTGCGACAATCAAAATTGCTTGGTAAGAACTGGCACAGTGATATACCAAGTAAACACATTTTTGTGTTAATCTGACACAGTAGATGGTGGCTGGCTAGTAGTTCAGGAGTGGAGGGGAAACTATTCACAAACCCAGGCTGTGAATTAGGGAGACCCATCGGAAACAGAGCGCCAGGAAGCCGGTGCCCAGCAGGTCCCCCAGCGCAGTCAGGTAGGGGATGGAGAAGTTGTCGGGGTCGAGACTCCTCCTCCACATCAAACGGACTATGAGGTCAGCGACGTAGAGAAGGATGGCCACCTAGAGAGCAGAAACAGGCTGTAAGCAAATCAATGTGCCTTAAAACGCTTCGGACAGGCCACTGATTCCCACGAGTCCTAAAATGTTAAATGTTTATTTGCCTCAAATTATATTATGTAAATGTTATTTGCTATTTTAATCTATACATGATGGATCAGTGCTTGAAACTTAACCTTGTGGTTATCAAGTTATCTCAATGGCAGCTCAAGCAGTAAAGTCTCTGATATTAAATCTGAACTTTATTCAAATCCCCAAGGCTCTTAAACTGGCCAAGAGTGTACTTGATACCAAAGAACAGAAAATGAAATAAAGCAGAATAATCATAACAAAATCCTCAGATGTTGTGCTGATCAACTCTCTCTGCTTTTACAGCTGACGTGGTTGGGTGGAGGTAAGGAAGATGAGTGAGGTACTGTAGAGTTTTACTTTTGGTTCGGTTCTAGAACAAATCTCTCATCGAGCTGCTGAAAACCAACACCTGGCGCAAGTCACTTCACAGTTAGGTAACAGGTGGTGGCAGCCATCTTTTATCAGTATGTACCTTTTGTATCAGATGGGCACGTGAAACCTCAGAGCCAATGAGTTCACCAGAGGGCGCCGATTGTCGCCTTTGCCAAACTACTTACGAGATGCACGTATGGAACGGCGCCTGTGTACCTGTAGCAGAGCGGCGCACAAGTAGCAGATGGTGAAGGCTAGGCTGATGGGCGCCTCTTCCCCCTGCAGCAGAGAGATGGCGTAGAGGAAGACCAGGTGACCGGGGATGACCAGCATCAACAGCACACGCGCCGACTTGGAGTTGACGCCTGGAAGACAGACAGTTTAGTAAGTATGTAGAATATGCAAACTGCAGCCATTTTCTGTGGAAGACAGTGTGTCATATACAGTATTTAACTGATTTCCATTCATTTTAAGCCTTTTGTGAGATTATTCACTGAAAGCTGCCACATCAGTCTGTTCTATAGCAGGACACTCTGATCAATGAAGGTTCAACCACAGCTGAACACAATGTGACAGCTGAGCTTACAGTCATGTATCCGGTTCTACCTCCTGGTCTGCTATCACAGCAGCTTAAAAGCCGCTCGCTCCCCGGCTAAAACGTGAACTATTTTAAAATCGAAACCACACCAACTTATTATTATTTCACCAAGGTTGTGTGTGTGTGTGTGTGTGTGTGTGTGTGTGTGTGTGTGTGTGTGTGTGTGTGTGTGTGTGTGTGTGTGTGTGTGTGCAGATGTTTATGTGATTTATAGCTGCTGTCACCTGAGGAGAAGAAGCTGATGCAGGGATTAGGCCAGTGCTGCCTCATCTTGTACGGCAGCACCCCTGGGATGCTCCAGAAGTGGAGGTATGTTGATATCCTGCTGGCCTGGATGGCCACCAGGTTACCACCCACTCCTGCACAGGAGAAAGAGAAGACAGGAACAGTAGCAGAGATCAATGAAGAGGTGACTTTTCGCCAAAAACCACTCGCAACCACATATACCATTTTAGAAAGAGTGATATTGACTTGCATCTTCGTAATGACCAGTTCTTTCCCACAAGGGACAGTAAACAGAGCTTTCAACTCCGTAATCTCTTCCATCGCCTGCACACAAATTAAGCCAAGTAATGACACAAGCTTGGCGAGAGCAAGATCCATCTTAATAAACCACAGGGGCAAAAGCAATAAAATCTGGCCAGTGGAGTCACTAAGTGGAACAAAAATGAAAGAGGTGACTACAAACCAAAAGCTCCACTCGATGCAGCAACGTGCAGCTGTTTGGGTCTGACGGTGAAATAGGATTCTGGTTGTGCAAAACCTTTTCTTTAGGCTATCAGTAACAAGTTATCTAACAGAACTTAAGCCAGGTTTTATGTGTCCTTTTCATTTTTAAAACCTCTCCCAGATGTTTCAATGACGCAGACTCACCAGGGTCAACACTGCAGATACGACCGTAGACTTTGAGAGTTGAGTTGAACAACTCAAAACAATGTTTCTGCAATTGCAATTCTGCAAAACACTGAACACCTAGTAATTTATCACCAGACAACGGCGCAGATGTTCCTTTGCGAGATGGAAAAGGCTTCGGGGCACTTTTAGTAAAACATTATACTGATTTATATGCGGGCCACAGAAGGGAAAATGAGGAAATTCAAACCAGATAGGAGAGTTTAGGAGAAGGAGAGACAGAGAGGCAGATGGAGAAACAGTGACAGCGTGAGCCGACGGTTATTAAAGACCCTGTCAGCTGTGCCAGGCCACTGGGTGTGTCACATTAGTGGTTTACATCGGCTTCTCTCCTATACTCAGTGGATCCCTCCATGCATCACCTCACGGCCAAACCAGGCTGCTTCTTTTTGCCTACACTTGTCATCAATCTAACACAGCGTTATGGAGTGACAATCTGTTCTCTCTGTATAAAGACACCATAAACCTTAAGCTGCCATTTCCTTCTCAGATTTCTACAGCTGACTGGATTTTTCTCAGTGTGAAAAGCAAAGCGCGGCAAATCCAAAATAGTTGACGTCGTCAGTACACAAAGCGAAGCACTTTCCTCCTTCCCTCCGCTCTTCGTTATTCGGTCGCTCTGCCACAGGTGCATATAAAATCAACTGTAAACCTTTAGACACAGTTGGTAGGATTAGCTGAATTGGTGTCCGGATAAATCTCAAAGCCACATTTGGGCCAAGCCAATTCGGTGGCAGCATGAAGAAGTGAGTGGTTGGCTGGCGAGCAGCTCAGCAGCAGATAATAGTGATTTGAAATGAGGCTGGTTGAGTTTGTGACACAAATGTTTGTTTCGCCTGTGAGAGCACTGGAATGGACAGTGCCCTGCATAAAGAAACTAGGCGTGTAGATGACACCTGGGTTGGTAACTGGGGGCTTAATAACTTAACTCTGGATGTGCTGATGAAAATTATTATTACTACAGATTTGAAATTCAATGAACTGAAATGTGCAATGACTGCAATATAATGATTTGAGAGGTCACCATGTGAAAACCATTTTATTTTCTAGGGCTGTGGATCATGTCATGTTTATGAATGACTTCACCTATTTTTCATTAACAATAATTTTGCTATTACTAGCATTTTATTTTAATATTGTTTGTATAACTGTTTGCGATTCAACACGATTTATGTTTTATAAATTTGTCTGTGAAATTACATTATTCATATACCTCAAATGTTGTCATATTCAGGATGAAACTAACACATTGCATGTACTTCTACTTATGAGTATATGGAAACACCTTAATATAAATGTTAAGAATTCTAAACAAGGATTCTACTGTTCTACCCTAGTACTTGTACATCAATACTTTATTTTGATGCAAACGCTTTAATACATGATTTTAGTGTAATTTATTGAATACCCATTATTTTATGATTCCATTTTGAAAGATAAGCTATAAAAACTGTGCTTTTTATAGCTTTATAGTAGCTGCCAGTGAATGAAGGTATAAACATTAATTGTTTTGTGATTAATGATGTGCTTAACAATGATTGTCAGCTTTTTAAAAAGACACATTAACATTCTGCTCAGAGTTGGACTACACTGTGTTTAGTATGCCACCTGGATTCATGGAGAACAAGAAGCACCCAAGACCACAGCCTGTGAGACGTGACCAGCTTTGACTGTGACTCAGATGAAGGGTCTTTGATTTAACTTTGCAATCCTGCCTCTGGCTGCCTCTAGCAGTGTGCCACTGAAACATTAACATTCATACAGGAAGCAACCTTGGTCGTCTCTAATGGCCGAAATGCAAATTTAACCCGCGCGGCATCGTCAACTCACCATTGATGACAGGTGTAAACACAGCCATGCCCTCGAAGTTTGGATCACTCACGGTCCTGTCCAGTATAAGGCCTCCAAAACTGTCACAAACACAAAGGGAATTAGAAGCATATCCAGTTCCTCTCAGACGTTTTCCTCACTGACCACCTGAATTACTGAGATCTGCTCGCGTGTTATATTCTATTCAATTTATTTATCAAAATAAAAGCTTGTTCTTGCTGAACATTCTGTGACCGCCCTGGTCAGTTCTAAAGTATAAATCATTTTCAAAGACCTAAGGAAGGATTATAGGCCGAGTAAGTACAGACCAGGGGTGTTTTCATTATGTTGTCATTTGTTAGTCTGTGCTTTCATTTGATTTTAAAGGACAGATGAATGCTTTTACTAGACTGTGTGCTCATTACTTATTTATTCCAAGTTTATTGTTTTATCTGTTCTGTTTAAAAATGTCTAACAAATGACTTTTAAGAGTTTATGCATATACAGTATGTACCTGCTGATGGACATGGCTACTATAACCGGCTGCCATCCTGAGCGGAGAACCTCCTTGATTTGAGGACTCTGTCGAGCCACCACCACCCAGACTGGGATCAGAGCCAGGAAGACCAGACACACCAGGGGGGACAGGTACCATATATCTGTAGAACAAGCAAGTGAAGTGGTGCAGAAATTAGGTTATTAGATCTATTTGCACTGTTTAATATGGTCCGAAATGTTCTGCTGTGAAAAGTCGTTTTATGTGAACATAATGTAATAATACATAAAGTAATAAAGTAAGTTTACACTTTCTAAGTGTTGCAGTTGTGCTGGTGGTTCCAATAAAACGGTCACAGAGCATAACATAAGCAGCAGACTTGTGCTGGTCTGCATGTGAGATGTGAGAGAAAAACAAAACATGCTTTTGCTGCCATCTTGTGTTGAGTTATCATGTATTAATAAGATGTGTCCTGTTGTTCTCATTAAACACCGAAATCTTGTCATCATACTCTTTAAATGAAGAAACCAGAATCGTTTGTCAGGGCTACTCGCCTATGTACTGATAGAGCGTGCTGCTGACTCCAGCCAGCAGAGACAGGGTGATCAAATCCCCCAAACTGGCGGCGATGGGAGTGGCCACGTTGTCAGGGTTGATCCCCACCTTTCTGGAGCCGATGATCACCCCAATCATCACTAGGCCTGTGGCAGGGACAGGCCAAGGGGGAAAAAAAGAAAAAGGGAGAGTTTCCTCAGTTCGCGTTTCTCCCATCAGAGCTACAAGACGTGCTGATAAAAGCTTTTAGCTCATGACCATTTCAAATCACAAACCAGTTACAAATCTAGACCATTTACGTTGAGGATAAACTTGGGATCATATTAAGTAATTGTTCATCATTTTATTGTTACATACTGTATGTTACTACTGAACTGTTCCACTGTCTTATGCACAACAGGAAAAGCAACCGATCCAACAGGGAACAGAAATTATAATTTTGCCTAATGTGATTTTAATGTACAGTAACAGTAATACAACATAAATGACTTCCTTGTTGTCAGAGAGCAAACGGTTAAAAGATCTGTATTTTGAACAATAAAAATATATTTATAATAATTATATTCTATGATGTGATTTGTAACTAGGGGTTTGTGGGTCTGTGAAGTGTAGCTGCCACCATCTAATTCCCGCCTGTAAACTGAATGGTGGAATAATTACTGAATTAAGTTTGAGTGATGGACATTATCTGTTCGATTCCAGCCAATAAAACCCATCTGGTTTGCAAAAACCTGTGAAAATCAGCAGACGACTTTGTAAGATGTAGGAACACACAGTCTGTTATGCGGGTTACTCACCTAAAGAGAGGGCAGCGACAAAAGCAGTAGTGATGCTGCTGGCACAGAGGACGGCTGCCTGGTCCAGTGCAACTCCTCCTCTTGAAATTGCCCCTAAACACACGGCTGCCACTGCTGCGAGGAAGCCCACCACTGTGGCCTGGACCTGCAGCATTCAGAAGGAAACTCAGGACCAACGGCGCCTTGCTGTAATCCTTATTCCAGTAATATTAATAAATAAAGAGACATATTCTGAATCGTTTTATCTTTTGGATATTTCTTTGCTTTAGAGAGAGTGTGTGCACCATAAAGTGGATATAACAACACTACTCATTATTATGGTTGCAAGAGAAGGTGACAAAACAATGGATCCAAATGCTACACTGTTACTACGTCATGATTCAGATGTGTGTGGTGTTTACTTGTTGCTGCATCGGTTATTGCAAATCCACTACCTGCTGTGCTACTATTCTACTTTTATGCATTTATCACTGCAGAAAACACAACAAAGCCGTGGTACACAAACAAATATAAAGAACCCCAGTGGTCAGAACTTACTGTACCTGTATCAGCGCCAGATTGCTGCACACCATAGTCCACTGTTTATCTGGGTCGTCCATTTGGCCTGTGTTGGCCTAAAAAAAAAGTTATTAAAGTTATCCAACTTAAACACACCCACAGCAAAATGAAGCATTAATAATGTTTGTTGCAATTACACGTAATATTACAGCTCATTGTTTTAAAAGAAATGAACAAAGACTGGTGCTGTGTGAAGACATACAGGGCACAGTTAAAGCCCGACCAGATTTACTCTGATTTTAAGTTTACTCTGGATCTCGGCACAGGATCTAGACCCAGGCAGCCTGGAACAAACGGTGTCAAGTATCAAAAACATGACCTGTCATTCTGAATAATTTAGCATGTTGCATTACACACAAACATGCCTGCTATCACGAATACATACAGTGTAAGAGTTTCTATATTTCTTTTTTTTTTCTTCTGTACTGAATTAATTGGGCAGCCATGTGTGTTTTCCAATTCGTGGGTGGTACACACTAAGTGGTGAATGTAACTCCTGGCCGGTCTTACAGCAGTGGAGAGGCGAGCTGCCAGGGTCATCTCTAGGTTTCCTTTGAGTCCAACCAGTGCAGGCACCAGGATGAAGATCTCTGTGATCACCTTAAACACCTCCCAGTGCTGGAACATGCAAACACACAGAGAATCTGAGAAAAACATGTGACCCCCACCCCCACAGAAGAACCCTCTGAACTTTGTCCCTTACTGATGCAGTTAAATAACCACATCACATATTCTAGACTAACCCAGTAGCCTACTTTTCCTGTTTCCACCTCTGTGAGCATCCTCCGCGTCACACAGGTTCATGGGGTTTAGAAGACGCACGGTTCACAGAGCCCGCCTCACATTTTCAGACTACAACTCCAGCTGGCAGTTGCAAGACGGATCGGATCTTTAAATAGATGCGCAAATAAAACGAAGAACTCAGCTGCCAAGAGCGGGGGTGACGTGGAGCTCAGGCAATAGAGCAAAGCACAGCGTTAAAGATAAGACGAGGGACTGGCAGAGCAGCACGGAAATGGAGCGAACAACGAGGACAAAGGACACAATTTCAATGTCACTCTGAATAATTGCAAATAGGAACCAAAGGTTGTGGTCAAGGAGCTGCTTCACCACTAACACTCTAACCAGTGCACACATTTTGCGTCGCTTGAAATGTCCTGAAGCAAGACGCGACACCCTTGCAATGTAAAGTATGCGGCCCAAGAAGGAACGGACGGTGCCAGCGGGGGTACAACCGATAACTCATGTGCAGCACAGATGCGGACCCGGAAGTGAACTGGAGGAAAGTTCACAGTTGCGTGGCCAGTAGAAGCGCTTCTTCAACGCTTCTATTTATACTGCACACATCACTCGTAGTTCTCTGGACTGGTAGCTCGAGCTGACGCCTGTCATACGGGGAGTCTATCTTGGGACATGGCCCACTTCTGCTGCAATGGTGCCGCTGCTCTGATGGGATGGAAGCCAAAACATTTTGCAAAAAGTGATGTTTTTATTATTTATGCTAGAAATGTCAATTACGCTCATTACCACCTAATCACGATCATCAGCATATACAGGTATTTTTGAAATACAGTGAAAATGGGAACATGCTTGACTGGACAACGTACTTCTTTACAGCTCTATAATCCATTTCCTCACTCAATCAGTGACTCAAATATCTATGGAAATCTGTATGTACACCTCCACATGAATTATAATTACTCCTTTAAAATAAGGCCAGTCCATCTAACTGTTCACACAGATTAGCTACCAACGCTTCCCAGGTCGCAAGCCAAAGTGTCGGAGAACATCAAAAAACCTTTACAGACCAAAAGTCAGCAGCTTGCTCAGACAAATTCTAAGAATTTCCACTGGATGAAACAACTAACCAAACATTTAAACTATGCATCAGTCAAACAACAAGAGAAAACAGACCGATTCTCATACTTGTATCAGGTCCATGACGATACCAGCGGAGACCATTCCAAGTCCTGACACCAGGTACGGCACTATGACCTGGGCGGCAATCAGCCAGGAGCTCTCCGGTAGGAAACCGTGTTCTGATCTAGTCAACTTCCATGTCACACCACGTAACTTCTTGCCTTGGTAGCGTAGCTCTAGCTCCAGACGAGTCACCACCATGTTGAACAAGCGTTTAGATCAGCACAGAGTTGTTCTAAGTGGACCCCAAAGGATGACTGTAGGCTTTAACTTTGGAGAAATGAAGCATGGCACCGTGGCCCAGTGGTGAGTCAGCAAAGACAAGGTATCCATTTGTCAGCACCACTGGGGAACACAATCATTAACACCATATCTGACTCATAGGTCCTGTGACATCACAGATGCTCCACATATGCAGTTGGATTAAAAGTTATTTAGACTGTTATATCCACACGCAGGTAAAAAACAGTGATCGCGAAACAGAGAGATCCAAAGTCAAGTCCGGATTCTATGAACTAGTCCAGAACCATTTTGGCTTAGTTAAAAGCCCTTTCGGGTAAATTTAGTGTTCGTTCAATCCATTCAATACAGTTTAGAATCCACTTGACCTCTAGCATCAAGACACAGCAGTGTCCTATAAGTGACAGCAGTGGCAGCTGAATGACTGGCAGCAGCAAAGATTAATGATCAAAGGTCTGGAGAGTTAGAAGCAGCAACATCCCTTCATGTCCAAGTCAGTCTAGACAGTTTCTGTCCTTTAGGAGGCCCACAGTGAAAGTAGAACCAAAAAAAAAGCTCAGCTCAGTAATGTCAGTGAGCACTCTAAAAAGGTCCAATGACTGGATGCAGCTTCTGGCAAGCTGAAGTGTTTCTTTCCTCCTGTCAGCATCAGGGCAGTCCTCTCGCTCCGCTCTCCTCTGCTGTGACGTAGCAGAGAAAGAGGCAGGTCTGTCTGCGCTGCCCGACTTGCAAGCTCATGGGGGGGAAACGACCAGCTCACCGCCTCACGCGCTCCGTCTGCCTCTCACTTGGTGCTCGCTGTGCGTGCCTCTTGCCTGCCTCTCATCCCTCCTCCCTCGCGCCATGTGACATCCCCTCTTTCTACGTCGGCTGGCTTCCCTGCACTTCTCTCTCGTCACTCTTTGTCCTGATCTCTTCCTCCGTATCGTGACTCATTCTTGCTGGCCATGAACTGCCTCCATCTATGGTCTACCTGCTACAGCATATCTGCACCAGGAATCTATCGGGCTCGGATGCCGTGACATCTTATACGCGACACCAAACTGTAATGTTACATTGTGCAAGTAAAACGTGGACAAAATATTTATTTCAGAGCAAATTTACACAAACTAGTTCAAGTATAATTTAAGCATCTGGACCTGTATAAATACTCCCATTTATCATCAGTCAACAATCACGACATGTTTTCTTCCCTCACCTACACCTTATTTATTATTTCTATGCAATTAAATAAAGATGACAGAGCCTCCCACATCCCCCTCTGCTATTTGGCTTAATATTTGTATCAACAGCATGAACTGTAACACGCCAGCCATCTGGGAGGTTGACTAATGTTTAGGTTTTACTTTACCACAATCCCATTTTACAGGACAGGATATGCTCAGAGGACGGCGATGCTGGCATGATGACTGAATAATATATGTGTTAACCTTTACGCTCAAAAATAACACAAATAAAACGATACAAAAAAGGAATATCACAGTTATAAAAGTGGATTTAATGCAGACTGCATTCGTTTTTACATTGACTTTTAAATATAAAAAGGCTCTATAACTAACTAGATAATTGCTGTAAAGCTTGTCCTTGTATATATCACATTAGATAAACATACAGTATGCGTGTGTGGTCAATATAATGAGGCTATACAAAGTCAGATCACGCTGAAATTTCTATTGTGATTTTCCAAAATGAGCTCGAGGAGCATGTACTCACCTGTACACTGTCCAGCACCATGCCAGCGAACACCATGCCCATCCCAGCCAGCAGGTAAGGAAAAAGCACCTGAAGGCAGATGGCTATGGACGACTCCTCCTCCACCTTGGCCACGGACACTTTTGCCTTCTCCTCCACCTTTTTGGGGGGTGTCTGGAGGACTGGGAAGACAAGGGCATCCTCTCCATCTAAGGCAGCTCCCTCGTGGATGCCGGGACTCTTCCCCTTAGAGCGGGACTTTTTGTTCTTTTTCCTCTGGCGAGTCTGTTGTGGTGGTTTTTCCTCAGCAGGCATCGTGGCAGTGACAAGTGAGTCTGTGTTGACTTAATCTAGGGAAAAACAAACTAAACATATGATGTTTAGTTTGTTGCCTTAAAATGTATTTTATATAGCAAAAAGACAAAGCAAATGTTCAAATCATCACAAGCTTTACAGTTTTCCCAAGAATACAAAACATCTGAAAAGAATAAAAAATTTTAAAGGAATTTTGGAGAAATGTTTAGGCCTCAGCTCTTTAGTTTGAAGTGTTGTGAATTGCATTCGCTTTTATTTTGAATTACAGTCGTAAAGCGACTTATTTTACGACTCGGTTGCTACATCCAAACAAAGATGGCGTCCTGTCGAGTACTCGGCTGACTGAAAACAGTTTAAAATGTTTGTTTTTCGGCACCGAATGCAAACAGGCGTCATTCGGATCGTTAGCAGTCTCCCTCGGTGCTCGGATAATATAGTTAAACCAAACATGGGCGTTTTTACGCAACATGCTGCCCTTTGTAAACACCAGCCTTTAGTTGCGTTCACAGAAAACGGTTGATGAGCTACCGATGCCAACACGCTCCGTTATCTCAAACCTCTGTATTAGCCAGCGGGCGTCCGTGCCGTTAAAACCTCGATGCGGTCCGTGAAGTCCTCGATCCGATTTTCCAGTCAGTGGCAACTGCATCCGAACCCGCAACTAACTCCATCATTTCGCTGCTGACAACAAAAGTCGACGGCAGGAAATCTCGCGATATGTCAAGCTGCAGCTCCATCAGATCCGGATCACGGCAATAACATACACAAGTTGCTAAAAGTTCTGTTGACATGCTTCTTTCCTGAAGGCTGCCATGTGGACATCCCATAATACCTATACTCTAGACTAGACTTCCGATTGGCGGGAGTAAAAACGTGGAGACGCGCAGACCCGCCTCCCTGTAGGGAGATCGCGCAAGTGTTTTAATTCTAAGCAAAACCTCCCACAGAGAGAATGAATCCCCAAATTCCTTTACTTTGACTTTACTAATAGTTTTATAATCTTACTGATAAAATATGTTTTTGTTCTGGCTCAGCATGATCATATAAACTCACAGACCCCAGCAGATAAAAAAACTGAAATCATGGTAGTAAATCCAGGACATGTGAGAATCTAAATTCAGCCTTTTTACTCCAGTACAGACAGAAGCAAATGGGACCTGTAGCACCGGTCCACGTCTTAAGAACCTACAGCAGCACTGCAGCCCTGCGCAGGCACTGCTGCTAATAAAGACACATGCTCAGTGAACATGCAGCGTTAAAAAGCACCGTCCACTACTACGATCTGAGTTAAGCCAATAGAAAACAGTCAATATAACCTAAAGGCTCATCACTGCTTTGTGATTCTTACCTTTGCCTCCGCGACTGTGCACCGCTGAGGTGAAGTCAAGCTCCTATTATAGAAAAACTATTTAATATGTTGCATGTATTTGTGTGTAAAGCTCTGTCTGCATTAAAATTATGTGCACGTTCTGCTTTCTACCTTTTCTATCCTGCATTTTTGTCCTCGTGTGTATGTATGAAGCTCAGTGTGTGCCTGTATGTGAGCGCGCATCATGGGGCACCGTCTTAAATTTCATGGCATTGGCAGATAAGGATAGACCCCCGCCCCCCCCACCCGACTGTCTCCTTCCATCTGTGGTCGGCCGATGACAGCAGCAGGCGGCTGCCTTTACTGCTTCATTCATAGAAAGAATAAAGTTCACAAGTGATTTTCTTTTTCTGGAACATTTAGTTACAGAGGCCAGTCACAGATTTTTTATCTTCACTGTCACTCTTTACCCCAGATTCACTCTTGACTGAGCGCGTGCTGTGACATTTACTAGTTATGTCATCGTCATTATGGTGTCTATATTTACCCTCACCGAGTCGTTTCATGTATTTCAGCTTTTATTCCTGCACAGATAACATATCAGATAACAAGCTGCTGGTATTTTTGCAGCTGTTGCACTAAAGTTCAACTGCACATGTGTGCTGGTAAAGAAAATCACTGTCTATTGATTTCCATATGTTTGAGTGGACATTGAAGTCACTATTTTCTAGTCCAGCTTCTGTATCCAGAGCTTTTATTGGTTTCTATATTTCTGAATGATCTCAATATCAATCGTTTGGCAGATCATACAGTTTGACTGCACTCCTACTCTTCAGCTGGTTAACAACCATGGCCTTGACGGGCTCTGGTGCTCAGATAATTCACACCCGCCTGCTTGTTGGTACCAGGTTGATTTGTGTTCAGTGAGTTTATCAGAACCTTGTAGGTGAACTGAGGCGGGAGTGAGAGTCAGCCTGAACCTTAGAGATGAAAGCAGTAAAACTAGATAAATACAGAAGCAGCAGATATGTTCAGAATCCATTTGAATTTGTATTAAAAATGTCTTCACTCCATTCAAAATAACGTAAACAACAGTCAGCAGTTCACCATCAGTAATCAGCAACATGCGTTTCGTTGCGCCTCTTGTTTTCCATTACTGTTGAACGCCAGGTAACTCAATAGCAAAACATATGGTAATCATTGGGGCCACATAGCTGCACTGTCTTCTGTTTGTTGCGGTACCTCCTGGTGTTTAAAGACAAGGTCATCTACCCCGGAAGCTGATTCAGACCCTGTGCCGTTCTCTGGGTTTCTGGTTTTCCTACAGCGCCGCTGCGCTGCAGGAAGCCATGATGTTTAACCTTCTGCAGCAACAGCGCCGGACGTTCCTCCATTCGCACAGTCCTCAATGTGCCCACTAGGGAGCAGCATGAATCAAAGCTGCATCAAATGTTCAGTGCGTTGCTTCTAGGGCCTCCTAAAAAAAAAAAAAAGCCAGATTCCTCACCCATTAGCAACGTAGCAGTGGGCAAAAAACTGAACCCCTGTGGAAAGATTTTGTTTTCATAAGAACACCTGCTCCAAACTGCTACAATCAAACCACACGGCTTGTAAAAACATTCCGCATATTAGAGTCGACAAGTATGAATTTACCCAAGATCTCAAAGCCCCGTGAAAAGAAAACATACAGGTGCTGTGATGTCTAGTGGTATCACCAGCACGGTGGTCTGTCGGATGATTAGTGTGTAACAGCATTTAAGTCCTGGTATTATTTAAGATTATAGTAACATGATCACCCTTATAGTTATGGATTCCTTTATACCTCTATTCAGAGGTGGAAAGACCCTGGAGGTTATGGAAACGTGGTTTATGATCCCCCCTGTTTACCTTCAACTCATATTAACTATAATCAAAACCAGAAAAGACTGAAATTGCCTTCCCATATGTTTTCCCGTACATTACATTCTTATGTGACTTCTACAGTACAGTATGTGCTTTGTGCTGTTCTCTGGCTTCGGGTCGTCGCGGCTGCGTGAGCCCTGGCGTTTTCAGCACCTCGTGAACACCTCCGTGTCAACGTGGACACGCATGCACGGACAGGTCATAGACAGACTACGCATACGTGTACGCAGACACACAAACAAAACCGAGATCGCTGTGGCGCAGTGCGGAGAGCTTGACATGCAGGCTGCATCACTGGAGAAGACGTAGCACATCAAACACAGGTGAGAGCCCTGTGGTGCTGCTTTCCTTTCTTCTCACAGCTACATCATCTCGTTCCAAAGGGCTTGATTTGGCTGCAGTGTCGTCACATTCGGCACAGAGAAATGAAACGACTGAACCTCTCACTAATGCTACGGCATTAATGTTTTTGTCACCACGTTTAAAACGAACGAGGAGCCCAGGACATTAGAAACAACTCTTTTAATATGTTGCTCTCCAATTCAGAACAGTGACAGTCTGTCTCCACGCTGCTGACAGAGTCGCTTTGCTGGTGATAGGCGCGGCGGCTGATAGATAGCCATGTGCTCGGAGAGTCTCTGGCCTGCGTAGTGGAAACTATCACAGACACTTGCAAGGTTGCTATAAATAAGTGTCCCTGTCCACAGTTGCCAGCCACGCTATCAGGCCTGCAGTCAGCCAGCGGCCTGTCGGTCTCTGCGCGTGACTGCGCTGCATCTGTTTGCATTTTGAAACATCTGCCTTGACCTTCTGTTTAAACCGCCCGTGCGCACTTTGACCTGTCGGTTTGTCCGAAGCAGAGCTGAAAAGAGTTCACGCTAATGTCCAACGTGTTTCAAGCATCTTAACGGACTGCTGGACGGTCTCAGGAGGACCCCGATGTGCGTCAGATGTTGGCAGACATGCGTTAGGTAGCAGATAAAGGTGTATTTGTCTAATGGCCCCGTCTTTGCACCTGTTGCTGGTCAAGCAGCTGTTGGCCTTGTGATACTAACCCGTCACCTGCTCCTGCTGCTGCGCCGCGTTGCGCACGAACATGCACGTTACTGTATTTCTCTCACTCTTGCAGCACCTTGCATCACTGCAGTTCCTGTTTCACTCTACGTGTCAGTACTGCAAAAGTGTGGATGATTGGACTTTTTAGCAGACCTTTTTTTTATTATTATGATCCATCCATCCATCTTCTTCCGCTTTTCCCCGAAGGGGTCGCGGGCGTGCTGGAGCCTATCCCAGCTGGCTTTGGGCGAGAGGCAGGGTACACCCTGGACAGATCGCCAGTCCATCACAGGGCCACATATATAGACACACAATCACAGTCATACACACACTCACACCTATGGGCAATTTACGCATCCAACCAATTGACCTAACTGCATGTCTTTTGACTGTGGGAGGAAACCGGAGACCCCGGAGAAAACCCACGCAGACACGGGGAGAACATGCAAACTCCACACAGAAAGGCCCCCGGTCGCCTCCGTGAATCAAACCCGGGACCTTCTTGCTGTGAGGCGACAGCGCTAACCACCACACCACCGTGCCGCCAATTTATTATGATTATTATTATTATTATTATTATTATTATTACATCAGTGAACCATAATTCAAAGTAGAGAAAGGGACATTCACTTGTTTTTTTCTTGCACATGCCTGAATACACATGGTTTGTGTGTGCAACACTTTTACAGCTACTGAATACTGTAGATTTGTCTTTAGAGTTTCTCAGCATGTGGCGAAACATTACTGATCCATCAAAATGAAACAGCTTCTCTCCGGGGACCTCATCCTTTTATTGACTACGCCAGAAACAGCTATTGACTGCTTTATTCATTCTGCCTTCATGTTTCTTCCCAGGAGTTGTCCAGGCAATTACATCATTTCAAAGCTGTCAGCAGGTTCTGGAGCTTGATGATCTATTGGAAAGAGATGAGGCCAAGAGTTTTTCTAAGAGACAGGGAAATTGAACAAAACTCAGACGAGACAAAGAAACCGAAATATATAAATGGAAATGTACAGCTGATGCTTGTGACGTTCATAGATTTTTTTTTTCTGTCTTGTAGTTTAAATGGGGACATCAAGTCTTAAGATGAAAGATATAACTACCGGTTGGTGATCATTAGATTAAAATAGCCAGGAAAAGTTTATGCCCAGATTGAAAAGAACCAAGTTTTTCCAGCAAGTGTTGGATCAGAGTAAACCAGACCTTAATCAAATCTGAGCTCCACACTAACTCAGCGAGAACAATCAACCAGTCTGAAATGGATGAGTCATGTAAGCAAAGCCCTGAAGCTGAAGCTCCAGAAGGATGCTCACGTCTCTGGGAAGGGAAGCTCCCAAAAAACGCATCACCAGCCAAGATTTTGGTTAAGATCAGGAGAAAATGGTCAAATCTAAACCAACTAATTAATAAACCAAAAAAAAAATATCTATATCCAATAATCCAATTTTAATAAACCAGAACTTTTTATTAATTTAAGTCAATGAAATGAACAATAGCTGGAGAGTAGCTATCCCTCAGCTGTGCAGGTTCATTTTACGATAGTCGGGTTCAGGTTTCGGGGTCAGAGAGTGTCGTCCAACGTGATTCACCTACAAGGAAGCACAAATGGTTTGTCGGAATGAATCTGTGCATTTGTTAAGAGACGTGTTTTGGTTTCACAAGACTGTTTTTCTTTACTTCCTGTCTACCGTTAATCACTGGTTCGTAGTCGTTTTATTTCTCTTCCTCTCACGATGATCTTGAAAACAACAGGTTTTCTAGACTACTGCAGATGTAATATTACATTTGTTGATATTTATTGTTGTACAGCCACAACTGCTCATTTGACAACAATAAACGTCAAACTGGCCAATTGCACCAGTTTTCTAGAAATATTTCCCGCTACAGTCAAATACATGACATTACTGAGATGCAAGGAGCCTATTAATGCATTCAGTCAAGCATTTATGGTGGGTGTTGTTTTGTGAGGACATGTAAAATGTTATCTTTGTTGATGAAAATCCATAAACTTCCCATGTTTTAATTGCGATAACGAGACAGAGGAGCTTCTAGTTCGTATGCTGTGAGGCCTAACTGGCGTTGACAGCATGTGGAATTTAAGAGCAAGAAAGACGGTCCGGCAAAAGTTGATAACAAGCAGCAGCGCTCCTCTAATGAAGTGAGCAGACTCTTTGATTCCTCCCACTCACCCTGCGGCCTGCTGAGAGCAAAGAGAAGCAGACCAGAGCGCAGCGACGGTTGTAAAGCTGAGCAGAGGAAAAACACGTCGACAAGCAGCCCCCCCCCCCCGTGACGCTGACAGCTGCAGATCAATTAGCATTAGGATTTCTACGCTGTCGCAGTGTCTTTACTTCCATATTCAACCAACCTTCCTGTACCTGCTGTAATAAAGATACTTTATTTCCATTTAACTTCTACAAGGGAACAAAACCGAGTGGTAGGACATCAAGGAGCGTTTTGTGATGTCCTCGCAGGCCACGAGGAAACACAGTGGGCGCACAGATCCAGCATTCACAGCTCTCAAAGGAAAAATTCATGAATATACTCTCCGCGTTCTGTGTGTGTTTGTGCGGCTTCTGCTCGAGTGTGAAAGTGCAGCCTTCAGTAAGGCTCGCTGACCACATCTGCTGTTTCTGTTTAGAGCTCGGCTTGTTTCGGTCCAGGCATTAAGTACACAACATGACGCAAGCGCATGTCACCGAGTCCCTTTTCGTTCTCAGTGTGCGGTGACTCACACTCTGGAGGACCATCAAAGTGAACGCATCCGAGAGAGAGAGAGAGAGAGAGGACTATTTATTGAGCGTACAAGAGAGAAAAAGTAGCATTCAGAGAGCCAGAAGGACCTTGGGCTGTTAGTGGAGATAATAAAATCAAAGCTACACACACACACACACACACACACATTGAAAAGAAATCCAAACCTAACTCACACACTACTCAAACATGTCCTTTTCAATATGTCACGTCGTAATAATACATGTAGAACAGTCTAATGAGATGCAGACTAGCTAATCAGCCACTGTAACCACTTAGTTAACACCACGTCAAATGAGGCTCTGTGTGTGTCTCCGGTCCCTTCAGGGAGCCTTTAGACGCCAACATGCACTTTCCCCTCTCAAACTGAGTGTCCGTCTTTTCTACCCGCTCGCATAAAGGACGCGACTAAACCTTGAGACGTGCTGGATGTGATTTTCTCGCTGCGTTCGCGGTTTTGGAGCGTGATGTGGGCTTGCTTCTATACTGAATGGGACGCTTTCTCTTGGAAATATGTGACGCTCAGATAGGAGTTGGGTGGGTTAGGGGGGGGGGCAAATCAACTGAGCACATACACACAGCCTGAAGACGCATCTACGCACACGCACGCACGCGCAATGAACACAGAATAGTCCCACCACATAAGAAACTAATGCTAACCAGGAAATGTTGGATTGAGATGACAGTTTCTGGAAAACACATTTTCTGACTGGCCAGGCATGTTCTTACATAACTCTCCCACAGAGTTATTGTGCATTATAAAACATTTTCATACACTTTAACTCTTCGGCTCGGATTCTTATTGAAGCTCCCTGCAATGGGATGCGAAAGCTCGGCTAATTCGGCCTCATTTGTTTTGTAACTCCTGCGAGGCGTCGAATGATTAATGAAACGCGCCAGTCGGTTTCTTGCCCCCTTGGATTCTCTCTCTCGTACCCACGGAGAAGCGAGTGTAATCACACCATCGCACTCGGCCGTACAGGCGTGTTCGAGAAGCATGCGTGTACGGTTGCATAAGAACGCACACAAACACAGCGCGTCTGTCTCTGGCTGCGGGATTCGCAGCATGTGGTAGCGTTTAAAGCGTCGTCTTGAAGATAAAACTCAGGCCCACTTTACACCCGTAGAATGCTCTCTCTCACTCCTTTTTTTTTATACCTCCTCCTCTTCTTCTCTTTGGATGTCCAACCCCGAAGTCTTGACGTCCTGAAGCAAGGTCTCCGTTTCTGTGCATTCCTGAGCAACAGAGAAAGCAGATATCCCAGGAGAGGTCCTGCTTTTTAACAAGCGCGATTTCCAGGCCTCAGTATCGAAAGCGCTCGCTCCCAGAATAAAACCACATATGCATGGCAGACAGGTACTTATGCAAACAAACAGACGCAGGCATAAAAAAATTAAAAAAGCGCTCAGCCTCCCAGTCTCAGGCTTCTGTGTATCCGCTCTCATTTCTACAGTAAATGGGGAAAACGAAACCTGTATTAAAGCTGAACTGTGTGCGTCCCACCAGCTTTTAAAGGTAACACATTTGAGACTGAGATTTATTTTAAGGACCTGCTCTGATCGGCTCTGGTTGAGCCTGGAGGCTACTGCAGGAAATGTGAAAACGTGGCCCAACTTTGGCTCCGCCACCCGCCACACAGCGTGGCGTCCCCCGTCCCTCCCCAGGTGCGTCTCATCTGTCGCTAATTAGGCCTCAGACCCATCGTCTCACGTGTGACTTCATTTCTGAGCCTCTAACAACAGATACTGTGACTTGTCATAGTAAGGAGACCACAGGTGGTTTGGGTCAAGTGTGCGAAGTAGTGGGATTCCATCCAAATGCAGCACATACAGTATATAACTATAAATATGTGACTGGGTGAGTGTTTCTATACATTTGTCAAAATAAATCTCTAGTGACACAAATTTTCCAGTCAGGTGCTGTAACCAAACCACTATGGAAGCAGCAGGAGGCTGCTGGTGATTCATTACTGGATTCAGTCAAGGGAATGGAAGCTGCACACAACAAACAAATTATCCAACGGGATTCAAGAATTTCCCACAAAATCCAAACACTGTTTTATTTTGATGGAGTAATATCAATATAATACTCGAAGCAGCTAATTGGTTTGGTTGGAACCAGCTTCAATGCTGCAGGAGTTTACTTCAGTCCGGCGTCAACAAAGCGAATCCAGTCCTCCTTCTGTGTGACGGTTCAACCCTCCGACGTCAGGGAGGGACAATGGGCTGCAGGCCTGCTGCTGACGTCGGCCCAGCGACAGATGGAGCAGTGACTTCAGAGGTGGGGTAGGGAAAGAGCTTGTGGACCCCTGCATTTACACTCATCTTCTGGTGGAGGTAATAATAAGCCCTGTGCTGAAAAGACAAATCTCTGCTTGAAAGCCTAAGGGTGGAGAACCAGAATGACTGGTACTTGCTCCCTTTAATCAGACTGATTTTCCACAAACCCTAAAAGGAAACGAGTGATGACTTCACCCCACGGTAAAAGCCCCAAAGTCTCCCTTCACGTATTTGTATCTCAACTTACTCATTTAAATTGTTAATAGATATTAGTGGCTCATTAGAAACCAAAAAGAGTCTTAGAAACTGGTTTTAAAGCCTTAACAAGTTCTGAGTGGATTGGGGATTGGACCTTTCTGGAGGGAAGTTGGGCAGGGAGACGGGTTGGAAGTAAAAGACAGGATGAGATTTGCTTGATCTGTTGCAGCGAGCACACCGAGAGGCCCTTCCAAGTCAAACAAGCGCTTGGCAGGACACACCACGGCAGCAATTATACGAAAAAGATTGAATTTAATCTGCTGAATGGGCCGAGTGTGCGAGTGCGTCGCTGCTCGGAATGGCTCGGCCACGGTGATGGATGGGAAGGCGATAGGTGAAAGGGAACAGAGAGGTCGGAGACGAAGCGAGAGGTCTGTTTTGAGAGAACAGATATATTTATGCGCACGCTTTCTGGAGGTGAAGGATGCTCTGTTTGACACGGCAGGAGCCCAAACTGATATCTGAAGTGGGATTTGTAGCGAGGTTGCAGCCGGCACAGAGCGTCGCTGTGTGTCTGCCAAGGTCCTGACTGTGTGGGTAATGTCAAACTTGCAGTATCTGATTTGGACACCGTGCAGGAAATTAAGACCAATTACACGTCTAATCTAAAATCCAAAGCAGTTATTTGAAATCATGAGTTTATGGATGATGCAATGTGCTAATTAACTTGTGACTAGGCGTTTGCATGTTTTGTGGACAACTGTAAGTGTACATATGACACAACAGAGCCCATTTAAACTGGCCTGACAAAGACCTTTTTACTAGACCTGCTACAGAACCAAAAAACAAAGACTAGAAAGCCAGAGCCACACACACCGGTGCCTTATAAACGCCGCCATCTACGGAAAAAACGGCCTCGGGTCGAGACGTTTCGCTTCCAGGTCCCGCAAGAGCCGCTGCCAGCAACGGCCGTAATGAAGCAGCTCGTCGAGGGCTGGCGCAGGGGCCTGGAAGCTGCAGCGAAGAGGTCACAGGTTCACATCTCAGGTTAATGAGGAGCTTAACAAATGTCCCCTTCTACAACGACGTCACGGAGTCGGACGGAGCTTTGGAGTTGCCAAAAGTGAAAACACGGCGTTAACTCGTGTTTCTTCTGTCAGCACAGGATTCTTTTCATAACAGCAGAGTGGAACCATTAGCTCTAACTATTGCGTGGCATTGATTTACCTCTTGAATGGATCATGTTTAACATTGTTTAAGTGAGGTTGATTTTCTTTCCTATCTGTTAACAGGTGTTTGCTTTTGTCATATACTTGCGTTCATCTTACCACCCAGGTTTTCCCTACATCCTGGAATAAAAGTCCTCGGGGCTTGTTTATACAGTAGCTGTACATTCTGCCGTCATCGTTCATGCACTAGTACAACCAGTACAACTCGCACAACGTAATGCTGGTACCAGCAACGTTGAGCTGCAGCCTGTAAAGTGGAGGACTTCTTCCCGTTAAATTAGACTCAGAGAGGCGAGTTCTACTTCAATTTAATGAGTGTAAAGTCATAAGTTCTCCTCTTCAGTTTTCGAAAGAGATGGTTATTTTATTTTGAAAGATTTTGGCAAATTACAAAAGAGGATACTACTTTGGATGTTATCATTTATGGAATGCATGGATAATTAGACATGATACATCTTGTGCTTACTAGTGTTATTATAGCTTGATTCATTTCCTGTGTTATCTATTAGTTTTATTGCAGCTACTGAAATCTAATTTCTAAAACGTTTTTAGGAAATCATTGGCCCCTGACTTAGTAACTTTCCAAGCTGAGTTCAGTGCCTGGGCTGCAACGCAAGGAATGCAGTGGTTGTTTTAACATTACAATGGTTTGGCAGGACTCACGGCGGTCAAGCGTTAGGTCCCAGACACCCTCAGATCAACCCCGCAGGGTGCCTCTAACAACAAGCCTTAGAGAGCAGAGGAAGTCGGAAACGTATGAGATATGTTGGAAAACGTCCCCGGACCAGGTTCTATGGAGCATGAAAGTAGAAGAGTTGAGTCTTGCAATAAAGTAATTTACATATTACTGTCTATGTTCTGTATCAAATGAAGAACTTTCATAGAATATTTCATTTTGCAAGAACAGATTTATTTACAAAAAGCGAAAAGTGAAATGAACAGAAATGTGAAAAACCAGATAGATGCAAAATGTACCTTGTGTGTATGATTGTATGTATGTTTGCTAGTGGAGTTATTTAGATTAATTTGATTTCTAGATGCTTTCTCTTGAGCAACAACGCTCTTATTTTGTGTTCGGTGCACTCCTTTCCTTTCCACCACTCCCTGAAGCTCCAGGCTCCCCGCCAGGTTGTGGCATATGTAATTTAGCCAGAACTTTTACACAACAGGATGCCTCCCATGCTAGCGAAGCTTAATTAACGCCCTGTGCCACGGTCGGGCCACAGAAGCACCACAAAAGGAAACTGACAACGCTGGTATTTGTGACACACCTGTCACACATTCATCTGTGCAGAGAGTCCTTATTATGTGGAGCAGGTTTACTAACCTTTCGCCGTAGGGGGAATGGAGGGAAACGCTTGTGTGTCAGCTCAGTGTAGCCATAACATTTTAGAAGAACAAAAGGGAACCAACTGTTTTTCTCTTCTTGCAGGACTGGTAATAACCAGCATTTTAAGGCTACACTTGTAGTCTTTTAGCAGGGATGTGCGGTGGTCCTGGCAAAATGATGGGACCCCTTCCTTGTGTTTCAGGCAGAACAGATGTCGACTCCGCAGCGACGTCACTAACCTCTGAGCAGCAGAACCAATTACCAAAATCCCCCAAACGGACTCCCCAAACTCGGAAACTCTGCGGAAAAGCTCCTTCCTTACACAGTGAAGACAGGTGAGAAGTGAGAACAGGCATGCATCCAAAATTGTAGAAGTAGTTATGGAAGAGCCAAGATTTGGTCAAAGCACGCTGACACTGGGCAAAGTCAACGCTGTTCTACTGCTAAAAACCAGTAGAAATCTCTTTAGTGTCTTCCTGTGAATCTTTGATTTATTGTCTTAAGCTACAGGGAATCCTGGTGCTTACAGTCTGCAGGAAATTCTGCAGATGCCATCACTGCCCAAAGCATTTGCACAAAGAAGCATGAGAGAAATGTGCAAGGAAACACAGTAGACAGTCCAAAAGTGTCTCCTCAGCAGTTTTATGAAAGCTCCTTTTTATGTGCACTCACGATGAAGATCTTTTTCCTTTCCCCTGTGCTGTTTTTTTTTTTGTTTTCGTTTGTTTAGCCTCCTTGATATCTCATCCCTCCTCCTCCAGCCTTCCTTCCTCCCAAGCCTCCAAACACTGTCTGTTTACCCACCAAAGGAGTCCAGCGTGTCTGTAGCCCAGTCGCTGTGGAAAAGAGGAAGGGGACAGAAATTGTTCTCTCCGAGTTACACATCTGTTACAAAATGCAGCTGATGAATGATTGATGTAGCTAGTGAAACATAAAATCTCAGCCTTGCCTGCACAGCGTGAGGTTTTCTTATGCTAGTGTTCTTCCTGATTTGCTGCTGGTGTTTTCCATAAAACTGTTGTATTGCTGTTCGGCGGGGTCCGAAACTCACACGTTGTCGAATCCCTTTGACTTTTGTTGTGTTTTGGCAAAAAATAAACTTATAAATAAACTAAACTGACCAGAATTTGGGGTTGATGTACTGTAACAGCACAAATTATGCTCATCCAACAACTCGTTTGGTTTGCCAGTCACATTTTGATGGGTAACAGCTGCCTTATTTCTAGTGGTGGTTGGGTTTTGGGAACAAATATTCTGTAAAAGAGGGCTGAGTTGGTTACGACGCTTAAAAAAAAAAGAAGAAACCCATCCTGTCACATGCATCAGATCTGTTAACCCTCATCTCCTTGAAGTTTCAAACTGATTTCAGACCAAGACTGTGATGATGAGTGCTTTGCGTGCCTCAGCATAATCAAAAACAGGCAGAACTGGTGACTTGCTAGTGGGCAAGCTGTTGAAAAAAAAAAAAAAAAAGGATCATAAAATATGTTGTCAGTAAAACGACAAATCGAAACAGATAACTACGTGGAAAATGATTCCTCGCTATGCGTTAAGCCTTTACTGAACATGTCAAAGAGACAAAAATGAAGTAGCGCTGATAATAAGTGGAATGTAAGCACAGTATTTATCGATCAAAGCCGAATTCTTCAGATTCAGAGACACATTTCGCATTAAGGTTGAGAGCAGCTTGAGCTCCGACTCCGTACACCTTCACACGTGTTTCCTGGATACATGCTCCAATGTGCAGCGTGTGTACAGCGACTGCTGCACATCTGTTAAACTGTAACCGATAGTGGATGTTGAAATCAGACAGACTGCCCCCGTAATCCAAGGTTAGCGAAGGGGATCGCCTGATGGACTGTGACCCCCCCCCCCCCCCCCCCGGAAAATGTTTAATGTCAAATGACCATAGTCAGGTGTGTAAGATGGCACAGTGGCAGATGAATAACCCATCTATTACACAAGTTAACATTAAGGCCTTGAAGTACAGTTTCTACCTTGTCTCTATGGTGGATGTAAACGCGGACAGAGGCTGAAAGTGTCTCTGGTGTCTCTCATACACACACAAAATCACAGCAAGGCAGAAGAAAGGGAAGGCAAACATTGGCTGACAAGAACCCCAACACGAATGAAAACCAGATGCTTGATGTATATGGTACAATAATGGCAGAATCTCCTCAGAACAGAGAGAAGAAAACTGTGTTGCAGCCATTCAGGATGTAATTTACTGTTGCTTTAATGGCTGGAATTGCTGGGCTACGAGGAGGCGATGGCTTCTTCAGACAGGCCCAGTCAGAACCTCCTCGTAGAACTTTTCGTCTACACGTAGCTGTTTATGAAGCAGTTTAACTCGTTTCCTGCAATGTTCCTTAAATGTAGAACAACAACCAACCTGCGGAGTGAACCGGTTCGTTTGCTCAACCGGAGGCTCCAGAGAAACGGTCAAGGAGTTTGTGGGATTACGAGAGTTGAACGCGTCAGAGAAGACCTTCGCTGGAAGGATGGCACAAGAGAGGGGGGCTCACGTGGCGTCGAGCGTCGATGAGAGGTCACTCTGAGAGGAGCGTGGATGCGCTCAGTGAGTTTCATGGCCATCTGCCCACTGGGTTTTGAAATTTCGTGTGTGGACAAGTGGGAGTTTTAGATCCATGACGGTACTAGAGGAAAAGTCAAGGGTGACCAGAAGCTGAAGGAATCGGCTGTAGCTTACAGTGAAATACAGCAACATCTAGACCGTGCGAGTCATTTTTTGATATCACTGAAAAGGCTGAAGTCGAGGATCAGGCCAAATCTCACGTCCGTCCCCGAGGCCCTGGTGTGCGTTTTATGGCAGGTTTAGCACCTTAGGCTGCAGAGTGGAGCAGAAAAAAAATCCTAATCAGCCCAATAAAATCAACCTGTGAGGCCTGCCGCTCCAAAACCAAACAAGTCAAGTATTATCCCCAAGCAGAGAGCAGCCTCCAAATCCCGCTTAAGGATTTATAGACCACGGTAGAACGCTGGCGACCATGAACGCTGCTTTGCCACACATCTCAGTCAAATTGGAGAGCTTATAAACGCCGTTGGAAGTCCTGTTGCGTCGTGCGTGCGCGTGTCCAGCGTAGCCGTGTGAGCAAAAGACCAGCTAACGGCACCACAGGGGGGCAAGACTGAGGTGCCAGCAGTTGTAACGTGCTACACTCAGCAAAGCACAGAACACAAAATGTGAAACCATTCAGCGGCCTGAAGCGTAGCAACGAATAATGGAATATGTAACTATACGTGATAAAGATCCTACACTGCAGATGAATCATGTTTAAAAGTCAAAGGGGCCAAGAACAACAGCTCATTTACCTCTAGGGAAAACTGTTTCCAGCATGAACCCGGAGTTGTTTCGAAATTCATTAGAGTGTGTGATTTTTGGGGTGGTCTCTCTGCCAGCAGGCCGGTTTGATTGAAAATGTGTATACAGCTATTGGCTTTACACATCATTCATTACTGCCGCTTTAGCGCTTATGGCAGAAATCAAGGCAAATGATGCTAAATTATTAGTTTTAGATCGGTTTTGCTGTGTTGATGTTAAGCGTTTGTTTGCGTCGTGGCCTAGAAACCAGTCCCGTTCGGATGCAATGGAAACTAACGCGAGTGACGACGCTCCGACACGAGACTAAACAGCCTGGTCCGAAAGAAACGTTTCAATCAAACTGATCCACAATCCCGTTTACAGTGTTTAACATAAAGTAACTGTTCTAGGACGAATAAGGTGGAAAATCACCTGCGATACTAAGAACTAAATGATTTCTGCTGCAGCGTGATGGTTGAAGGGGTTTAATATTAATAAAGCATTTATTCTGTAACGTGAACGTACCTTTAATGACCTCGGTAACTCTCGGAAAGAATCTCAAGATAAAGTTGTTGAGCTTGCCGAAGAAGCAGAATTCGTAGCTATGTAAGAGAGGGGAAAAAAATTATTATAGGATTGCAAAAGGCAATAAATCAAGAGCACAAGTTTAGCAATTTATGCTCACAAATGAAATTTGTAAGCTTCATTTAGTAATCTGTGTGCACGATTTAGCTTTTCTTTCCTTGTGGCCTCTCAGGCTCGGCACAAATGAGATGTTTTGCTTTTAAATGCACAAGTGGGGAAGCTCCAACGTGATGAAAGGACATTCATATTTGCCTGACATGAAATTTCCTCTCTAATAATTGAATTTGATGAATATGTTTACTGTGTGCACTGGCAGGCTTTTCATACGGAAAAGTGAATGAGTTTGCGCTGTTGCATTGGTAGTTGGCTCTCTCTCGTTCTCTCTCGCGCTCCTGGTCTGGCCCGACTCCTGCTCCTTTCCTGGCTGGATGACAGTGTCACTGAACTGGTGGAAACACTGCCGAGCCTGCCAGGCCGACCACATGCGTGCACACGCGCGCGAGATCGTGTTTAATCAACTGACTGCCGGTATCTTGGCCCGCGCTCCATTAGGGCGACATCACCTGGACCACCGCGCACACACACACACACAAACACACTCACAGCTTGATGTTCACAGGTCACCAGTGGGCAACGACCCCTTTAGAAGTTTGACGGATGCCTGCAACTGTGTCAAATTAAAAAAAGCTGCTGCCGAGTCCATATTTTAAAATCATGGCACAAGCCAGTGTGTTTAGACAGAACGTGTCTCTGATGCTTCCCCCCCGAACGCAGCACAAATCTAATTCGGGTCAATGTTAAAGCTAATAACCATTTGTCCTCCAAACCTACAGCACAGTGCAGCTCACCCAGAGGTCCATGTGCATCTACGGGACCTTTAAACGGTGCTGATAATTATGCAGCTCAGCTGTTCATTTTTCTACCAGATCTGACCCTTGATTAGCTCTGACACAAGGAGTCTCCTACACCAGGCCTCCGATTAGGTCGCAGAAAAAGCAGCCAACCAACGTTCTCTCTCCACTATTTTGATCATACTTCTTGCACCTATAAACAAATCCTGACTTTCGCCTGTCTGTTCTGGAAACGGGTGGAATAGGAGCAAATCTGCAAATAATTCATTTCTGGTTGACAGAGATCTGTGATCATTTTCACGCAGCTCTGGCAGAACTAGTGCAGTGAATAGACTGAAAGCCATGCTTCCCACGTGAGCTTTGGCCCCGTCTGATATGTTATACGTGCAACTTTGGCTCTGTCAGTGACAGACCTTCCCCACATTACGGCACATTTCAAAACAAAGCAATGTTGTTATGTGTGACTCCTGACGGGTCAGTGAGAGTGAAGTAACCACCTTGTTATTGTCATTCGTTTCGGGCTAAATAACTGCGGCACCGCTAAACACGACGGCAGTGGCCCGTCCAGCCGCGTGGCCACAACAGTCCGCTTACAGATGTGTCTTTGATCCTGCGGGTTGTTGTTTGGTTGATTAGTCAAACTTGGTCAGAAACAAACGGTTTGGAATGTAAAGACAGACTCAAGGCGTATTAAAATCATTTTACAGAAAGGTTTAATAATAATAGAAGCATGAAACTGTGGGCTTATGTGAGGTGTCACTAGTGTTAAACATCTTCGGAACAAATCAGCTCCATCATGAGATGGCGAGGGAAACGCGCCAAATCACCGCCGCAACGAGAGTTCAGTCTGAGCTGGAGGAGGCAGAAAG
Organism: Macropodus opercularis; assembly: GCA_030770545.1. Taxonomy (NCBI): domain Eukaryota; kingdom Metazoa; phylum Chordata; class Actinopteri; order Anabantiformes; family Osphronemidae; genus Macropodus; species Macropodus opercularis. The sequence continues at coordinate 6,913,455 of CM061095.1, read as the reverse complement.
GCGATTCAAAGATAACAGCTTAAACAATTAAAAGATCGAAAGGCTTCTAAGGACTCACGTCTTTGATGTTGATCTTGATGAAGTTGAAATCTTTGTGTTGGAGGCAGCTATGGCTGTGACTCATCACATGCTGTCGTTGCCCGAGGCTGCTTCACTCTTTCAACAAAACAGAGCAAAGTTCATTATCAAATATCAAAGTGATTTATTACAAGAGCAGCAAAAATGTTGCTCCATGCTTTCTGCACTACTTTGTGTTCTTGACTTAATAAAGCGAAATGTTAAATGTCAACTCAATAAACGCTAGTAAACATCAGCTCTTGCCCCGTGCTGCGCCTCACATGCAGTCCTTTCTGTAAAGTAAAGCATTAAAGCCGCCAAAAGTAGTTTTACAACAGTTTCGGAGCGCTAAAAAGAAAGTGTCGCACTTTTAAGACAGTCCTCATAAACGTATCAATTAGCCCCATGCTGCCAACAGAACAGAACAGAACGTTACATCGGATGCGGCAGCGGGAACCGTCAACCCGTTTCCATTTCTCTGATCTTTCAGTGTCTTTTTTTTTTTGCATCAGAGGCACAATGGGAGTAAAACAACGCAGCGAATCTGGAGCCATCGCTAAACCAAACTGCTCCGGAAAACCAAATGTTGCTTAATAATGTCAACATCAACATCCTCCGTGTTAACCTCGAAAACCTTTATTAGCTAAAACCACTCTCTGCTGCTCACCCCCTGCAGCGAGCGTGTGTGTAAATACACAGCACAGAGCCTACTGAGGATCTGACCGGCCAGCACACACATAGAGGAAAAGTAAACTTCCCCAAGTTCCATGAAAGAGCTTGTGTTTCCACTTTACTTTCCACCCCATTCTGACTCGGTGGACTCGATCCAGAAGTCCTAGAAACAAGCACCGAGGGAAAATTCACCCCAAACTCGAATAATAACACAATTACGCTTGCTTCTACCTCTCTCAGACAAAAAAAACCCCACTCCTTCTGCAGCTGATGTGTGTGTTATAAGTAGGGGGTGATAGGTTTCACTGACATAATCACTAACCACATTAACCCCTTTGCTCTGTATTCGCGTTGCATTAGGTCGCGATGCCAAACGACCCGATGCAAAGGTCTCGCTTCACCACAAGGATGGTCTTGGCCGGCTGACGAGCAGCAGCTGGTGGTCGCCGGACTTAGTGCCCAAAAAGTTTAATTAAAGGTCATCAGACCACAGAACGTTCGTCCTCATGCACTCAAGGTTTTTAATATGTCGCTTGGCAAACTCCGAACTGGCTGTGGCTCCCACGTAACCTCCACCCTGCCGCAAAAGCCTGATGGAGTGCTAATGAGAGGCTTGTCCTTCTGCCAGGTGTGCCCTTCGGGTTCCTCGGTGGGCCCAAGCCTACATTTGAAACTTTATGTGAGCCACTGTGCTGCTGGAATCACTCAGGGCTTCAGAGATGGTTTCCCACTCTTATACTGATCCATGAGTTATCACAGAAACAGCTAATATTAGCAGTAAAATTATCAATACAGTCAAATCAAAATATATATATATATATGACACATAAATGACACTTTTGAACATGATGCACATGTTTAGTTGGAAGATCCTGTTCATGTACAGTACACGTCCAGTACAGCAGATTTGGCTTCAGCGCCTCCTGCGGCGCGCACATACTGTACTTACAGTATGAATGCGAGTGTGCGCGAGACGGAAGGTGTGTCACACACACTCCATCTGCACAACAGCAGACGCAGCAGCAGCAAAACAGCTCTGCCCCTCGCTGTGAATTCCTTACATTCACAAGACCTGAGGGCACCGCTCGGCACAAGTGCGTTATGTTTCCCCCTGCTCTCCTTTTTTTTTTTGTTTACGGCGCTTTCAGAAGGCTGCGTGTGTGCTTCCCATTCATGGCTACTTTCCTTAAAGACCTGTTAGAGTCCGGGTACGTATCGTGTAGCTGCAGCGCTCGCATGCAGCTGTAAATATTGTGCAGGACGAGGTGCGAGTTTTTGCTTTTTATGTGGGCCCCCGTGTGCAGGGACATGCAAGCATACGTTCTTGCGTACAAGCCAAGCCACGTGTTGCACACACGCCCTGTACATGCGCGCGATGACATAGAGTCGCAGTGCAGCGACGCACTGTAGGTAACAAAGCAAACCCATCCTGCTCCACCCCAGCAAGTCCAGAAGCAAACAGTTTCACACACCAGGTCATCAATATCCTTTTGATTTTAATGACCTCTAGCAACTGTTCCAGGCTTCAGCATTCAGTGTTGTTGTGTACTTCAGACTGTCATGGTTTAATTGGCCTTCACAATCCGTTGCCCTCAGGCCAAACTTGCTTGTTTGCTCCTCCAAAGAGCTCACAAGAGCGACCAGGCTCACCCGTCTGGTTTATGACTAATTCACACTTGAGGAAGATCATATAATTTATTTCAATCCCATCATTTAAGATACCTATCGCCTACTCATTTCTCTCTTCTCTATCACCTAACCTCAACCGATCAAGGCAGGTTCGGCTGGATGGTTCACATAACAAAGCATTTGGAACGAGCAACAGTAAGAGGAAAAGCAGTAAACAACACAGACTGCATCAGAAACGAATTAACGGGTAAAACGCCAGTCGAGTCGTGTTCACCTTTGTGTCCCACATCGCATGCATATGCTCACGGACACACGCGAGCCCTGTAAGGACAGAGGAGACGCAGCCTGCAGCTGTCTGACGGTAGATCACGTAGGTAATACGTAGGTCCTACAGTACACGCTGTGATGCATTCAGTGTTTCCAAAGTCCCCCACCACCAAATCACAAAAACGTGGGGGAATTGTAAAAACAATTCGACCTTTGAGACATTTGGGTCTCATGAACTTTAATGCTTGACTTTTAACTTTAATGTTAACCGCTACAAAATGACTCTCTAACCATTTGACAATGAACGTCTCTGTCTAACCAGCAAACACAGACTGTCAGCCCTGTCTCCACCTGACCTGGCTACAGCAGCCTTATGCCTTCTTGAACAAAATATAAACATGCAGAATATGACAAAAGTGTCCCTATGTAGTTGCACAACACTGAAAACAAAGGCCTTGCTCCCTCCACCTCTGAGGCAACTAAAGTCCTCTGCAGCTATGTGATAATTGATGGTATTCAAAGCCTACAAAAAGGCCATTAATCACATTTGACAGATCACATTCATGCAGAGATTTAAAACACTAACAGGCTTCATATAAATCTCAATGAAATCAGCTGTAAATGACAGAGCATGAATCAAAGCAAAGTTTGCTTTCGGCCAACAAAACCTGCTCGCGGACAGCTTGGTGAGATCCGTTTACTAATGTAACCTCATACTGTACGTGTTCCAACACATAAACTCCTTTTCTGTGGTCCTTTGCCAACATGTTGTGTATTATAGCGCTGAGAAGCAGGGGAGGGTGTTTTTCTTGACTTGACTCGTTGTGTGACCTGGTAGCTGATAAAGCGGAGTGGTTACAGGCTTTTGTGGCTCTTTAAAGCTTCACAGCAGAGACAATGGATTCCAACGGTGCGTTTAAAAGAAAGTGCCATGATGTCAGCGTAAAGTGTGCGGCACAGTTAGCCTGTCACTCCCCGAAGAAGACACGGCGCTCGTCATCTGCATACAAAAGTATTTTCCCTTACAGAGCCAATCAATAGGTGAAAGCGGGTGGGTTCCTCCATTAGCAGGCGCTGTAAGATTTTGCTTCGGCTCACTAGTAAGTCTTGCATGTTTAAGCCGGCTTTGGCCACACGTAGAGCAGATCTATGCTTCCCGGTGATCCCACTGCACTACGTCAGAGCCGAGGAATACGCTTTGAAAGTCTGGATGGTACGGTCACGCTTCAATCCCAACCTCATGAACGCCTGGCGTCTCTGGCCCCCTGCCCACTGATTCGCAGGCCGCTGGAGGCGATTTTAACGAAGCAGAACAAACTGGTAAAGAGCGAGAGAGAGAGAGAGAGAGATGGGACTGGAAGGGAACTAAGTAAAATGATTGATTTCCCCACTTTGACTTTTTTGTAAGCCACTTGTAGAGACATGAGATGTAAAACATGTGTCAACCTGAACAGACGGGGAAAAGGAAATAAAGAAAAATATAAGGAAGTAAAGGGAGATGGCGACAGATGCTGTGTTATCTTGAGAAGGTGTGAATAAGAGCTGATAACTGTGTTGTCTGAAGCAGCTTTCAGGTATGTGTGTCATGTTTCATATTAAAAAGAAAGAGGCCACGGAAAGCCAGGTAGGTGAGCTCGTCTGCCGAGTGCACCGAGGACTTGGCGCGCTGCCGGATGAATGGAAGAACGCACCCCCAAGGAGGTGGGTGTCAGTCATCTCAGAGTCATTCAAGTGTCACAACGCTCGGCTTCACCTACCGATTACAGAATGCAGCTGAACAATCTTTTTTTACTTCTCAACCCCACGTTATTGTTTTATTATTCTTGTTCCAGTTAAAGGATGGACAACAACTTCCATCTACACCTTAGGCCCCTCAGAGCAACCCACGACACGCAAAGTCACACGGTGCGACACACACACGCGCACAGTCCAGCTGTCCAGCAACTAGAATGTTTTGGATTCTTCGCTCCATTGCATCTAACAATGGGTTTAAACTACAGCAGGTTGTTCTGGATATCACTGTTTCATCACACACGATCACCTGACGTCTCCATTTACCTGTGGCGCCCACCTTCTAATGCAAACAGTGACATAATGCCAGTACGGTCAATAATGGCTAATTTTACAATAACTGTTGTACTGCTGCTTTTAATTATGTAAAGGTCTTGCTGACCTGCTGATCAGCACAGTGTGTTCACAGTGTGTCCTGCGTTGAAAACCTTCCAAACCTTTCACTGCAGACTAATTTCTGTTGTGTGTCACGATGGAAAGTTTTATTCTGCGCAATCCAAAACTGTTACTGATGGTTAGTGGCTGCTGTAAACACTCTCCCCTGAGGCCGTTTTCCATGTCTCACCAACTGCATGAAGCGTTGCGCTGTGATACAGAAGCATGTTTTTGATTGGGCTCATTTCGTTCAAGAATGAGCACATCGTTTGCGTTAAGCTGTGAGGGGCTTGATGGTCGGTCAGTGAGATGTTACAAGTCTGTGTTTCCTAACGAAGCCAGACTTTGCGTTACAGGTTTCTCGGTCAGGACAGAACCAGGCTGACAAACGCTGACAGTGGACGCGACGTGTGCAACGTCTGTCTGCCTTCAGCGGTGTTGCAACTTGCTTGATACATGTGTTCTCTCCTGTTCTGCATTTCGCTCGTTTCTCCTCGTGTCCCGAACACGCAGACACATAAACGCACGCTGGGTCTGAACTTGGCAGAAAGTCGTGAGCAGTTGCGTAACAGTTACTGTATCATCTGATCCCACACGTCACATCGGCACATTGCACATTTGTGCAACTGCTGCAGGGTGTCACACCCCCAGTCAGACTAGCCACGAAACATTGTTGTTATACTAAGCAAGAAAAAAGTTTTAATCGCTTCCACGGTTCACGTGTCATTAATCCAGTTTTTGTTGGTGTTGTTTTTGGGGGATTTGATGACTCTTGATGTGAGTTGGAAGGAGGAGCACAGAATACATTAATCCCTTAATATCAACTTATTGCAACATATGTAGGTACTGGAATGTTTCAGAGAGGAAGTTATTACATCCCAAAATATAACAGGATAATACTAAGAACACTATGACATATGTTTTTAATAGGGCTCCGAGTTCATTACAGCTTGAGAGTTGAGAGAGATTTGCCTCTAATTAAGTCCAAACTCTAAACCACATTCACTGCGAGTGTAGTATCCCTGGTAAACGTTGCGCTTCCTTCCTTTTTTAATAAACAGTTTGTTTTTCATGTCTCAGGTTTTGATTTTACGATGTTGGACTAAGGGTTGATTCCGACGCTTCAGTGCAGGTTCACACATGCTCAGTATAGTATCTCCGCGCAGTGTTTAAGTGAACCTGGGTGTTCGATGTGCAGTAACATGACTGTTCTGTTTTGGTTTTTTTTTTTTTTTTTTGCCTTCTCAGAGAAGCTTAAACCTACAGGCATTACAGGAAAAGGAGCCTCGAAGCTGAAGCCGAGACGAGCAGCCAGCAGAACGCCGCAGAGATCCAGATGTGTTGAATTAAATCCTTCTGCCGCGTCCAAGAAGGCCTCCGAGACGGCACCGGGTCGTAAATCAGCGTGATCTATACCCGGCGCAGACACTGCACACAGAGACACAGCTTGGCTTGCCGTTAGCTGCTACAGTGCCTCTTTCTTAGCCGCTTCGACACAATGACTCAGCACACATCCCGAGAGCCAGAGCACATCCGAAGCCACTCTCTGTGATGTTGAGACGAAGGCAGGGGGAGCGAGCGACGGTGGGTAGAGAAAAAAAAAAAAAAAAGCAAGAGCCTGGATGGAGAAAGAACAGACAGTGGGGGTATAATTTCCATGCAAATTTGCCATGTGGTACAAATCTTGCATTTACATTCCTTGTGTTTTCCAGCTTCATGTTATGGGCAGCTTTACGGGAAGATCTACTTGCCTGGAACAGGACACACAGGGACAATTTACAGTATTTGAATGAATTTGTATCAAACCATATCAAGTCGAATTTGATATAAGATATATATATATACTGATACTCATCTTTTTAGATCTTCCTTCCAGAACTGCTGTCACAATAGTGGTCCAGATGTGCGGTACAACACTTTATTCGCTCACATCCGTTCACATTCAGCGTCTGCTATATAAGGTGCTATAATTACAAATGGTAAAGACTCTGCCTTCTTTCTTATTATACAGTATGCAGCAGTAAATCTGGTTGATGCCGTCTAGAGAAACAGGACGTAAAGAATCCAAAGCGGTTTGTGTTGATCTGTTTTCTAATTAGTTTTCTGTTGTGAAATTCGGACCTTATTCTTAGCGGCGTAACTACAGCCTGCTGTACAGTGGATCTAGAAACATTCGCACAGGGTGGCCAATGGGTGGCATGAGGTTTTAGTGGAGTGGCTGGGGGCAGGAGGGTAAAGGGCTTCAGTCAATGTTGCAAATACGCGTTTAATAAACGCTTAAAGTTAAAAACACACACACACAATCATCGCTGAAACCAGAACCAGTCAATGCCTAAAGCTTTTAATATTTAGTGACAAACAAAACATGTCACACTAGCTACTAAAGCTAATTTAAATCCTCTTATAATTTGTCTTTCTCTATATCGTTTGTTTCAGTGCTTCAATATCTTATGGGCATATTTGTCATTTTATTGTCCATCTGCTGCTTCAGGAACTGAATAACTGAGATGACACACACACACACACACACACACACACACACACCTCTCCTCGCTGTAGGTCCACCCAGATGCTAAATCTTTCAAACCACACAGCTTCATGCTTTTGCTCTTTGTTTTCCTACACTCAGTTGTTTGTAAGGTTACACTTTGTGAGCTGATTTTTTTAGTTTGCTGACTGTAAAATCTCAGTCAAACTATTGTGGTATTGAACTGAACTTTACCAAAGGAAACATGGATTATCAGCCTTTTACCCAGTAACAACCCCCCCCCACACATCTTTTATTCAGCATTTTTCTTTATTGTAAATGTGTTTTACATAGAACAAGAGCAAAAATAGAACATTTTTAGCAACTCTTTTTGTGCAGTGCTTACAGAACACGTTTGAAAACAACTTATAAAAGTTTCATAATCATGATGCTAAATGTGACTTTGCCAATCAGTGGATGTACCATGAAACATTTCACAAGTCTTTCTAATCATGTCACGTAAACATCTGACAAAAATAGGTTACCGAACTCTTACGCTGTATATTTGAATTATCGTGTTCTGTACTGTTAAAAAAAAAATCACTCTCACTCCCAGAAATCACTAGTTTCAGCTTTTCCTTCAGGTGCATTTACAGTATTTACATACATTCATGGGCTCACACATGACACCCATTCATAAAAGTGTTTCCTCTGATTGCATGGCAGGAATGCCTAGCAGAGTGAGCGCACGTCCTCCGTGCTACATCAGATGCCGTTTGGGTTTGTCAGCCCTTGTAAGCGTCAGAACGTTTCCAGAAAAGACCTGAAGCTCAATTCCGACTTTAATGTATTTTCTTCGCTCCATTTCATCGCTGAATGTTGTCAAATGATCCCCGACCTCATGGCACAGAAACCATCCCACCTTCCCCGACTCGTTTGGTTGAATTCAACCGAGATGCAGAACGAAGTGTAAGATAACAAGAGGCATGAAGTCACAGAACGCGACAAAAGCACCTAATTGTGTTTCGGGATATCAAACAAGAACGAGGACATGGAAAACACAATTTTGCTGCCCTTTCAAATCACCTTTGATCCACACTCGGCAACACTTCACCTCAGGCTAAGGTCAAAAGCAACGAGACACTCCTTCTCTACATTCAGGTGCTCTGCTGCTCCAGTCTTACTACGTCTTACGTGACCAGCGTCTGATGCCTGCTGCTTGTTGACTCGGTACATGTGTTGCTGTTATGCTGAGTTCTAACATTCACTGTTGTTCACAATTGCCATTTGAACAAAAGGTTAATAAATACAAAAGTGTTTTAGTTAAAGTCATCAGCCCTAAAAGTGGGTTAATTAAAAGATGGAGAAACAACATGAACCTCGCAAGAATAATGCAACAGTTGCTTCATGTTCATTTGCTTCTCAGTGACTTAAACTGATTGTTGTGGATTATTTAACACATTCATCAGCGACATCATATGGCTTCAAATAATGGCACAAACGTAGAAACATGTTCTAATGACTTAAGAACAGAACAGAATTGTTTCTGAAGCTACTTGTTTTCATTGGTTTGAAATGCTGTGTGGATAATTAGCGAATGTAGCTGCTCCCCCCAAACTGTTTTGATCCAGAAAAAAAAAATAAATTCTGACAAACAGTCTTTTAACCAAACAACACACACACACACACAAAGAAAAGGCATTGAGACCACAAAACTACACAAAGTACTCAAAATACTCCGAAAGGGCAGAAACTCGAGGTTTCATGTGTGCAGTGCAAATTATATAGTGTCACGATCTTTGTTCTTGAGCTTTGTTCTTGTGTTTGAGGTTACAACTGTTTTGGGGTTGAGATGCAGCTGGAGGAAGGAATGTTGATGATGCATCATTTAGTCTGCAATCAGTCGAGAAATGATTACACACACAAAAAAAAAACAAAAACAAAACTGTAGCGTCCAAGGATTCCTGACAGAAGCTCTTGTTGCTTGGATACAAATTAGATTCAAGCCATTAGGCTAATATCACTTTAAAACCATTGGCTCCTGGAAGGGATAAAACTGGGAGTTAAAGCATTAGAGGACTCCCCAGTGTTACAACCTTTACTGACATAAGGCTTTGGAATCAAACAACAGCAATAACACACACCTCAGAGTGTAAAAATAGTTTGAATACCAAATCTTGTTTGTTTTTTTTCCTTTTCCTTTTTCAAAATTAGTTCAGCTAAAACATTTGAGTAAGACAAATAAACATTGTAATATTCAACAAGCTTATTCCACCTGCGACGGTGCTTTGTCAAGTAACAGTTGTCTTTTTTAGTTCTTACAGTCTTTTCCTTTGCCACCGAATAAATTATCACAGTACCACGAATGTACATCACACGTTCATGTTCGCATGAGTCCTGCACAGATTACATTCTTCGCTCCCTCCCTCCGTTTTCCATTTCACACGTACACGGCCCCCTGCTCCCTCGCCCCTCTGCCTTAACGTCAGTCCGTCAGCGCGGGGTCGGCGGGTTCAGTTTGCAGAGCGCCCTGTCCTGCTGCTTCGTGGAAAGCGGTGGACTTTGAGGTGTTTCGACAGGTGATCGCTGCGGGCGAACTTCTTCTCGCAGACGATGCACTGGTACGGTTTCACTCCGGAGTGGGAGCGGCGGTGCCGGGACAGCTCGTCCGACCGGGAGAATCTGTCAAAGGAAGATTCAGAATGGGATTTATGAAACATAAAATGTGCCTCAAGAACAAGTCAGAGTGACGCAGCACAGCCACGTGTGTGCATCCATCTATATGATTCAGTATTAAAAAAAACACAATACAGTCACGCTTCACGCTGTAAATATCACTTAAGCCACGTCAAACTGTTTTATTTAAGTAATCTGAGAGGTCATGTTCAATATGAGCACAGCAAATCCCAGCCCAGTCTATTTCTGGCCTGCTCTGCTCTGGTCTCCATGGGTGTTCGCCACCTGATATCATGACAGCGAAGAGTTAACTTCCCGCCTATTGTCTTTACATATACCAATATGCATCTGTTAGTGAAGCTGTTAAAGTCAGATGAATCTAACACAGACCCCCCCCCCACCCCCCCCAGCCCAGTAGCGACAGGCTGAAGGCTGAAGGCTTGAAGGCGATAACTCACAGAGATGTAAAGACGTCAACGTTATTTCAAACCATTTCCTGCTCCTAGACATTGATTACTAATGTGGACTATTCATCATTTTAACAGCCCCGTAATAAAACCAAGATAACTGAGACAGCTTATAAAGTTGTGGAATTAAAAAAACGAACATCAGAACAAATATAAATACACCAGGACACGTTTGGGTGATTGTTTAGATACTGAGGTCAGCTGTGTTGCTCTGTGAGCACGTTGGGATGGACACACAGAACCGGACCCGACACATTCAAATCACCTAGAATCGCTATCAACAATCGAAAGAAACATATCAACTTAAGTTTTTAATTACGTACAACATTAAAAATCGTGCTGGCACTGTTGGTGAGAAAAGCAACATATCACACAGGCCTCAGCGTCCCCATTAGGGAGGAACGTCGTAATTAAGACTCTTTGTGCTCTGTACTTTACGAGACTGTACATTTGTTCCTCGTGCTACATGTAATTTGTGTGTGACGCTTTTGCTGCACAATACACCCCGAAGCTGTGCCATATCAACTTCAAGCTGGGGCATGATCCAAACCATGCACGAGCTATGCTGCTCACTCAAACTGGGCCTGGGTCCAACTACAACATACTGTACTGGGGAGGATCTTTCAACGGAACGTATATAAGCTTGATTGTTGTTTAAATTCACGTTGTCTGGGTAAGACGGGTTCTGTTGCCAGTTCTCTCTCGCAGCTTCACCATCTGTCTCCCTCAATATGCCCTTTCGTGCTATAAATCTTCCACATTACTGTTTTATTCCCCCTATTAATCTGTGCTGTGTATGATTTCTTACTCGTGTACAGCATGATCCAGCGCTGGTGGGCGAGGCCACTAATTTCACACTGTGTGTGTGTGTGTATGGGGGGGCAGGCACTTCACACCCTCGGGGCATCACGACACATTGTAGATATTAGTGAGAGTGTTGTGGGAAACTAATACGCAAGTTTTGTTTGGGCACGTCCCTAAACTCGGCTTGGCGAGCCAACACAGCACAGGTGGGAAAGGTGTGGCAGTCACCTGGAGAATTAGACTTTTGTCTGCCGTCGTTATCTTCTTTCTCTTTTCTCGTTTCGTTTTTGTCCCTGTCAGCTCTAAGCCGCTTGTACCTGCCGTCTTCATGAGAGGCTCAGTTTCAATGACACTAACGCATGACTGCACTAATGAGTGACAGACGACTCCCCCCCTACATGCGATGCATTATACAAGCAACCATAAAAAGTCTTTCGACTGATTTTTCAAAAATGGGCCATTTTCAAATTAGAGGAGCCGGATTCATTTCATCGCTTCTTTTCTCTGGGGCAAGATGCTGCATCCAGACGCTGGGCTCTGTGACCTCAGTGGAGAGGTCGACGACTGGTTTCTCAAGGGAATCAATAGAACTTAATGATGGATGGTTATGTACTGTCTGTCTGTGTCGCTCTTACTGAGCTCAAAATGTAGAAGGCAAATCAACGTTTGACAGCCCTGTCACCACCCAACAACACGGCTTTGTTGTAACAATGCATTAGTGTAGCTACAGTACCAACGACAACAAGCCGCTGCCCTGATGACAGATGTCGAGTAAAAACATCACCACGCTCCTTTTACAGCCAACAACTTGGGTTTGAGCCTAACTCTCCAACAGAAAACTCAAATCTGTCTCCATACAGGTCTGAGCTTCAAATGCTTCATACTTAGGTGCACTGTTCGAATGTGTGCGTGTGTGCGCGTTGCCAGCACGCGATCGTTTAAGTGTTTACATGTCTCTCGGATCCAAACGTGGACACGCACATAACTGTTTAGTACTGTGCGAAAAAAAAATAAAAACCAGAAAGCAAAAAGAAAAGAAGTTTGGCAACAGAAGTAATATAACTTTCACTGAGTTATATGTAGGAGTCCAGCCAATGAAATACTAGTCTCCTCCACTTCAGAGGAGCCAGCACATGGATCTATTCTAAGGTTACAGAGGGTGAGAGGTGCCCGGCTCCCCTGCTCACCTCTATTTCCTGGCTCAGAGTAGGAGGACCAAGGAGAGGGCAAGGAGAGAATAATGCTGCTGCCATGTGAAGTGAAGGTGCAGGACTGGGGAGGGCCGGTGGACAAATACAATAAAATACACAAATACTTTCACTGGACAGCGGGAACGCAGCGCGACGTGAACTCGTTAAGCCGTTGTGTGCAAACAGGAGCTTAAATACACACGTTGTTTTAGATAAAGTGCATCTAGAAGAGCATAGTGTTGGTTCGTTAGCCGAGAATACGATAAGAAGATCAGTATCACTGAGGTGTATCTGCTCTAACGACGTCTATGAGGTTAAAGCAAGTTGTCTTACAGCCCCGCTGAAGCTCTTTAGTTCAAACCGAAGTCACTTGTAGGAAATATGTTTTTGCTTCAAGCAGGATTAACGAGACAGCGAACTTGCATTTGTTCGCTCTCACTTCATGTTACATAACGTGCTTATAAACACTTGGATGGGAGCCAAGACATGCATGCGGAGAAAAAAAAAAAAAAAAAGGTGCCAGATCTGGATTTGAAATGGCCACAGGTGCAGTACAGGCTGCTCACTGTAGTGTTTGCAGGGAGAACCCTGATCGCTGATAAACACCAGAACTGTTGGCTGAGCTGGGTCCAGCTGATCAGATTTTTTTTTTTTTTTTTAATGAACACACTCAGAAAGATAAAGCCACATGTACATTAGTGCTACTTTCTTCACTTTCTAAAATTCACCCTTAAACTTACCTCTAAGCCCACAGTGAGTCAGAGTTTTCCCTTAGCGTAGACTCTGCCTCCTACAGACACAAACAGACTTGTTTTGCACCCCTGGGCAATGACTGCATGTGTAGACCAACAGGTCAAAAGTTGGCATTTGAACCTCAGCTGAATAACATTACATTAAAGGCTTTTTCTTTACTGGTGGAAGCGAAGATGAATGAGAGAATCAATAAGTTGCTTGTTTGTCTGTGAAGTAAATAAATCAACTGGAGCCATGTCTAAAAGTGAATTAATTCGACCCTGTGGTCCATTTTGAACTAATGCTGGAACAGAGGCCGCTCTTCAAGGCTGCCCCAGCTCCAAATTGACTGGGTACGCCTGAAATAAAACTGGACAGGAGCAAATATAGAGGCCAAGTATGAGATCATCTTTCATTCTTTCATTTAAAGATGCTTGAAAAGCCAGAATTCTAAGCTGAACAACATTCACGCTTGGCTGTTTAGGCTTATCAAGTGTCACAAAACTCTGCTGCTGCTGAATGTGTGCATTACAGACAGTGAACAAACAAGTGGAATAACTAGCAGGGGGCAAAGTCTGAACGCAGCGAACTTCAAAAGCCGCTCTATCTAATCTACAACTCTACCGCCGCACAAAAACACACAGATACACGCATCATAACCTTCTCGACTCTCTGGCTTGTGTACAGCCTCTGTGAAAATGGCTTTGTATCTTCTCCTCCTCCCATCCGTAAAATATCTAAACTCATATTTACGTTCCCATAAAACCATCCGTTCTCATATAAAACGATGCCCTGGTGCTTTTAAACACAGGGGGGGGGGGTTATCTGTTAAAGTCCACAAAGAATCAACGTGTTCTTCATCCCTTAAACCGTCACCAGAGGAAGCCAGTTGTCAATATCATCAAGTGTCTGGATATGCGTCCACGGTGGACGTAGATAAGCACGGAACCTATAGAGCAGTTTGCTTTGGGTGATGCATTTATCCAATACTCAATCCATCCACTCATAAAAGCTGAACAAACTGTGTGAGTTTCAAAATCCATGAAGCTTCTAATCTGTGTTCTTCGACTATTTGCTCTCACTCGCATTTCAACTTATCTGACATGAAGATGCTCACCTCCATCCACAGCCGGGCCACGCGCAGGCGAAGGGCTTCTCCCCCGTGTGCCTCCTCAGATGGGCTTTAAGGTGGCTGCTCTTGGTGTACATCTTATTACAGCCAGGAAAGGAGCACTTGTGCATTTTAATGAGGTCTGCTACTGCACTCTTCTGGTACCTCTGACCTCCACTGAGGACCCCTGCAGTTGAACCTCTGCCCAACCCACATTCCCCAAGCCCAAGGGGCTTAGCGGCAATTGGCACAGGTGCAATGCGAACAAATCTGGAAGAGGCCGTGGTTCCGGTTTTGCTCAGGCTGGTAATGTTTGCTGGGGAAAGCAGCTGAGGCACCAAGGCAAAGGTCTGCCCCTGGATGTTGACCAGGAGCTGGGTGATTTTGATGTCGGACATGGCTGGAGACTGGTTTTGCTGGGTGGCAGCATCTGATATGGCGCTGGGGTTGGGCTCTTGTTTGATCTGTATAGGCTGGATTTGGAGAATGACAGGCACACTGGAGGCAGTACCGGCGCCGTCTGAGGAGGCCGGAAGTGATCCACACTCTTCCTTTTTGATCTCATCAACTGCACCACTTGAACTCAATACGCGGCTAGCATCCACTGTCGATGGTGACTCGTCCATGTCCACGTCAGACGCATATGATGCAGGTTTAATGTCTGCGTAAACAGGTAGTGGAGCACGAGCCACAGGCACAGTCTGATCCGAGTTCAGTCTGTCCGCTAGTGTCCTTGAACTCTGTGTCTCAGCATCCTCTGACGTTGATGACATAGCTTCGTCACTCCCCTCCTCTTCTTTCTCTAGTGCCACCACCATGTTCTCCTCCAGGAACTCCTCAATCTCCTCCAAAGTGGGCTGAAACAGGAAGGCCGCAGGATCCTGCAGCTCATCCAGGAAAACGGGAAACTCGCCAGAGTCCTCTCTCGCCTGCTGATGGAGGGCACTCAGCCGTTGCTCCTTCTTGGACTCCCAAGAAAGGCCCATGGGTAAAAGAGGAGCCGATTGGAAAGACGAAGAGGGTGGGGAGGCTAAGGATGGAGGAGAAGACAGAGAACTGCTGATGGCATTAGAGCATAACGAGGTGGGGATGGAGGCTTGTGAGAGGAGGAGGTCCAACAGACTGTCTTCTGACTGACTCTCTCCTCCAGATGAGCTACAGCTCCCACTGCTCCTGCCGCTCCTTCCTTTGAAGCTCTGAAAGTGGCAAGACGTTGGTGACAAGGACTCAGGGCTGGAGCAGAGGGACGAACGAGGGCTGGAGGAATCACTGAGGTCATCCTCAGAGAGGCGAGGGGAGGAGGCGAGCGTCCCCCCTTGGTAGGTGCGCTGGCGATCATAGATGCACGCGTCATTTACCATGATGCCTGGTGACGTGCCACCACTGGCATCGCAACAGAGGCAGTTATGGTCAGACCCTGGGGAGCCAGAATAATACAGGAAGGTCTCTTCACCAAGCGACAAGTGATCCACCATTCCTGTGCAGATGGACTCTGCTCTGCTCTCGAGACCAAGCTGCTTCAAAAAAAAAACAAAAAAAAACAACAACTTTATCCTTTCTGCAGGAAAAAGAAGACAAATAAAAGAGAAAGTGTCAGCAACACTGCTTTTGTATAATATTTACTTTTATTGTATAGGTCAGTTTTGATTAAAGACAACTTTAAATGTTTGTGCATTGGTTCCAGAAACACAGTCGCAACCTCTATGGTCAGTTTGACTTTATGGTTAATGTTTCACAAGGTGATCTTCGACTTTACACTATTAAAAAATAAGTAAACCAGCTGACTGACCTGACTCGCTCAACAGCCCAGCAGTTTGCACTTAAAAGACAAATAAAGCACATGTGCAGTGTGCGGAACTACAACAGTGTCTCTGTGTACAGACACCGCAGCTGCTGGTGCTCGCTTCAAGCTGACCACGTGGAACCAGTGGATTCTATTCACCCCCTACAGAGATATTAAGGCCAAACTGTTCCGCTGTCGTTTTCATTTGGTTCCCTCTTACCCACACGTGAGTCTGACTGACGAGCTACACAACTTTCAGATCCGCTGTGATATTTGCAGAGATTAGGATAAAGATCAGACCAGCGGATTTCAGGTGAAAGGGTTTCGTGCGTCTATTTATTTTTTATTTTTTATCCATCAATCCATCGCATCTACATTGACGTGGATTAAAATCATCAAATGACCCGAAAGTCAGTGACGGCGATGTTATGATTAACACCCTGCTAAAACTTTAAAAGACCACAACCCAGAAAAATGAGAGTGCGAACAAAACAAGTGTGCGCCCTCTTCAGTAAAAGTGAAAAGCAACTGTTTGCCAGTCCGGACACCTTCAGGGGTTCTCAGACAAATTACAGAAGAATCACAGGAACTGGTTTCTTACTACTCTCAATACGAGTTAAGCTGCGAAAGGCATTAAAAACAATTTAAATGACGCCCGGTGCTTTTCTCCCCATCTTCGTTTTCAGTTCTGAAATCTTGATCCAATGCCAAAATTCGACATGGTCTACGACATCGCGGATGTGCCCTGATATCTTCTGGTGCTATTGGTGATAGTTAATGGAAGAGGAAGAAGAAGAAGATGAAAAAAAAACCCTGGCAAGAGTTTGGGAACACTTTGCCCTATGGTAACCCTGCCGCTCTGAAGCGTCAAAAAGGCAACGACACAGAGATGCGCTCCTGGAGTTCACCAAGACGCATGGGCAACCAGCTGCGGGGACTAAGATTTACGGCATGTCTGACATATATCAGCACAGACATCGTAACAGTTCATCAAACCGTCAATCCCGTGCGCAAAGGAAAGAACATTAAAAGAAACTGTCGCTAAGCTCACTCTTCCATACCGCGCATAGAGACACAGAAAACGCACAGCCATCACGGTTCAAACACGGCACCGTCCTCGCTTCTTCTGGACTCACCTGTGTATCCAAAAAAAATCCCTCCTTCCAACGCTCCGAGCCTCTTCGAGAAAAGTAGCCGTCAGCGCGCAATAGCGATACAACTCCGCCGCGCGGTCTTTGCATACTGTAGCTGTGCGCCTCCACGGACAGAGGCAGACACACACACGCACACACACAGGCACACACACGAGCACACACTCGCCCACTGGCTCGGTCACACACAAATACTACTCTCTCTCTCTCTCTCTCTCTCTTTCTAAACGCAGACCTGGCTGCTCGCTTAACCGTCACATGATCCGAGCTGGGTATGTTAAAAGCAGTCAAATTAGGGGGTCGGCTCGTGAAGGCTCGCCTGCTCGGCGCGCCGCAATTGGCTTTCGGTGAAAGGAGGCTGGCCTGACAGTCATGCGTCAATGGGGAGAGTGTGTGAGTAAGGAGAGGAAGATCCATGCTCGTTAAAAACCTAAGTAACTGTACAGGTTTTCAGATGGGACATGTCATTTCCTGCTGTTTTGCTTTTGAATATTAGTTATATTCCTAAGATTTACACCGAGCCTGAGGTGTTGGTTTTCCTGTAATAACATTCAGTAATATCTGACTTACTGATGTCAGACCATTCAAACATTTCTAATGCTCCCTATTCGAAGAGATGTTTACAAAACAGAAGTCAATAAGTGCGTCAACATCGACATTTCGGGCACAAGAGACGTCTCTCATGCCTGGAAAGCACTCGGAGCTGTTTCCTGTGACGGTGGCCGCGGCTGTGAGCGGTTGAGTAACCCAGTGAAAGAGGGAGCCATTGAGTATGCGAGCGTGTTTACACGATGCCCAGTAACCCCAGCGATAGACGCCGCGCTTTCACTCCAGCTGAGCAGACCTCGTATAAACACCTCCGCTGTGCTGAAGTCACTTTACTGGCTCTGACCTAATTTGATTTGCCTGCGTAGGCCAAGATTATGCTTCAGTCCATTTGGATTAATGAAGCTCATTCAGGCGGCCTGTAAACATCAGGGGCGTTTCGGCGAGGAGGTACATCCAGTACAGTCAGTACAGGCCATTATTCTGTATTATTCTGGTACCAGGCTACTTCTATCGAACCTAATCCTACTACAATCCCTGCTTTTACTACTGCAAATACTGCTTTTGTACCTACTGCTCCTCCTGCTGCCACCAGAACAACCATTACTCCTGGTCTTCTTCTAAAATTAGTGCTACTGCAATTACTACAACTACGCTGCAACAAAAGCTCTAATACTTCTACAGTACTGCCGTACTACATCGACTGCGACTCAAAGTCGACTTTGGGCTGTGAGTTTTACCTCTCGTCTCATTAGGCTCTTTTCTCGAAAGGATCAGCACAGGTGTAAACGATAAAAGCAAAGTTTGCCGAATACCTTGCGGCTTCTCTAGTTTCACGCATGGGCAGAGTTCACGGCGACCCCACGGCCTCAGCCTGGGACCATGACACATGAATAGAACAGAGTGGTCATTAGCGTTATTGCTTGATATATATTACTCACAGTAATATATATATATATATACACTATAAGTTAAAAAGGCCTCTACTTGCTGCTGCTTAAATGCCTAAACATGACCTTTTGAAAGGTTGGCGTTTTGTTTTTGCTTTCCTCCCACGCGAAATGGACCACGACCCGTTCAACAAGAAGTCACCTTGTCTCACCCGGCTGATACCGACCTGAAGTCAGATGTCCCGTAAGGTTGTGGGTTACAGATATCCTAAAGAGAAACAGGACCACTGCTGTTCACTGCGTCCAGTCAACGCGTCTCTGTTTCCTCACATAGATTCCATCTTTGCTCACATCAATCACCGGCTTGTTAAGCCCGTGACGAAATCCCGGTGTTTTATTAGGCCAGGTTGCACATGAGTTATCTTTGTGATCAATTTTAGCTCCCAAGGTGTATTTTTAAGTGTCATATCTGAGGAAACACACGGTTCACAGTGATTACTAGCAGAGTCTCATGACGTCCGCAGAGGCTCTTTTCTCTTTCCCGCAACATAATTGGTGGCGGCTGCTCCATTCAAGCTTACAGACACCTACACATATGCATATTATGTAAGCCCCAGATGGACTTAATGGATCAATTTGATTTATTTCCTCTGGTAATGCTTCCAACGTGCCAAAAGCGAAATGGGGAAAATGTGTGTTTCTTGGGTGCAGTTAGCGAGCACAGATGATTCCCCCAAACAAAGCTGGCATTCGCGTCATTCTCCTCGTGTTTTGTTTTTATTCATTGTGGCACACTGATTATAAAATGAAAAAGAAAACTATTATATATATATTATAGATTCTTAGCGTGTTGTGCACAAGATTTACCCTCAGATGACGCTGACCCCTGCGGCTTTAAACCCACCATGTAAACAGGAAGCTGCTGCCGTTCACTGGGTGATTGGGGCAAATCTGTGGCTGATTTTCCACGGCAGTGTCAGAGCAGACGTTTTTTTTTTTTCTTCCCCTTTGCCTAAAACTGACACATAAAATACGAACACTGTACAGTTGAGCCATGGCTGTGAAATTATCTGTCTGCGCCAGAGCAGTGGAGGAAAAAAAAAAAGAGCTTTAAATCAGTGGTGACCTGTTTTGTTTTGCTTTTCCAAGAAGAGCGTGTTTGTGGGGGTTTAATTTATGACAGGACCCTTTGCCTGAAGTTGCTGTTTTGCCCAACAAACGCACACACATACAGACACACGCACATCTATTTCCAGTCGCTCTCCCGAGACACTCGCAGAACCAACAGCAGCGTGAACTATTTGTAAAAACCCCAGCTTGTTGTTTGGAACAGACATTCCCTCAGAGAATTATGCAATGAGACTTTTATAAAGCTGCAAAGAATTCACCCCATCACCACCAATCACTGCCACCAACGCTGATACAAACATGCTGCACTAGTCCAGTTTCAGCTCATTTTCATTTCTCATATGCAGACTTTTATTCCAGATCCTAAACATACAGACACTGAGGTAGAGGAGCAGGCTCTTTATCCGTGGACTGTGATTGTACGAGTTAAAATAACAGCTGTTGGCAGGTAGAGCTACCTCGCTAGCAAATTAAAGTCGCATCTGTGAGTTCTGACTCACTGAGTTTTAATTACGAACCGTGCACGGTGTTCTTTAAGCGACATGATGCTAAAAGAACACAGAATGAAACGGTGTCGGCGTCAGCTAGATGAACACAAGCTCAGACGGCGCACGGATGAAAAAATTACACAGGATGTGAAGTTTATGACCTGGGAGAGCAACAAGCAACTTCCAGGCCTCAATAACCCGAGCGAGGCAAGGAGACAAGAGGCAACACTCAAGTACATCTTTAACACTTTGCACATACTTCTCTGGGAAAGGAAGACAGAGAAATACTCAAAGGCTCCCCAGTCTTTACTGTCTCCTGGTGCTGCTCAGTGGGTTTTGATGGGTTTTCTATTAAACCAAAACATCTGGAGGAAGGCACTGACAGCGGGGAGACGTCCCGTGTTACAATATAAAGTAATATCCTGGGTAAAAGCTCAACAGGTGAAAGGTGAAACAATAAAGGACTCTCCAACCAGTCTCCCACAACTATCCATGAGAAAGTCAGGTGAAAAACAAATGGAACACGTGGATGAAAAGACGAATAAGTGCGTACGGTAGTGGGGTGAGTCACTGAAACCTGTGAGTGAAGCAACACACGGCGCTTAGGTCAGAAGTGGGGCCAGGTATGTTTCAAGGTTAAATGGTGAGAAAACACAAGAGAAACAGGTTAATGAACCGTGACTTCAGACACAATGACGCACATGATATGTAACAGAGTTCACTTCTCCGCAGCGCATTGACTTGGACGACCGCTTCGTATGGGCAGTGTGTGCTCTGCGGCTCCGTGTTTATGCGTTTGTTTGCTCTTTTCCTTTTATCGGTTTAACCTGAAATACACCTGCGCACATGCTTGTAAGTCAGAGACAATATGGGGCTAAATGTGTTCTGCGTAAATAGGTCAGCCACTGTTCAATTTAAAGGAATTAACAGAGCGGTGCCGTGTCTCTCTGGGAGTGGGTGCTGGATAAATATCCAGAAAAAGAAAGAAAAAGCTGCTTCGCTGTAGATGGCACCAAAAATATGCCAATTCCCCACAATGCCCTCTGTCAGATTAATGTCCCTGTGTAGTTGTCTCTACTAATGCTTTCCACTGGCCGGTGCCCAATGGGATAAGGTGCATAAAACATGGCCTTGTTTTCATCTCTTAGTCTGAGGTTTATTATGTGAAGCAGGGAAAATTACTACAGGAAGCAAGTAGGTGCAGATGAACCAGACTATGAATTCAGTTGCCATGTGAGGGTGCTACTGTGATTTTAACGACGCTCTCAACCCTCTGTGTCGTACAGCGTCTGCCCGGCGTTGGTAAAACTAGCTGGTGTAGCAGCCCCAGAGCCACAGCCTGGTTGAGACCAAAAACAGGAAAAGTAAGCGTTGAAGCTAATTGATCGGCTGGTTGAAAGCGCAATGTCAAATAACACCAATTACATGTAGTGAACTCATGGATTCATTGTCCTTTTAGTCAAGCATTGATTCTTTTATTGCTCTGTTTGGAATTCTCATTCTACCTGTAAAAACATGACTTTCCGTGTTGAAAGCCGCTACCGTGAAAGGTAGTACACCCAGTCATCATTACCATTGTTTTCCAAAACCTCACATTCAATATATTGTTTTGTTTTTTGTTCTAGGACAGAGGCTGCACTGTTCAGTGCTGCTGTCATGGCTACTGCCATGTTCCACAGAGAATATTATGCCTCCAAGTCCTGGATCTGCAGTACTAATCCAAACCATTTACAGACACAGAGAACAAAGCATTGCCTTTATACAAACTCCATAACACGGGTATTATATATCCCCTTCTTCCTCTTGCTGTTCTGATCTTAAAACAGTTTGATCTGGATGTGCGCTGCGCTGACCAACACTTGCTTTAATGGCTCCACGTTACGTCTCTGGTTATTCATAGATTCCTGTAACGGCAGATTAAAGAAAAAATGCAAAGGTAGCTATCTTGTCCAGTGCTAAATAATAATTGTAATAATGTTTGCCTTTAAACTGTAAATAAACAAAACCCTTTCTGCTTTCTGTTGAGGGTTGGATAAGCTTATGGTGTGCTGTGGGTCAGATGCCAGACTCTCCATACAAGGCGACAATATTATGCTCAGCTGGGAGACAAAATGATGACGCAGAGAGGCAGAATGAGGCATATGCGCACAAACAGAGATCCAAGTAATGAACACACGTCTGAAAATAACAACAAAAAGCATCAAGATTGCGATCGTGAAAACAAGACAGAGACATTTAAGATGACCCAGATCAGGCAAAAGGTTCAAAACCACAACCAAAGTCCAACAAAAAAGGAGAACAAAAACGTAAGATCAGACTCAAAAGTCGTGAACGTAGCACAGAGGCTTGGGAAGGAAGCTAACACGGCCTTGTCTGAGGGTGGGAGATCTCTAATTCAGCCGCCTGTGGCGTCCAAACAGTAGACGTGGTGGGATTACTACCTCATTTTAAGGATTAACCGAAAAGTATCTGTTAATTGGGCATGTTTTGATGTGTTGCTCCATCCACTTTTCACGGTTAAACGGCTGCTCGGTGCACAGTTCATAATTGAATGGTAAAAATTCACAGAGAATGGCATAAATCTTCACGCGTGAGACAGCGGATAAACACATTACCCAAACGTCAGGCGAGTCCATTTAAAAAGGGTTTGACAGAGCCCCTCAGGAGAGACATTGCATGGATTTACACAGCGAGCGACTGTGCCGACGTTGGCCGCGTTTCCCTTCGCTCTTCAACTCCATCCACGGCGGCTCTCAGCTGTGACAGGGCGACAACAAAAAGCTGTTTTATAAAGCAGCCCGTTGGTGAGGTAAGTGGAAAAACAGAAAGGCTATATTGTTCTTACTGGGAGGACTACTGGTACTTTTATTGAGCCTTTTCAACCTTGACAGGATGATTATGCCTCCTTGGTTATTTACTCAGCATTAATCTGCAGCATGCACAGCAGATTTTGTCACTTTGAATTACACAAAACGCAGCCATTCTATATTCTTATAATATCCTATAGATCATACGTCTGTGGAGAAACCGGATTCAAGGTAATGTTTTACGAAGCTGTTTTGGAACATGCACAGACGGCTCCGTGCTCCTTGTTTGAGACCAGCACTTAAAGCAATTTTGCTAGAAAGTGTTCCACTCCATCTCACAGTAGTTTGTCGAACTCTAGTAGCCCCGGAGCAGTGTGCTGCGAACTTCAAGTGCGCCTCGTTTTTCTCCCTCTTTTTCTTTTCAAGCTTAAAGGCTTCATTTATACGTGCCCAAAGTTTCCCTGAGCTAAGCCTCTCTGACCTATTACCCAAAGTCCCACAAAACCGGGTTTGTTCGAGTCCATTTAAAAAAACTAAACAAAAAAAAACAAAAAAAACCCCACACGTTTCTGCCAGATGTTGTTCCTTGTTTCTTTCCACATACCCATAAAAATCATGTTTATAATGAAAGGGGTGGTGGGGGGGGGTAATGTTGGAATGACATTAGGCTCGGCTTGTTGTTGTGCAGCGCCGCAGCACAGCGCTGCCACGGAAATGTGCCATCGTGTTCAAAGTTTGTGCTCCTTGGTTTCCGCAGCAGCTTCAGAACCCTGCTCATGTCTGTCCCCGACGCCTGCCTGCTTCAAAACACCTCTGTTAGCAGCATGTTTACGCGCAGGCAGAGCTGCCATTATGTTTAATAGGCCGTCGCACCATGTCTGGCACCAAACGCTCCTCTGTGCAACTGCACTGATTCGTTCAGTGGCTCTTTTCCCCACTTAGTGTCTGCATACAATAACAAACAATATGCTGAGTGAATCCCATTAGTAACTTGGGAGAAGTGCATTTCTTTTTCATTAGTTTTGACAGTGTTATTTTATATCCACCAGTGTTAGAAAAAATTAATAAAACTCACTTCCTGCAGGTGCCATGAGCTTCCGCACTACGTTCTTCGGTTGAGATTGGCGTCTTCAGCGTTCCTTTATCCGTCCGGTGTGAGATCCCAGACAGGCCCTTTTTGGGCCCTGCTGGTATTTTCACCTCTGCTAAAATGCGCATCCAACTTATCAGGAGATTGTCACCGTGGTTACAGACATAGTTTCTAGTTTTCCCTGCGCAAACGTCATCCTCTGCCACTTTTCTGAAACAGAAACATTTTGGCGCCAAACACTTTGAAGGTGTTTCACACAGTCACTACAGAGAAATTAGTTATTGTAAGTTACACTAATGACTATTAAACAACTATTAACCATGTTTTTTTGAGAAAGAGTCATCAGAACCATCCACAATAGAACCTGACACTATGGACAGTATGTGTCAGCATGTGCACAGCCTCATCTAAATCGCACTTCACTTTCTGGCTGCGTTCATAAAGTGTCCCATTGTGCGTTAGCCACCACGGAACGAGTTCACCTGCGATGCTGGTCCACGTCGAGCTAAATTCTCTGCTGGATAATTGGTACGTAGTGTGCCTCCAAGTTTGTGGCAACCGCTTGGGAAAAGGCTCTTTCCTGCAGTAGCATAGAAGAACTGCTCGCACAATCAACCTGCCTTCCCAGAACAGCAGAGGGTGAATGTTTCCATCACTTATGGGGTGTCAACTCATGCACATTTTAACACTTGCATTAACATTAATATCTGTGCCGCCGTTGGATGACTGATGCACGAACGCATGATGCATTAAAGAGTGTAAAGCTGTTTGCTCAGTCAATCATCTGTAGGCATTTTGATAGAAGGTGGCTCTAGATTGTGCTACATTATGAAACAAATGAATGAATAATATCAGTAATACTGTGATATCACAAACAAAATACTCTACAATGATCAGGCTGTGTCGCTTTATGTTTGGTAACACTGTAACGCATTTGATCAGATCCAGGAGATAAGCACAAACGCAGTCGAACCGGATATCAACACGCAACAAGGCATTTGTTAAAACAGTGTCTAATCCAAACGTGTACATTCTTATCTGGACATTCATAAAAACGTCTACATACAATATTTATCGTAGGGAGACTAATGCGAAAAGGCTTGAAGCTCTAAACTAAGCAAACGTGGGCTGTATGTACAATGAATGTAAACACACAGTCAATAGGCTGAATATTAGCATCCACACAATCATGAGACAAAGATTAAATACAGACAGAAAATGCTCGTGTTATACAAAAACTACCCAGCAGGCCGGTGATCCCTCAGAACACTTCTCGTCTCGCGAAAGACCTCACAAATCGGCTGGTTATGACCTTAGGAGCAGGCCACGTTGTCGCAAAATATCAAAAATACATGTCTCTCAATGGAGGAGAATTCACAAGCTTAAATAATTCAATACACCACATATCTGATAGATACTACACACACGTTAGCGCTGAGACCCTCCAAATGAAGACGTACAGGGGCACGAGAAAAATGCATATTATTCCGAGATATATTTCTCTTCTTTTGTTGCAACACCAATGTGAACACTGTAACGCACCCCCCCCCTCCCGACATGCAAAAATGTTGACTATTAAACTTTGTTATTGTAAAAAAAACGCATACACTTACACAACACGTAAAACAGGACCACGTTAACACAGAGGGACGTTTTGTAGTTCGACCAGCCGGGTCTGAATAGCCTGAATTTGTACTACACTATACTAGAACATACTAGTGTCGTGAGGATGTCAGCTGCATCGGGCCATGCGTCTGCACTGTGAGTGAGAACAGGGACGTACGGTAGTCATGCATAATAAAGAGACCCTGCTATACACACGATGGACACTAGGTTGCAGACTTCACTCACTTTGTACACGTCTTCAGTCTGCATGGCAATAAAATGTCAAGTCATGGCAGGGGAGGGTGAGGGACATGCACGGGGCGAACGCTGGACTGGGAGGACGGAATATTGCTTTTTTGGAGAATGTGCGTTGATCTTTCGTGGAGATTTCTTCCCCAGTAAATATGCATACTGAACGACAGCGCCAGACTGCTATCGCAAACTCTCCTCTGCCGCCATCTGTTTCTCCCATTTGTCTTTTCCTCTGGCATCAAACAAATCTCTGGATTGCTTTCATTTTGCCTGCGTCCATCTCGATGTCTCGTAACCCCTGCTTACTTGGCCTCCATTTGTCTCTTTCCGCTTCTGCCCTCACCTTCTTGCACCTTCATGTGGTATTTTTTTTTTAACCTTCGCTTCCTCCCTCCCTCGTCCTCCACCTCTCTGCAGGGCAGCTGGAGAGAATGGCATTTCTCTCGCAGCGGGGGGTGGAGGGGGAAATGTGTACCCAGCTTCAGCCCACGCTGAGTGAAGAGAGGGTGGGTGTGGCATGGGCAGACAGAAGCTAAGTGTTTGTTGTGTGGCTGCTAGACCTGCCAACACTTCCGCACAAGGGTTTCCCTCATCTCTAATTCATCTGTTTAGTTTAAACTGATAGTTTGGCACCTTTATTTCACTTTCTAGAGGCCTAGAGCTCAGCTTAGTATAAGTCACAAAAGTCTGTCCACAGGGAAACATTTTTATGATAAGAACAAGATCTGTCGTAAATTAATTTTAGAGTTTAGAGTCACTTCTGGGGTTTGAGTGAAATGTGGGAACTGTCAACACTGCTGAGGACAAGGACACAGGTCAAACTCAGCAGAGAGGGGAGAAACCATCATGGGTCAGTCTTGTCTTTTCCTTTATAGAGTGAATGTGAAGTGTTGCCGTATGAGAGGAGGAGATGAGGTGAGTCTGGGTGAAAGAGGCCGAGGCGATGGATGGCGCTAGGGTCAGATGTGGTGGTGTACCCCCGGTATCGGCGAAGAGGACAGGGCCGGACGCGGTTCGATTCCTCTGCTTTTCATAAAAGACACCAGCTGGTCGGGGATCTCGGCGAGGACGTCCTTCGCCAGCCGGGCCATGCTGAGGACCTGGTTGCCAGATCTGTCGATGTAATCTCTGAATGGCACAAACTGGGAAAAGATGAAAATGGTATTTATGTTGTTGTTGTCATTTATTGTTGCAATGCAAAAAGATTATACCTGTTGACATCACAGGGTGATAGTACCATGTTCTTCTGCATCAGACAGAACTTACCTTCTTGTCCAAAGCGACAAATAAAATTCAGTACTTTCATCTTTAATCATAGTTATCTGCTGTTTACTTTATACTGATATATCACATACTATTTTAGAATATACTAATTTGATTGCTGGATATTTACAGTGGCCAGTGGTAAGATCACCACAAGTAGTTTTGACTAATTATTGCATTTTACAGTTTAACCAAGTTGTGATTTTTTTTTTTTGGCTTTATTTTCCATGGGAATAAAAGATGCTAATTGCAGAATACATCATAGTGTGCAGCTCTGAGAAATGGTAATCAGGCCTCAAGCTGACATATTCAAATGGGTTGTTGTCCTTGACATTTATTCATATTCAGGTAAAATATTTGCTTTCCCTATACAGAGAGGAACTGTTACTACTGTATGTACAGTACATTTACATAGAGTT
The DNA here is from genome assembly GCA_030770545.1 of Macropodus opercularis. Classification (NCBI taxonomy): domain Eukaryota; kingdom Metazoa; phylum Chordata; class Actinopteri; order Anabantiformes; family Osphronemidae; genus Macropodus; species Macropodus opercularis. Next base: position 6,885,795 of record CM061095.1, on the reverse strand, counting down.
TAGCTTTTTCGTCCATTGTGTTTTGGATCATCCTGCTGCAGCAAGACAAATTCGTTTCATTTGATTTTTTTTCAGTTTGGACAACAACTTTAATTTATCAGGCAGCTCTGTATCATATCAACTCTGCAACAGTGAGTAGTTTGGCAAGTGCCCCCCCCCACACACACACACACAATCGTGAACGCGCTGATTAAATTATTGCCATTATACAGTTAAAGGCAATCAAAGGATTATTGTGTGAATGCAAATGTGATTACTGTGGAAACCCGACAGCAATATTAACACAGATTTGTCCTGAGCGTAGAAAGGATCTGTTAATGCTGTTAACGTGGTGGACAGTCAAGCTACGCGAACGACACGCAGAGAAAGGTTTTTCAAAAGATTATTTCTTCACGTGACATCGAAGCATCCAGTCAATACACATGTATCACTGCGTGCACTCATTTGTCGTCGTCCGCTGCGTCTGCTGACTGACCAGCCTCTTGTGCTGCATTACAAACATTTAATAGCACATTGTATTAGCTTTTTATTTGTGTTCTCGTGTCTGTAAATGGTCCTGTGCTGCTTTAAGAGGATGTAAACATCTTTGCTTTATCAGCCCTCGATGGAGCTTCTGCTGCCGCAACACAACAGCAGTTTAAAGGAAGAGAGACTTGTTACTGTCAAACAAATGATGAAGGGCTGTTGTTTCAGCAACTTTTTTTGTGTTTTGTAAGCATGTATGAGCAGTATAGTACGTTGTCAACAATACTGTTGTGGTGAAGAATCATCAAATGTATTTTCAGGTCTTAGCAAAATAAATAAATAATAAAATGGTAATTCAGCATCATAATACCATAACAGCACAAAACTTTATTAAGGAAGAACCCAGGTGAACATTTCACGCCTAACTTGTGAAATGAAACAGATTCGTGACTATTACCTGTACAATGTCTCTCTCGGCAAAACGTCCTCTGGAGGAAACCCTCACCTCATCTCCATCCAGCTCTTCCATAGCTAAAGAGAGAGAAAGTGACAGGAGAGTGTCGCTCAACTCTGAAAGCGCCGAGGCGGAAGGTACAGGATGTTCTTTCATATTTCCACGATGTAATTGCAGAAGTGGAATCGCATTCAGAGGAGAAAGGCTGGAACACTTTATGAACCTATAACGTCATGCCGAGCAAACATTTTTACACAATTACACTACAGGTCAGAATGTTGAAATGATTCTCTAGACTTCTCATAGCTGAAGAGTTCAGCTACAGGAGCACACAGCCATTTCAGCTGAGGCCCGAACCGAGTCGCGCTCCAACAGAGATGTCATTCTCAAAGAAAAAGCCCCTGAAAACACTGAATATTCAGCATCTGTAGGATGTGCAGCATTGACTGATGTGTACAAAGCGTGGTCACAAAAGTAAACAAAGACACTGAGAAACAAGCAGCCAAAAAAGCAGGTTTCACACTAGAACAAACCTTTGAGGCCGTGATGACCAAAACAACACGTCCCCACAAAAGTGTATTTACAAAGATGACTCAACTGCAGAAAGACGTTCACGCGCACACCTGCAGGTGCCATTAGAGCCAATTTGATCTGAGGACCTCCAAACCGACCCGAGTGTTTTCACTACCAGTCCAATCATTCCATCGCTTAAATGAGTAGAAAACGACGAGATCCATCAAACACAATCATGAGGTGTTAAGTCGTCACACGCTGCTGAGCAGTAACAGCCTGCGCTCACACACGGACAACTCCCACTGAAAAGAGATTCATTGATCTGTGAGCGGTGGGATGGCTACACGCTCGGCTCTATTGACTTTCTGTAGCTGTTCTCCCAGGAAGGGAACCGGCGTACTGCTGTGTATGAAGAAGCAATTACAATACAGCCGCTATAGTGGCTTGTAACTCCCTTCAAATCAGGTCAAAGTCAAAGTCAAGTGCAGCCTTTTACCAAACATTTGTGCCTTTGCTGCTTCCAAGGTTGTTGGAATTCAATTAAAATGGATTAGATTTCAGATGTAGTCTGCGCACGCGCCTTAACAGCTTATCAAACTCCGCTTAGCATTTCAGAGATGCTCTTAAATAATCACACGAGGGTGATCCACTCGATGGTAAATGGCATTGAACCTAGAGAAGCGATTGACTGCATAACAACAACTAAGCAACAAGGAAGAACCCAGGTGAACAGAAAGAAAAGCGCCGTGCGTGCAGTTTGGATCTTCTCCCTGTGTTCTCTGGATTCTGGAAGACATGTATTGGTGTAAATCTCTCTGCTCTGGGCAAACAACAGCTAGTGAATTATTTGGCAGAGAGGGAGGTTTTCCTAAGGGGACTAACCAAGGTTTTTTAAATACCCTTTAAGCAAGTTTGGGCTATAAAGGAAATTGACTGACTCAATAATAAATAACCAGAATATCAAGCGTATGAAACAGATGTAAATCCCAAAGAAGTAGTAAATGGTGTGACAAGAAAATATCTCATCATCTCATTTTCTCATCTCATCATCTGTTTTTGGATTATGACAGAACATGAACACATTATTTGAAAAACTATGTGTAATACAATTGTATAACATTGCTGTTAGTTCGTTTTGACACATATTATTAATATTAGTTTGAGAAGTAGATGGAATAGCAGGTAGTGAAAAGGATCAAGGTCTCCATGGGCACTTTGCCCCGTCTGCGCAGACCCATACGCAGCCAACTGCACGTGTTCGCACCCTTGTCAATCAAAGCCGATGCTGACTCCTTCCTCCCCGCCCACAAAAGGCGCTGACGCATCATAACCGACGAGTGTGTCAAACTGATGTGTGATCTGTTGTGATTAAAATGCATTTTAACAATTCAGATCTGCTTCGACACCTCGTTCTACAGCTGCGTGCTTTGCCATTGTGTGACCGATCGCCTTGCCAGCTACCATGAAGCACAGCACACGTGTCCGAGAGGCATCTCCAGCTCACAAAGCCTGGCCCACCAAACATTTGTGGCAACCGAAGTGCTATTCTTGTCTTCGAGCGCAAACCTTCCTCTACTCAGGTCAGGTTTACTAATGTTATTAGACGTAGATCTGTTGCTAGCATCCAGCACTCACCATCAAACTCAGCAGGCCCGACACCTACGATGATGATGGACAGGGGCAGGGATGCTGCCTGCACAGGAAACAAGAAAATGTTAATTCATTCGATGTTTAATATGCAGAAAATGATCTATCTAATGTAGTTACTGTAAAGGCCAGGTATATTTTGGATACTGAGCATAATGTTGAAAACGTTTTTTAGATATTTCTCTTATTTTAATGGCGAGACTATTAACCTCACCTCCTCTTAGAACAGAGAGATTTTCCAAAGCAAACTCACAACAACACAAAATTTTACCGTAACTGTTCTGAATATTCTGTGCTGCTGGTCGTGTTTGGAATCTTTCAGAAACAACATAACTGCATCACACAAGCCTCAAACATCAATTTCACTGTTTATTGAAACGATTTATGAAACAATTTATGAAAACGTCGACTCTTGAAGAGGAAACTCCAAAAATCCACTGCTGTCCCGGGTGCATGTTGGTTTGTTTACTCACGTTAACCACAGCCTCTTTGGTCTGGACCATGTCAGATATCACTCCATCCGTGATCATCAGCAGGACAAAGTACTGGGAGCCATCTGTAATCTCAGCTGCACAGCTGGGGAACGCACACACACACACACACACACACACAAAGAAAACGCACAAACAAACATAAATACTCAGTTTAAGATTAGAATTCTGTTTGTGCACCAGAGCAGCAGAAAAAACAAAAACAAAACACAGAGCAAGCGTCCATGTTGACCATGTTGTTGTCGTCTTAGAATTTGAGTCTGAATTACTATCTGACGCCAGTTTGCGTTAGTTCAGGTTGTCTGCAAAGCCTAGGTCTGTTTATGGCCCACAGGAAAACTGAAACTTAATGTGGCATTATGTTGAAGCATGTGACAGGAAAATTGAAGACTAATCAAAGAAAACCAGAAGCCTGCAAAGTAATATCTCTGGTCCTGACTGACCCTTGAACAAGGATGTTTGTATCACAACTCAGCATTGATCTCAACAGAATATTGCTACATATTGAGATTTTCCGGATATTTAGTTTGTTTGTAAACGTAGCATAGCAACTGCGACACCGGCTTCATTCGCCACCTAAATATGCTCCACAAACTTAAACAAGCAGCAGAAAGCGCAGTGCGTGGAAAACAAAATGTGACCCTGGGTTCTCTGTATTCAACACCGAGTTTGCTGCGAAAGACAAATGAGCCCCGGCTTGATATGATGCCAGGTGAGTTCGGAGGATTGTGTAAACATGTAGGTGTTTGTTTGTCCCTTTGTGTGTCCCTCACCTACGGTTTTTGTGCAGTTACACAATGAACAATATGAGCTGCTCTACGTGGCTAAAAATGTCATTGATCTCTTCTTTCTGTGTGTATTAACATCTTTCTGTGGATTATTATCCAGTGGGTGATTTATGTGCTACCTGCCTCTTGCTGCTTTACATAATGATGCCAAATCCAGGGAGGACAAACAAACAAAAATGTGACATGTACTGTACCGGAGGCAGCAAAGGTTTAAGTCTTTCATTCATCTCCTTTCTACCCTGATGCAGATGTTTCAAAAGGAAGCAAAGTAGAGGACCAGGCGTGTGACGGGTGGGTTCACTGGAAGAGCAGGCATTTGTGCGGCGAGGATGCATCCCTCTGGTGTTAAATGTGTGCGCCAGATGTCATTCCCCGCCTCAGATTATGTTTATTTATATGAAGACATTTACACCCAGCACTTCCCCCTCGCTCCTTATTGGTGCATAGTTGCAGATAGACCTGGTTTGCAAAGCTACACCTGCCTCGGGAAGTAGTCCAACCCCTTCAGGGCACTGTTTAATTTCATTAAAAATTGCTTTCTGAGAGAAAACTATATTCTCAGTGATGCACATCTGTTTTTAGTTTGGAACACTGGGAAATTAGAGCAATGGGGAAAACATTAGGAGTCGATGTTAACATCTGTGTTCCTAAAAAGCAGCCGTATGAGATGTATGCAGATAATAAATTAATTGATAGATATTCCTTATTTGTTCCAATTCCAATAAACTGTGGATATATAATAAAGCTCAATTGAAGCTCATTCAACTACAGGAGGTTGATAAGACTGAAACACAAATTAACCTTTCAGACATTAATAACCTTGGAAAGCAACCTGCTTCCTAGTGAAGTAAGTAATGTGTTCAATGTGCAGCATCTGAAACATTTTTGGTCTAGTTTTTTTTTTTTTTCTGTCAGTATCTGCCTGATGTGAATAATCTTATGTGTCCTGATTTAGAAACACCATCTTCATATCTTCAATAAAAGGTCACATTCAAAACACATTTGATGAAAATCTAAAAGCGCCTTCGTCTAGGACTTTGAAATGTCATGTGATGGTGATACTGCGTTTGAAATAGGTGTACGTGACTCTTTTGGTCTCTCCTGAGACTTGACTTCAACTTAAAAGCGCATGTTAGACTATTTGAATGTCATCAGCCCTTCGAGCGTTATCAGATTCCTGGTTAGGCCTTATGTGGAAACAAGATAGAGTAGAAATAGTAGAGTGAAAGCCAGTGGATTGCATGAAAACATTTAAGTGTGTTGACGACCACACAGTAGAAAAAAGTCTAATGTGTTGTTTGTTTTCATGGAGATAGACTAATGTCTCTGTTAAACATTAAATGCTCTGCAAAACCTTTTCTGGTGTCATGCAATAAGCAAAAAACTGAAATCTAAAGCTGGATAGACAAGGCAAAACTGAAAACAATGAATTCTACCTTTAATCGCATGTTGCATTACTTACTTTGCTACTTTGTTGATAACAGGTGCAAAGTTGGTGGGTCCATAGAGCTGCACTGTCCTCAGGCTCTGAAAATACGCCTCCAGAACCCCCTCAATTCCGACGCAGTTCGAATTATCGCCGTCCCCGTTCTGCAACAGACAGCATAAAACAGAAAACAGTTTCTCTTTCTGGCAATAAAACATTGACATTTTTGATCTAATATTTTAATTTATCCTAAGATGATGAAGGCACATGGAATCAAGTAGTACTAGACAATATACATTATACATACAGTGCTTGAATTAGCTTAGATTATTTTTTTATAATTTATAAAACAAAACCAGATTCCATTCTTATCATATAATAAGTCATATAAACCACTGAGTAGACTTTTTTATGGTTTTAATCTTTAGTGGTTAATGTCTGCACCTTCAAGTTCAGCGGAAACAAGTAGTAAAGTTTGTGGATGCATCAAATGTAAAAAAAAAGGAATAAAAAGCAGCAACAGATGATATTTCAGCACTGAACATCCATTAAGAGATACAGGACCTTGAAGATTTCAAAAATGGAAGCGGCACAGGCTGAGATGCATAATATGGCCATTATGTCTCTTGTTATTGGACAAGCTACAGTTGACACAAAGCAGCTTGATAGAGCTATTAGAGAAGGACACAGATACCTGGCTGGACACATGCCCACATGCCTTTAGCTTCTACTGATAGCTACTAAACACTGAAGCTCTCCAAGTCCAAGACTCAATAATTCATGAAGTCGTGCACTTTCCAATTATATACAGTATATATACAATGTATAACTCATTTTGGCCTCCGGTCATTTCTGGACGGTTGTTCTCAGGCCTCAGGAGGCTGCAAGGACAAAGTGAAGGGCATGCTGGGAGATTCCTGATTCCAGATTCTTCATCAGCCAACGTCATCTCTTGTGTGACCAGTTGTTGGCACAGCAACAAACCGCAGCTCCTGTGTGCGTGTGGAGACTTTAGACGTATGTGTGTGTGTGTGTGTGTGTCTCACCAGGGGGAAGGCATGGGAGATTTTGCCATCGGGGGGTAGTTTAGCTCCAAAGCCATAGGCAGGAAAAAGCTTGTCACTGTCGTAGTCCTGGATAATCTCACCCACCGCCTTCAGGGCCATGGCATATGCATTCATCTGGTAAGGGCTCATATAGTGAAGGGAGGTGGGTTGAGACGGGTTTCCTTAAAAGATGACACCACAAATTAAAGTGAGCGACAGCATGTATGTCATCCTCTGTCTCGTCATTTTTCACCTGTGAAATAATAGAAACAATAAATCATCGGCGGAAAACAGGAGGTGATTGATGCCAAGGAAAACAACATCTGCTCCATCTTTCGCCCAAAAAGAGCATAACATTAACATTTTTTTTTTAATTTAGCTTTTAGAAGATTATTAGAAGACCAGGATTATTAGGAGTTATCCGTTAACCATCAATGTCTTCAGAGGGCTTCATATCACGTTAAAGGGGTTGTGGGGCGGGACCGCGTCTGGTCTGTGGGAATTAGTTTAATGGCTAAAACTCTGCAGTCAGCAACTCACCGTTGGATGCAGTGAAATCTATAGCCACTGTGAAGTTCAGTTGGGTTCTGTTAAAAACAAAAAATACAAAAAAAGAAAAACAGTAAAGAGCATTATACCTTATACATTATACTGCTTATCCAACATACACACATACAACCAGAACCAGCGTACTGGTTCACCAGCTAATTGGTAAGGTGGCTGAATATTCCCTCCGCCATCTTGAAGGTCTAATTAGGTAAAACATGTGGAATGCTTAATTAAATAACTACATTAATTAAATATTTACAAATGGGCTCCACCAATCTAAAGCCCCCCAAATCGCTGCCACTTCAGAGGCAGAGATGGATTCTGCATGATGCTCACAGAAGAGCTTTTGGGAAATCCAATCTGGAATCTTCAGATGACGACACGCAGACGCTCCCAACCCAAATGGTGGCTATTGACAGTCACTTTGAGAAGAGGCTAATTAGTATTCCACTCACCCTCCTCGAATGAAATCCACAAAGGTATACTCAGACTCCACTTTGAAGGACAGCAGAGTTACCTGGTGAGCACACACACACACACACACACACACCCCCACACACACACATTGAATGATAAACAGAGGAGGCAGGTGGAGAAGGGAACAGGGCCAGGTATTCAGGAAGGCAAAATGACAAACAGGTGGCCAGACAGCAAAAGAGTCAGAGACGGAAGCAGATGTAAGAGGTGATCATACCTTGGTAAATATCTATATGTATTTTAATAAAGCATATAATATATAATATATGAGAAATAACATGCATATACTGGGAAGGTGGGCGTACTCACCGTTCCAGAGTTGATATATTTTTTCTTTTTGCCTTTCTTCTTAGGATTTAAAACCTGTCGGTGATGGGGAAACGAGAGTCACTGATCTAGATGGTACTTGCAGAACCACTTCATATGCTGGAATGATGTTTAATAATGAACATGAATTATTCATCGCATGTTAATACTGGCAGCAGTGAATTGAGACCAGCGTCGTATTCAGCCGCGCGTATGTCAAGTGTAGAGAACACGGAAATGAGCTGTGAGAGGTGAAGAGATTAAACCATCCATCCATCAATGAACAGAGTGCACAGAACGCGTTTACAGTAGCATTTATATGTCCTTGGTGTGTGTGTGTTGACCTAAATGCTCGAAGTCGCAATAACTAAGGTGGGATAGAATTGAAAAGGAGGTTCCTACAGTATATTAACCATTGGAGGCCATAACCCTCAGCTGTGTGCACATGTGAGAACAAACATGCATCAGGGGCCACCAGATGTGGCCTGAGGATTTCCAATGCTCCTGGCATCGATAGCCCTCAGTGCATTGTCCAGAGCCAAAGTCCATTCCCCAAAGCTTTAGGAAGCCTCAGACCTCAGGCTACAGTATCCAGGACCTCTGCAAACCTATGGCTGGGCCTCGATCTGGGGGGCATCTGGAGGAGTCGGTCTCCGGCCTCCAGCCAATCAGAAGCCCTTCAGGTCTGGTCTATAATCCAGCCTTGGGTGCAAGGATGCCTCCCTACTGAGAAAAGGTATGTACTGACAGACCTGGACCTAGTGAGCTGGATTATTGTTGTTATTATTATTATTATTATTATTATTCTGCATGTTCATGCATCAGTCTCTTTGTGATTTCATGCACTCAGGCAGATATTGTGTATACCCTGTGTGAGAAGAGAGAATGGCACCTACAAACTGTCGCCTGTGTGTGTGTCATACCCATATACTTCAGCCCAGAAGTGGCTGTGCAGAGGTTGCTGAGTTCTATCTTGTGAGCGGAATTTCAAATATCAAAACCAAACATCACCCAAATTGGAGTTACAAGGTCTTCATACGAAGAAAGCAATAAAAACCGCAGCGCACAGCCCTCGTGTAGTCTTGTCTTACCTCGTAGACGTTGAACTGGTTCTGCCCTCGAGAAAGCTCCCTGTAGCTGGTGGTGAACTCGCCAATGAAGTCGTGGCTGCAGACAAACAACACCCACGCAGACGAGTTTTGTTTTAATCATCTGAGCCAAATTGTCATGTCTCTCTATGTTCCCGTCAGTCTCCCAGTCGATCTGCGCCATCGCTCTCTTTGCCGCATAGTCACTTTGCCAAACTTTTAGAATTTCCATCCTCTGAATAAACACAACGCTTTGAATTTCCAGCTGATTTTTACCTTCCATCTCGATCCCAGTCGTAGACGTCTACCTTGACAGTCCTGAAGCAGAGAGAAAATATCAGCTATGAAGACGTGCTCTTTGCCAGATCACCTGCCGTCCTATTAAATAAGAACCCGTATTGTACAGGGCTGCGGGAGAACTGATTCAATCTCAATAACACCAGTGCTGGTCGATGGGAAATCAAGACCGACTGCTGGCATTATTCTGACTGCCCCAGCGACAGGTGACGAGCGTCGGCCTGTGCCTAAAATGAAGGGTGCTTGTGATGCGAGCCATGCAAATCAGCCAGGTCGACATTGTTTCTGTTACTCTGTCCCGTTTAAGGTTCTTCAGTTCCTAGATTGTAATTGCACAGCTCAGGAAAGCATTTCATCCCGTAACAGATCGCGCTCGAGCTTTCCTCACCTGTCATAGTCGCCGTTGCAGAGAGCCCTAACAGGGATGGTGAAGGGCTGCCACACCGGGTTCAGTGTGTTCTTAATCACCTCCGTCTTATGGCAGATGGTGAACCTGCCAGCAAAGCAACAGACATGAGGCCGCTAAAGGGAGCACACGTTAATTCTGCTTCCATTGTACCTGTGATGTTAATTCCACATATTTCACTGGAATTCTCTGCAGCTTCATCGCCGTATTGCAACAAACTGCTTTGCAGGTTGTTGTGTGTTTTTAATGTCTGCTTAAATATATCTGGGGGAAATAACAGAACCGCAGACAGAGTTTTATTGCTGTGAACATGTCTCCAGGGCAAAGCAGTGGAAGGAAGCAAACATTGTAAAGACTGAGGATGAGCTTTAATTTGTTTGGCTAGAAGAAAATAGACAAGACGCAAGAAAGAATCGAGAATAAATACATGTAGTGAATAGTGATAGGCTTCCAAACCTATTTGAAGATGATTTGAAATAAGAAAAGTTTTCAATTGTATGCATGACCTCAGTGACCTTAAAGTCAGGAGCGTAATCTATGCATTTAGAGAGTTTCATGTTAATACCTGTTCCAGTGATAATGTGCCGCTCTTTGCATGTGAATCACGACTAGGTTTGCAATGCTGCAGTTTACAGCCGTCGTTACTAAATTAATACATTTATCTACAAATCATATGTCCAGTAGCTACTAGCAGCATGTTCTCTGATTTTCCTGGATTACTGAAGGGTTTTTTTGCATTTGGTGTCTAATGTCTCAAAAGAAGTGTAATAAAAGAAATATGTAGAAAAATGAGAGAAATCTTTTCGGCCCATTTTGAAGCGAGGACTGTTCTCATCTCCAGGTGTGAAGATGAGATGAGGAGGAAAAAGGACACCTGTTCATATTTGCTGAGTGCACATACGCCATCAATCTTCAAATACATCAAGTCAAATTACAATATGCTGACATGACAGACATAGATGAACATCTGAGTGCTCACGTTCCGTCCTCGTTGCTCCGGTAGAAAACCAGGAAGGGGTCGGACTTGCCGAAAAAGTCCTTCTTATCCAGCTTGTTGGCACACAGCTGCATGGTAGCGATGTCCTGAGACAGAAAAGCAGTTTTACAGTTGCAGTTGCAGGTCAATGCAACTATTTTGTTAATTGTTTCACACAGGCGTCACGCAGCATCTACGAATGCAAAGTAATCTGCAGCGTGAAAACACACAACAGTGATAAAATCCAAAACAGCAGCAGTCCGAGCAGTTTATTAACTGATGCATACACTGCTGTGATTGCAATCCATAGTCAGTTCAGTTACACACTTTATTAGTGAGAGAAACTGATTTTATTATGGGATGTCTGTAATATAGTCAGAGAGGCCGAGGGAATAGCTTCATACATATGTATGGGTGGTTACAACAGGTAATGAGGGGCGCTGTAAATCCTCTCGGTGCTGAAGTGAATGGGACTAGACCGACAGGCGGACGTATAGACGAGCTGGAGATGCTCAAATCTGTAGACGTAGACTGATGCTGTACACAGATAATGAGGCCTTTCGCCTGCGGAAGGCCTCACGGGAAACCATGGAAAAGTCATCGACAAACTCACTCTCACACACACACACACACAGTTATCAAAATCTAAATTTCTGAGGAGCATTTGAATCTTGTCAGGAGCAAAACCTCCCAGAGTAATGATGGTAAACACAGCAAAGATAAGCTTGTTCATAGAATGCGCACACACACGCACACACACACACACACACACACACATACTAAAGCTCAGTATCTGACATCCTACTTTATTTTAATATATTGTCGTGTCAGGGGAAGGACAAAATTGGAGCAGAAACATCACTTTCCCGCCACCTGACAGCTAATTTCTGAAAAGTACGGTGTTTATCGTGATTAAGTGATCTGCAGGTTTAACTCATTTGTTGCATGTCATGGTCAGTCTGTGGAAGATCGCTTCATTGACAACGTCAATAAAAATGAAAATGTGTTCTGGAATACGCATGAATATATGTGTGTGTGTGTGTGCACTGACCCTGCAGTTGCTGAGCTCTTCTGCCGTCAGGATGATGACGCCACACTTCTTCCCTGGAATCCCACTTAAAGCGAACGGATGGGAGGGAGGGGGGAGAGAAACAGTAACTGTAGCATGATCATAATAAACACAGTTGCCAAGCAGACGCCATATGTAGCTGTGAGCTGTCACACTGACACAACAAGAAACAGCCCTGGTATAAAAAAATTTAAAACCTCTAATGTGCATCTAATTTCCAAAAAAAGGTTTATTTGGAATAATGTGGTTCTTGGATTTAAACCCTCTTTGGGACACAGCTTTGGAAGTAATTCCGTTGTATGTTTCTTAAACCCCAGAATAAACACCATGTCCATGTTCCAGTGCATATTTGTCTGTGACTATGATAACTTTAATTAATGTTATGTTGCATAAATGAAACAAGAACATTTCATCTTATAAAACACTAACTGTTTACCCCTGAGATGTTTGGACACAGACAAATATTCAGAAAATTATCTGTTCAGTTGAATAATAATTATAATAAATTATTGTTGTTTTTGTCTATTTTACATTTGTTTTTTTTAATGGCTGCCGTTTATCTGTGCCGTGCTTTGAATGTAAACTTGTTAACAGTGTCCTCAACACACACCCATCCATTTAGGGTTACCATCAACATAAAATGTTTAGGAGGTGAACATTACTTTTGGTACGTGTTGCTTAGTCATGTCGTGGGGTGATGAGCTTAGCTTTTTACAAGCATTTCCTCCAACACACCTCCAGTCCTCTCTACCAATGACTCAAGGTCAGAGCTTGTAGAAGTAAATTGCTTTTCTTTTACTCCCATTTAAAGCTGGAATGCTGAGGCTGAACCGACTCCAGTGCAAGAGGAACTATGACAAAAGGGAGACAAATTAAACGCCAAAAAAGTGGCTGTGCAAAGAGGACACTTCTAGAAAAGGAAACGATTGAGAAAGAAGTGAGAAAGAAGAAATAGGCGATAACTTTAAGTAAGGAAAGGTAGAGAAAGAACAAGCCTGACTGCTGTGTCATTATAACTACCTGAATCACAAGATGTGCTTTAAAAAGATGAAGGAGGAGGAGGAGAAAAAGGGTGAAAGCGAAGAAGACACAAAAAAAAACAGGTTGAAAGAAAGATGAGACAAGGGAAAAGGGGAGGAGACGGCCTGATACACGAGTAACGTCTGCTTGTGAGACTGTCAACACGCATTTCAATTAAACACAACATGTCAGATTTGATCCATCTGCCAGTGGAGCCCAGAGAGTCATCAAAGCAGTAAAGAGACTTGATTTTTTTTTTATCTATTACTAATATGAAGGACACTTGATATAGATGTTACCCTAAAATACTGATTATTGTTTAAAAAAGGCAGTAAAATCTTTCTTCAAGTCCAGTGAAGCCTTTAATTTGGTTTAGTACCTACACGCTTAAAATAAATATATTATGATACATATGTTTATAGTACTTAATTACTGTACTTACAGTATTATGTACACACTGTACATACATGCATACATACAATACACAGACATTTACTTCTTGACTAATACATATAGGGATATTCATCATTTCAGTGACAGTTTCAAATTGTGTAGCAGAGTAAGAATATGCTGGGACCTTGACATGAAGGCTTTAAACTCTTCTGTAAACACATAGCCAATAAAACATAAATATAAAAGCTTCTCTGACATATAAATATTTGCTGAGTTTATGTCTACAGCATAATAAAAGCTGTGATTGTTATTCAGGGCAGCTTGATTTGAATCATCCCAGTTGAATACGTCTCTATATTTCACTTTTATTAAACATAATTATTCTTTTTTGCAGCTTCCCTTTTTGTGCTTGTCTTGGAGGGTAGGTCTGACGCCTTCAGCCCAACACCAACATTTTGGAAACAAAGGGCCCGAGGCAAAGCCAGGAGGCAGAGCTGCCGTCCACTGACCCCGAATATCTGAATATTTCAGCTTCCCACAGCAGTTCAGCGCCATGAAAGAGCAAACCCCGTCACCAGCGACACAGACTTATTTACCTTTAACGCCAGAAAAGAAGGAGGGAAAACAAGTGACAGAAGCAGAAATAAAGGGCAAAATAAAGTGACTGCATCATAAAAAAATGGTTAAGTACTGAGAGGAGAGAGAAGAGGCAGAGAGGAATGAAAGCATGATGAAAAGAGTGTGAAAACCCTGCGTTACTGTAGCTACTCTCGCCTCGTTTGATAAGTCCACAGGCTTCTATGATGCTCTTTTAAAGTCCATGGATTCTCTGGCTCGTGCTGCCTGCCAGCTGTAACAGGCAGCTATAGTTAGAGAATTATTTATGAATTTATCTCCAGCGCGTCCGACTGTACGCCCGCCAGCTAGCCCGGCAGAAGCCCTGCCTCTGGGGTATGTGTCCGAGTCCGCTCACTGATTGCAGCGTAATGCCGTTTCTTTATTACAGATTACAGTCATCAAGCTAGTTCTGTCTTTTTTTATGTTTTTAAGGCTGAAGACTTGTTAGAGTCTTGTTTTCCTGATGCCAGTGTCGCCCGTCATGCACCCTGCTGTGCTCGGACGTACTGGCCTTTCTGAAATGGTTTATTTAGCTCATTCCAAACTATCAGACCTAAAGTTCGGAGTTTGGCCAAATGATACAAATTTGATTCAATAATAATATGATGGAAAGGTAAAACCACAATTCATTGTGGGTGAATGTGAGTTTAAAGACTTGGTCACGCTTTGTAATAACCTGCAGAACTCATCCGCCACCAGAAACACAAATGGAGCCAGTAATTCAATGATCCTTTCTCGGGCCATTACTGTAATTAATCAGACAAATATTACTAATATCGGTTTTCTTAATCGGTCAGCCCGGGGGGTAGGCTAACGCGTTCAGGTCATCGTGTCAAATATAATTTGGAGTTTATATTTAGAAAGTGCTTTTCTGTGTCTTTGTATCATTCTGTGGCTCCTCTACCTTCCTTTGTGTTCATACTGCATGCACACTGGAGAGTCTGTTCATTTTAATGCACCATTAAATGCTAACAAAGGCTGAGCCGCAGGCATCTCTTCTATTACAGATTCAACTGCTGCTGTTATTTCCACTTAAATAAGTTGTAACTATTAATTATTTAATTAACTACTTTGGCGTGGATGCAGCAAAGTTGAAAAATATGGATATATTGACTTTATAATACAATGATAAATTAAAAGGTGTTGACTTCTCTGTACATTACTGTGGCTGTCCAACCAATGTCCTTGCTCGATGAATCAATAGACATTCTTGGCCAGACACAGATGGTCAGGCTGGGTGATTATACCCAGTCTCCACAAGAAGAACTTGTTTTTTGTGCTTAGAGGAGGAGGAGGAGGAGTGAAAGGGACCATAAATCTGACATATTGCTCTGAAATCCACATTAGGGCCGACCCAAGAGGGAGCTACGGCAGAGAAATGAAATTCTGATGCTTCCGTGACCGTCAAACATCGAAAGAGAAGAAAGTCACAAGAACAAAGTTCAAAATCTAGCGTTTGTCAGCATTAAGGACTACGCCTGTAAATGCTGCCGGAGGAGTTTGACTAAAGAAGCTGCAGTTAAACATGAACCCGAAGGTCGTCTCCCCCTTTACCGTCTCCTTCCAATCAGTTTAATCCGTGTTCCTCCCGTGTTTATCTTTCAACCACTAAACTCATTAGCCGGGTGTTTCATTCTGCTGGTGCACTTTCCCCTTCGTCTGCAGGTAACCTGGGCTAATTGTTTGTTGCATCAAGGCCACTCTCGCGCAAATTAAAAGGTCCTGGTCAGAATAAAGAAGCAGTACAAGAACCCTTCATGGTTCCCCATGGAACAAATGTGCTTATACGAAGTGTAACCCATGATCCTCCACGCATGACCTTCCTCTTTAATAAAAACAATAGCTATACGTCATCTTAACAGCTTCTTCACTGACTTTAGTGTGTATTACATACAAAAAACAGCACACGTCACTTTAATTCTAACCCAACTAGCTTGTGAAAGCAGTAAAAGGATTTAGGAGCAAAAGTTTGTCACATAAAACCGCTCACACTTTCCTGTTTTGCATTTCTCACATATATCATACTGCTTCAGTATTTGCTCTCATGCTACTGATGCAGCAATGAAACCATTGACTTCCTTCTTTAACTTTTTGGTTTAAGGGGGAATTCCTGTTACCGTCATTCAACTTCTAGCTACTTTAACGTCACCTTGATGGCTGAGAGTCAACTAAACCTCAGATAAACAAAGCCTCCAGATTCTCTTTAAGAAAAAAAAAGAAAGACATCACCGTACTCCAACTATCCATCTGTCCATCCATTATCTTGACTGTTTGTGGCCAATCCCACTAGCACGGACGACAAGATCGTCCCACGATCCATCCATTAAAATTATGATGCAGGGATGCTCTCGTCCGTTCTTGTGCTTCAGTTTGTTGTTCATGATTAAAACCGTTGCTGTTGAGCCTCTGAGGGTCAGTCGTGGCACGAAGTCAGCGTGAAAGTCACATCCACAGTCTCTGACAGTTACCGCAACTGGGATGTTTTCTAATATGGTCCTGTATGTAGTTATACTGTGCCATTAGATTTGTACTACTAGCCTGTGGGTACAGAACCTATAGGTTCCCCTGGACAACGACAAGCTTCACTTTGCAAGAGGTGAGGATGAAAGGTCATGTGTACAATCAAAAGGTCTTGTGCATCTTAAAAGAGGCAAAGGCAAGTTGGGGAAAAGGGGCATCTCAGACTGGTGCCAGAGCTTTAATGTATCAGTCTTTCAAGCCATGAATGATTTAGCGTACTGCAGAACTGTGTTGTATTTTCTTACTTTTAGTTCGTTACAACAGTGATACACAGCAGGAGGATCCCTCCAGACAGCAGAGCTATGACTAATGCTATTTCAACAGCTCTGATGCAACAGTGTAAAATTACAGCTTCCGTCAGCCACGGCAACTTTATCCGCAACCTCATCTGCTCCCTGCAAAACCATGTTGTTTCAACATGGGGTGCTGTGCACGGATTAGAGCCGTCGCCCGTATCCGTTGCACAGCGGCATCGTCGCATTATTTGCCAAGACGCTCAAAGCCGGAACGCACGAAACCCCGCGGAAGGAAACGCAGGGCACGCGGGTTTGAACGTGTCCTGAATGGTCGTTTTGGAGTCTGAATATTCAGCCACAGTGAAATATGTGCTAATAAAACCAAGGTGCACTTCGTTTACAGATTTAAATCCTGGATCCTAAATCCACGAATGCACGAACAATAAAGAAATTATAACAATAAAATGAATCGGCCCTAAGTGGTTGCTTTGCCTACTGGCAAGCACCACCTCTGTATACACACAGGCTGGGGTTTGCTGACACTTACAAACTCTAAGTGGAAGAATGTTCGATGAGGGTTTAGCAGTTTGACACCGACTAGTATAATGACGCTGCTTCAGCAGCTGGGACAAGACTAAATGTCACATATTTAATTTTGGGCTGATGGGTTTTCACGCTGCTCACAGACTGGAGGCAGCAGCAGCAGAAGTCTTTTCTCCCCGTGTCTGTCAGCGCAGCGGGCCGGACGAGACAACGAATGGCCCCACCAGATGGCAGGTGACGGCTCTGTTGGACGCAGACCATGAAGTACACACAATGACAATACGTGCGTGTACCTGACTCAGGTCTCGGTTTATATTTTATATAATAAAAGGCGAGCAAGGAGCAACTGACTTACGTATACAGTACATCAACTTGTACGTCCATAAGTGAAAAGCAGCATAATTTAGACTTCGTGTGCCCTTGAAACAGATGTAAAACAAAACAAATGTGTTCATCGCAAAGAAAATAAAAAAGTTTGGGGTTTCAACACGGTTTGGACAGTGTCACTTTACAGGCACTGACTGCCTTTAGTCTGGAGCTCCACCAGATGCTGTTTTTTTCCAGTTCCCTTAAGCTCCTGCTTGTTTTGGGGCTGTTGCTTTGCCTCCAGCGAGTCGAATTCATGCTCGGTGGCCAGTTTGAACATTTCAGACTTTCCAGGCTTGGGTTGCTGTCACAGTGTGCTTTGGGTTATCGTGCTTTTCCTGTAGGTCTCCCACGGTGGGGGTGAGGGTTGTGGACAAGCTGGACAGTTGTTTTTCTGAATTATCTTCCACTGTCAGACTCAAGAATGGCAGCAATTTGTTACCGTGTCATAATCTCATCCTGTACTTTTGCCAACCCCCCCCCCCCCCCCCTTCTGAATCTCTCAAGCTCATTAGCCCCCCCCCCCCCCGGACCAGCTTATTAGCTTCTCAGCGATAATCAAGGCGACTTGGGATCTTGCTACTTCACTTTCACGTGTGGTTGATATATCTGGAAAATCTGTGCCACTCTATTCCCGAGGGAAAGCTGCAGGATGTGCTGCAGGAGAGTGTGGAGCGCAGAGGTTGCCGGTGAAAACGCATTCTTCACATTAATTGAAGCATTTAAACTGGGTTTTGACAGGGAGGGTCCCCTGTCACGTTTTTTTTTATTGTTAGGGATGGTACAGTCAAGTGTGTGAGAGTCTTTGGTGACCCTGGGGATTCATCTCTGCTGTCTACACATGTTGATGTGACTCAGTTCGTTATTTGCAGTACCTGGTGCAACTAAAGGCTTAGGTAGTTTCAAAATTATAAGTCTGATTTAATGTAGCTTCTGGATGAAAAGATGAGGAGTCTGAGGGGGTACATAAGTGTTTACCTTCTTCTAAAGCAACCTCTCCAGTATGTGTGGAACCGGAGGAGAATAGAGACCTTTACAGAGGTTATTCTGCCCTATCGCAACATGAATATGTCCAGCATATTCTATCCAATCCATTCAACACCCATACCTGAAGTTATGCCACTGGCGAAACCCAACACTGCCAATTATTTGCAGCATCTCCCACAATAGCATCACACACCTGGAGACACTAAAGCCACAATTTCATCATATTTCTCAAACTAAGGGTAACTACACAACTGTGATGAAATCTCGCTGCAGGAAAGTCATTAGTGCAATCAAAGGCTTTGGGGAAAATCACAGCTAAATATAGCAGGAGTCAGATTCCAACAATGCGCGTGTACCCGTCTGTGTGGATTTTAATGCGTTGCAGCAGAATGAGACAACATCCGCAGATGTCTCTTCAGCTCAGTAACACTAATGTGACACTAGCTGCAATCTGCTACTGTTTGCAACAGCAAACGTGCTATTTTGTGTGCACTAGGCAATTTATGCTTTTTTTTTCAAAAGTTTGTGCTTCTGATTGTGTGAAGTGGGTCTTGTCTGTGTAACACCGGCCACGCTGCAGCGGCGTCGCCCCCGCTGGCCCCAATTACACACCCTGCCCTCTGACACCCTGCACCCACGGGCTGACCAGTGAGCTTTCTGCAAAAAAATCCAGACGGGCTGGTGCCAGCAGCGCGACCACCCCCGCCGACGGACCCACTCATTCGCCTCGTCCGTCCTCGGCTGGCAGCACGTGGGATTGTTAATAGATCTGTCTCATTGTTTCAGATTACTTTTACAAATGGCTGATCCCTCCCCTTGTCAAGTGTAAGAGGTAATGATATGGTAATGCTTCAAAAGTTTTGCTGCCTGGTCCTTTCATACATCCAGTCTGTGTGTAACGAGTTATATTTCTCTAGACAAATAGCAGTTCTACATTAAAACCACCTCTGGTATGTGGTGGGTACTTTATGGGCACCCATATAATACATCCTGCCGAGCTCCCCATTTATTTGCTCAAAAGGCTGTACTTTGGATCATTGTTATACTTTTTTTGCCGCCTCGGCTAATAGCCTCCCTCGGTTGCCATGGCGACTCACAGGTAAGTGGAAAAGGAGTGTTTAGTTCGCCGTGCAGCATGAAGCCCGTTTCTAAAACTGTTGACCTACAAAAACGTACACCCACCACCGTGAGGAGGCTACCAGAGCCATATACGTTTTGGACTCTGTGTGTGTGTGTGTTTGATGACAACAAACACAGGAAAACAATCAATAACTTATGTAGAAGGGTTTTTTATATATAGTGCATCCATGTCTCCCTAAGCTTTAATGTTTTTGTGTAGTGTGAGTGCATAGTTTCTAACATGTATCTGTACATTTGTAGAATTTCTAAATGACACACATACAGAGGAGAAATTTCTTCATATTTCTTTCATCAAACCTCTCTGTTACTGATCTTTCTCTTCTCTCAAAGCAAATCTTTCAAACAAACTTCCTCCCCCTCTTCTCCCCGGTCCGCTGACTTGTCTGTCACCCTTCACTATCTCTCTCCCCTTTCACCTCCCCTCATCCCCCTGTGTTTCTCCCCCTGGGCTTTGCTCTGTCTGATATATCAGCAGCTCCAGACAGCTGTCTATTCCCAGCAGGCGGCCATCAGAGGCACTGACCATATGGAAGGAATATTGATTGCATTCTGTTGGTCTCTTATTGTTTGGTTCTGCTTTGCATTTTCATCCTTTACCTGGTTCGTGTTGACTCCTTTCATTCGGCGTCTTCCTCAATCTCGCAGGCTGTCAAGAGCCAATCTGCTCAGCTTGAGGTGGATAAGCAGGAGGTGGTGGAGGGGAAGCAGGTACTTTTTTTTTGTAACAAAGTCTCGGACATGAGGAGTTTCTAGAGATCATCTGGGAACAGAATAACAGTTGCATATCTCTGCTCTATAGCTTCTCCTGTTGGGGCTTTATTCTAAACATTAGTTGTTTAAAATGATCATCATACTACATTTCAGCACAAAAGACCTATGCGCCAGAATATGCCACATCATGTTAAAGCTGCTGTTTTGCTTTAGCGGGTTCAGATGGGTTTTAACTGTGACACTAAGGTCATGATGGACATTATATTAGTGCTTTCTAACATTAACATGGCCAGCAAGCGCATGCGCTGATGATCAAATCTGCTACGATTCCTCATTTCTAAAGATTCCTTTAGCCGTGGAGGCTTTTCGGCTGTGATTAAATGCGCCATTGACTGGATTGCACAGTTATTTGGCCTGTAGTTTAAAATTTCAGTGGGGAACGGTTGCTTCACTGATGACCATGGCTTGATAAGCTTGCGGGGGGTTAAGTGAAAAGTTCAACAGGCTGGACCCCTGCCACGTTGGACTTTGCTGAAATCAGACTGAGAAATAACTTTTCACAATCTTTCTTTTAACAGATGATTTGTATTTGTATTCTTTTGTGAAGCTATATAGGACGACTGAACACCAGGCCATAAAATAATTAACCTGGAAAAATAGATAGATTTACAGGAAATGAAAGATTCAGGAAACTTTCAGATGCTGTGGATAACTTCTAATTCGATGTATAGACAGAAAATCTCAATGCGAACCAAGTGTTTTTCCTGCATTTGTCTATAGTCAAATCTTTATTTGATGGCTAGACTGACCAAGTATCTATATAGAGCTGGAATATCCCCCTTGTCAACATGTTTAAGCTCCACTGTCCTCCATTAATCACAGAAGGAGTCATTACAAAAACCTCTCAGACAGGGGGCTTATTGTACGTAACCTCTGACTTACTTCACTTTTCTCATTCGCTGCTCAAGGTGAATTCCATTACCGGTTAGAGTAAAAAGATGATTAATCACAAGGAACAGATTTGAGATAAGTGTGGGTAATTGTCCGTGTCTTTAAAAGCCCGTTTAATTAAAAAAAGGTGGGAACCATAGATCTCTAAATGTCTTTAACGGTGCCACCAACTATCTAAGAGCTGGAGGGTTTAAATAAAGACTCTAAAATCTTAAAAGGGACAAGTTGCTCAGGAATTACAGCTTTGGTGTCTTCTTAAATTATAGGATTGTGATGTCAGGGTTAATGTCTATTTTGGTCTTGGTGTGTGTTCAGGCACTGGCATCACACTCGCTTCACACTAATAACAAAATGTAAAACTCTTTGAAACCACTGTCACTGTCTTATTCCGCCATTTTGTCATCAACGTGGTCTACATCTTAACATGATCGCTCAAGAACCAGGGTTTCTCAAAGCACGGCTACGCAAAGAACATGTTTACCTCATAAAACAAAAACAAAAAAATGGGGATTTTAGTCAAACAGCTTGACAACTGCAATTAAATGTGATATTTGCTGTTTTCACTTGTCGAATGAAAAATCAAAGCGGCGCGTTAACAAATGCCTCCCTTCACTTCGTTCCAGCTTGAAGAGGGCTGTGCTAAAACACGTGACTGCTTGATTGTTTTCTGACATTTTTCTTTCCTTTTCCTTGACAATCACCAGAGAAAGGAACTGGAAAATCGGGGAAAAGACAAAAGGATGAAACAAAAGTCTCCTATTCAAGACTAGATAATAAAATGACACTATTGAGCCCTGGTGTGTCCCTGTTAGTCATTTATTGATCAGCAGAAAATGAAAACTTGATAATATTGGGATAAATAATGAATAATGCTGGAACATTTTTTCCCAATAGCAACTGGAATGTCTTCAATAGTTCCTCTGTTTAGATTAAATGTAAAACCTAAATCTGGTTCTGACTGCAAACTTAGGTATATACTGTATATATATTTGGCATTCTGAGTTTCTTGACAGCAGAAACAATATAAACAGGAAGTGAATCACTATTAAAATTATTTGCATTTGTAGAGGAAAAAATAACAAAATGTTCCCAGACTTTCTTGTTTGGCATTTTCTTGCTTTTCGAATCGGATGGATTTTGCTTCCATTAATTTATGATACTTGGCCATTTAGAATCACGTTTATTAGTGTACGAGTCATCATTAAAAATGTATTAAAAAAAACATTCTCAACACTCACATTTTCCCTTCAGCAAAACAGTTTGAAAAGAGGGGTCAGACATGATCCAACATTTTCTTCGATGATCCAAATCGTGTTCACTTTTTCTGCTGCTATTCAGTTATACAGATTGTGATTTCCATCTACAAGGACGACGGCTGCTGTGAGGGAGGGAAGAATTGCTTTCCTGCACCTAAATGATGAGTTCTACAGTGTATAGGCAGACAAAGGAGCATACATACCTCATCCTTCTTATAAAATAGGGTCAAATCTGGCTCGTGACCTCTCTGACCCCTACATCTGTGCCTCCCAGCGTGTTATCTAACAGTGCAGAAAAGCTATAAAATGCACCATATTCTTTGGCTATTGGTGAGGATGCGAGCATCGATTTCTATTGTTTGCACACAAAGCAGCAAAACCTGACCAGATCACGTTTCCAAACCAATACCCAAAGTCCCATTGCAAAACACAGCAGCCGGCTTCGGTCCCTTCGTCTAAAATAAAAGAACCTCGCTTGTACTTTATGCACAAAAGCTCAGTATGCAGCGAGGCAGCAAACCGATGTGGCCTCCGCCGCGCTGATCAAACAACATAATAGATTATGCTATTTAAACTGGGCGAGTCTATACACATTGCATTATGGAGAGACAGCTCATGATGTTGTTTTGCACAGCTGCCATGAATAAATACAGAACAAGAGACAGAGGGGGACTTGTTTAGAAACGATTTAGATGCAGCATTTCATTGAGGAACGTGATTCCACAGCTGGACAAACAAAGGAAGAACGTTTCTCACTGATGCAACAGAAAGGATCTTGAGATGTTGGGGGACTTACGAGAGGGTCTTCTCCAGTCTTCCTCCTCTAGAACCAATGATTTCTCCAAGGGTACAGAAGGTCTGGCCCAGAAAGTCCTCCAGGGTGGGGTGGGGTCAAAGAACAATAAATTAATTGCATGACAGGAGACAGACTATAATAATCAGAAAGTACAACCTGCAGACAACATAATATCACCCAGCTTAATGCGGATGTGATGCAATTCTCTATTTTCCACATGTTCAGTGCTCAGTGGTGCCCGGTTGTCTTTATCCGAGCAGTCCAGAAACTTTTTCCACGAGAGTTTATAGATTTCCACATGGGAGGAAGCCCATTAAAATATGTGAACATTAACTAATTAGTCTACACATTCCTGTCCCGCCTGCGCTTTAACAAACAGCGTTAGCAGCAAAAACAAAAGGCTCAGTAGCAATTATAGAAGCCAGTAAAAATCAATATGGACGGCAAGAGAAAAACTAAAATTCTATTAAATTTTAATCTACTTTTATTGAAATGCCATTTTAGATTAAGGGCTTTAATTTCACCCTCTGTATAAATGTATACTAGCCTAACTAGGTCAAGCTCAGTAAGCTCTCGTGGGCTCGTTGACAGGCCACGATGTGCTCGTTCGCATGAAGCAGCAGATTCAGGAATTTACACACAGTGATAAATCCTGCCCAGCAACAAGGGCAGAGCCCCGCACGGCGGCGGCTGTGGTGGGTGTCAGCAGGTGTAGGTGCGAATACCCCCCCAACTGATCGCGTGTGCGCCCCCCCGTGAGTGTCCCGACATGCACAATCTGCCGCGGCGTACCGCCTCTAACGACGGCAGCTGCTTAGCCTTTGAAGTCGAGTTCTGAAAGTTGCTGTACCTGAGCGAGTGATAAAATGCAGAGGGACAAAATGAGGAACAACACTACAGGGGAAGCTTTCCAGGAAGGAGCTGTTAGTGTTTGTCCTTGATGAAATGGCAAAAAAAAAGAATGGGAGAGAAAGAATAAAACACAAGTGAATAAAGCACAAACGAACACGAAAAATATACTGAAAACAAAAAAAGTGGGATGAATGAAGCATCTTGTCACAAGGACAACACAGTCTGTGTGTAAACACTCACCTTCTGCTCTCCCACGGCATCAATTTGTAAGGAAATGAAAAAAAAGAGATCGTGATTAATCACCAGAGACTGCGTGATACGTTTAAAGACTGATGGGAGTTTATCGCGTTACTTACGTGTTTGGAAATGTTACAGCTTCTGGAGTCAACATTATACCTGAGGAGAAGAGAAATAGGAGGAGTTTACAAGCTCGAACTGCTTTAGAGACTGACGCGGCATAAATGGACAGGATGGCTGGGTGTTGGCTAGTGTGCCGTCCAAACCAAAGTGAGAGCCACAGAAAGGCACCACTCAACTTGACTCAATGAATTCAAATGTATTCAAAAAAGCCTGTTTATATAGTGGCAGGTTACTTACACATCAAACCTTAGATTTTGTTTCTCTTCAAAGAAGAAGTCCAGGACAAACTTCCTGACGAAATCGGGATTGCGAGTGTTATCGATCACTTCTGTCCTGCCAAACTAGAAAAACAGACGAAAAGGTGATAATTGGGTTGATGCAAAGGTCAATATCTGTCATTAGGCTTCCAGTAAGAAAGTACAAGCACAGAAACCTATCGCTTACCCATTTTTTACACAGGTGTAAAATTCATAAATACTTTCAGAAGGAAAGACTGTGCTGGGTTGTGTTATGTGATAAATCCCATGCCCCCTGAGAAATCTGTTACATTAGATCCAGCACACCTCCCCGCATACCCAGTGAGTCCCAGTACCAGCCTCCCTCCTGGGCCAGGCTGTCTCTCCATCTCCCTGACAATCACACCCGTAATCCTTCGGTGGACTGCCAGCCTCGCCTCCGTGACCTGAGCCGACAGCGCCGTGTAATGAGCTATTGATCCTGGCGCTGGCTCTCTGCAGCCGCAATACCTCGACTCATGTCTTTAGCGCCCAGCGCACATAATCCAACGCCATCAACCGAGTCCCCGGCCTATCCATTACCAAAGCCTCGCATGGGAGTGTATTGGACATATCAACCCTCAGGGAAAATCCCCTGACGATCCTTGTAGTGTTTCTATTTTCGGGGCTGGAGGTTTTCGGTTCGCTCAGATGTTAGGGACTAATTGGTACTGGGCCACTTCAGCAGAAGCTTAGGGAATTGCTTCGTAACTAGAGAAGATGTTTTTGGAAGAACGGTTATTGATTTGAAACATATACAGTGAATGTCCAATCCATCTTTATCCACTAATCCGGTGCCGGGTCGCGAGAACGTTGTGCTATAAAATCAGATTATCGCAGATTTTAATGCATCTTGGGTTTGTTGCAGATGTGTACTTTTACTCATACTCCATAATGAAGAGAGTCACCTGATGCCCCACAGGGCACAGGGATGGTTTGTGGGAAAAAAAAAAGGGGCCACTTAGCACCGGAAGCACAAATAACAATTACCTTATGTAAACCTACACAAAAACAACTGGAGGATGGAATGTGATGTGATGTGATGTCAGCTTTCCGCACCACACAGAACCGTGAAGATATGATGACGCGACAGGGCAAATCCTACCTGCGCAGACTGATTGCGCTAACAAATTACATATCAAGCACTGTCATAATGAAAAGCATGATATCAACCGCAAACAAAGGATTTGTCAGATTTCCATTCATGCACAATTATCCGCTCGCGGCGGCGGTCGGCTCGCGGCTGACAGCGAGATGTTTACTCCGCTGATTGCGCCGAGGTTCAAGCCGTGTTTTTTGATTAAGCTTTGTAAGGTGGCGTGAAAGGTGTGAGGCGTCTTGAAGTGAGGTGATGAGCCGAGGCACAGCTCTCACTGACACGTCTGTGTTGACTTGGGATTTTTCCAAAGGGGCAAATAGACCCGATGGTGATAGAATCCCATAGGCAAACTGGATGAAGGGAGAGGGGAAGGAATTCAAAGGGGTAGTAATGAATGGAATATTTAATCAAGCTGAGCATCTCTTTTTTTTCATCCTGATGTGAATTCCCTTCATCCAACCTCAGAAATCTGGTATAATGAGGTCCTTTTTATGTATTTATACTTTAACCTCTATACTTAATTCACCAGCTTAGGTCACTTACATTGAGTTTCTTTCTCCAGTCTTAGACAGTAGCTACACTTGTGAGGAGGATGACACTTTCAATTTTCTACAACATTGTTCTCAGGGGTGAACCAACTCAAAAAGTATCTCCAACTTAATCCTCACTGTGCAATAGCATTGCAAGACAGAATAGAAACATTCAGCACATGTCAAAAGTACTGGCTCTTACTTCTTACTGTAACTCACCTCCCTCCACTCTTTGGTGCCCACAGCTTGAATGTACAACACAACCACTGGAAGGAGAAGAAAAATAGAAGATATTAAATTTTCATTAGACGAGGGGTTTGCATGTTTTGGCTCCGGCAGCTGCAGAATGATATTAAAACACTCGAATAAGAAAATCTGTGTGACCCACATTCTTTTATTACATTGGCACTAGCCTCGCTGGAAGCATTGTCAATAATTCTTTAATAAAAACACAACTCCATAGTCAGAATGAATTTTGGGTATATTAAAAAATCTTCGTGACAATTAAACCATTCACCCTGAAGATACTGTGTGTAAAGATAATCTATGACTGTTACTATATTATTCTAAGAAAACGAATGAAACCTTATAGTTCTCAGCTCTAACACTGAAAGAAAACAACGGACTTTGTTTTAACAAGTGGCCTAAAAACAACAGCTTCTTTTGACGTCAGGATTATAAGTCCATCCTGTTGGAAGCAGCACCAACAGCGGCGTTGCATCAGAAAACACACTTTATGTGGATGCTGACGTCAGTTTTACACTGCTTTGGTCAAAGCTGGTCAAATTCGGGAAAAGTCAGGGTCTGGAGGATGAATCATGATGATGCCCTAATATTGACATTTTGGTTTGGCTCAACGACTGCTGGGTGGAGCATCGTAACATTTCCTACAGTTGTCCTGAAAAAGCAACTAGATCAAAGGTCACAGTTGCCACACAGTCAGTAAAAGATGTCTTTGTGAAACTAAACACTTTTCCAATATCTTCGTCTACTTCAGATGTCCACTAAAACTCCCAAATGTAAATCCACATGTGCACACATAAACAAACTGAGTTAATGCTCCTATGGGATGCATTGATAATTGGCTGCGTTGCCGTTTCTGAGCAGACGGCCTCTACCATCGGCCCGCGTTTGCCTCTTTAAGGTCAGACATTAGCTCTAATGAACTTCAGACTGTCTGGAAAAGCAGACAATTAAAACCACATTTTCCCAACTAATGAGCAAGTAAAAGAGAAAGGTTTCACATGAGGCAGAAGCCTTTCAGGACACGGTGTCTGGCCTTAAACACACGCTTTTCCTTGTCAGATTGCAGCATAATGTCTTAAATTGGTTGTGTCAATTTAAGTGTGACCAGTGAGATGTTAGCTTCCAGTTACAAGGCAAAAACAAAGCAAAATCTAAAACTGTTTGCATCGAAGTCGAATTCCCAGGGAACTGTCAAGAGATGAAATAATGATCTTTAAAGGATGGACTTACAGTATATGACATCAAAATAACAAGGCCTTGTTGCATCACCCAAGGTTGCACAGGAACAAAACCTCAGTCAGACACTGGGCTCTTTCTAATCTACATGGAGGATATATCAGCTTCGACCGCGTCTGAAGAACCTGACCGATTGCCTGCTTTATGGAAAGTGACTGAGAAAGGAAGAACCCATCTGCTCAAACTAAACCCTAGTCCTGACTATCACTCCTGACCGTAGTCTGGCTGCAGCGAGAGCGCCCAGGTGACTCGGAACATGAATGAATCCGAATTGGACATAAATCACATTAAGTTCCCACATGGACCCACAGCTTAGCAATATACAACGAAGAGAGAGAGACAGAGAGAGGGCTGGAGAGGCCAAGAGTAAGGATGCACACACACACACACACACACTCTAGAGGGCAACTCCACTCCAATGTCTTTGTCAATGAATCACTGCAGCCTACAGGACGTCAGCAGGATGGCCATGGGTGACCTGTCGTGTGAACCAAAACGTGTAAACTTTAAAAACGCTGGGAAGGTAAGTGAGTAGGCCGAAAGAAACAAGTTAGCTTATAGTGTAACAATAATATTGGTACTACTATGCTCAAAAAGTCACCAAACATGTTTGTCTATGATCTGTTCAAAAACGATTTAAAAAAAAACATGTGATGTGATGTTTCCTCATTTTCAAGAGTGGCAGCTGTAACACTCACAAAACTACTCACGCAGGACTCAGGTACACTGAAGAATAAAGAAGCATACGATACAAACCCCTTTATTTGGTGCAGTACACCTTCAGCAGGTGGTTTAATTCAATCCAAAACAGCTGCTCCAATTTCTCAGTGTTTACACTAAAGCTGTAAGAAAGGTGACAATTCTGCTATTTGCTTATTACCCTACAGTTTTTATAATAGTGTAAAAAAAAAACAGAATTGCAATAATTGCAGACTTTCTGACTCGACTCCCATTAATACCGGGTGGGACGACACCATCGCTCACCAGCGTGAAGGATTTATTTTCTCCAACTTGGGATTTCTTGCGGCCTGCCTCCAGGATTTGAACCGCAGGATAACATAAGTAGGCAGCCACAGACAGGATACCACAGGCTTACTCACAGGCTGAGGGCACAAGCTGCTCACCGTGAGGTGAAACACAGAGGTGGTCCGGTGGTGGAAACGTGGGGGGTGGGCTGGAAAGGGACTACTCACTGAGCTAGTGGGAGTATTAAGGAGAAGGGCAGAGAAAGGAGGATAAGGAACAACAGAACAGTGCAAGTGGATAAACAAGAGGGACGTGTTGGAGATGAAGATAAGGAGATTAGATGGACAGATGTTGGGCAAACAAAAGTCAAATAGAAACCAGAGTGTAACACAATCCTGCAGTGACACATTTCATCAGGAAGGTTTTAAGGGCTCGCCCAAAAGAAATCTCTTACACAGAAATTTAGCTGAGAGTGGGTGGGCACACATTCTCAATAACATATTGATCTGATACCGAGAGGAGGGTAAAACAAAGAGCCAGGAACCCTGGGAAACAAATACTTCAACCTCAGTGGAGTAGTTGTGTCAAAGCTGCACAGCGGCCGGCCAATAAAAGACAGAACAGCCAGCAGCACCAGGCAGGAGGTTTCTGTGGAAATTCGACCTAGGAAATTCTCAAAATGACGCAACGTCAGGCTCAAACATTTCTGACTAAAGGAGTCATATCAACAGTCCCAACTAAGGAAATCACTGTCGTCTCCAGCCTGGTAGGAAAGCGCTAGGTGTCCTCGCTTGTTGCCAGGAGATGATGCTCTGACGGCTCACATTCTGCAGGAGAAGACAAGTTTCTACCACCTAATGACACTGAGCTCGTTAAGAGACGCTATTTAGACAAAACGCTGAATATTTTCTATGTGGGATGCAAAAGCTCAGTCAACAAGAAGAACGCATGCAGCCTCCACAGAAACCAAGGCCGTGTCAACACCACGTCCTTTATTAGCAGAGAAGAGGAAGCTTTGCAACAGGGGCGATGCGAAATCTGCACGGCCGTCAATTTGCGGACAAATTAAATCCAAGTTTCATTCTTGCTGCGCTGCAATTAATATGCAGATCCATTCAAGTCACGCAGCGTGAAATCAACAAATAAACAAGCTGCATTAATGCAAATTGCTGCCTCCCAAAGCTGCGGGAGACATCAACGTATAGAGCTAATGAGCATGACATCACGCAGTAGAGTCACATTATATTACACTTTGCAAGACACTTACGCCTACAGAGACAAATGGCACAATTCATTCCCAAAGCATTTAATAATTGCATAATGTTCACAATGCTTATACATCAGCTGAAAGGTGGCGTCGATTTCAGGACTACTACGCGGCCTTTCTGCTTTCTACTTTGCGGCTTTGAGCGCCGCAACAGGTTCCGACGTCACACTAGTAAACTGAATTTCCGAACACGCCGATCTTTTTTACCACCAGCCACTGCAAAAAAAAAAAAAAAAAAAAGTGACACGAGCTTTATATGAGCAATATCGCTCTCACAGCTGAGAGACAATTTGCCTGTGAAAACCTTTAGCAATAAAAACAGTCTGGTCCAAAATGCAAATGCGTTAGAGCCACCTCTTAATATAATGCAATGCAATAAAACCCACAGGTCCCACTGTGAACTCGGTAATAAACATAAGAGCAGAACTATCGCTTTGCTGAAAGCTTCAACCTAAAAGCTGTGAAATTATAACCTTGTACGAGTAGAATTAATGGCGGAGTGGCTGGATTGGATTAGACTGTGCAGGTGTCCCTATCTATGCATGTGCTTGGATTTAAAACTTTTATGTTCATGCTGAGGCTTTTTTTTCTTTAAATAATGTGATTATTTAGTGCTGTGGGTGTGGGGTGGGCTGTAAATGCCTGAAATGACTGATCACCTTTTCCTCAGATCTCACTAGGAAACCCCAGGGGTAATTAGAGACCAGTGACCTTTATTCTTACGCTTCTGTGTGACTCAGGCCTTGCCTTTATCCTCCTCCAACGCGGAGCCTATATTTATTTATACCTCACCTGCCTATGGATGTGAAACTTTAATTCTTCCTCATGTTTCATACTGTTAGAAATAAATTTGCTCCTACAAAGTGCAAAGCCTCAGGATCTGAGAGAATCACCAGTCGAGATTCAATACAAAAGCAACACAACCCTGAACAAGTGGACTCTGCATCAAACGAAAAGCAGCCATCATCCTATCGTTTATCAGAGCGTAATCTCCCAAATGAGTCGTTTTAGAACCACAGCAGACATGAAAACAGATTTTTAAACAGGTCAAGGAACAAACTCTCCAAATCACACCTGCTGTGCCATGACAAAACATTACCTCCTACCTGCTGATGAGTCAGATTCCTCCAGCGATAGCGCAAAAAACGCATGCACAGGAAGCATTGCATAGTGAATAATTTAATAAACATGACTCACCAACTTCGCAACGAGACACTGCAAAAGACTAATCATAATGGTTTCAGTGCACCGTTCTGTTTACTTTTAAAATGCCTCAGGACTGGTGGGAGCAGGGAGGCCGTCTCGCCTACGGCTTCGACAGTGAAACACCCATGCGTGTGGTTGCACACTGACAATGCTCCAGCAGCAAATGATATTACATAAGAGAAGTGGGATGTTTCATTTGGGAGCCTGATAGCTTTTCAGATGGTGGTGGATCGAAATAAAAGAGCCAGATGAATCCTGTGCAGAGCTCTGTTCAACTTTCAAAGTTTTGAATGATCCAGTGTCGTCAGTGATTTTGTCAGTAGTTTAAAATAAAGTTCTTATCAGTTTAATACCTCATTTAAATATCAATCGGTGCTGGAAATGATGCTTTTTGAAGAGGGTCAATTCTGGAGAAAGGTTGTTTCAAAAAATAGCAAACAGTTCTGTTATAGCTGGTGGGAATAGAAGAAAGAAAGAATATCTCATGAATTCCATTATTTTTATCTCAAGCTAAAATAATGCGTCGTACAGATACACAGTTTGTCTTTCAACATCTTCTTTTCTTTTCTTTTTTTTCTTCCAGGCCATAATGTCTTCGGGGATGTAATTTCCTCACACCTGCTTCAGTTCAGACGAGTC
Organism: Macropodus opercularis; assembly: GCA_030770545.1. Lineage (NCBI taxonomy): Eukaryota > Metazoa > Chordata > Actinopteri > Anabantiformes > Osphronemidae > Macropodus > Macropodus opercularis. The sequence goes on along the minus strand of CM061095.1, from coordinate 6,853,584 downwards.
TTACTTGCTTTGGGAAATGTACAAGAGCCGTTTGTGTCTCTCCAAGGGCAACGCTGATGTGGCTGAGGTCAAGATAAAAAAAATAAATTAAAAAAAATAACTAGTCAACAGTGTGCACAGGGTCAGCACAGGCTTCCAGCTAACAGCAGGGCAGCGCATCATGTTGAAAGGGTCCTTTTCAAAGTAAAACATTTTTTAAGAAGTGACACCTACTGTAAAAGACTGGCTGACAGCATAAATTAGTCCACAGCAGGCACGAATATGTTCCAGAAGGGCTTACATAACTGGAATCTGTGTGGAACAGAATATCAGAGTAAAGTCAACTGCGATTGACGGATTGAGTCCGTTAATGTGCTGCATGTTCATGTCAGGGCTTCTGGGAGTCAAGTCAAAGAGTTGTGAGATTGTTTCTAGAGAAGGTAGAAACTGGATTTTGGCCAAGGCAGGTGACTGAAGGACAAACAACGTTCCCATTGACACAGGGATCCCTTCGCCCCCCCTGAAAACAAGTTCATTCACTTGTCTTTATCAGCTCATAAAAAGACTTGATATCTGCCCATTACTCAACAGCTCAGTCACCCAACAAACTTGTCTGTCCACTGAGCAGAAACGAGCGGAAACAGAGATGAACCTGAGGCTCAGTCTGTTCACTTCTGAAGAGATGAAACCGTTTCTTTGGTTAGGACGCTGTGGGTCCATAATATGAGAAAGGAAGCCAGGGATTGGCTCACACGCTGTATAAACGCGTTGGCCTCAAGAAGGACTTGCAGTGTATCCCAGCACTGAAGACTCCTTATAGTAGGCCCATTAATTTGAATACATTTTCGTTGTTGCGTACTGCTCTCAGGTCCCCTGTTTATTCCACCTGAGACATAAACAAACGGCTCCCTGGGAGCTCGCTGCTTCTTAACGTTGGATGAAAACACACAGACTGTGGTTATCCATCATCCACGTGTGGGCGGATACAGGGAAGCATCAGGTAATTTGATGGTGAAGTAAGAGAAACTGAAATTCAATTTACACAATCACCAGTCGGCCTGATGGAACATCCTCAAGGACAAACTCTGAGTCATCAATAAATTAGATAAGGGGACGCGCATAAGGGTATTGCTCTGGTGTCTTGGCACATACTTGAACATACTTAGTAGAAAGCGGTGACACACAAACACGCAACACAAGCGCGCGCACACTCAAAAATGTGGACGAACTACTTCAAATGGAGAGTGATTGTGTTGTCACGTCTCCTTTGGTCCGGGATCATTAGCTTCTATCTCCACATGCAGTATTCACCTCGGTACGATTCTGATTAATCAGCTGGTCATGTCAGTGATTAGTAAATAAGACCAGAAGATTTATTTATATTACACCGACGATGCAGAGCGAAACGTCGTACCTGCTTATTTCCAGACTCTCCCTGATTTAAGGTGGGATAAGTTCATCATGAGCTGGAAACAATCTTAGGTTTAAGATTAGCTGAGCGCACCTGAGCCAGGTAAACAGAAGTGGGTAGGGGCAGGAGTATCTGGAAGACAGGCAGGGCAGTGCTGGGAAACTGATAATGCTGGAAATATATGTTTTAAAAATCGTTTGTAGAGACTGTATCACAATCATATGAATCCAATAAATACTTACATAGTGCAGTTTTGCTTTCAGTGTCTTGGAAAAAAGGAAGAAATTAAAGCCAGCGTTGACACAATAAACAGTTCTGCCCTACATGCAGCACCGATTAAGCATTTATAATTCGATTAAGTCTCATTACACAAGTGGAAAAAGAACCATGATTGACTGAGTGGGTCAATCTCTTGGCTCCCACGCGGTTAATTACTTCTTTCCTGTACCTGACAGTGAATAAGGCCGGACGCATGCATCAGGAAGTCGCCGTGGATGTAAACACATCGGTCAAGCGAAAAGGTTTAAGGTGCTGACGTTCAACCTGCGGGAATACAGTTGCACCGAGGTACGTGTGAAACTGGATGTGACTGGCTACAGCTGTGCTCAGAGGCGCTGCTCCAGATGAAGGCTTTAGGGAGAAACACTCTGTTGGCCTTCAGCTGCTACAACTTCCTTGACATGAGCTAAGACATTTTTCCAGATAAGATGGTGGCAGTTATCTCGGCTCACTGTAACTTTTTTTTGTTTGTTTTTTCATGCAGTTGGGAGATGAGCAGTGATGCCGGGAGGGAAGAATTAACCTACAAGGTCGCCATGGTGACATGACCTTTGTCACCTTGGCTCTGTCACAGATGAGTCCTTGGCTGTATTCAACTGGCTACTGCCAGAATCTGCCGTTTCCCAGTGGAAACCCTAATGCAGCTGTTAACTACATTTAAACTTACAGTATTTAGAGAAGCGGCATATATATCCTCTCCAAAGCTTCTGGCCACAAGAGATAACGCAGAAAGAACACAATGCGATAAAACCACTGGGGAGGCTCTCGCTGGTAATTATGAAACTCCAAGAAGGGGCTGCAGGTGATGGGGAAGATACGAGCATGTGGCTCCTGCACCCGTGGAGGTGCAGCGCTCGGTGCCATGTTTTACTCTCGCAGGGGAGCTTAAAAAACATTCTGCAGTCTTTTTTAAAGGTCTAGTAGCTAATGGGCGTATTATACGACGTGGTTATGCATTTATTAGTCCCGGTCAGGTCAGATTGTGGCAGTTCAGAGTGGTGCGAAATGACACATTTTATTTGAGTTCAGCGCGTGAGAGCGGGATGTTCAGGACCCCAAGAAGGTTTAATATAGACATGGACACGGGTTAATATCAGCCAGGCCCATAAAGCTCTGTTTTAATATCGCAAACCCAACTAATGGTACTTACTGCACAGCCACGCGTACTCCTGAGCCACTTTATGCTAATGTTTCACTGCAGGCTTTCCAAGTACCGTATGTATCGCTGCTGCACACGTGGAGGCTCTGACAGTACGTTTCCTCCTCCGTATCAGCCAGCGTTTGTTATCGTTCCATTGTTCACGGTTGCATCTTCCAGCTCTAGTGCACAGGGCAATGCTTATCGGACTCGGGCACCACTTCCCGCTTGCCTGCCTGTACTGGTTGGGGCCCAGCAACTCCTCAGGCTGCCCAGGCATCCGTGGCCAGTCACAGACATTATCGCCAGGGCCTGAGGACCAGTCTGGGTGAGGACTTAGACAGCTGCGCTCTCCAGCTGTGATTTGTGTGGCTCATTTAAAGCCAGACCATCTGGTTGAATCATTTTGTCTGAGAAAGCTCTGAAAAGAACCGCGTTGTGCTTCTCACTCAGGCGCTACAGTGCTTATCGGTAAAGGTAGAAAGCTTCAGTGTCAAAAGGGCAAAAGAGATAAACACCTAAAATGTTTGCATCACCAGGTGCAGAGAAGATGTACCCTGTATTTTTGGATTGAGAGAACACGTATTGCTCTGATGGCTGCATTTACTTTACTCTGGACTCAAACAGCAGCTGAAGAGCATGTATCCACAGTAACAGGCAGCTAATTTTGATTAATGATGTTTTACACTTCTATTAAATGACATTTGAACATCTACTGGCTCACTTCACGTCCTGAGAGGCTGGCTCCATGCTGAGTTGTGTTTATTTCCTGTCTGTCATCCTTAACGTTGTTAATTTCTTCCTTATTCAGCACTTCACGTCTCGCGACTTCCACCTTTCTGCTTTGCAACTTTTATTTCCCCCTTTTGGTCAATCAGCAAGATTTTATGCTTTGAAAATGAAACATAGCCATGATGTTTCTGAACTACTTCCTGCAGAGAAGCGTTCGGTCCTTCACAGCGTCAGCTGACAAGAAATTGATGGATGTCAGGTTATTACCTGAATTTATAGTCAGCAGTGAAGGTTCGGGATGCAAACACAGCAGAGTAGTAAGAAAACATGAAGTCACGACAGGATTTTTTTTTTTTTTAAAGATCTGGAAATGAAAGAAATCAGTCATGCTCGAAAACCACAAACCACGCTGTTTAAAGTCATATTTATACCCAAGCATGTCTCCTGTACAACCGACTGCAACGGCAATATGTTCTGTAGCAGATGTAATTATGACAGATGCTGCATGTTTAGACGCAATAAAGAGATTTCTAACGAATTAAGTGCCGGGTTTGTGCATCGACACACGAACCAGTTTGACTCTAGAAAACTCCTGAGGTTAAGTTTAGGCTAAAAAACAACAATCTTGTTATTGGTAAATCAGCACAATGTATTTGAAGTCACTCGCTGTATTATTTCCCAAAAAAACTCTTCATCCTTTACCAAAAGCTTTCACTTACAAATATGTTTGATCGAGATGATACAAAAAAACACATAGGATAGAAATTACTAGTGTTCAGTATTCATGTATTTGCTGTTGCCAGATATGTAAACAACATTTCTTCTGTATGATAAGATCAGAAACATTATCTGGATGCAAACATCCCCATCTCCCACACTAATTGTCATGCGCTACAGTTGTGTGTTAATTCTTCTTTGCATCCACTTCTCACTGGGACCCAAAAGTGAGCGGCAGCGATAACGCTAACACTGTTAGCTCCACAGGTAGCGAGAAGGCTTGAGTCTGCCAAAACCCAGAAAGAGGAGCCGCCAGCGCGACGCTAGCAAATAATCACACGTTCGCTTCGTCCCGTGTCAGATGGCATCACAATCACGCTGTTGATTCAGAATCAGTTCCGTCACTTCATACTGTGCAGTCATTTGTCAAAACACTGGAATGTGAACACAGAGGCTCCAGACAGGTTATTAATGCCGCCTTTTCCTTCCAGCTCTGACATCTTCTTCCATCAACCTTAAACCCTTCCGCCTTCATTTTTTCTACAGCCCATTCTGAAGCCGAGCCAGTCTCACACCCTGACCTCTCTTCAACCTTGATTTTTTTTTTTTCTTCTGGTTTTGTCCTTGTTCTTCATTCTCGATTTCCACTCTGTATTTTATCAGTTCAGTACTCAACCACCGATAGCTCTGACCTTCTTGAGGATTATTTATCAGAGTGAAAGCAATTTAAAAGGGAAGGAAGCACAAAACTAAGAAAGACGTAAAAAAAAAATGCACAGAAAACAAAACTATGTAACAGAAGACAACGTCTCGTGAGATCAATTTTGATTGGCAAACACTTTTTTTTTTTTTACTATTATCAGTATGTCAGCTGAGACTCAGAAGAGGAAACAACATCCAACATACCAGGGTCTGACTTGGAGAAGGTGTCCACATCCAGTAAACTCCTGTGAAAAAAAAAACATCCAGGTAAAATGTGTTGAAATGTGCTGAAAATGACTGTGCAATAATATTCATTTTACTCTTTCAGTCCCCGTGTTAAAGCCCGAAGCTGGAGAATTTTTTACATTTCTGTTACTGTCAAGAAATCTAGAATGATTTTAAGAATCCAGTACCTGTCGTTAACATACTCTGCTGTTCTACTGAACAACTGAACAGCTATTAAAGTATTTGTTCGGTCATTAGGAACACACCAGTGAGCCACTAACCCTCACAACAGCCTTCCCATCTCACTCTCATTATTACACGTGGCGTTAGCTTGCAAGAACCACGGATTCGCCTCAAATTTGATTGCAACAGCACAGACGTTATTCATGATGCTTTGTACCCACCTGGTTACTAGGGTGCATAATAGCAGGAGTACTAGCTAACCTTGTTTTGCAGTTCAAGGTGTCCTGTCAACAGTTTAATAAATGCCTCATGTATAATGAAGTCCTCTGGGGGAATAAATATCTGGGTTGCAATGCCACTGATGAATTCAGGCAAGGCTAGGTGGCAGTGTCACATTCACTTCTCCTCCACTCAAAAATATCTTTTGCTAAGATTTTGGTGCTGAAATTGTCAGATTAGTTTGTTGGTAACGTAACAGCGAATTGGTAACATAGCTTTGAGCTTTCGACCGTACTGTAAAGATTCCCGAAATTGCTCAACATTTATTTTTATTGTGATAACACCATAATAAATCTATATGTATGGCCATAAATTGGCCTTTAGAAGTTCACTTCAGTCTGTCTATGTCCTCTGATAAAGCAACGATGAGCTTCTTTTTTACACCTATTAAACATAATGTTAATAATGTTTAGTTACGTTTGTAGAGAGAGACAGAGTCAGATTAGTTCAGGTTTTGAACTGACCCACTGGATACGATTTGTTATTATGGTGCCAAAATTCAGTGACATAAACCAATGTTGTGCATTCGATTTGCACCACAGATCCTGGTTTGTCGAAGTCAAACGTCTTGCCACCTAAACTCTGGCTGATCTCAGGGGGTGTTGTCCATGAGCAACAGCTATTCATTATTCAGGAGCGGACGGGAACAACCGTCAGCCCCAGCAGCAGAAAGGCAGGCTGACAGTCTGAGCCCTAACTCTTCACTCCGCCAGTCAGCCATTCAGCTGAGGACGCCTGCCACCAAACCAAAGGGGTACATCCAGTCCGCCGCGGCGTATTAGTTCAGCTCTGATGGTGAGCTTCGGAGGAGGATTGCACTAGTTTCTGGAAGCATCTCTGAATTTGCAGCCGCATCAAGCACAACACGAAAAATAATTCCACTGTGTCTGGGATGTCAGTGATCATATTCTGGCTGATTTGGATCATCAAGAAATCAAGAGAGAGCAAAAGGGGCATGAACAGATAACAGGTCAGACATGTGGAGGAATCACACTGAGGGGGTTTGCCAGTGACACCTGGACCCAGAGCACTTGCTTGTGTGTGTGTGTGCGTCATAAAGACACACAGATACGCACATAGGCTGCTTATAGAAATACATATAACAACTGTGTAATAACTGTAACGCGGGTTGCTTGTCAGTCAGAAATCTTCCACGTGATGCAGGGTAAATTACTTTTATTCGGGTTTTGAGTTGCACAAATGAACATGGATGCATCTCAGAGTTACGCCTTACCTGCACGACACAGTAACTTCGATTTTAGTTGCAGGGACTCTGGTGTTGAGAGGATCAAATTCCCCTATTGATGCCATCATCTCGACTCAAGACGCAAACGAGCATCCGTCCGAAACAAGAAGAAAATACACAGGAGAACTGATCATTCGCGACCGGATCGTGATCGCAGTAAATCCATTGTCGAGATCTTCCTCTGGGGTTTGCGCGTGGGGGAGGTTGGGGGGGGGGGGGGGAGGAGGGCAGCGACGAGGGAAGAGGGAGACAGAGACGGGGAATGGCAGACTTCGAGACGGAGCGAGCGAGGCAGGGAAAGTTGTGAGGCAGATTTAAAGTTCATCCGTCCTTCACGCGTTCACGGTGCGCTCCCGTCTGTCCGGAGCAGAGGAGGAGGTAGAGGTGGAGGAGGAGAAGGAGAAGGAGGAGGAGGAGGAGAGCGCAGCCAACCGGACGCACCGGTAACAGCACGGTGTGCGCGCCTGTCTCCCCTCAGTCTGTCCTTCATCAACTCACATCCAGTCGCCTGCTACTTATCGTATTAACATCGGTGGCCACTGAATGTTTCAAGATGAAGTAGGCGCTATGTAAATATTTTATTATTTTATTATTAAGATTTTTATTTCTTTGGTAAACTGGTGTCGCTCTGCAACCTTTAGTGTGAATACTGTTGTGCTTTGTCTCCAAAATAGGTGAAACGGTATAAAATACACTTAAAGGGTTTCATTAATTTCAGGCTTGGCTCTGATGGTTTTGGTTTAAACTACAAGATAATAAAAGCAAGGTGGATGGAGGTTTACTAGTGGTACTGCAAGTTGAAAAATCTCATGTCCCCGGGTACCTAATGATTTACTCCTGAGATAAATAGGATGAAATGAAAAAATAATCTCATTATGAGCACTTGATATGGTTAGTTAACACTTAGATAATTAGTAAATGCCACTTACATTGGTTACACTATCATGTAAGTGATTTTATTTTTTTGCCTCCAGCACCACCTCCATGACCCATAACAGGAAAGCAGTTAAGGTAATGGAGAGAAGTATGGACAGGTAGTTTAGCATATTTATAACAAGATGCAAACATTTCCAAGTTGCTGGATGACCCTGAGCAGAAGTTTGGACTAGGGCCTGTATAAGGCTTTTTTTTCTTTCAACCCTGGGCCTTAAAGCAGTTTAATCTTGCCCCAGCAATGAGTTTTAATTAAGCACTTAACCTGAGAACAACAATCTGACACATTACATACGTGGAAACAAAAAAAACACTGAAAACCTGTTAGAAGCTATTAACCCATAGAAACCCCAAACTTAAAAACAGCATCCCATCTTAATTTGTGCTTCCCCCGTTCCCCCAGCCTCCTCCTATCACTGGAGCCCTGACTCACCTTGAATAAAAGCGATGGTTACATCATACACTGCATATATTCAGTGGAGCAGGTAATCAAACAGTCGGGCTGGCACACCCACGGTCAATTAGCCTAACAGGAGAAACAAGCTGTCATCTTCTAATGAGATGTCTGCGCTTCTAAATCTGGAAGGACTACTCAGTAATTTCCTATTAATCAGCTCTCCTGAGAGCATCATGACACAATCTTTAAAGCCTCCCACTGGGACCTCATGACCCGAATAACATTTCAGAGGTGCTTAAAAAAAGCTGCTTTGAAATGGTTTATTTTTGGAAAACAGTGCTGCAAAGGTCTTCAAATATCTCACAAAGGAAAGAGGAAAGAGGAGCGTGTAAACATGGGGCAAGGGCGGGAAAAAACGCAACGGGAACAACGGAGATGTTCATGTTTTGCCTGAGATTAAAGGTGATGGAAGAAATCCAACAAAAAGGCTTCAGAGGAATAAACTGACGAGGCCGCCGCAACCTGTGTAGAACACAGAGGCTGAATCATTATGGACTGGTTCTGAGGTACTGAACAGAGAGTATGGCTGTTCTCTTGTCGCCTTTTGCAATGTGTGTGTGTGTGTGTGTGTGCAGATTCACTCAGTTTTGCAGCTGATGAGGCAGAAATTGAAATTTATAGGGATGAAGAAAACAGCAGCAAGACGAATGGGGAGCGAGGCAGAAGAAGACGAAGGCGATGATGAAGAAAATGAAGATGCGAGACGGAGAAAAAGGGCAGATTGGTAAGGACTAATTATCTTTTCATTTATAATAAACGTACGTGTGATCATATGGTGAAGTGGAGCTAATGATCCAACGAGCAGAAATCCTTCATAGTTTCACTGTAGAGTAAAGAAGGTGACAAACTATGAAAGTATCAAGGTTGAATGTAAACAGGAAAATGAAGCCTTCCTCAAGATCTTCTCTTCACCTATGGTGTTGCTGCCACTCCATTCTCGCATTTCACTGGATGATGAATCTGAGGTCAGTGTGCCCTGAAACAGCTCTCAGGCAGAAATGATGAATAATGAGCAACAAAAAAAAGCTTCAGTGGTCTTACTTATTGCCGTAGTCAAAGCTAGAACTGCCAGCCCAAGTGATTGCTTAAGGTTTTTGTGATGTGCCGCTGCCCTCCAGCAGTAATGGACGATTGGTTATCAGAAAGTAGCTCTAAGAACGATCCTAGAATTGGCTCTACCCCTGCCAAAACACAAGACAAGCCACTCAGTTTTACACCTGAATCGTCAATTACATTGGCAAGATAAATAAACTGGGCCCCACAAAAAAGAAATCATCCTTAAAGTTTTGCTTCATTCAGTGATTCCTTTAGTTAATGTCTGTCTCGTTCACTCGTTATATGATTATTCAGCAGCCACAGAGATGCTGTGTTTCAGAACCATCCACAGGCAACTTCGCCCTCTGTGGAATTCGTGGTCTCTCTCTCCAATAAAACACCTGACTGAGACAACAGAAGCTCCTGAAGGTCGTCACCTTAAACAGGCCAAAACCCCTCAGCAGGAAGAATTAGAGCTAGATGCTGAAGGATTTAATATTTCATCAAAGGAGATGTGATCACATGTGTGTTGCTTTATCCTGTTCAACAATCTTTAAGCAACAGGCCTTGCATGACAACAGCACAGTACAGCGACATACATACAGCACATACGCGTATAGTCCTCCTGTAAACGGCAGCTTGATTCACAATTGTCTCTGACGCCTGATTGGGTTACTGTGTTTCTTAAAGAGTACTGTAGGTTAATGAGTTGACCTCTGCTTTGGTTTTGCATTTCAGTCTGTATCTAAACTTGGCAAAAATGACTATTTCCAGTTTCCAGTTCAAACCACAGTATGATGTGCCTTTGATGATGTGACAGCATATTTGATTTGCAGGGCTTGTGTCCGAATGCCCCGTAGACAGCGCAGCTCCTGCCAACATGCAGCCTGTGATCAGCTGCAGCCACTTTTCTACGGAAGAGACAACTAGAGAACAGATGACTGGACATCCAGCAACATCTGAGGCGGAAAGAAACATAAAAGCTGTGTGACAGTCCAGTCACAGTTTGGCCAATTTACTCTTCGCACATTCCGTCTTTTTGTGACGACTGTACTAGTCGATTCACTTCATGTCACTGTTCTTCAGTCGGACAAGAAGCAGAAACAAAAGTTATTCAAAGCATATGAAAAATGATCTTTTTCACTCTTGAGTCAACGTTATCCTAAACAATCGCTTCAGGTTTGATGAAATGCTCTCCTCTAGTGCTGAGTTCACAGCATTGCAACCGAGACAACCACAGTAGTATTGATCTATTTTAAAATAGATATAACTTTTCAAGTTTTATGTTTCATTTTGTTTTTAATTACACGTTTTCATTTGTTAAGATCTAAAATTTTTTAGTATGTTCTAATAAACAAACAAATCCTGATGACTGAGCTGATAAAATTGAAGTTGGAGTGGAAACAACATCACAATGTGATTTCATGTTTGCTCCTTCTTCATCACAGAGACTCTTACTTCAACCTGCAGATTTACCATTCAAAGTACACGTTTATTTATTTCAGCAGGATGAAAAGAAAGTGATTCAAACTTGTTTGTTTCATTTTTGATCGACAGATGACTGAATTTGGAGAGTTCATAAAAATCGTTTGCACGCCACACTTTTTAAAAAACCATTTCTCCATGGCTAAATGATTTACAAACTGCCACCATGGACAGTGGAAAATCCTTAAACGTGAAATCAGATGTTATTTTGTACAGTACAAAGTTCTCAGTTTCAGGAAGGAGCCACCCTCTCAACTTTTAAGGCAGATTAACAAATATGTTCTGTCGGTTCAAGTCTAAAATGGAACAATCATGAGGAGCTACCATGAACATGTCTCCTCTTCTTCCCACAGATGGCGCCATCAGACAAGTTCATGCCAACAACTGCTTCCTGAGACCGGAACGAGCTCGGACCCATTGTGTTGAACGTACTGCAAGGTCTAGAATGTGCCACATATGATGAAAATGATGAAAATATGATGATGTGTCAAATAAATCACACATGAGATCAAGCACAAGTCTGTCTTACTCAGACTAACATAGCTGTCCTCAAATCAGTCGGCCTCTGAGTATTTTAGCATTCACACAGAAACTCCCCAAACCTCCCTCTCTCTCTCTCTCTCTCTCTCTCTCTGTGTCTGGTTATCTCTCTAAAAACACCTCACATTCCTCAAGAGGCGTCCCCTCGCTATGTACAAGTCTATTTTCCACACAGCTGACATGTCCTCACTTCAGCAGCTCCACTGCACATTCTGCTCTCACTCTGCCAATTTTAGCGCACATACACACATTGTCACATGGAACACTGACACATACAGATAACCCCCACCCCCTCCACACACACACACACACACACACACACACACACCTGGGCACACTCCCTTGCTCCTGTTCCTGCCTACTGTCCAGATGGACAGGAAGCCTTGGGATGAAGAAAGACAGTCTGAGTGTGGAGCAGAGGGCAAAAACACATGTTTGTTTAGAAAACAGCCAGATGTGCAACTTTTGTGTAGTGTGTGTCAGAGTGTGTGAAAGTTATTCATTGTTAGTCAGATTTATACATTGCTCACGAAGCCTCTTATCAGCTGCTTATATGTTGTGTCAAACTCAAATAAAACCTCTTTAGAGACCAAGTTAGGGTCTTGGTGATTATTATGGGGTCTTTTCTGTCTTTTCCTCTTCTAAAATTGATAATAAATAAATAAATAATAATACTACAATTTCTCACACACTACTGTCTTGGCCTAGTTTTTCATGAATACGCTAGCTTGGGGGCAGACGCTATTCTCCCCAGAGTGAGTAACAGAGCTTTTAATGGACTGAGAATGAAGGTTTCCAAAGTTAAGACAACATCTGGCCCTGAAGAAATAGAGGACACACAGGAAGCGAATGCTGTAAAGCATTAACTTTAAACTTTTCGTGTAGGGACGTCCTGTCGTGTTTACCGGTTTACTGCTAATCACAACTAGATTCTGCATGTTCAGAATTAAGAGAGATCAGTTGATTAGCTTTAGCCACGCTAGCACAGTCGCTCCACGGATGGCAATGACAGCAGTCCAGGACGAGATGGGAATCAAACCGCTAACACCGCAGGTTGTGCAGGTCTGCATCACAGCTGTAAATGATTTTCCCTGTCGGCCTTAGCTGGGTTTTGCGTTCAGTTCAAACTAGCCAATTTCTAGCATACTAGCAGAGCCTAGAGAGCCTTTTATTCAGTTCTTCATCATGAGAGGAGATTGTGCAGTCCAGGTCCTGATGTTGCAGTTGCTTCATCCTGTCCTGTTGCTATTGTTTTCCATTATTTTCTCTCCCTTTCTCTCCTCACTTGTCCCTTCAACTCAACCGGTCTAAGGCAGATGGCCGCCCACCCTGAATCTGATTCTGCTGGAGGTTTCTTCTGTTAAAAGGAGCCTGTTCACCCAGTGACCTCGAAATGTGAATATTGTGATTTGGCACAATATACAGAAAACTGAATTAAAATAGTTTGTCTGAGTGATGAAATCCTATAAACAAATAAACCACATTTTAGTGGTTAATATACTGTAGAACTGTTTTTATCATTATGTGAAATAAGGTTTTATATAAAAACAGATCAAGTGAGAAAATAAGCTTGTTTTACCTAAATATAAGAGGAGCCTATGTAAGAATATTTTAGTTGTACTGTAACTTCACCCTTCAACAAATCTGACATGATCCATAATAAAATGTGGCTGTTGAATTGGATGCTTCTGTGTCTCTATAATAATATATACAATGAACAGGAAATATTTGAACATGTCTCCATCCTTTTGCATTTTGCAGTGATCAAATGTAAATGTTTGATAAACCTCTGTTTCATTCACACGTGAGCGGATATATATTTTCACATTCAAGGTGAACAGAGGCGGAGACGCGCTCTGATGCAAATTTCCTCCGCCACTGCTGCTGCTGCGCCCGTGTGCGTGAACGCGCTCCATCGCTGTCATCAGTACAACATCAGCATCTTCCGGGGGGCGCGCAGAGAAACGGGAGGTGGAGAGAGAGTGAAAGGGAGAGGAAGAAGAGACATCCCGGATAACGGCTACGACAAAAGCATGATGATAATGGAGTCGAGGCGGTGGAGGATGTCGGATTTACGAGAAAGGACTGTTGAAATTTGACAGTAGGCGCGCGTTGAACGCTTCCCTCGATGTTATTCTGTTTCATCGTTTGATTCTCTTCATGCTGCGTGGACACTGACGGAGAGTAGAGGAAGAGGAGCACCCCCGGATGCCTCGGAAGGTAAAACTGGGGGGGTCCACTGCTGGCGCTACTGGCAAACAACACGCATCTCGTCTCACGGATGGTAATAAAGGACATCCCGAAGATAACGGTGTACTGATGGATGAAGATGAAAAACAGCTTTAACCCCCTCCACCCGACGACTGTGAAATAAAGAAAATCCCATTTTGATGGATTTTTGCCCCCATTATTCATGGTGTAGCCCCAAGGAAGAGAGACTTAGGCAGCAATGTTGAATCACTGGTCTTGGTAAATTATTCATTAGTGTTATGGGTAGGTTATGATTTGGTATTGCTTCAATGTAGCATTCTCCCACCATTTATTGTTATAATGTTTAGCCTTGTGAGATCATACACATATTTGCAGGTCATGTAGGCCCATTTAATAACCTTTAACAGCCACACAAGGAAGCGCCAAAGCGAAGGGAATTAGCACAGGAACGGTTTCATATACAGCACGAAAGAAATAGAGTGAGGGGTGTCGAGCTACTGGGAATTTCTGTAAGATTTGCGCTTTTTACTTTAGCAATCCAAAGGGGAGAGGAACGTGGGTGGGAGAAAGATACAAAGAGAGGTAATTAAAAAAAAACACACACACACGATCAAACATGTTGCCTTCCCAAGAAGCCTCCAAGATTTACCACGACAATTATATGCGCAACTCCCGGGCCATCGGGGTGCTGTGGGCCATCTTCACCATCTGTTTCGCCATCGTCAACGTGGTGGTGTTCATCCAGCCCTACTGGATCGGCGACAGCGTCAAAACGTCGCAGGTCGGCTACTTCGGCCTCTTCCACTACTGCGTGGGCACCGGGCCGTCGCCCAGCCGGGAGCTCACCTGCGTGGGCAGCTTCTCCGACTTCAGCTCCATCCCGTCCGGAGCCTTCAAGGCGGCCTCGGTGTTCGTGCTGCTGTCCATGGTGCTGATCCTCAGCTGCATCGCCTGCATGGCGCTTTTCTTCTTCTGCAACACGTCCACCGTTTACAAGACCTGCGCCTGGATGCAACTGCTGTGCGGTAGGCACCATTACACTGTCATGCCATACAGCCTCACACCCATTCTGTACATTTAGAGTGATTGAGTAGCCTCCAACACACGGAAACTCTCTGGCATCAGACAGGCAGCCTGGTGTAAGGGCTGCTGTATAACGATTTTGTATTTAGATTAAAAAATCAGATTTTCATTAAGTCATTATTTTATTTATAATAATGTTTCTCAAGTTTACATTTAACTACACTGGATTTATTTACGAAGCACCTCAATGTTTGTGTCTGCAAGAAGGAAATGCCATTATCATTACACAAACCCATTCTGCCCACATAAACCTGTGAAATTGCCTATTCCCATAGATTCCCGAGGTCAGTATTATCCACTGGCTCATGCCTGTGTAGAAATAGAATCAGAAATTAATGAATGAAGTGACTTTATGCTTGGATAGTAATATGGCAAAAAGCGTTTGAGTGAGTGTGCAGCAATTCCATTGTCTTAGTCCCCTGAAATCAATATACCATAGACTAATGGGTTTCCGGTTATCTCATAGTTTCGCTATTCACTGATGGACATCATTTCCTCTATTCCTACAACACGACAACTGAGATGATACATTTTAGAGCTGGGCCACGCTGCTGAAATGCAGTGAAAGCAAAAACAGAGCCCGAGCTCCCCTGTTACCACTGATGTTGTCAGGATACACTACCGCATCGGTGAAGAAAGCAGCATCAGGAATCATAGATTTATGCTGATCAGATGCAAATGCCATTCATTCATCCATTTCAGCTCATAGTGTAAAGGTGCAGTGTGGTGTGATGTACGATGCAACGGATAATTGAATTCCTGTCAGGGAGGACTGTATTGATAGTTTGAAAGATGATTCCAGGTGGATTGGTTTATTGTTTTGTGTTTTTTTTTTTCCACCAGGAAGGTTATGTCGTATGCTCTCGTGGGTAGATTGCAATTTCTAGTGGTAAGGGACAAACGGTGGTTTCACAATAAACACGCGAGTTGCGCTACAGTGCCTTCATGCCAACTAAACAGCTGCAGTTCTGCTGATACGGTCGTCTGAGACATGTACTGTACAAATGGCTCACTTTACAACTGAACAGGTGCCAGACACAACACTATCACCTGAAGGGTTGTATCAGTTTCCAATATAATGCTAAATTATTTCACTAATGGAAGAATCTGACTATGCCTCAGCAGGCTGCAACCGGAATCATCCATTAAGTTTCCCTGCAGGTTAAATTAAGATTTATTTATTTTTACTTGGTTCATTAGCACATCGCATTTAATGTTGAAAGCTTTTGTCCAAACATGAATCCCAAAACCCAATATTTTTTGTAAATCAGCATTCTTTTTATTCATATTTATTACCACTGTATTATGTGTGCTGATTTCCACGGGCTTAAATGTCAATTTCACTAATTTAACGTCTCAAACAGGGTGTTTTTACAACCTTTAACAAGCCAGCGGATCTTTCAGAAGAAGCAAACGTAATCTCTCATGTGCACATTTTCGAGCCTCCCGTGTATATCTGACTTCTTTATAAGCTGATCAATGTGATAAATAGGCCAAGCAGAATAGCGTGGGAGTTGCTTTTCTGTACAGAAACAGTCAGCATACTCAATGAGAGGGAGAGAGACAGCAAGGGAGAGAGAGAGCGAGCGAGAGAGAGATCAGCACTTTTTTGCCTCTGTATTGTTCTTTTCCTCATCCTCATCTGCCCACTCTGTCCTCTGTTCTGCCGAGTGCGTTGAAAAGGTTCGGTGCTCCACCATCAGCACGAATCAGACAGAATAGCCGAGGTACAGAATTTCTTTTTTTTTTTTTATCAGAATCTTCATGACTAAACAGGAACTGAACCCAGCTGTACAAACCATTAATCAAGCGACAGATTGGAAACATGCATGTTCTTACACACTATAGGAACTACAAGATATTTTTGATTAAATTCAAGTTTTGTTTGATTCATTTCCACCTTTAGCTCTCATGCTAATGTTATGTTTTCATCTATTGATCTGCGATTTGTTTTTATGAGGTGATTAGATGTTGGCCATTAGGTCCATTTAAGATAGTTCCCACAAGCCATTGATTTAGGAAGACGAAGGAAGCAAAGTACTTAACTTCCTCTTGTGTTAGCAAACATACAAATAAAGCAGCATATACCAAATTCTTCAGTAAAATGGCCCCTGTGGTGTAAAATGTGGCCTTACCAAGGCGTTAAAGGTGTGTCACTATGTAAAGACACCTTTACTGTTGGAGGTAGTTGAGGTGGAAGTAGATTTTGAGGAGATGGTCCTTCTCAGGTCTCACAGTTTGACATGTAGCAGCAGAACTAAAAGCAGGTAGAAGCAGAAGAGGACGTTTAACCTTAACCTCTTATCCCCAAATTTTAGACTCATAATAAAATGAATCCTGGACTTGGTTGGTTTGGTCTTGACAGCAGAGTTGTTGCATTGTAACAGTTCAAAGCCAGTTTTTTAGGTTAGATCAGTTAAATCTAATCCACTTGGAGTGTTGGATTTCCACTGATGTGTTTACAGTACAGTAATTGAGTCACTGCTTGTGGTGGGACAACTGAGGTCCAGGTTTCAGCTTGTGGAGAGCAGGGTGATGTCCTGATGTAAAGGGATTTTAAATGTACATAACATTGTCTGCTGGACTGATAAATATGAAAAATAGGATTAGGCTGTAATGCTCTGTGAAATCACGGATCACTCTACTTGCCCTCTAATATGCAAGTACAGTACATGTGAGAGATTGTGAAATGTCGGAAGGTTTTGCTGTCCTTCCGGTGGAGGTGCATGATCCGTGGAGTATTCACTTTGCCTAATAGGTTTGGCAGAACGCCTAATAGCGTTCACCACCTTGGACACAATCATTTGATCATGCACGTTGCAATGCTGGGTGTAGCAGCGGGTCTCCTGGCACCGCACAGTGACACTGTACCACAGTAAGTACAGGACGAGCCAGTCTGAACTGGGGCTAGACTAGATCTTTGCCAAATCCACGGTAAGTGTCAGTCAGCGAGTAGTTTGGGACATGATCGCGATGAATATATCCACACAGGACAGAACCGCATCCATGGGGTAAGTGAAAGGACTCAACGAGGCAACAATTGCACTAGAAAGAACTGCTGTGGTAAACTAATGCGTTTGTTTAGAGGTTGAATAAAATAGGAGGAAAACAGGGTCCCAGGCCAAAGCGGTGGGATGCAGGTCTCTTGGCAGAGCGGCACAGTGTGTCTTGGCATCTATAACCTGAAAATGGGCCAGAGTTGGCTTCCATGTACACTGATGTGACTGAAGGTTAATGCACTTGAAAGGGGCTTTAAGATGCCTCTCACATGTCCTGCCAACAAGCAGTAACTGTATTTATCAAGCTGTCAAAATGTAGCAGTGCTGACCTGATCTTCTGGATTATCAGGGAAGCAGCCACTAGCCGGGAAATGAATCAAAACTATCAGCCACAAAGGAAGATGTCCTGATTAGCGATAGACTTTCAGGAAATAGACAGAAAATGTCTGGTTGTCGCACACAGAGCTGCCAGAATTCATATTCCACCGGTGCAGCAATGTGGATTAACACTTTTAACGTGGCATGATTATTTAGAAGACTTTAAATAAGACCGTGGGTACGACTGGGTTAGGTGTGGATTATTAGCAGATGAACAGCTGCCTGCCAGTAGGTGACTTTCCTCCAATCTTCCACAAGTTATATTACACCTCAGTGGGAAAGTGAATAATAGGGTCATTTTACACTTCAAATCTAAACGAAGCATTTTCCTCACGCAAAAAGAACAAGAGGAGGGCTAGAATCCCCCAAAGGTCTGTGAAGAGCTGCGCCGTTCGCACCTTTGCTTGGATTTAGATTAATTCAGTGGAGAGCGCTCCTGGGAAAACTAGTGAGTTTTAGTTTTAATTCACCTTTTGTGAGCATAGATGAATTTAATGCAAAGCTACGGAAATTCAGGCAAGATTATTATTTTTCCCTCCCGCAGAGACTAACAGGTCTGATTTGCCCCTCTGCCCTTCCCTCTCTTTCTCTTTTCCTCTAACCCTCGAGTAGAAATGAGTTACCACGGGAAAGCTCAGTAGGCCACTGGCCATTTCAGCTTAACGTCTCCCTCTTTCCTCCGTCCTTCCTTCATGCCCGACCCTGTCGGGTTGCAATATGAAGCAGAACTAAGCAGGACATGGGCCGTGGCACGGGGGAGGAGCCGTCCTGGGAAGAGCACCCTGCCAGCGGATGCGTGTTTGGGTAATACTGCAAAAGAAAAATCTTGGAGGAAACCATGAATGTGCAGTATTATGTGTGACTTAGGCAACATCAGCGGCTGCACAGTTTACCAGGTCAAAGTCTGGAATGGGTTAATATTTTACACCTGTGTGGTCATTATTTATTATTTATTTAGTAAAAGATGCTGCAGCTTTGTGAAACAGCACAGCAACACCCTCCTAGACGTTTCACTCGATCACCTGCTAAAGAACAGGTGCCGTTTTGTTCCTAACGTTTTGTCTTTCCTCAAATAAAGCATTGCATCACACAGATCATGTTTACTAAGCATTTCTCAACAATGGACTACATGTATTATAATGCAGCAATGGATGTTGTGTAGCAGAGGAAGCGACTAAATGAGTGGACGTGGAAGTTTGTGTTTCTGTACTGGCGGAAGTTTCTATCAATGCTAGTCATTTTAAAAACCATCACCATGTTTATTTTAGTGCCCCAGGTGCGTTTGAGCCTAACCCCAACCAAATAGCTTTGTTTGCACGGTGGTAATCCAGTCAGTTGAGGAATAAGCCGATTTCTGGTGCCATGTAAATGGGAAACCTGGTTTAAATCATCGGGGTAGGGGATTAGAGAAACCTGATTTCCCCGGAGTTCTTCTAGAGGTAGCCAAATTCTCTCGGCTTCTTTACTAATCACCTTTTTACAAGAGTGCCTGTGCAGGACAAAGGTTTCTTTGCACGTTAATGTATTTATTGTCGCCAGAAAATTGTGCCATTGGTGCGACCATTTTGGCACCTGACGTCAAAAGGGCAGCGATTTCCCAACTCACGTGAGGTGACCGCGTCACCTCACGTGAGTTGGGACGAACGTTCTACGTGAGCCTTAATGTTGGAGGACTCTGAAAGCATGGAAACGGGCATATGATGATGTGAGGGTTGGATTCGTGATGTAATGTTTACGTTCTGTTCTCTGGCGCCCGTCTGTGTGCGAGTGCGTACGTGCAGAGCTTCGTTTGTACAGTAGCAACAGCGTACAGATGTAGATAAATGTGCCCGCGTGTATGCATTTCCAGCAGGAGCAAACTAGATCCTGCAGTGGTCGAGTTAAATATAGAAATATACAGAGCGAGAGAGAGAGAGAGGAGTTTCCCCGGGGGTTATCCCTGCCTCTCTCTTCCTCACATTACTGGCTGGCTTTCCCCAACCGAACGTACATGTTTTAATTATCAGGCTCTTAATAAATAATTCCAAAGTCATCAGGGCTCTTTCTAAAAATAGCCTGGCGGCTGAATAATGGATTCCTTTGACCCTTCGCAACATTGTCACAGTGTGAGAGAAAGCCACCAAAGCTTGCTGATGCTGTATGAAACGTGTAATGGATTCAGGTTCAAAAGAAAGAAGTATTTTTAAGCACATCATTTTGTTTTATCATGATCACATTGTTTTTCACTTTGGGTTTTATATACGCCCACAGGACCCTGGCGGCGTATATGAAACCAGCATCTTGCAAAGACCCCTCCCCGTCAGCAATATGCACACACTTGATCCCAACACAACCCTGTACATCAGCAAAGCGGCATGTCCATTAGATAGATGGAGCACGCCGAGAGTACGCACAGAGGCAGAGCGGTCAGACCTCGGTCAGACGGCTTCGCTGCATTATAGGGCACACACCGACCTGTTAATGCAATCACGTTCACACCTTTTCACTCCGAGCCAGCCGCAGGTTTTATAGGTCATCATTTGATAAGAAATGCAGCTTTGTCCCTACTTCTGACATTTCCAGTCTAAAACAGTCTGTATTATCTAGTTTATTGCGTTATAAAACGTTGTCCTGTGGGTCTCCAACGTATGGTTGCAGTCCTGTCCCCACATTTTAAAGCCTTTCGCACTGGTTCCAACAGGAGGTCTGCCGGATTACCCTTTAGGGAGCACGGCTGGAGCTGCTCATTTGGGTTGGACATTAAAGGTCACCCACGTCTGCTGCGTACTAGGGCGTAGTAAACTCAAGTCCATCATAATGCAACTCTGAGCACCGCCTTGGATGACATCACGGCAAACTCGTGAGGATTACTCTGGAGCTCGAAGCTGCCGCCATCAAACAACACTTCACCCTTATATATAGCACACTGATGGTATTTATAGCGCTCTTATATAATCATTTTTGGCTGTTTGTCTAGAGTGAAAAAACAGATCTGTGTGGACATGTAGATAAGAAATTCTGACAAAACTGTTACGTAATGAGTCTATAAATATCTTCAGGGCACTATAAATTGGTTCACAATAATTTTAAGTAGCCAGATCACAAACAGGCCCTGCCAACATATTTCCAAGTGTTTTCATTAGTCTGATATGCTTTGATGGCTTGTTTCTAACAGCTGACCAACTGTGAATGCTGTGATGAAAAAGAAATGACAAGAAGTGATGAACTGAGAGGAGTAAAATGACATAAGAGAAAGGAGCAGCCTTCGTGCGACTCCCCCCCAACACACACATCTCCTTTCATTCCTCAGCTCTCTCTGCCCGTCTTCGCTCCCTCGCATCCTCCCTCCACGTACGACCTCTCTGCTCGCGACCTTTTGAAGTTCCTCCCCCCTCCAAGTTCCGAATGCTGCGTCTAGAGTGTGGATGGGGGAGGGGGGTGTTGGGTGGGGGAGATAGGAGGGAAAAAAGGAAGAGGGAAAAATCCCAATGACTTCAAATGGCTTTTCTTGGGTTGTATGAAAGTGGGGGTTATTTTTAGCCAAACGCTACTTAAATGATTTGGCAAAACAAATTGTGTCGAACATGTGTATAATGTTATGTAATGATATAAACTATAGAAATCAATTTATGATATATTATATAGTATTTGTAAAATTTGCTTTTGGATTCATGTTTTAAAAGGTGCAAAACATACATGTTACTTAAGCTGGAGTTCATCTACTAGAGCTGCAAACAAGGGTTTTCTCCCACACATTATTCTATTTGGTACAGGTCAAAAGAGGAAGAGACGTTCAGGTGCGCGTGGTAATGAGAGCACCATCCCGAGCCAGGAAGGACTCACCTTTAGCCAATGCTAAAGAAAACGACTGCCCCTTGCAACCAAAGCCAGAATCATGACGTAGTTCAGGTTGTCATTTACTTATGTGCAATTGTTTTCTCTTTCAAACACGTTGCTTTTAAATACGTTGCCCCAACTTGTGAGTGCACCCGAACACACCGCGGTGCTTTAATTTCGGGCTCGTAAATGCATTCGATGCTATTTGTTTCAAATCAGATAAGGCGTGATAGCATTCACTGCAACGGAGAATTATAGGTAAATGAGACACCGCGAGGCTGAAGTGTGTTGCCCATCAGGATTCTTCGAGTGGCTCTGTGTCCACGTTTACCGAAAGCCCCCACTCGATGAGTCTGGGCCAGATGGGGAAGCATTCATCATAAATTCATAAAACATGTTACCTCGCGACCATTACTGATTTAATGATTTTATCAACCTTCGCTGTGTTAATATCGCGTATAAAAGTCATAAAAGAAGCTAATAACATGATGATTTCCCACGATGGTGACTTCCATTGCCCCTCTATTCTCTAATTGCTTACTGTATTATCGTTATTATACTGTTTCTCATTACGTTCTCTCATTAAAAAGTACACGCAATCATTTTGTCAGCAGAGAAGTCACAGTTTTCGAACGCTGTGTGTCTCTGCTTGAAATAATACTCCTCATATTTGCATGGTGTTGTGCTTTGCTCAGAGAGGAGATGACTAATCTCATATCCTCCCTCATCTGATGCCATGAGTTCACCACCCACCATTTTCTCATGATGGATGCTTAGTTCTGTAGGTGAAACGGGGGTTCCTTTTACACTCCAGCCTGTCCCATTTAGTGCACACACAAGAAAAAAAAACAAATAACTCCATCAGCTACTTCAAGATACTGTACATGTCCACACTGCACTGGAGTTTAGTCTCTGCTGATCACGAAGACACGTTGCAGCAGGCTACGCAAAACACAAAAATAGCTTTAGTCTTCAAACCCACACATGGCTTGTCCCACTGGTGCTGGCAAAACATTAACTTTTAAAAGCCTGTTTGTCGTCTTTGTGCAGTAGTAAGAATCTACTGCTTCCAGGAAATAGCCACATCCTCACAGTCCTACGCTTGCAAAGTGTTTCATTTTCTTCCACCCACTTGGATTTTACATGTTACCAGACTGTGTAACAAACAAACTTGTAACAGACGTTGCGTTCAGGTCTATGGGTGCTCAGACGACGACAACAGCCTCAAAAAGGTGCATGATGTTTGATAATAGACAACCTGACAAGAGCTGCATCCATGGACAGAGCAACTGGCACATTGGATGTTTTCAAACACGCCTTTATATTTCAGACTAGTAACTAACTGTCCTCAGCTTGTTTCTCTTCAGAATTTGATAATAATTACAAACTTGGTGAGCACAGACACGGACACACCCACTTAGTGACTCAGAGGCAAATCTACCTAAATCTACCTTCTAGGATGTTCTTCAACATTTCAGTTGGATTTTAAGCAAACGTTGACTCAGACACGATCTGAAGTTGCTGTTCACCTCAGAAAGCGCTCAGCTCAGTAGAACTGCGTGTTCGTCTCATTCCGCACAAGAGTTGCTGTTTCTGACGTGCCCCAAAACACAGAGCACTTAAAATATTCACCGCTGGCCACCAATTGAATTCCAGACAGTAAATAATTTAATTGAAGTGGTACTGTAATAGTCAGAGACGAAGCCGAATCTGTCTGACTTTTCGTGTGTCATGCTGTAGGTAATGTTACCTGTGGAAAAACATTGTCTGGTCTGGAACAAAGATTCAGTGTGACGCCTGCCATGTATGTTCCACATCCCCCAGTGGAGCCCACTGCTTTACTTACAGCCCCTTGGGCACAGGCTGAGTGCTATTTAAACAGCGCTGGTGAGCGAGGACTGTGGCACGTTCGGCTTCCCAGTGATGCTCACTTTAACGTGCAGAGGTGTAGAGGATAGATTCACGTTGTTATGGAAATGTGAAAACTGTATGTGTGCATTGCCCTGCAGGAGTTTGCACCATGTTGGTTGTGCAGTCACTTTTGGTTTCTTATGTATTTTTGTTTTTACAGCGCGTGATACTAAAGTCTCCAGACTTTAGCCCTTATGTAAACTGAGATTTCACTTTAAATCATTTAGACCAGAAAGTAAAGTGAAGTAGACTGGACGAAAAGGTTCATATGCATGTACACACAAAGGGACACATATAGGCTAAGCATGCAGGCCCACTCAGATGTGCACAACATGTCTGATTAAACAGTTGGCTGTTAAACATTGCACATTGTGTATGCACAGAAACGCAAAGTCACAGATGCTGCACATCTGTGACTTTGCACAGGAGTAAAGGTACAGTAACAGTCACCTTAATGTTTTGGTGCTGTTTAGATATAGATCCAGTATCTGACCTTTGCTTGCTTCTCTCCTCTTTCTGTCCTCATGCAGGAGTGTGCCTGGTGCTGGGGTGCATGATATTTCCGGACGGATGGGACGCAGAGGTGATCCGGGACATGTGCGGGGAGCAGACGGGGAAATATTCCCTGGGCGATTGCTCCGTACGCTGGGCCTACATGCTGGCCATCATGGGCATCCTGGATGCCCTCATCCTCTCTTTCCTGGCCTTTGTCCTGGGCAACCGGCAGACAGACTTCTATCTTGATGATCTGCAGACAGACAATAAAGGTAAGTAAAACGAGAACAGTCACCGGTTCAGTCTCCTGGCCAGGCAAGAGTCAGTCTGGCAGGGACAAGCGATAAAAGCAGTATTCGGCTATTTCTCCACACAGACACAGGGCAGGCAGTTGTACTGGGCCTTCATTTTTAACCTTCAATTCAGACACAACTTACTCCATGATGGTTTAGGCCATTTGTGTCATTTAGCTTCAACCCCAGCATTAGCTCCCAGCACAGGGTAGAGGCCTGATGCAGTTTGGCCTGATCAGAGAGACGAGGCACGTCTGCCTGCTTTTAACAAGGCAGCTAGAAAGCTGCTGAACTATCTGTCCAAGCGAGACTTCACCTGCTGGACAGTCCAATGCACACTGCACGGCAAAGCCATCAGACAGCGCTTCTGTTTGTTTGTTTTTATTGATGTATAATGAAATTGAAAAACATAGATTAAATCTGATCATTCAGATTATGTAACCCTCAGCCACTTTTATCCAAACATAAATGAAAAAAATGTTAAGCCTTTAAAACCACATTACCGTCAACATTACCAAATTGGGGAAAAAAAAGGAAAAAGAAAGAAAAAAACACATAAAACCATCACTCTGTGGCGCTAACGTGATTACAGGAACACCCCCCAAACCTTGCCTCGCTAGCTCCAGCCATACTGCTTCCAGTGCTGTATTCAAGAGCGGGAGCATCCTCCAGAGGGTTTCTGACAGTTTGCATGATGTTGCATCAGGACAGTTCAATCACATTGTCTCAGCTGTATGAAAAGAGAGGAAGAGGTGCAGGGGGGGGGGGGGGGGCGAGAGTGAAAAACACAACGCTAAACAATAAAAACCCCTCCTGACATCAGGATTTCTTGTTTGATTTGACTGTTCAACGCGTAACAGCGCAGAAATAAAGAGGACGCACAGAGAGAAAAACAGGACCTATGACATAAGACGCAGTGGAGAGTGTGAGAGATGTACACAGAGATAGAGTAACACAGAGAGGAGAGTAGTGAGAGGAAGAGACCGAAGGAGAGAGAATAGTGACATAAGATGTCTCAGTTCTCCGACGGCCTATCTCCATGATGGTTTCCATGGTAACTGGAGATATTCCAGTGCGTGGGCGTGTCTCCCTGTTCTTATCTGATTAACCTCGCTGACAGTCTCCGAGAATTTACACATTTAATGCATCTAATGCTTCATCAGACGTGTGAAGTTCCTTGTTTTTCCCCACTCACGTTTGCTGTAACAGGAATAAACGTCCCTTTAGCCTCTGCAGGGGTAGAAGAAAACTAAGCACAAGCTCTGTGACCACGTCAAGGCGTTTTCTATAACCTAAAGCACATGCTTACTTTGCACAAACATGTTTTGTTTTGGGGTTTTATTGTGTTTTTTGCTCGCTGTGTGGATGCCAACACTTTTGTTCTTTTCTGTCCTTGCAGATTTTGCTGTGTCAAGGGTAAGTTTACCTTTGCATTGTACATCTCATTGCACAAAATGTGTCGGGAATACAAAACCACCAGGAAACTAAAGGAAACTGCAGGTTTTTATTGCATTATTTCACAATAAGAAGTTTTCATACCTGCACGTCGATGCTCAGGGGATTCGAGACGTTTTTACACCATCGAACTGTGAAGCAGCACAGACCTAAAAGTCATGAGTATTATTTTGTTCTGTATAACAGTAAAATAATGATATATAGGAAACAAATGATTCTTTACATTGCCGTCTTCCTAGGATTAGTGAAGTTTTCTGTTTTGTCCTTTCAGCATGACTTTTGTCAGGTTGTGTAGAGCTGTCCATGGTGCTGCTCCACTGTATTTTTCTGTCTATACATTCAGGGATCTTAAAGGAGGCTGATAAAATAACAAATAAAGGTCAGAAGTGATGCAATAGGGGCTGAGATATCGTGACCTTAAGCACCATGTGCGGAAGGTCTGATCGCTCCCACAGTGTAACACCATGGCAGCTTTTCATTAGACCTTTACTGCCTTTGAACGCAGACATTTCAAAACTCCCCAGTTTGGTACACAGGCTTCATGAGTCACAGATGTTTTGACAGAGCAGTTAATATTAGCAGGTAATAAGTCTTAACGTGTAGAATTTGTTGCTGTCACCTTTAATTATTATTTTTTTTAAACATTAACATTTTTTTATTATTACACACGTCTTACTATCCTTTTTTTTCTTCAGATTGAGGTTCGGGATAGAAGAGAGCCACGATATGGAGTGCAACGTCTCCACTGAGGGCAAAGATGGCACTGGAAAAATTCTCTTCTCTTCTCTTCTTATCTCTTCTCTTCTCGTTCCTTTCACCTCTTCTCTGCCCTCTTCTCTACAATGATCAGGATAACACCCAATTTCAATGCAGACACCAAGTGTACAGGATTCTGTAACATAAAAAAAAAGAAACAAACAACAAAAACCCACTGGGATAAACTATATTTTGAAAAAATATATATATACAAAGGTTGTACAGTGCATTTAACACTTTCTCAATGAATATCTTTATGACAAAAAAGATTTGCTCTATATGAAGTCTTGGTTTGTATTATGAATCTAATCCTTGAGATGAAGAACCATAATGCCCATCTATATTTCACAACGATTTATTTAAAATCTCGCCGTTTGATAACTTTGAGTTTGTGGCTTGTGTCCATCCATAGCTTCACAAAGCAGATGACAAATTTTCACTGACAGAGTCGAGACTGGCAATACAGCAGTACGTCCATTACCAAACATTCAAAACCGCAACAGGGACTCGTATGGCTCTTCATCTAAGGACTTTAAAATATGAGAAATTTAAAGGAGTACCCCATTGCAGCTTTACAAGAAACTAACATCTCTGGGAGATTCTCTAATGTACATACTGAACAATGTAAATAACATTACTTCTGACAAAAACAGCCGACAACAAAACCTCATCTGACTCTAATGCATTCGAGTGTAGTATTTCTACCTTTGGTTTCAGTGTTCCTCGCGCTGGAAGAGCATCGGAGTATGTGCAAATCCATCGCGTTTATAGGACACCTCACTGCTGATTTGTTGGGATTAGAACAAAAACGGATATCTTCGCTGGATATTACACGCCATGATTCAAAGTGAATGTGTATGATCACAACGTGAGAGACACTTCCCCCGCATCAACATGGCCTCAAAACAAGTCCCTTACTGTAGTATTTCACCCTACAGTACACGGTAAACATTGCCAATAGCTGAACTGGAATGCAGCTAAGTCAGACTTAGAAATCATTGTTTTCTTTTTCTTTCACAACTTTGTAATACCCGTTCTCCAGTGTGCCGTTTACTCCCATTTATGGTTCCAGCATACAGTGATCGGTTTACTCTACAAATGTCTTACGACTGTGTGAATATGGCTGCATGAGTCGGCCTTCTCTCAGAGGGAAGCCCCAAGTGCTGCGTTGTCTTAAGATGATGTCACTCATATGCCTCTATGCTGCTTGCTTGCAGCAATCATACAGTAGTTATAAGTGGGATCACAAATACCCCCCTTGATATAAAAATGAAGACTAAAGTCCTGAACGAGTGCTCAAACTCAAACAGTCCAACTTGAGTCGCCAGAATACACTGTGACAATGCGTCCTGTTGTTTTAGTAAAACCGAGTCCAGGCCCACTTCTGGAATAAACAGAAACTATTTGTCATTTAAAACTCATACTTTGCTTGATACGTGAGTCTTGCACAAGGCCCATTGGGTGAAACGATCATGCAATCACTACTACACCACAGTAAATCTGAAAATCTGAAGCCAAAGCTCCACATTCGCAGACGACACGACCTCTGTGTCTTCGGTGGAAGCTGACCGTGGCCTCCAAGTTCCATTCATGTAGCGCTCTTATTATGACATGCCACCAGTACCGCCCAGATTTCTGTTGCTCCGACGGCATCTTACTTTGATGTAGCACTCGAGAAAATGCATTCACGTCGCGCAGCCGACGCTAATTACTGCTAATGACGGCCCTTATTGGCACACCAGCAACATAACAGTTGTGATTTCTACGGGACTTTCGATCGAGACAACCCACGAGATGCAGTATTTGCTTGACACAGCTAACTTGTGTAACTTCGAGGAACTTTGTAGTTTCCTGATGCTAATCACAGGAACGTGTGTTATTTTAAAAATACCTTGGATGGGGGTTCTTTACTCGGGTGGTTAGCGCTTGCCCGTATGAAGTTCGTGACTCATGACTGGAGCCACGGGCACAGCTGTGATGATGACGACGATGTCTGCGCTGGCACTGATTGTCAGGCTATCATATGATGATAGGATGTGATAGGAACATGCGCAGAGCGGCTGTAATTTGGAGCACAGTGGGGCTCTCATCCCTCTCAGAGCAGCACTTCAGGCTGACGTACTGTAACCGGACCTTCTAACGCACCAAACCTGCGCGAGTGCAGGGACACGGTTAAACGTGTGACACAAAACACGCAGGGACAGTAGTTGTTTCATTTGCATTTTTTTTTCTCCCATTTGTGAGGAAGACACGGTCACACTGGAAACCGTAAGGACACTGGGCGGATGTGCGTTCTGTCAGACGGCTGCAGGCCGGTCTGACGGGTGACATCACGGCCGAAAGTCCAGCGACGGACTGATTGTGCTGCGTTTCATTTGACTCGTCCATGTCCTGTTTGGGATGCCACCAGTACCGCGGGGTACAAGTCAAAGCATCCCTTCAACCTGTTCAGTGCCGCCACAATATTCACAAAAAAACAGTAGTTAAACACTTACACCCAAGATGCTTAAAGGTAAACTGGTCAAACTACCGACGGGCAGAGCTGCTACGACAATATCAAGGTCCAGATGATGCAACCTGCCCAATAAACGTATGTGTGTGTGACATTGGGTGAGTAGTACAGTACGTGGTGTTGGGGTTAGTGGTCCATCCCTCAATGAGCAGATAGCCAGGTGTGTTGGTAGAATGGTACTGTAGCTGGCTAACACTCAGGAAGCTGTGAACACAGTACTGCATTAAAGGCTCTTTATGGAGAGTTTCAACAAATACACACAAGACAAGACCTTCACTGTCAACAAAACGTGCCACTCGGCACATCCCCTGTCGGTAAGTTTTCCGTTTCGACGACCGATGCTGATTTTTTAATAAGCCAGGCCTTTAAGTCGCTATGAAAACAAAACTTCTGTTGAATCCTCCGCTTGGCCTATACATTTGTTTTATGTTCTACGAGTGCCTGGCCCTCGTTCAAGAACAGGTTCTTTGTTGTTGCTTTTCATATATACATGATGAATTGACTTCAGCGTGGTGGTGGTTTACATCTAACATCTCTATAATGCCGGCGCTAATGTCAGTCATACAGTATATATTGTGATTTAGGCATCTCCATACTGTGCATCTCTTATTTGGGAATTCTTTCACGGGTCCAGGACAAATTTTACAACAAAATAACGAAGGCAAAAGCCCTGAGGCCTAAGCGATGACGTCAGGCGTCCAAGCACCATTTACCTGTGTGATCGCTGGTCTTGTCTCCTCACCGGGTACTCTGTTCTTGAGGACTTGACGATGAACTGAAAAATACCTTAAAAAAAAAAAAAAAGGAACTGACAATACCTTAACCCTGATGAGCACATATTTGTACCACTCCAGGTGCCTCTAAGAACTCTTGATTTAATTCAGATGTGGTGCGGAACCAGCAAAACAAGTAGTGACACTGTAGTTTTTTTCTACTAAAGACTACAAACTCCGAAGCTGAGCTCTGAAGCCGCGTGGGTTTCACTGCAGATTTGGGGTCAATTCAGTTTAAAACTAAGAATAATCATGACTAGTTTTGCCATTTGTTTAAATGGACTTGGGGAAACATTTTGATATCCAGAAGAAGACAAACAGATTTTTGTTGACGTTCATTTTGTGATTGAACTTCAAAGCTGAATTCACCTCAATCTTAAATTACGGATTTGTGTAAAGATGTGGGGAAAAGAATAAAAACCTATTGGAAGGACACAGAGTCAATGAGAAGTCGTTTTCGGTTTCTAGCAGCAAACGAGATGTTTGTTGACTATGTAAATGTCATTGACACGTCAATGATTTCATCATAGTTTTTATCATGCAATATCATGTATAAAGACATAACATTGGGTGTGGGACGGTCGGGGGTGACGATGAATTATGTCCAGTGACTTATGTTATGATAATAGTTGACTTTCTGTTATCTCCTGAAATGCAGATGTTGCCAAAATACCATCATTATGTGTTAACACGAAAAAAAGAGAAATAATCAGTTTTTGTTTTGTATAAGAAAAGAATGATATACTGATATTTGTCAAGTACTTCTGCTGAGATCTTTGTTTTATGTGTTGACTACAGAATTTTTCCTTTCTGTTATGAATTACTTTCTATGTATTTTGGTATGATGTATGATGATTGTTGTTCTGTCACATCAGACTTAACATCACTAATGGATGACTGCTTGTTGAAATCTCAACATCCAAAAATGTATAAAAGCCTATTTATAAAATCGCTTAATCGTGGGGCAAGTGGACCGAGCCTGAGAGAAGCTTTTCATGGATTATGATGACATGCTGATTTTGGTTTTTAAATTATACTGTCTAATTAATTCCTATTTGTGAATAGTATTCCAACTCACCATGATGACAATTTCTGTTATTGAAACACGTTTTGAGAAGATCGAATAAAGATATTTTACATTCAAAAACATTATCCTGACTTAATCCTACTTCCAGTGGAAACTAATACATACTGTTCTCTTACAGTACATGCAAATAAATACGTGTGCTATATTATCTTCTACGATGAAGGGAGCGTAATGTGGCATCATTATGCACAAAGTTGGGCTTGAAACCGCACAATTTATATAATTAAGAGCCGAACCACAGCGTCTATTTCCACTGTAGCTTTGAGGGTGAGTCACACAACCAAAAATATCACACAGGGCCACTGCACACAGATGCGCACTAAGAGGGTGGCAGAACCCAAGACCGCCTGCAACACGGAATCCACAGCTTGTCACACTAAGTACCTGCAATCCATCAGCGGGTTCATCCTCTGTGTGGTCTGCCCTCAGCTCCGCCACAGCGGTCGCCCGGTGGAGCTGTTTATCAAGGCCTGTGTTGTATGTTTCTGTGAAGCCCGGGTGAGGCTTTTTAGACGCCACAAGCCTGGCTCGGCTACAGAACCAAGTGCTACTTTTAGTAACCTCAAACGTTTCGTTGCCAGGTTGCCTTAATTGGAACTTTAAGCAAGTTATCCTTCCTCCGGGAGGCAGAGCAGTTACAATCAAAGCTGCAAACGCTGGATCTGATTCCAACAACGATGCTGTTGTTTAGCACATATCAAACAAAACTAACAGCAAAAACTGCTTTTCTGGTATTGACACTGTAGCAGTGCTGTCCCCATACTCTCAATAGTTTCATTACAGTAGATACAACACTGTGTTCAGTTTATGGAGACATCTAACACTGAATGCACTTGTGTGAAGTCAAAGATGTTTGAGGTTCAGCGTAAAAATGCATTTACATATTCCATACATATTCTACAGGATGACGGGTTCCAGATACAAATCTAGAGGGGCTCCCATTAGATGACGGCCTTCTGATGCATGTATGGTAAATATTTAAGCGATTATTGGCAGCCAGTTCACTTTTCTAGATCTCATCAGGTTCAGTGTGCAATCGCCCAAGCTCTTTCAGCCCAATCATGTTCAATCTCATCTAATACCAACATGTTTTGAAGCCTTTCTACTTGGTAAGACTTGGTTGATCAAGTTGAAACGGTTGAAACGATTTCCAATATCCAATCTAACACAGCGAACTGAAGGACTGAGCGTTGCCATTGGAGATGAATCACAATAATTTCAGCGTCTGTTTCATAATGTGGGCGAGAAGCCCGGACCACCTAGAGAAGCAGGTCACCAAGTGTCCAGCAGCACTGGTTCAGCTCAACCCACTGTGTGAGCCAACGCTAAACACGGAGCCGCCGAACACCGTGAAAGCGATCCGCCGTGACTAAAGCGTCAACTTGGCTTCTAGCTGCAGCGCTTCAGCCGCCGCAAGTTCCTTCCAGTGCCTTGATGTTTGTTTTCTCTTTTGTCAGAGCATAGTGTGTTGACTGGTGCCAGGAAGGAAGAGGCTGACCACAGCCTGTCCTGCGGGCAGTCACACACTGAGACGGTCTGGGTGTGTAAGAGAGATGCAGCCATCTAAACAGTTATAAGCGCAAAATGTCCCATGCAAACCACTTTACTGGCTCTGACTGAATATCAAATGGCAAATGCATTGGGGGGGGGGGGGGACAAAATCCTTGACTCTTCAAAAGGTTATATCGCTGTGTTTTTCATGCATTTTTGATGTTTGGAATGCAGTTTTGTGATTGTTTGGCTTGAACCAATTTCCTTCACACAAGGGACAATGTCAGCACAAAAGAGTTATGCTTCGACAGAGTCAGCGCTCATAAAAATAGATTTAAGCTTTAATAGTCAGCATCTAGAGTGAAGCGGGCAAGGAGGAAATGTGTGAGCGTAGACTGGAGGTACAGGAAGCTGAAGACACGACGAGCGGAGGCCAAAGGTAATATTTAGGGATGCATGGGTACACAGCCAACCTCCAAACACGCCTCGTTCTGACACAAAGCTTGGGCGATGCGATGAAATTTGGGAACTAACCACGTTGGTGTCTTTTTGTTTTTTTCCCTCCTCAGTTAAGACTATAAATGTCAGACACTCCCTACTGGGGCAGCACAAGTTCCCAGGTTTGTTGGACAGTCACACAAGATATAATCCTGTGAACCCTGCATATCTTTTGACTAGGTTATAGATATCTGGGTTTGTTTTGTGACAATGCTGCCTTCAGCAAGCGGCGTTCACGGACGCTCTCTCTCGTTGCTCTGCGCGTTCTGCTCGTCCCTCATCCTCCTGTTGTGCAGTGGAAGCTCAGAAGCCTCGGTCTACCACATAAAAGGTAAGAGCTACTTCTGCTTTTCCCTGCTCTGTGTGAAATCGTGCCGATGGTCGGGTTGTTAATTTCGAGCTAAAATCGGCTCGGGCATGGTGAACTACCTCTAGTCCTCTATATCCTGACCTTGCATTCAGCCCCATAGGCCTCTTCTCACCAGATCAATGTGTTCCTATTGATCCCCTTCTCAAGGTGACAGACATTCCCCATGAGGCCGACTCCCAGCGCCTGCAGGAACTCAATGTGGATGCTAGATTTAGCCACTAATGTGCCTGACCTCTTGCAGCAGGGCTTTTTGAATTCTGCCGGAAGGACAGACTATTATAGCCTCAGCAAAGTTTTGACGTAACCTGTGAAAGACGTCTTCGCTACTGTATACAGCGGGTCTAACCGAAGAGGAAAATAAATAGAGCAGCAGATATGTCACTGTGGTCCTTATTCCATCCACAGGCCTCTGTGCGTACAAAGACAAGTACTACAAACCGGGAGAGTCTTTCTGGAGCGGCTGTGACAAGTGCTTCTGTCACGACTCCGGTTTCTACTGCTCTCCGTGAGTAGATAATTAACCGTAGGTCATACTCATGATTTCACTTGAATCGAGCATTTGATGAGTCTCACAGCCTCATGAATCTGTCCTTTCCTCCCAGGCCAATGAAACCCACCTCTTGGCCCAGGAAGTGTCTTCGGGTGAGGACAGAGTGCAGCTACAAGGTTGTTTACAAAGAAAACCCACTGCTGAAATGCCGGGCCTACAGCTGGATACGATGACATATTGGGAGAGCTCACGCTGCACCAGTTGACATGCTTCAATAATGTATCATATACAGTGCGTTGGTATTACTCTAACAGATTTTTAATGAGAATCAGTCATTATCTGATGCTTAAGTGGAAACAATGGAAGTGAAACGAGGTGCAATTTCCAGCCACATTTCCCTGCCATCATCTGTGGATGTCCAAGTCTGTCACATTTGGCTGTTTTGACGCAGCTACATCTTCTAATTAAGGGTTTTTCCTAATAACTGTACGGCCGGCATAGCGCAGCTTAAACGACAACACATCAGTCACAGTTGGCGTTTGTGATGACCCTCATTTTGTCTGATCTGAACGTCAAGTCCTAAAGGTTTTGCCAGACACTGATGTTCCATAACATGTACAGAAATAAAATATTACAGAAACAGAACCGTGGCTTACATCCAAAGACGAGCTGTGTTTGTAAGTTAGTTATATTTTTTTACTGTATCTATTTGCATACGTCTACACTGTTCCTTTGAGGTTTTGATGAAATAGATTTTCTGCCGCTGTTGTGTATGTGGCCAACCTTTTTGTGGCCAATATCTTTTACAGCCTGTTGTGATGAAGCATTTTAATTTGCTGCCGAAAAAAAACAACAACAACAATGTTGACATGACATTTAGCAAATATGCTTATTTAGACAGACAGCAAATGCCAAACAGAGCGTCTGCGCAGTTATAAAATAAAACAAGCTCAGTGAAACACGAGCTAGAGTATTTAAATCGGCCTAACGCATCCTAAATCCTTACACAAAAGCATAAAAGACATCTTTCTACCTCAGTGGGGCTTCGTTTTCTCCAAAAACAGAGATAAAATCTATTCCATTTCATTTGCTGATTTCATTTTCAGATTTCGGTTTTACTAACATGGCAGCAGCTGCTCTCAAAGTGTCCAATCTCCAACTCCCTACTGGCTAGTAGAGGCAGGTCGGTCAGTGCAGCGAGAGGCTTTACACAATCATCCGCTCATAGTGCATAATGGTGTCGAAAGCTGAGTAAGGACAAGTGCACATTTCACAGGAGTTCACAAAGCAGCATGAGTGACTTTAGAGCTTTAGACCTCTTTAGATGTCTTTAGTATAAATGTAAACTGGCCTGGTACAGCTGCTAAAAGCATCCACCTTGGAGGACTGCGGATGGGAAAGAAGCCTCTGGGGCTTTTACAAGGCCCATCACGAGTTCAGCCAGGGGTGACGCAGGCACTGTGCAGCGGTCGCTCGTCTGTGCGGGTGATAATCCAACATGCGATGGAGGAAGTCGGAGAATCCAGACGCCTCCTCCAACAGGAAGTGGTACTTCTCCACCAGAACGTCATAAAGGCTCCAGGGCCTCAGTGGGCCGATGCGACGCAGGTCACCTGGTTAACACAAGGACGTGCTTCAATACAACAATTACGAGAGGACAGAAGTAAAAAAAAAAAAAAAAAAAAAAAAAAGATAATGATTGACATATACCTGTACGACTGAAGTACTCCACAGAATATTTACCCGACAACGCAACGGACGGTGGTATTTTACCCAGCAGCACCATGATCTGAGCTATGTGGTCTGCCGTGGAGGGAGAGAACAAGCATGGAATGTACAAAAACACACGAGCACAGCCTACATCTATAGCACAACGTAATCTCATTTAGCTCTTTTGTCAGTGCTAGTCATTCTGGTCTGACAGTGACAGAGCAGTACTTAACGTACCTTCCTCCAGGGAAACGAACTCGCCGGCTCTGGGTTCAAACAGGGAGTCTCCGGTGACCAATTCAAAAGCCTGAGAGAAGAGGAAAGAATTAACATCAACGACGTATATGTATATATTGTGGAACAGATCTACATGAAATATAGGTAAAATGTAGGATTTATATGGCCTTAAGGCCTCCGATTTTAATCCACTGGTTGGATAGTAGGCATCTAAACGCACCAAGCAAGCAACACTCCAGATGTCAGCAGGCGGGCCATACTCAGAGCCCAGCAAAACCTCGAGCGAGCGATACTGACGGGTCTGGATCTCCTCGCAGAAATGTTTGTACTTGTCCGGGGAACGAGAGGAAGCACAGAGCAGAGAGAAAAGGCCTTTGTCAGGTTGACCTTACGGGGGTTATTCCCTGAGAAGTGGATGCATGATTTCATTGTGGCTGCGAAGTTATGAATGGAATGAAGCGGCGAGAGCAACGACTGACCACCCAGCAGGAGCTGCCCAGGTCAGCGATCTTCACCGTCATTTCCTTTGGGTTCGCCTGTTCGTTCTCTGAAAGAAACGACGAAAAATCACCTTAAAATCGTTAAAATCTCTGCGTTTAGTTATTTATGATGAAATTCTGGACGGTTTTGTTCATTTTAGTTATATTAGGATGCATTTTGTTGACTGCATTTCAAATGTTTACTTTCTCTTTTCTTAGATGCGCGTCATCTGTGATCAAGCTGGAAATGTATTAACACCTTGTCGGCAAATGCATCTGCTTTGTACCTATGTTTGATCAACCACGCGTGTCTGCCCATACAGCTTTGCTATAACCTGTCCAGCTCTGAGACTTCACTCTTAAACAGCCTCCAGCATCTGTAAAATTAAAAACCAACTGTGCCTGTGGACTTGGCCTCCTTCCCAGTTGGAGCAGAGCTGGAGCTGCTGCCCCCTGCTGGTAGGATGCGAGGCTGCTCCTCCAGACACAGCAGGATGTTTTCTGGCTTGATGTCAGTGTGGATGATTTTGCACTGAGTGTGGAGGTAGTCCAGGCCTTGTAGCACCTAGAGAGAGAACACAAACCAGTGATGCTGATGCTCTCTTTTCCTGGACTTCATCATCATCAAAGAGATGAAGATGACTGAATAAACCATGCCCATAATTCTTACATGCTCACATTGAAAAGCAGATAAATAGAGGTTGTGGCTGATGGCTGTGATCTCCTGTGCGTTACCTGGGTGAGAACTTGTCTGACCCACGTCTGAGACAGTCCTGGTTTCCCGAAACACAATTGCCAGCTTCTTAGGTCGGGCCCCAGCAGCTCAAGGACCATGCACATGTCTAACCACCAGGAATTAAAGACACTTACAAACAGAGATGCGTTTGGCGAAATATATTCAGTTTTAGTTAGTTGTAGTAGTAGGAAAACCAAAGAAATAAGTGTGAGTGGGTCTAGACACACACAAGCGCCTCCACACGTGACCATGCCTCATCCATCAGTGTCAGAAATGACAGCCTGTAAAAAGGATACGGATCCCGTTGACTCCGGCCAGCTTGAATTCATCAAGCAGCTGAACAATCCGCTGGCTGGAGGGATGACGACTCGCAGGGCCACCGACCTGATGAAAGACAGACGGGCACGAGAGCAGTGACAGTGAGAAGCGAGGACGCCTGGGGAAGGAATTGCAGCCTTTAAAGATGTAATAAAGTGGCATTTCACACAAGGAGGGAAGGTTCACCTACACATCGAAGGAGAGCCAGTTCATCCTGTCCCGCCTGGGTGAAGCCAACTCCACTCTTCAGGACCTTCACGGCAACGCGTCGACCCAGCCTGTGAACAGAGACGCCTGATTAGATCTGGCTAAAGGCTTCTTCCCATTTTATTGATTCCAGAACTAATCTACTTGAACGAACCTGAGGTCTAGACACAACCAGACAGTGGCGAAGTAGCCCCAGCCAAGCTTAGCGACCACTTGATATCTCCTGTTAAATACATCACCTATCTGGACAGGGTGGTACCCACCTGAGAAAATAAACGCAGATGAAATCTAGGAATAAAATAGATGTGTACAGTTTTTATTTGGGGCTTAAAGAAAGAAAGAGGTTGGTTGTGGTACCGTAACAGTATTCTCTGGGGTCCTCAGAGTCCTGACTGTCCCTGGGATCCAGCTGCTCATGGCATCCAAGGTCTTCAAACGTTTTAGGCGACGTAGCTCCACCCCTAAAAACGCACAAAGACATCAAAACAAAGACAAATGAGTCTCCTGCATCGCCGCCTTTACAGTAAGCGCATGAGCGTGTATGTACAGTGTCGTATCGCGTTACTGAGGGCAGCCAGGAGAGCAGCTCTACTTTTAGAGTAGACTCAACCTGCCATGGAAACTTGTCCCACTGCCTGAATGAGAGAGGCAGGAGCAGCATCAATAGTTTTTCTATTTCTGACTCAGCTGTAAATCATTTTGCATTTTGGAACCTGAGACCTCTGCATCCCCATCTGCCTGGATAGCTGCTGTAGCAGTTGGGAGATTGGGGGCACGTCATGTCTAAGTACTGAAAGCCAGTCTGAACTGTGTGTGGGTGTGTGTGTGTGTGTGTGCGGAGACAGATTGTGATAGATGATTATTAATCGTCTTATTTGCATTGAAAGATAGACATAGAACATTCTTTGTGATACCGAAAATAATTCGGAGATGCCTTATTTAAGCATTGCCCTGTTCCAGTTGCTTACCAGCACTAATGTCTTAGCTGCAGAAGTGTTTTCCACCAAATCCAAGAATCCAAGTCAATCCAAGTGCTTGCAGTCTTTCAAGAAGAATGAAAATGTATTCCAAGTTACAAAAACGATACTCACGTATGTTCCAGAGCAGTTTGAGCGGACTGGGGACTCCACTGCATAGCGTTGCTCAGCAGACGCAGCCTGCAAGGACACCGCTGGTATCTTTGAAGCTAAAACGTGGTTCCTGTTTGTAAGCTGCAGAGGTCAAATCTCCAGCAAAACGGAGATAAATAAATTGGCAACGGCGTGTGGAACTGCAGCACCTTTCACGCTGCGCTCCCTGAAAGTCGTTTTTGGGACGTGAGAGGGGGCGTCTGGTGGAGCTCAGAGGAAACTGGGAACTGCAGCAGCACTGGTCAGCGAAATCTAAAGATGGAAATCCACGCCAGTCTCCGTAGCCACTGCCTAGTCGGGGCCTTTACCTGCTTTCCTGAGGTCCTTCCCTTAGTTTGGTCTGAGTGAACCTTGTTTCTCTCCTCCGTCTTTCTTTCTTTCTTTCTGTCATGGCTTTCCCACAGCAGAGATCAAAGAATAGACAGTATGATGCGACAGCTGCTGATTATTTCCGCCCCAGCTCACAGAGGAGTTTGACCTTTGCTCCTCAGGGATCACAGTTTGCTAAATTTAGAGAGAGAATGGGATCCCCAGCCTCTATATATATATATATATATATATATATATAAATAAAATGGGCACTCCTCAATAAATCAGTGAGGAGGATGTACAGTATATACTTATGCCAGATAAAAAGCTTGGAAAGTCATTATAAGACCGTCATCATTTATTAAATTAATTAAACTTGGACAGGTTGGTGAGGAATCATAAACATAACTAAAATATTACTCAGATCAATATGGGTGTGCATGTTAATTAAATTATAATTCATATTTTTATAGTGTATTCAGATAATTATATACATTATTTTATATCCCCACCCCTCAAAAATTGAAATTCTGTATTATGACCTATGAAAAAGTTGTTTAAAAAAACCTGCACGTGCATAGAGATACACATGTTCAAAAAGTTCACATGTCAAAGTCAGGGTTTGCTGCTTTCTATTGCCAACACCAAGCTGTTAACACCCCCACCCCCGCGACATGGAAAATGATTTCATGGTTGATATCACTGAGCAAAAAAGGGGCTGCTGGGAAATAAAGCAAAGAGCATAAAGAGACAGTAAAAGAGAGAGCGAGAAAGAAGAGAGTGAGAGGAGAAAAACAGAGTTGGTGGTGTCGAAGTGTGAGAAATGAGAGGTGAGAGAAAAGTCGTCTTCAGATGTCGAGTGCCTCTGGACCTTGTGTGAATAACGGTTCGAAGTCAGCTGACACATCGCAGGCTCCTAAACTCTTCAGACTGTGGAGCCTAGAGTGGCTGACGTCAAGTCCCTGAGCCTGGAAACGCAATAGCTTAGCATCACAATAGTCATTTTAGTAGAACCCAAAATAGATTCCACGCAGATTTTAGTTATTTCATAAACAAGTGTCCAAGTGTTAATTCAGCTGATGGGTTTTACTCGTCATTACGATCGCTTTTACGTCGACAGTATTTACCGTCTAAAGTAAGACGATTAAAATGCTTTGGCCAGTTGTTTTAGAGAGGTTAATCAGCTGTAGCACCACTTGGAAGATGACCTACAAATAATATAAATAGACATCAAATAATTAGGAGCCAAAAAAAATACAGACACAAACACACTGAGTTTGTTTGTACTATGTTGAGACGTGTTAACACAACAGTTTACAGGCTCGTAATTAACCAAGCGTTTTGATACGGTATCAAACGACACTGTAATCCTCTTTAGTTGCAGGGCTGTTCCTGTTGTATTAGAGCGGTGTTCAGCAGGTGTTCGTTCTTTTTTTCCCTTCAATCCTCCTGTGTCCCGATATCGGTGTCTAATGTTGGTCCAGCCTCAAGCTGAAAGCCAGGGCTGGCTGTGACTAGTTTCCATTTGCAGAGAGCTGTAATAAGACACTTCCCCACAGGAGCGGGAGGCGCGTGTGAGCGTTGCGAACAGACAAGCAAACAGCACCTGCATGTGTCTGGATTAGTGGGTTAGTAGGAGATGAATATCAGGTGGTTATGGAGGTTACACAGTACAGCACAACAGATTTGTGTTCCAGTTTCCTCCAAAGCTGGCGAGGCA
Source organism: Macropodus opercularis (assembly GCA_030770545.1). Taxonomy (NCBI): domain Eukaryota; kingdom Metazoa; phylum Chordata; class Actinopteri; order Anabantiformes; family Osphronemidae; genus Macropodus; species Macropodus opercularis. The sequence continues at coordinate 6,812,779 of CM061095.1, read as the reverse complement.
GCATCACACGGTCTGGCCTGGAGAAGTCAACCAAACAGGGCTAGAGATCACACACCGGCTCAGTTTGACCCATCTGAATCTCGATCATTAAAGAAAAATACTGAAAAACACAAACATGTACACACTAAATATGATTTTATTAAGCAAGTAGCCCGTATAACAGCTGCAGTGTTGAATGTGAAGTGGGACGGCCTGACACGCAGTAGATGCTCTGTAATCAAGTCTGGGGGTCCTACGTAGGAGGACTGGGGGCCATTTTACCCACTTAGCCATCTGTTCACCACTACCACTAACAACAGACTGAAACGTGACCTGAATTTATCGCTGCTAATTTCAGACAAAGTAATCCCGCGCGTCCTTGAACACTCAGGGAGACGACAAGCGTTTCCTCGTGACACTTCATATCAAAAGATGCCATGAAATTTAAATAGTCCGGGATGTCAACAACCCCACTGAGGTTCATGGAGCGGTAGAACGTTACCAGCTTTATGTGGCAGCTGTTTGTGAAACCAGAATGACAGGCCACAGGTACAGAATGGATTTATACACATATGGCTATTTGCAGCTTGTAAAGAGAGATCGTCCACAGCCAAACGTCGTTAACATCAAAACCACCTTTATTGCATCACATCGAGTTGTTGTTAAATTCATCCTATCAATTAGTTAGAGAGCTACAGTTCAGGATTAATTAGGTACAGTTTTTAATCCAAAGAACGGGAAAATGGTGAAACGTTAATTAAGCAACAAGAAGCACCAACGTCATGTCATCACTCGCAACGTTACAGATCAAATTTCCTTATTGCTTCTGTTCATTGAATGCAACAAACAAAACAAAGGACTAAAAACATACAATACGTTTTTAGGGCTGATTTTGAATTTGGTTTTGACTCATGGTTTTCATTGGGAACCTAAAGAGCAGATCATTAAACAGCAATAAATGGCAAAAGCTCTTAGGGCGTCATCTACAGCAAAGGATTCCTTGGGGCATTATCATCATTGTTTCTTATAATATGTCCAAAAATAACAAAATGTATGTAAAAAAAAATAAATAAACAATAAATTAAATTTGAAAATAACCTAGTAAGAGAGTTTCACTTGTGGCAAAAGGGAAGAGAGACCGTGTTAAGTAGACATTTGACTGATTTACTGTAAGTCTCAAAGAGAAAAGGAAGGAAGAAATGCAGCTTTGCACGTCACAACACTGATCAGATCCGGCATCCGCAGCGACGCCACATACATCAATTCCCATTAAAGCTAAAAACAAGGACACCACAGACTTGCTAGCATGACAACCAACAGCTCCTCTAACAGCGATCTGCTCAATGTCATTCAGCAGGAAGTCATTGAGATGTGGTCACGTGACCAACGACTCAACCGAGTAGTCTATGCACTAAAAAATACAGCACATGTTCCAGACAGTAGCCAAAGCATCTGAGACATACAGAAGATCAAACCAGTTTTGTTCCTAATGTATTAGTTGTGTCAAAAGTTTCCTTTAGGACGGACTCGTTTCTGAGTTAATCACAGTATGAAGACCTGTGCCAAAATGAAATAAAAAATATTATTAAAAATAGTTCACAAAGTCTTTATCAATGTCTGAAACGTTATGCAGAAAAGGAACATTCATGATAGCAGTGGGTCGCCATGAAGGGGAAGAAGGATGGAAGTGTCACGTACTAAATCCACAGCAAAATAAAATCCACACTTCAGGTTAAACTACATGAAGCAGCATCTCTAAATTACAGTGACACAACAGCAGGTGGCGTAAGTTTTAGAAAGGAAGCCTACCCTGGAAAAAAACGTTTACATAAACCAGCAATAACTCAACAAAGAGTAAGACTTGGTTGAATGATTTAAGTAAGTTAAAAGCAGAAAGAAAACACCCTTCAGTTGGAGATGAGCGACTGTTTAGGCGTCCACAGCACTTTGGCAGTGTCATTGTTGTAAGACGTTATGTGGTAAAGGTCCCACAGCGGTCGACATTTAGGTTTCAGGTCATCGTTTCCTCATCCAGCCCACCACCATCCGTATCTCAGCAGAACACTAATAAGCAGAACAGTAAACTCGCAGGAATGTTTTTGTCTCAGAAGATAAGGAAAAAAAACAAAACAAGGATCATTAAGTCTCCATTTAGCTTGAAATCAACATGGGGAAATCTTTATGAGCGATTATTTGGCCGCAGAGCAGCAAAAGCTCCTCCTGTTTTAACATGATCCTTCCATGTCCATCAGCCATCACTGTCTTTTGCTCCCAGTGTTAGGAAGCAGGGACACCGAACGGAAAACGCGGCCGGCTTCGACATCATCCCGTCATCGGCACCACAACCAACCAACATCACTATCATTTGTGCCGCGGTAGTCGTTTGTTCTCCTTTGTACTAATCTCCTTAATTCATCGTTTCACTCTCTTCGGGGTTAGGGAAAAGCGTGTCCTTTTGGTCATAGGTCTGTGACTTTGTTTTCTACGGCGGCGGCGATCTGCTGAAGCCTGTAGCCCAGCTGCATCTTTTGAGCTGTGGTGTCTTCTTCCAGGGCTGTGATGATCTGACGCGAGAGTTTGAGAGGAAAATCATCATATGTATATTCTCCCACGTCAGCAAAACAAGGCCCAAATATTTCACGAGACCCAAACATAAGGTTCACAACCAAACCCCTATGAGCTAACGTTACTAGTTAGGTCACCAGGTGACCAGCTGCAGCTGCTGCAGCTAAATCTGCCTCAGTTACCGTGATAATCTGCATTATGCATAAACTGAGAGTCTGACATGCATAGCAACAGTAACTAAGAAGGGCGAAGCATCATGAATTAATATTTATCATTAGTGTCAGCATTTACTGAGGTTCATTGTACGTGGAGTGAAATTTGTCACAACAAACTTCACAACCCAACAGTGTTACGTTTATACTACTTACCTGATCATAGTATTTGTTGATGTACTTGTACAGCTCATGTAAAGCCACAAGGCAGTTGACCTCAGCAGCATAGTTCTGTTTTGGGAGGATATTAATAGAGAGGTGAGGAAACAGGCGGAGGCTGTTAAAAACTGCATCAGTTGCCATTTATATTTCATTTCAAACTCTACATCTGGCTTGTTATGCAGCCCATCCAGATAGAAACTTCCAGGTTCTGAAATGATTTACGTGTTCAACCTTTGTCTAGACTAAAAAAAAATATTTTTTTTTCTAAGGTTAGGCTTGCAAAATGGGGAAAAACGAGAGAGGGTAACATACACGGGACAGTTCTGCTAGAGCTGAGTTCATCTCCTGGTCACTGGCGGAGATGGTCTGACGGATGTCGGCGTAGTACCTGGAGAGGGAGGAGGAGAAACGGACAAAAGGTCTACAGCGACGTACAGGAAGGACAGAAGATGCTGCAGGCTAACAAAAACTATTTAATGGCAAGCTCAACAGATTATTTCATTCCTGAAACATCCTGCGTGGTGAATTTGAAATTGTGTAAAAAAAAAGAAAAAAAAAAGGATGCTTTCACGTCCTCTCGGTCCCAAAGAGGCCACGCACAGTAGAGAGGACAGATGGCAGATAGACGGATAATTGGCAAAAGCACAAACCATACGATGTAGACGGCACAAAACTATCTCACAGCAGAGGTTGAGCACAGAGAAGAGCCCAACTCAGGTCAGCCAGACGAACAAAGACTCATGTTTGATACTGTACATTTCTGCCCCATGTTTTCTTTATTGGAACCAATTTTTAGTTTCTTCATATCCTCCTTTCACTCATTAAGATAATAATAATAATAGTAGTTACATAAAATCTTCTCTAGCAAATCTTTAATACAACACCAGTGTTTATTGCACAGTAGACAGCAGTAAGTACAGCAGTCTGCTCTCAGACCATCCATGCATGGAGCCCCACAGGCTTCGTCTCCCCTTTGTCTGGCACTGACAGACTGTTCTAGGCTTCTCTCTCTCTCTGCTTTCTCCCTTCTCTCTTTTCCAAATTGTTTTCATGCCCCAGGTCAGTGGGGCAACCGGGCTGCCAGAGTCTTACCTCTCCACCATCTGCTTGTAGCGCGGGATGTCTCTGGCATACAGCAACTTGTTGATGGGAGAGTCCTGTACAGCGAGGACAAATGGATGTACAATATGCGATTACTTTTACCCGCTTGTCCTAGATGCGTTTACGCTTTCACTGCTACGGCAGACGGTCGAGATGATTGCGTCAAGTGGCCGCAGCAGTTGTGTCGTGGGCCAACTCACCCGTCCCAGTTTGTGGTCAGCGATGGTGCAGGAGTCCATGAAGGTCTGGGCGATGACGGACAGTACTGCATCCACATGGTCCGAGTTCTGCACGTCAAAGATGAACTGTGGGTTCTTCAGGATGTTGATCCAGAACCGCAGAGGTAAACTGTTTGGCGAAAGGATGTTTGAACAGCGATCGATTGATTACACACTGCTGCACATCAACATATAAATAACCATGTGATCGTCTGCATTTTACATGTAGAGAAGGCCTCCGTTCGGGCCTGTTGCACAGTAATGTGGCATTCGTCCATCCAAGCCTTGTCTAAGCTGCAGCAGGTGGCAGGTTACCTGTTGGTTTTCCAGATGTGGATGGTCTCGGGATCTGTGATGTTGTGCTGCAGAGCCTGCTCGTCCAACAAGTCGAAAAAGTATTTGACAGCCAGAGGTACTGGACGGCTGGTGCTGAGGATGGCAGTGAATAAATCATCCACGAACTTCTGCAGCGTGCCCTGACAGAGGAAGCGGAGGATACGAATAAACCACGAAACAAAGGCGAAGGGGTTTCGTTAAAGGGAAACTCTGCTGCTCTTGCACACCAACATCAGCTGATGAGGTTGGACTTGGGAAAGGCTTGTGCACCTGTCTTACCTTCATGGAGAGCAGTCGTGTGAGGTAGATCTCGGGGATCGCCTTGGCTCTCTCCCCGCCCCTCTCCCTCACGCTTTCTCTCCTGCGCTTGGGCAGCTCGGACTCTTCGCTGGCTTTCACCAGATGCCAAAGCCTGACTCCTCCCTCCTCAGCGTCATCCAACATGGGAGTCTCTGGTGGGCGGGTCGGGCAAACAGTAAGATCACTTCATCTTTGTTGAAAATGTGTGACATAACCACTGGAGCTGCTTTGTCCCTCTTCAGGTGATGTCAGTGTTTCGATACAGTGTCACACAATTACTCATTATGCTAATTATTCCCAAAATAATCTAAGCATACAGTTATATTACTGCCCTATATCTTTTTCACGCTTCGTGCCATCCTCTGCAAAATGTTTCAAGTCAGACAGCGACCCCTGCTGGTCATTTACGCAATTCTACACTGCTTCACTTTCTGTTTTTTAATTTACTCCTGCTATTTACACTCCTTAAGTATATGGATATACAGATAGATATATCCAGCAAAAAAGCACCTTATCAAAGCTTGTGAGCTTTTTCTGGAGAAGAAGACACCAATCCAATTTAAGTTGGATTAAGGTTTGGGTTACTGACAAAAATACTAAAGGGTTCTCATACTCATGTATCTATGTTGGTTTCTAAATGGGATCTGTAAATTTAATAAAAGTAAAAAAAAATAAAATAAAATAAATAAACTGGAGGAGTGCACAGCCATCTCACTTTCTCCAGGCATGTAATCGTGGCTGTCGTGGAGGTGATGCTTGGCATTCCTAGGCACGAGGGCGACCGTGGCTCCATCGGGTACCTGCGTTGCACAGCTGTGTTACAACTTTCACAAGGGCGAGAATCTGAGCGTGCGTTGCCGATGTGTGTGAGTGTGTGCGACGCGCACTGACCTTGTAGTGCTGTAGTGTATTAAGGCGCTTCCACGAGCCTTGAACTACAGATGTCAGGTCCTCGTCCGATAGGATTAGGTGCCCTGCGACCCCGGCACGCCACTCTGTGTGGAAAAACGCTCTCGTCATAACAAGCGATCATTGTCATCATAAGATTAATGGACCGTAAGTAAAAGAACCAATCATCAATAAGTTCTCCAGGTCACTTATCGCTGCAGTGAGGCGCTAAGTGGATTTACCGAGGTGTAATGAGTCAATGTGTGGTCTCTGGGAAAACGAGGTTCCTTTCCAGGTTTGTTCCAGGAGTTTCTCCTTCACTTGGGTGATGGTGTCACAGTCCAGGACTTTGGCAGGAACTGTTTGCGTAGTGGCACCACCACTGGAAGCGGCAGCCGGCGTCACAACATTGAGAGTCTGGACAGGTGTACAACAAAGTGAGCTAATTTAGGATAACAACATTTGATTGACTGTATAAGGGACAAAACCTCAAATGTACCTTTGCAATCGGTACAATATAAGAGACTCTCTGTACTTAAACCCTCGAACCACCAATATTCCACCAACCAGTGTGCGGTACTCCACATCTTCTCGTAACAGCCGATTGTCGTTCAGGGTGTACTTGGCTTTTCCCGTGACAGCGTCCACAGGTCCCTTGTCCACCTGGTGCTTTATTGCTCTGAACAGCATGTAGAACGACTCCCCTGCCGATTCCTGGCCAAGCAGAAGGAGGGAGGTTGAACAATGTCTTCGCACAGCAGGAGTGTGTTTAGGAGTCTAATCAAGTCCGGGCTAAAAAATGATGCACTAGATTTACCTTTCCAGCTATAATGATTTTGCATTATTATCAGTGGGGCTGTAAAGATTTCACAAGTTATTGAATATATTCATACCCTTAAAAAGGTAAAAAGACAAATAGACATCCAGTTTGTCAGTAGCTTCTCAACCACTGATTCGGTTCTGGAAAAGAAAAAGGAAAAAAATATTTTGCATGACAATTCATTGACTCTACTACTAACAACTTGACAGTTTAATGGTTTCCCTCACCTCCGGAGCATCAGTTTGGGGTTCTTGGCCACATACTGTTCCACCAGATCATTCAGCAGTGTCTTGAGGATATCTGTGAAGTACTCCAGCTTACCATGCAGGGCTACTGTCAGCAGAGAGGCCACATAGGCCCGATCCCTGGGGGAAAATGTCCGCTGCACCTCCAGGGTGTGAATGAACTGGAGAGGCGATGGGGATAACAAAGAGGAGGAGAAGAAAACGATTGCAGTTTATTCTCGTTCTCTGTGAGCGTGAACGATTTCAAGAGTGTGTGCCTGAATCTCAGAATACAGCTGAGATCTGTGCTTGTCACTGGAATCCATTTGTTTTCCTGGGAATGGTTGTTACTAGCTCTTCAGTTAATGACACACAACCCTGCTGACTCACCTTGGTGAGGAACAGCTTACTGTTGAGCAGATTGGACAGCTGCACCAGCCCCTGCTCCACGGTCTGCCTTCGACTCTCAGGAACATCCAGATCGCGCCTCAGTGGCGACTCCTGGTGACCGGGGAAGAAAATGCGCTCTGCATATGCCCGGTAATCGAGGAAGGGGATCCCTGAGCCCACCAAATCACTGGACATGTCCATCATCTCTGTCATGAGGTCTGAAAGAGAAGGATGGGATTGAAGGCCTCAGTTTGGGTGATGGCATGGAGATGGTCATTTGTGGCATTAGGTTTGTACCTGTGAACTCCTTCTTGCAACGGTCTCTCACACTGGTTTCCAGGTTCTCCAGTTGGATCTGCACCTTCTTATAGTCTCTCATGGCCTGTTTGCTTTTTCTCCTGCCAAAACGAGTGACACATGGAAAATATTTAGTTAAATATTAGACTGTTTAGTGTTATTTTATATAATTTTTTTTTTATCTGATGTTATAAGTGTTTACCTGTATATAAGCACTATGATAAGTACAATCAAGGCCACTATGGAGGCTCCAACGCCAACTCCAACCTGGGCTTCGAGAGGAAAGGTGGATTGGGCTTGGCTGTCATACTGCACCTTCCCCAGGGAGAAATTGAGGTTTCCCATTTTCACCTGAAGTGCAAAAACAGACGCGAACGTTTTACAAACAAGAAAAGTCTGGTTGTTGAAGACGGTTCACGTGCGGGAGCAAGCGCTCCTCTCACGCACTCACAGTGAACTCCAGCAGACCGTCCATGCCATCCTGCCTCTTGCCGACTGTCACCGAGGGCTGCTGGGCCGGCGGTTCACAGTACAAATGGTTGTGGGTCAGAGTCTTCACCGAACATACTCCATCCCCTATCTGAGCCTCCACCTCGTGCTTGTTGATGGCTAGATCCAGGTTCTCTCCCTGGACGGGAAAAACACAAATGACTTGTTAATATCCATGGGCTGGTGTCTATTTGGATTTTAGACGTGTAATCCCACCTCCACAGAGATGATGCTGCCGGGTTTGTGGTGGTACGCTTGGCCTGGGTCATTCCGGTTCAGAGAGTAAAGCTTCGGGTTGGGCTCATAGCTGAAGGCTTCCTTCCCTACTGTGCTAAAGTCAAAATGGAGGCTGTCCAGCAGAAAGTGGACTTTGACCTTCGCCCTCCTGGCCTCCGGTCCCACAGCTGGGGTCGGACATAAGATGAGAGTGGAACTGTTCACTGTGCAGCGAGACATGTACTGGAGGAAAGTACAGGAACAATGAATTAACGATGCAATAAGACGAGCATGTTTCCCTGTGTGATGGTTTATATACACGTACCTGCTTGACATGGCAGAGTTTACCCTCTGGGCAATCTGTCTCTGGAACGATTCTTCTCCATCTCCCCAGTGGACCCCGGTGATCCTGGCCTCCGCTTCGGCGTAATTCCGTCCTCTTACCAGGACTCCTTCTCTTCCTGGGAGGGAGCGTATCAGGAGGACTGAGAGTGACCCTCATCTTTGGCTCTTGGACCACATCCAGGTTCTGACCAGAAACGCGGATGATTCTGCCTCCACTGTAAAGGAAAAACAACAAACTGTCTGACTTATAAAGAGTATTTATAAAGAGTATTTTAAGTGTCAGACATCATATTTCCTATAGCCATAGCTAGATCTGAATGCATATTTTAATGTGCTCCATTAGACCACTGCACCTGAGAAAGCTTTTGGATGGAGCAGCCATTGTGATGTTGGGGTTGTGGGTGTAATGATACACCAAGCCCCGTAGATGGCGCTCTGCTCCACCAAACCGCAGCGTGATGCCGTGTTCTCCTGTCCTGTTGCTGCCTCCGGTCAGACACCTGATGTGATCCTCCTGGATGTTTAACCTGCCAGAGAACCATTTTACGTTTTTACCCCGTTTCAGCCACACGCTCTGTTTGCGCACATGAAGAAGTAAAAGACACTTACACCAAACACGGCACTCCTCCGATCAGGACACCGACCTCACTCGGGTGCCCAGTCCTCAGTCTCTGCCCTCGGATGGTAAGAGATGAGCCCCCTGCTTTGGGGCCTCTGTGGGGGAAGATGCTACTAAGAACAGGATCCTGATGAAAGGAAGGGACAGGGCGAAGAAAGATGGAGAACGGGGCACAAATATGCACAAGAGTGATTAAAGTTTAATCAATAATCCAATACCAAGCAGGCAATTTACTGGCAGCATAAAAGAGACACCAGGGCATTCTGGGAATTTCAAGGCATTTCACAAGGCACCACTTCAAGAGACGTCCAATTAGCAAAAGCCATGTGGGAGCAGTCATTCCCCTAATTGATCAGAAATCATCTGTGGCCACTTTCGTTTTCTGGGATAAACAAAGACGCACATTAAAGAACTACACTGTGCATCTGTGGACTGTTGCGACCTTATACTCTTAACGCAGCCCGATGCTGGCAGACCTCACATATTTCACATTCTCCCACCGAGGCTGCTCAGCATTGTTTGATTGTTGTAGTTTTTATTTACACGCCTCTCAGCGGCTTTGAGCTCCAGCTGCCTGGCGCGTTTACCTGGAAGCTGAAGATCTGCGCCGACAAGCCGAGGCCTCCTCCCCTGACTTTAACCGAGGCGTGGCCGCTCTTCTCTCCTCCGCTGCCCGTAGTCTCGCACACAATCCTAACAAGAGAAACACTGACATACAGCAGGACTGTCACGGTATAACTGCAGCTCTACGTTCAGGCCTGGCGATGACTTGCCTTGAAGAGACTTCATATCTGCTGTTGATGACGCTGCAGGGGACTCCAGCCACCGTGACGGAGTTCTGGATGTCTTCAGCTCTCTGGCCGAGGTTGGAGCCCGAAATAGTGACCAATGTCCCTCCCTCTACGGGGCCAGATACTGGGTCCAGCTGGAATGCAAGACGAGCGCATACAATACAACCATCTAGAAAAACTGCACTGAGTACAGTATATAAAATGCATAACCGTACACTACACTGGAATCGTATTACAGTATATTGTTGAAAAGCACAAAATCCTCACAAAGTGGATGACGGGGGCAGGGCAGGTGTGCTTGATCTCATCGGTGCAGGAGTTGTGGTACACGCAGCGAGAGTTCGCCGCGCCGCCGCACCAAACGCAGCCGTACTTGGGATCGGCCGTGCGACATCGGCTGCAGTCTGAGCGTCCCACTGAACAGTTGAACAAAGTCACTGAAAGGGAAGAAATGTGTCAAATGGCAAATAACTTGACGGATTGTACAGTGTGTGAACAGACACGCAAACAGGCCTCACCGTACAGATCGCCAGCGCTGTCGATCAGGAAGGTGTTTCTTCTTCTCACGTTGATCACGGCTGGGTATTCCTCCATCAGGACCGAATACGCATACTGAAACGACAACGGCGAAGCGAATGAAAAACACGTGTTGTGTTAGCGTTGCAATCGTTTTTTTGCGTAACTGAGATGTTCGCTAACCCGGTGAGGTTGGCAGGTGATGAAGAAAACCGATGGCTGCGCCGCGTCTGGCTCCACGGAGGCATCCACCACCACAGAGCGGTTATCAACGTGCAACACGCACTCGTAGTCCAGCTTCTCGTCCTGCAGGCACAACGATCATATGTGACAACCAACACAAAATCCCACGCAAACACACATTAAGAATCTTCATAAATGCTTGAATGTAGTCTTACACTACTGTGAGCCGCTGCTGTTGATGACTACGTTACCTGAAACAGGTTCAGGTGCTTTCCCACCAAAACGATCTTTCTTTCCACATTGACAGGCAGGAGAGACGACTCCTGAACTCTCTCCACACACGGACATTCCTGATGACACAAAACTCACCATTACAATGTAAAATACCTATAAACGCAGGGGAAAAAAAAGCAAACATCTGGATCCTGCCCCCCGGACTGCGAGCTGCGTATCTTAGTGTTTAATTACAATATGCTTCAAGCTGCTGAGTTCCACTATATGAGTGAACAACTGCTGATACTCTGGGACAAGTGGCTTTGGAGTTAGGTACAGCTGTCGCACTGTTAAGGTTGGCTCATGTTCCACTTCAGACTAAAGATGTCTCAGAGGGCTGAGGTCAGGGCCCCGCGTGGGCCACTCAATTTATTCTCCCTCGACTTATTTCATCAGGAAACAGTGTCATGTCAAGAACAAGTTTCACAAAACGGTTGCTGCTGATTTGCTTTGACTGACACTGGAAATGGAAAAAAAAGTAAAGACTAGGCCACAAATGGCACAAAGACACGACACGAAACACAGATAAAACAGTAAACACAGATAATGTGAACCGACTTCATTTAAAAAAAGCAAATACATGAAAAGTATGGTGACCACAGCTTTTAGGGCGAATGGTGGAATTATCAGGAGACAAATATGTCACCGACCTCTGTGCGTGTAGAGGACCGTAAAACACAAATGCAAACCCCAGCAACTTGGAAATATTTTGTGGATTGACTATTTTGTGTTAACTTGCTCAGGTCTGAATCAGTTAATGACTTTTCAATATTTACAGACTCTGGGGGAATGTATCTACACTATTTGCACGCACGGCTTCGCACTCACCCGAAAGTATGAGTCAGTCCAAAAATCAGACTGGTACTCTGCTGCAGATTCAGAGCTGAGGGCAGTAACTGTTTTGGGTGAGTGTGTGTAGATGGATGAGTCAGTCCCTGCCTCGGCCTTCTCCCACTCGTCAGGGTCCGTCTCTTCAGGGCCAACACTCCCGCTGATAGAAAGGTCCGTTAAAAGGGTCACGTCAGTGGAGGTTACGTCAGAAGATGAGCCCACCACCTCACCAGATGGCTCCACAAAACTCAGCTCAGAGTCTACCTGGACACTAGTGCTGCTGGGAAATGTAGTGTAGGGGGTCTCATAAGTTGCATTCAAGTTCTCAGCATCCTTTTTTGGAAAACCTCTCGTAGTGGCAACATTTTCTTCTGTCGTTCCATCCATGTCAGAGAGTGACCCGCCTGAGTTGGTGGTGACCTGGGAGAAGATCCTGACAAAGGGGGATGTTGTGGCCAGGGTTGCAGAGGACTCAGCCCGAAAGGTGGAAGGTAGAGTCACCGTAGCGGTTGTAGGGACATCTGCTGTTGCGGTGGTAGGCGTTTCTGTGGGAGGCGGCTGTGTTGTCGTTGTGCGTGCGGTAGGGATCCAGACAGTAGGAGGTGAAGGGGTGAGTATTCTGCTGCGTGGTGGGATGGTGCGTGTCGGCGGTTTGAACTTGAGGGTGGAGTAACACAAGTGAACAAACAAGCAAAGCAAAGGGAAGAAAAAAAAAAGAAAAAAAAAAAGCAGGGAATGAGACAAAACACAAGGGTATGCAAAACGTAAAGAAGCAACTTATGACAGACGTTAAAACAAGATTCATGGTAAAAGGAAAAACTAATAAAAAAAAAATAAAGAGTAGACTTGAAGTACTACTTGGAGTAAACTCACGTTTTGGTTGTAGATAGTCACACCGTCGCTGCAGACGTGTTTGTGCGTGCAGACGTGCTGATGGACACACCAGTTGCAACCCCAGCGGCTGTTGACACAACCTTGGCATCTAGCAGCAAAAAAAGAGGGTGAAAAGCAAACTTTGACTTCGTGAAAGAAGCCCGGATGACACATACATGCACAGCTTAATACCGTTTAACCAGCCTCGGTCCGAAATATAACAGACATCTCTCCCAGAGGCTATAAAGTCAAAACTACTTAGCTGCTAGACCTGCTAATGTATAATGTATTTGAAGGAGTAGATTCAGCGGCGTTCAGTGAGGTAATGCATGCGAGTGTACTCACGGCCTGCGTCCGGAAAGCTCCTGAACCAGGCTGCAGTTGAAGAAGGTGAACTCTGTCTCTGCTACAGTCACATTTATGAAACGCAGCGACAGGGTCACCGTCACGAAATCTGCATCAGAACGAACCCGGCGTCAGCGTGCGATGTTGTGACTACTCTCAACTGGTCAGATGCAAGGACACTCACCATCCCCGTGGCCAATGGGGGGCAGGCTGCTGGCATCAGGGGTGGGACACGTCACACCGGTGTTTGTGAGCGTGGCGAGAGTTTCTGTGTCCTGGAAGAAGCAAGAATAGGCCTCGTCTTCTTCTAGGCTGGGCAGGCCCTCTACTGACACTGCGACCTTTGGATACAGAACAAAAAAAAAAAAAGGGATCTTTAAAAACCACGAATGAAATGAAACGAGAATGATATTATGTAGAACTCTCCCCCGCATTACATCGGTCTTCTCCCCGCGGCTGATATTGTAGAGACTGAGGTGCTGAACGCTGAGGCACTGCTGAGTCTGGTTGAAACTCCACAGCCAGTGGCCCGACAGAGACCCTCGCTGGCACTCCCAGCGCTGACCGCAACTGAAATACCACAGGGAAGTGAGACAGACAAAGGGCAGGGAGATTTTTTTTAGTTTTTGTTTCTTCTTTTCTTTTTAACACGCACAGTCAGCAACTCACCGTCCGTCCAAGACACACCAGCCACAGTACGGGTCTCTGGCAGACAGGCAGGACTGACAGTCCAGGTGGTCTCCACACTCCGCCACCGGACGCTTCTCTACCTGAAAGCGATGACGGTCAGACTGATCTTAATTGATTGGTATCAAATCAATAAGTAATTAAAGACGTAGACAGATTCATAAACACATCTAAATAAAACAAAACCTATTCTTTGTCTTGTCCTAAAGTATATTTAGTTATTTTAAAAGCATCCTTTTTCTTCCTTTTTTTAAGTTCCCATTCATCTGCATCCAGATCTCCACACAGCCGCTCTATGGGGAGTGTGTCATCACAATGGAAGCCACTTCACTAATCAATACCATTGTTTTGCTTGACCTCACAGCTCTCCCTAAACGTTGAAGCCACCGCAGTGGGGTTGGTGAGCTTTGACCTCCACAGCCAGCTGGCCAAGTGTTTTCTTTTCAGCTTTCCTTTCCTCTTATTCTTTTATTCTCGTTTTAAGCCAGAGAGAGAGACAGCTTGAGCAAGTATTAAAGGCTGAAAAACTCTGACAAACGATAAATCTGGCGATGGATGACAAGCACCCATGTTGAGTCACGTGTGTGAAGACATCTGGGGTGAGCGGCTGAATGGACGCTCACCATGAAGGCTACGGTTATTTACACATATTAGACTTACAGCAGTTTGGGTCATGATGTAGATGTTCGCTCCGTGCTGATCCAGTAGCAAGTCGCTGCTAATAGGTGTGTTGGGATGGATCGTTGTGTTTGCATATACGTCCACCAGGCCATTTTGACCAAGATACACCTGGGTAATAAATCAGAAAAAGCAGAGTCAGAAATGACATAATAAACAGCAACGGTGACGGATATAAACAAGCATTTGTAGACAAAAGTACGTTCCTCAGCCTGCAGGCCTAAAACAGAAGGGCCCACGAAAAATAAGACAAGCACAAAAGGAATATCTCCTCCACCGTACAACTGAAAAGCAAATCCAATCACACTTGTGCAGGACTGCAGCCGGAGTGGCCGCGAATGTGATTACGGCCCAGTCAAATCTAATATGAAGCACAGGAAGACACCTCTGGCTTCAGCAATTCCTGTGCCTTCAAAGTCTCATGTTACATCACGTTGATGAGATTAGCAGAGGTTTTCATGCCTGGCTCCATAAAGCTCCGTCTCCGATCGCTGCGAACTGGACGAGGGGAACCAGTTGTCCCATTAAGACGATGCACTCAGCCCATCAGGGCTCGAGGAGATGCTCTGATTCTTGGTGACTGATATGACTATTTTGATATTTAGATTAGATTTAGATATGAATTTCCGCGTCTCCTGTAACAGTAGGCCAGAAAGTAAATTAACATAATTTCCAAACTGTTAAACTGGGTTTTTTTTCCGACTGAAATGGCAACACCAGTTCTGTTGCTGGTGAGACTGGTCATCTCAATCAGTATGATGTCTAAAATGGGTCACCCACTGAGGGCGACACACACACACACACACACACACAGAGAGACACAGACACACACAGACACAGACACACACAGTCCTGTATCTGGATGCTGTGGAATTTGTCCTGCTGGGATATCATAATTCTGTTCCGAAAGCTTACTTCAAGTGGCTATAGCTTGCGTTGCTTTAATCGGCCACCTAAAACCACCAGCGTGTCTGACCTCGCTCTCCTGCTTCCACAAACACAGAGCGAAAGGGGCGAGAGAGGGACAGAGAGAGAGAAAGAGAGAGAGAGAGGGAGAGAGAGAACTCAGACCTCAAATACCTCACAGAAGAGCTATGCCCAGAATCCTTTTATCTCAATCTCTACATCTTTCTGTGACAACACAAACGGTTTTTTGCTGCTCAACGTTTAGTACGAGATCACGTTGGTATGATCCTTTGCGTGTGTCGAAACACTGTGAAAGTCAGCTGTTACGTGCTATGAGATGCAGAAATTTGAACTGTATATGGGAACTGGTAAAAAAATAACGCCTGAAACTCGTAGCAAATGTTTTATGTGGTGTAAGGTTTGCCTTGGCTGTGATACGAATCATACATCCTTAAACAGAGCAGTTAAAAAGAGCTGCAGGGCGAAGGGTGTGTGAATCACATTGTTAACACAGGTATCGCTCCATCAAATAGGGAAATTAGGGAACAGCCTTAATACAACATTGAATGACAGTTTGCATGATAAACTGGTTTCCTGCTGGTTTGAGTATGGTTTGTCCATGGCATCTGCCTGCCTGCTGGTAAATTCGTGTCGAGGCAGGCTGAACAGCTTCGGCTGCAGTACCTTGTGTAGAGTCCCTTTGGAGTCTCCCAGGAAGGCGATGCTGTGTCCCTCCCTAACGCTGACGGCCACAGCGGTGAGACGTGCAGCCGAGGTCTGCCACACAGCTTTGGCTTCCAGCGCTTCCCGACTCGCCATTGGACTTGGGGTGTGGTCAGAGCCGCAGGGATACGCCTTCAGGGTGTTCTGCAAAATGTAGCCATCACAGAAAGTGTGGTTAGCTGGTTCTATAACACCTTCTATTTGCACATTTTATTTTTATTGATATCCTTTCGACTACGTTCATATTCGTGTTCTAGTATTTCCTGCTGTTGCCTCATAGTCTTCAAATCCTCTTAATTCTTCATAAGAGGATTGCACCATAAGTTAAAGAAGCCACATCCAGAGACTCACAACTTTTTTTTTTTGCTTTAGCTAAACAAGGACTTCAAATCCTGCTTTCCAGTAAGTCTCCGAGCTCTGGCTCCAGATAATTGGCCCTGAAGGAAGAAGTGGAACAGGACATATTTTTTTTCTTCATCTAGTAGGATTGTTTATTAAAAAATTGCTTATCTTTGCTGCAAGGGAAACTGTGATCTAATACGTCTTTCCTGTTCAGTCTTCCTTCAGTCATTTTCCTTTCAGCATCTCCGTCCTCTAAATTCCCTTTGTGCTACAGTCCCTATACTCCCATGCCCTTCTTTCTTTCTTTCTCTCTCTCTCTCTGTCCCGTTATGTCAGAGGGTTAAAAGAACTCCCTCCTTGTCAGAGCTCATTAAGCAGCAGCAACCAACTGAGGGTTAGGTTGGTTTATTGATCCCTAACTTACCCATTAAATGGTTCTCAGGGCTAGTACGTCCATAAGGGGAGGGCTCTGGGGGTGGGGGCTACTGCATGGCTGCAGCTGGGCAAAGCTACTTCTGGGGCATCTGGAAGCTCTGGGCTTTTAAACAAGAGCCTCATTACAGGACTTTCATCCATCCATTATCTAAGGCCATATATCTTCCTGTTACTCAGCTTAATCTTGCCAGTCAAGCCATGGCTTGTTACGTGACTGGACATTCACTCTGCTCCTCAGAACACGGAAACAAACAGTCAATATACTTAAGGTACAGGAAGACCGCAGGAAATAATTCATAATGGTGTGTGGCTCCAACGTATGTAATGTAAGGCAAGCACGCAAAGCAAAAGGCGATGCAGAGATGTCCCAATTCTGCTAATGTTAAGAGAGAAGCGGTTATTTAATTGTGTTTTTACTTATTCTGTCAGAGAAAAGATCATCTTCAAAGCCATTTCAAATTCCCTCAGCTCGTGCATCCTTACCAGGGGCAGGTTGGCACAGCTGGACTTGACCTCGTACTCTATGTAGGCCACCTCTCCTCTGCCTTCCACCCTCCCGTTCTGGGTGTAGCAGAGGTCACGGGTGGAGTCAATGTGCTTGTCAAGCTCATCCAGAGGATAAACGCACAGAGCCGAGGCATCCAAGGGATTGTTGTTTGTGGAGCTGAATCGGGTGGAGAAAACTCCCAGGAGATCCTCACCTTCACGGCCTGCACCTTTCCCCACCTGTTGCAACAAAGGTGTGGGAAAATGATAAGGAAAGCAAAATCACTTAAACCTATTGTCTAAAGGAAAAACAAAATCATACCTGTGCTGCCTGGAGCAGGTTGTAAACCCTGGAAGGGGAAGTCGAGGATCGGCACACAAGAGGAACTTCCACATAGGAGTAATAGGAAGTGTCATCCAGACACACTCGGGCAGCATAGGTCCGATACTCCCTTGACAGAGCCTTGATGTCACGGCGGTAAAACAAGAAGTACACATATGTGCGCCGAGTAAACGCTGTCACAAAATGGTGATCATACTCCGACAGGCGCCCAGCCACAGCCAGTTTAGCCGTCTCCTCGTAGGAAAAGATGGGTTCGGACGAGAGGTGGCGAGTGGAGATGGGTGGGTGGCTGGCGGTATAGCCTCTACCCACGTACATCACTGTCCTTTCCCCGCCGCGAAGTCCCACCACCAGCCCCACAGTCGACACAGACGGATCGTTGGCTGCAACATATTGCGTGTCCACAGGCCTTTCAGTGGAGAAAAGAACTTTTCTGATTGATGCCAGGCTGCGTTTCTGGCAGGTGCCCTGGTGGACGCTGCCACAGGTGATCAGCTCCGAGGCCTTCGGATCCACCAGCAGTAATTTGTTGTGATTACTGGTTCTCCTGGCCTGGGGACAGATTGCTTCAGTGACTGGGGGAAGGCAATCTTTGCTGTCGATCACAGGGCCAGTGGTCTCCTCCTGCTCTAACTGGAGCCCATCTAATCCATCCAGCTGAAAAAGGTGATCCCTGGCCCCCACGTACACAGTCCCCACAGAGGGGTCCGGGTGGAGCACAAGGTGCTGGAACTCGGTGTCATTACGGGAAAAACGGGGGATGGAACGACCGTGGACAAAAACGAAGATGACAGGGGCGAGGAGCAAGAGCAGGGTGGAGTTCAGAGCCTTCCCATGTAGCATGGCAAATACTCTGAGGGAGTAAACACAGAGGGTTAAAGAGCAATGTTTAAGAATGATGAAAACATAGTACAAACCTAAGACTCTTGACGTTTAGGCCGACAAGATTTTGAGGTGATGCAAGAAATATATTAACAGAATACTTATACTTCTATTCTTATACAGCAAATCCAAAACTATGGTATATCACCCCGCCCTTTGAAAACACAAATTTATCAAATGCCTTTTAGGGACTAATATCTCACCATCTGTGGTCTTTATTAGGATGAAGACTTCCCCCTCCTTATCACCTGGAATCATATCCCATTCCTTCCATCTTTAAATGTTCGCAGCGCAGAGGGTTATCAATCTGCACAGAGGAGAGACAGAGACATGAAGTGACACATGATTCAAAGACATAATTTTTAGTTGACGCTTATTAAAATTAATCAAGACAATGTTATTAGCCTAGTGTCTCTACATAAAACTGTAAACAGTAACAAGAAAAATAAAACATCAGCGCCGTCTGTTTTCCTCACAGCTGGAGCATTTAGGAGAACGACTGGCATTTTCCATTTCCACACCCATCACTCAGCGACACAAAGATGAATGGTTTGTGGACTCAGAGAGCCTCCACATTAGAGATAAAACCCTGTTAATTATTGAGCAGGCTCCTTAGACCTTTCCCTGACCTCGCAGACAGTCACACAGAAATAAATTAATAACTACTGCAGATCGCAAGCAACAGAGCAAGCTTTAACCTGGATCTGAATTTTATATTTATATAGAAAAATAAAAAGTCAAGCTTAAAAGTGCCCCAACAGCCAATAGTCACACACAAAGAAGAGTTGTTGGAGGAGTGGGAGATTTGGGGGGGAAAACTCAATATCGTGCACCTAATTTTATGGTGCGAATAGATTTTTAATACATTAGAAATGCAGTGCCATCTCACCTATCTGTCCCCCCAGCCCACCCCACCCAACCCCAGGGAGCAGTCGGGACAAAGACGAGGAAGGTTGAAAGGGAGAAGTCTGGCAATCTGTGTGTGTGGGTGTGGCTGGATGCGCGAGTGTGTGTTTTTATATAACCGGAGGCCATCCAGGAGCAGGTGCATGTGTCTTCGTGTGCGTCTGATAAGTGTCTCAGGCATCCCCTTCACTTATTCATGAGCAGAATAAGAAAGCGTAAGTAGTAAGAAAGAACCTCCACGTCCAGTGTGAGAGGATCTGCGTGCGAGTGGCCATTACAGTCCGTTAAACCGGCCACAATTCTGAGACAAAGGGGAGGAAGAAACCTCATAAAATATAAACATAAAACAAACACTTCTTGCGCCTCGTGTTTTATTGATTTTTGATTTGCTCGAGCTCTCAGATATAAGCGCTTTGATGCGACGCTGGATTCAGGGGTCGACACTTAGTACATGCATATGCTTTTAAACTGCCTCTTTTTCTAATCAGCATTTTTTTTGCATAGAACAAATCCATGTTTTATTTTTTACCGCTGTCTAAATCTAGACCACAATTAGAAAATAATGTTCAGGACACAAAGCCAAACACACAAAAATGTTTGACAGTGATTAAATTGTGCCAGACTGGATTATTTATGTCATATATTTGTTTACTAAAAGCAAACATTATTAACTCGTTAATTCCTGTGGCACAAAGCCTGGGAACAATTAAGGGCACATTCTCGCTGTCGCTCCAAGAAGGCGTCCTCACCTGCACTTTGACCTGCCAACATATTTATAGCCTACAGTGACCCCATCGTCATGGGAACTTCCTCTTGCCAACCAGCAATGAGCGTTCACTGCAAACTACCATGAGGTCAGAGTGGATGTCAGGGGTGTGTGAGAAAGATGAAGGAGAGAACAGAGGCACGAGAAATACAGCTGTGGCTGAAGTCGAGACCGGGAGGGTTCTCTTTAAAGGCCACGCAATGAGCTCATTTGTCTCACAACTACATGTAAACGGCCGCTCCTAAAATTAGAGGGGTCAGTCCAAAGACTCTTTCGGTTTCCCAGGAGCTTCATTTGGCAAAGTGATAACATTTCAACATATTTCTTAAGAAGTTCTAGATGTACTAAAATTGAAAGTGAAACATCTATTTCCACAGAAGCACACCACACACCACCGAGGCCCTTCAGAGGAGCAGAGGTGTGGTTTCTCTCACGCTGTTAACCAGCAGCCATCGACTGAGGCTGGCATGCAACATGTTCGCTCACGGGCCACGGTCCAACAAGCTACAGTATAAATAACCTCTGACAACTCATCACGCACTGGACTGAGCTGGTGGCAGAAATACTACGGAGTAAACGTTTACATGCAGGCAAATTTCTAAATAAACATGTGAGCGATTATGGAAACTCATTTTCTTTTACCTGTGACTGTTTGGGCATCTACCTGCCCCATGTCAGAACGGCATGTATTTACTGACCCTTATAAACATGGTCTTATCTGTGAACCTTTGTTCAAATCCCTCCTCTCCGTCCTGCCTGCTCTTTTTCTGTCCACGTTAATTAATCACTGAGCGAGTTCACTGTGCAAGTTCATTTCTAAGGATCTTAATGAGCCGTGACAGCCCACTGAACGAATGAGACCCCATAAATATGTGAGGTCAGCGGCGGGGGACAGTGTGGGGGACCTGGGCACAGAGCCACGGAGCACTGTCTCGCATTGTTATGTTCTTGTTGGTCAGCTGGCGTCTCGCCCCCCCACCCCCCCACCCTCAGCAGCATCTGTGGCTCCAGAGGGTACAGTACAGATAACAGCAGAGGGCCTGTGTGTGGCGTTCAGTGACCACCACCAGTGAGACTGACTCTTGAAATACAAACGGAGCGCAAAGAGTTGGGGTGACCCTCACAATGTCACCCCACAGTTATCGTCAGATCGTCCAGAAAAAACGAAGAAGAACAAAGTGAAGCGCCACACAAAAGGAACCCAGCGAGCAACAACAACTGCAGGTGAGACCAAAGCACCAATAGGCGAGCGCCTGCGGGTGCAAACCCAACACTCATCTTCAATCACTACACGCAAAATGCTTGCAAAACTTTCCTGTTTGGATTTTCCACACCTGTTAAGACCAAACACAGCACCCTATACCTGCGAGGTGCATTCACACCCTTTACGTCGCTTCAAATCCGCACATCCACATCAGCTGCTGGTTGTGTGTGTCCTACTTAGATGGTTAGATCACTGATAGCGCTAACATTATGAGAGGCAGATGTACACATATTTGGCCCTTCTCCATTTCCGTCGCCTTCCTTAGGGTCAATGGCCATTTCTCATACACACACACGCACACAGAGGGTCTCTTTCTCTGCCCCTCCGGTGGGTTGAAGGGGCTCTCTGTCTGCTGCAGGGGGGGGAATAGTGTCCCTTTCACGGCTGTGCTGAACGGACACAGGATGAAAGCCGCTTCCCTTGGAAAGAGAGTCCACACACACACACATCTACACGGGTTGAGAGACCAATCGCACTTTTCATGTGTGCGCACACCCACACGCTTTCACTCGGCCTGTTTTTATGACAGGATCCTTTCACCCGGGAAGACACTAACGCTGCCCCTGGGGAAAAGCAGGTGTTAAGTCTAGCTGCCTGCTCCAACACGACACGCACGACCTGAGAGCCGCTGTACGATCGATTGGCCTTCGCCTGTTGTAATCTGTTATTAACCACGTTTCAGTCCAGCACTGTCACTCGCGACACTACAGCAACGCAAATATGAATTCAAATACCTGATCAGAATGTTTTTTTCTTATTTATTTCAGAAAACGGTTGCATCTTCACATCTACTGGATTTGGAGCTGCCAGTTGTTGAGATTTTATTAAAGTAATTCAAGAAAAAACACATTACTATAATAACTAGGCTTGGAACGCAGCCTCTTTCAAAGTTGAGTAGGTTGATTTGATCCAACATTCAAGGGTTAGTGTGATAAATGTCATAGTTTGCGAAAAGGGTGAGTCCATGAACAAAACAACAATCCCAAGCAAGATCAAACATGTCTGTAATAACTGTCAGACAGAGAAAACATTACAATATCTGTCTACCTGATCTGCTGCAGGTGTGCTTTGTCCAACAGATCTGCCAATTTCTGATTAATAATACATCTAGATAATAATTAACATTTATATATAGTTTGACTTTCTACACCACGATGATGCCAGTCTCCACGTTTAATTGTACAATGCAGCTGGCTTCTCCGAAACTTCTTCCGACCTCCTGACCTTAACTAGGTGGGAAAAAACGCAGAGCGGCGATGCTGTGGAAATAAAACAGACTGGAACGATCTACAAGAGATTCCACAGGAGCAAAGATCAAAGAGCAGCGCGAAGGAAGCAGGGGGCAATCCGGCCTAATGAAACAGAGAGAGTGAAAGAGAGAAAAATGACTGACGGTAGCAGCTGAGTCCCAATTTAAGCAAGTGGCCCTAGAGTGCAGTAAAATATGACCACTTAATAAGCATGTCTGTTGTAAACCTAAGAGTGCACGTTTGAATATAGTTTGATGGGAATACATGGCCCTCACAACCTAACGGACCTCAAATAGCACATTTTAAACCAACCTCAAAATAGCACTATATGGTTACATTCAGATGCAGCTAAGAGAAAGGCAGAAAAGGATACTATGAGCGGGTGCTGCTTCTGCACTTTCATTATCTTGTGTGTGTGTGTGTGTGTGTGTGTGTAAGAAGGGGCGCGTTAAGTGGCCGGCGGTCAAGATTCGATGCTCAGCCTCTGCTGACAGTGTTGGACCACAACAGCGCGAACAGCTGCCAAAATATCCTGCCACAATTACAGACCTCGGTTCTTTGTGCTCCCGTGGGAGAGTCGGCCACTGCGATGGATGACATCGGTAGAAAACGGCAGGGAAAGAAAGATGACAAAACAAAAAGGTGATTGCGTCATGAAATAGCTCGGTGTAGGGATGTGCTCTCCCTACAGTCCAGTAGCTGCGCCCAAAGAGGACTTTCCCTCCTGTGGACCTGCTCTTTCTGTGCCAGGGGAGCACTGTTGTAATATTTTTTAACTATTTCAATAATCCAAATAGGAAATGGGTGTTTTGGCACAAAGACGATGCCACCACCATACCGATGGCACCGTGCCATACCAGCTGCACCACAGCCACCTGTACTGCTGCTATTTATTCCACAGCTGAGTAACTGAACCTGACTACTATTGTGTACATGCTAGCTACAGAGTATGTGAATTTGACTTCAGGCTCATGTAGAAAACCAGATGCTTTTGTTATCTTTCTGCAAATTAGATGACAAAATAAAGCTTTCACTGTAATTTCTCTTGAAAGTATTTTATTTCACTTGTATGATACAAGAGGTTGTTGTAGCCTTTATAAAAGGTTTTTATTGGCTGATTCAAGACACATAAAAATGTCTATTAAAAGTTAGACATGTTTTAGCTTTAGACAGAGCCCTAGTGTGGGGTCGCTCTAAGCTGGTTGCTTTAAGTCATCATCAAACTGCTGATCCGTGCGCTCAAACAAACCTGAAATGAACATCAACCAATCCGATCTCAATCAATTTACTCAGTAAACTGGACAAGAAGCGACTTTTGCGAACAGCAAACACACACACACACACACAGACGAGAACAGTTTCTCTGTGGCCAGTTTTTGGAGTTTGGAATTCAAACTGTCCTCAAGCCCGACTGAAGCGTCAGCGTCACAGGAGACGCGCTGGTCATTGTGCAGCAGAATGCAAAGGAGGTGGCAACGGGACGTGCATGCGTATTCATTTGTTTGAGGACGGTCTGCATATATTACCACCTACAGCCGCATCTCAGCACTCACGCACGCACACGCGCACGGACGCCTCTTCTTTCACAGCGCTCAATAGTCTGAGAAAGCCCTTTGTCGCCCCGCGTTGTCGTGACGACGTGCCTGGGTCGGGTGAATAGAGAGTGGAGGTCCGGCTCTCGCGGCCTGTGGGCATTTTAATCGGCTTGTCACACTGTCTGTGTCTTACACCACGCTCTCCTCTGTCCCCACTCGAAGGCCAGAGACGCCTCACATTTATTTATTTATTCTTTCTTTTTCACGAGCGTTCATTTTAGTCAAAGGTCTCTGGGAAACATCAAGTCAGATTTTCTGCAATATTATTGAATTACAGAGTGGAAAATGAAAAAAAAGTGGCATCGAAAGCCACAAGACCAATGGCAGTGAACCACAGTATTATTGCTAATAAGCCTGGGCGCAGGGCAGAGAATCTGGTCTGCTCTCTCCACGGTCTCCAGTTTAATAAATTTTATGCTTATGAAAGATGCAGCATGTCTTCTCCAAAGCACAGAACAAGCCTCAAGACCCCCCATCTATACCCCAGAGGACCTTACCGCTGGATGTTTTGAGTTTTGAAGCGCGATCTGAGGACATAGTTTCTTTTATTCATGAATGCGCTTGCAGCTCGTGACCCCTGGCGAACCTTTGACTCATAACATGCTAAGTGGAGCCAGTCCTGTGTCCCCCTTGCGTCTCGCCCTTCTCAGATTCTCTCTCTGTCTCAGCACTGTGCCTGGTATCTCAGGCGCCTATCTGGATGCTTCACATTTTCTAGATGTTTACTGAGGCATTCTTTGAGGCCGTTGTCCCCAGCAGCAGCGTTAAATCATTGCATTACTCCTTAAAAAAAAGCACCATGGACCAGTTTCCCGTTTTGGACCAGACCTTGTTTCTTTAAGAATAAACCAAAATTTTAAGTACACCTCCTGACATTTGCTATTAAATGTACAGTAGCTTCCTTTTCTTTCTAAAAGCCTCCTCTTCAGTCTCAATAATTGTAACATTAATTCACAATAACAATAATTCTTTCTTCTTCTTTAATTCTTTCTGTGGGGGCCAGAACCAAATGAGCCACCGACTGGTTCTAGTCTGTGTCCCAGCAGCTGGGAACCACTGCTTTAGAGAACCGCGGCCCTGATGTTACTTGCTCATGAAGGAGACCAAGACTGTCAGGGGAGAATTAATGGATTATTTTGCCACTATTTTGGCCAGCTGAAAAAGTTCCAAGCTGCAGCCTGAAGATAAACAAACTCTAGCTGCTCTAATGCTATTATATACCCTGCGATAAGAGGCAACATGCTCTACTGTGGTAGTATTTCCTATGTATTTCGAAGCGGAGCCGGTTGATACTTGCAGTCAGCACAGTTGGGAGCAGTGACCTGAGCTTGCAGCCCTATTTGCAGACTGATGAAAGAGCTGTTGTGGAGTCAGTGCTACTAACAGACTGTCTGCTCTGTCTAGCAAAAAAAAAATAAATAATTAAATCTCACTGTGGGAGTTTTTAACTGTTTGAGAGTTCCATGCCTAAATTTAAAAACAATTTATATTAGGATGAATACGTCAAGGAGTAAGACAGAAGAGTGCTTCTTCCCGTCTCCCTGCATCACTGCTCGCTACAGCGTGCATGCATGCAAATACTGCCTACTTTCATCCCCAGACATGTTTTATCTGCAGCCAGTGCACCCATGCAGACATAATCCCGCTGAATCCCTGAAAAAAAAAGGCACCGGTGACAAGCGTTCCTAATTCACATTTCATTCTGAATAACTCTTTACAGTCCTGCAGGGGTTTTCGCTCATGGGGTGGCTCCGGGTGGGTGCTTCCTCATCCCACTGCGGTCCTAGCAACGGCTGGTTAAACAGCTTTTGGGACATATTCACTGTCTGCAGTTTGATCCGTTTATTTTCGATTTTGTTAAACAACAGATTTAGTGCCATACTTCTGTGCTCTAGAATATGATGGTTGACGTTTTTAGGCATTTTCACAGACACGGTGTACACCGACAGACGTTCACACCCTTGTGTCATTAACAACAGCAAAATTTAAAAAAAGAAAGTGTTCGTCTTGGCTCCCTTCAAAGCTTTGTAACGCCATCTTTCAAGTGCCTGAACCACGCAGGCAACTAAATAAAGCTACAACTTTCTTTTGTACCACACAAACAGCTGAACACTACTGTACGTGAGCTAAATGAATACGGCGTGAATGGCCCCGACCACAATATTTTGACCAATTTCCTCTCCTTTCATGCAAAATGACATCAGCTCATTTAGCAGCCAAAACTCGTGGATTTGGAGAGAAGGCAGGTGGGGGGGGGGGGGGGGTTATTTCGGCCCTTCTGTCAACAAGCAGTATGACAGACAGCTTCATTAGAAACAAAAACGCCAACGCCCGCCCCCACCCCCCACCAGAGACACGCCTTTGCCCCTTGTCCCAGCTTCCTAGGAGTGGGACAGAGGGCAATCTGAGCTGGTCTTTTAGAGTGGGAGGTCTTCAATTGTTAAATGCTTAATAGACTGTGCTCTCTCCATCTTGCTCAGAAACACGCACACACACACACACACACACACACACACACCATATCCATACTTGCAGACTTTATCTGAATCACTGGCAGAAAATCAAAGATGATTGATGAGTGGAGTCCGGCTGTGTTGAAGGTCCGAGGTGTGCGATTGGGATCTAGGGACAAAGAATTCATTGCCAAAGGTTAAGCATCAAATAATACCCACAGAGACGATTCAAGATGTCATTAATCACACAAAGCCACTCTTTTCTTTCTCTTGTCATGTTCTTCCGTCACTGACCAACAATGTCATTGTGTTGGGAGAATCAGCTTTAGGAAAATCCACCTGGAAGCTGATGAAAATGCTTTCTGTGTCACACATTAAAGCACATGCCTCGGACATGTCCCACATTACAGGACGTCCATGCTGCTACTGCCAACAGTGTCTCTAATCCAGCGCATGCACGGCTACAGATCAGCAAACGTAGACAAATGCCAACCAAACTACTCCAGGAAGCATCGAGAGGTCTTTGTTCGAGAAGGGGCACAGGCATGGACCCAACACTAATATGGCTAATGGCTTAGGGAGCCCCACTGCTTCTTTAATTGAAGCTGGCTCTCTGACGGCCAGTGGGGAAGGAGAGGAACGAGCGAGATAAGAAACCGAAAAGGCGAGAGCTGGTACCGAGTAAGATTTAGGTCTGATGTTGGAAAGCAGCGAGGAGGTGTGAGGGGGGGTGCAGGAGATGTGTGTGTGTGTGTGTGTGTGTGAATGGGTCTACAAAAGAACTGGGCAGCCAATCAAGATTTCCCTGGAGGTCTCAAGGACACCTGGGATCATCAATGATTGATCAAACTAGAGGGTTTAACCAAGGGAGAGTTGGGGAAAAATGGGGACTGAAAGGCCAAGAAATACAAAAGGAGTGGAAAGAAAGAGACAGGCAGTGGCAAACTCGAACGGAGAAAGGAGAGGAATGCAAAGAGAAAAAAACAAAAATAAAAAAAATATATACAAAAGCCACATTGACCTCACTGTATCTAGACCCTTACTAAAGAGAGGCCGCTGTGGAAGCAAACATCCCCATCAAAGCCGAAGCGCTGCAGCTCTACAGAGACCCCGCTGGCTGCCCACATGGTTTTGACTGTGCTCAGATCAGCGAAAGACAAACAGAATCTCAACTCGATCCGCACGGACTGGACCGTAATGCTTAGGTACACACACACACTCACACGCACCGGCGCCTTTTCTGCGACATGCTGTACTGTACAGTTAGAATATCCAGCGAGTTAACTGCGTCGCCAGGGACTCGGCTCTGTGCGTAGCTTCATATGCATGTATCAGGCCGGAGACATGTCTGAGCAGCGTGACTGGCTGTCTGTTGGTAGCTGGGTTTTAAGTGTGGCAGATTGGCTCCGGGGGTGCCTGGCATTGTTGCAGAAGCTTTGAATAAAGACCTGAATGCACTCCCTATGTCAGGACTGCTGCTTGGAAATGCATTATTAATGAGAATAGCCTGACTGATGCTTGGGATTAATTACAGTAGCTCTGACAGTGGGCTTCCTGAAAGTGTGTGTGTGTGTGTGTGTGTGTGTGACTCGGCTGTGCATTGTCACCTGCGGCTGGTTTAAAGATTTGTTTTAATTGTTCATGTGCATCGACACCAGGGCAGCTGTCTGATGCAGCACTGCAACACAAGCATGTGTTAAAGTCCTCTTGGTGAAAACTTTTTTTATGGTTTACACAATTGTTTTATTGTATTTATGAGTAATAAGCTATGTCCAAACCCACAATAATAATAATAATAATAATAGGTACAAAGAGAGAGAAAACCAAGAGCTGTTTGTCATCTTTTTATGGGATTTGTTTAGTTTTGTCTATTTACTATTATTCAAAGTGATAAATCACAGCCCACGTGAATCCAGCTGTCATTCAGTTGAGATGCCTGCGCTACTATTTTTCTTGCTATTCTTGCTGAAATTAGGGATCTCAACAATACGTGAGGGGGGTGGGGGGGTGATCACCATGTGAATGTGGCAGATCCTCCACCCCTCCTCATTCATCATCCCAACGCACATATGCACACGTAAATGCTCGTTCTCACTCTTGTTGGCTTCAATTAGTGAGCCTAACATCTGACACCGGGCCACAAGAGTCTCTATTGATTGGCTGAAGCTATAGAAATGCTTGTGTCAAGGGCAACTGGGGTCAAACTGTGCACCCTGGCCCTGGAAAAAAAAAGGATGCAAAGAATGACAGGAGGGAGGGACAGGAGGAGACAGACGGACATGACCTATCAGGACATGCCTGTGTATGAAAAGCAAAAGAGGGAAATCCATTTAGAGGCTACGGTGTCTGTGTGGACGGGGTAGACGATAACCGGCTTTGTGAAAACCAGTTAGAATTTTGTAAATTGACCATTAATCCTGTTACTAGATTTAGATTTAGCTTTAATGTAGGTTGGTGAAGGGTTAAAGGTAACGTTTCCTTGAGCCCGGGATCAACTGTAGACAGTGTGTGCGTGCGTGTGAGAGCCTGGTAGACAGTGATTCGGCAGCTGGACAAACAGTCTTGATCCAGCTACTTTACAACTAATGGAGACCACTGACTGGCCTGGAGCACACACCCACACTCGCACACCCAATAACAACAGGTTCTGGTCTGTTTCTCATACTGCTGCCATGTGAAAGCACAATGTTACAACAATAAGCCCGGTGCAGAGCTTCTGGGCTGAACTTGGTGGGAGGTATCGTTTGTGTCCACCCAATAACAACAGAATGGGGGAGGACCCCACCTGGAGATGGACACACAGTGAGCATCTACCATCTGTCTATCACCAAGGACACTATGTCTTCAAGTTCAGTAAATTAAATGTCTCTATGGCAATGAACTTGGGGCTTGCCTGGCTCTGCCCAAAAGAAAAAAAAAAACACCTCAACAAAGTCAAGGCTGTGGACTGAAAGCGTGTCTCTGTCTCCAAACAAGTTAAAACACAGAAGAAAACCTGGAGAGAACTAGAACAAAAACGAATACATGATATCAGCCTTGTCAGAATCACACTTGTCATTGTTTTGAAAATGGCTAATGACCGAGAAAACTGCCACACCACCACACTGTCATGTCTTCGCTCTTGTTCTCTTGGCAAAATTTTGCAAACGGTCCAAATGCTTGATTAATCCATCCGTTGATTGACAGAAAAAAAAATATCTGCAGTCACTTTCCAATCATTTTTAGCCTAAACTCCCCAAACAATGATTTGTTGTTGCTCTCTGTTTAATACTGGCGTAAATCAGAAACACTTCAGTTTTTGATTGTCGATGAGACAGAACAAGCAAATGAAGTGTTCAGACTCTAGAAAACTGTGACAGAGACTAAACAATTGCTCAATTCATTGAAAAAAAAAAAGAAACTCATTATTCAGTAATGAAATTCACCAGTTTTGCAAAACCACTTATCTACAGCAGCAACTATCTAATCTCCTCCACTTGCTAGTGGAGATTATTCAAAGTCAGGGAGTCTCTAAAAAATTAGGTGAATAAATAACTGGCTTCCTTTAATATTAATATGTTTTCGCAAAAATTGCTCGGTTAACATTTTCGAAAAACAATTCCCAGGAATTCTAAAAGGGTTTTAACCGAGACATGAATCATTAAAACCATTTCCACAGAGTTTCTAGGCTGTCTGCTGTGTGTTAATCATTTTTGTCTGATGCGACTGAGCAGACGTTTTCATTGTGGCTCGCTGCCAACTCGATTACAGAAATAAGGCAGACTTTACGACTGCTGTGGTCAAACCGGTCAAACAAACCATCGTAATGATTTCCTGCTCGTTCCTCCGCAGCTGCTGAATTTGAAGCGAATGCGCACAAAATCAACTCTGCTCACAGGCCAAGGTCCTTTATTGCAGTACAGTATATCATACCCATCGGTGCAAAACAGTAATGGAGTGAGCAGTAGCTCACAAATAGTTTGGTATAGTTTGTCAGCTCAGTCAGTTCCTGTGAGTTGGGCCGTTTTCCCAAAGGGGCACCACGGTAATGAGTAATCTTTATTTCTGTTTCAGACATATTGAAGACTAATAGATGGGTTATGTAACTTTATTCCCTGACATTGTATTAAAACATTTCATTGAGTCTTTGGTTAAAATGTATTTTGACTCTCACATCCAGCGTAGATGTAGCGGAAAGTACCTTCACGTTGATTTAACAGGCTTTTAAATGAACTAGAAGCCAGTTTTATCTGTCTTAGACAGCGGGTGGACTTCATACTGGGTGGCCGGCAAACTCACCCTGGAGGTTTAACAGTTTAATCTTCAACCTTATTACTTTCCCTCAGTTTTTCATTAATCAGTGGGGGGGCTAAGAGGATTTTACTACTTAAAAGTCTGAAGTACCAAGTGATCTTATTCCACAGGGTAAACACAACAAGAATCCACAAGAATCCAGGAAACCTTCCAGAAGAAAAGCATTAACTCAATCCGGTTGCAAACAGAATAAAAGAAATAGGAAATAAAGTTGATAGTTTAAGATTAAATCCAACTCTATTATATCCAAGCCCGTACGTGCTAAATAGTCCTTTCAATATCAGCAACTAGTTAACACGCACAAAGTAAACGTAGACATCATGGTTTGTCAATAATCAATGGGCTAATTAAGAGTCTGGACAGATGCGGCCCTGCAGGGGCAGACTGTCGGGTTTTTTTTCATCCCCTTCTCTAATGTAGCCTAAGGGGATTTAACACATCCTGTATCTACCGGGAACTAAACTGACACTTTGAAAATCCCCCCCGTCACTGCCGATGAACCGGAGTGTCAGATGGATTCCTGTGTGGCACTAAAGCCCAGGCAGACAGTAAGGAAAACAAAGCTGACCTAGCAATAGCTCGCGCACCTGCCTCCGTGTGTACAAACAAGCGATCGCAAATCCGTTCGCTCAGCTGACAGCAGAGTAAAGCCACTCAACCGGGTCTGTTTCCTCAATCAATTTCCAGAACCAAAGCTTATTGATCATTCACTGACTCCTCTTGATTCTCATTGTTAGAAGCAGTCAATGATTTAAGCCCCATCTAAGAAAACATCAACAGTGTCAAACAGTCAAGAGGCAGTGGGTGTGACACTGCATTAATGGCAGTTGCTAGCGCCACCGAAGCCAACGCTCCTGGACAAATGCAGAGGCATTCCTTCAAGGCAGAGACTGCTCCACCTGTGAGTCTTCTGGATTACTTGCATAGCTCTACTGGGTCCAAACGCAACTGTCCAGGGGCCTTGCGGCTGGGTGTCAGAACGAGGGTTTGTGTTTCTGGCAACTGACGGACTGTCTCCAGAAGCCTGGGCGGCGTGAAATCAAATGCAGACCGAACTGAAGCTGGGTTGTGAACCGACTGTACAAAACACCTACAGGTTGTAGGTCTGTACCGAACAGAGAGGGTTAGGCCCCGAGGCGTGGTATAGAAAAGGGGCAGCTGGGGGGTTGAAGGGTTTGTCTCAAGCTTGGCTGACGCTCTCCAGGGAGCTGGTATAAGGGGTTGGGGGCTGGTGGCATGGCACATACACAACTGGGCTGTGTCAGAACAATAACAACCACACCCTCTGGGTTCAACATGGCACCACTTCTTTTGACCTATTGTAAGAAGATTACGTCGTAGAAAAGGATTACATTACTGAGGGTTAATCTCCACCATATTGTCCTATCGGCTGCTGGCGTATGGCATCAAAACACTGACTAATCAAGTTGATGGGATCACGTGTTGTGCAGAAATTAGGATATTGCTACAGTACAAACAGAAATGTGAGCAAGATGCGAACTGCTTAAAAACTGCTTAAAAGGACAGAAGGACTGCTCCAGATGAGCAGACTGAAGACCTTTTGATGAGGGTGGTAATGAATTTAAACAGGATCTTTATCTATCTTTCCTAAGCTTTGCAGGAAATAATGAGTACAGGATTCCCCGACGTGGGAACACACCTGGGAGTCTGTTCCCAATCTTTTTTGTGTCTACCATTTGTGTCTTTTACCAGACGGTCACAGTTCCTTAAAAACACAAACAAGACAACAACAAAAAAAAGGAAAAGCGACTGTTTTTCATTTTTTCCTACCATAAAAAAGGCACAAATCACATAAATAAATACATTTACTTCCACTTTTGCCTCAGGAGGAGGCTGCAGACAAAAAGAGACAACGTGCAGACAGACCAAACAGTGAGTCATTCAGAAATACTTCAGCAGCTTCCCGATCATGAACGCTGCCAAACGCTGGCCAACCAGGAACAAACCCTGCCTTCAGACACCACCCCCCCATCAATGTGCTGCCTTAACTAAGTTCATTACTCAGGTTGAATTCATGAAAATACCTTCTGTTAACTGTGGCGAAAGCTGGATCCAAAGACACCAGGACTACTTCAAATGACAGAAGTCTACTCATCCCGAACGTCTGTTTTAAAGCGTGCATGGTCAATAGGACGAGAGGATGCAGGGGATTATTGTTTAAGTACAGTGGAAAGGAACCGCTGCCAACAAAAAGCAGTATTTACCAAGCTGACAATCTGATCATCAGCCAAGTTCCCTCGAGGGCTTAACGAGTCCTGGGATTGGGTCTATGCAGACGATAGCAACGTATCTCAACCAGAGTCAACCGTCTGTGAAGAGTTTAGACTGCGATGGTGACAACCTTGAGGAGAGTCTTGATGGTGCACAGGAGAAAAAAATCTTGGGTTTGAGGATTCACACCATGCTGTTCACTTTCCTCATCCCCAGCAAATGCTCTGACCCGAGCGCAACACAAACCCAGCCCATGGACGCTCACACACCCACTCAGAAGAATGTACCATAAGGAACCACCAGCTGTTGCAGTGACTGATACGGGCAACGCCTAGAAAACTATCATCCAAATCTGACGAGCACATTCTTTCTGCCCTTCTGTCTCATGCGCAGGATCAGCATGTTTACACTCGCCATGATGTACAGGGGTTAGGCCGTTACATGTGATGACATCACATCAGACTCATCCAACCAGTCGTTTATTAGCGAGGCGGGAGACTTTCAAGACTCACTTATGATCTCATCCCAGACAGCTCATGACTACGCAACACACAGCTGATGTCCGTAGGACCAAACTGCTAAAAATACCTCTCACGTCGTACTGTAGTATGTGACACCTTAGACGTACAGACGAGATGGTCTGCTCGGCATCTCATTTCAAAACCATTAACACTCCCCTCCGTCTATATTGTTTCCGCTCATTTCCAGCTCTCCCACCGCTGGAAGGCAAACTACGGAGACACACAGCGTGCCCGACACTTGACACCTATAAATCATAAGGACCCCATCCTTGTTCCTGACATGGCTGTCAGTCTCACTTTTATCGCTCACAGAAGACGGGCGTTTTCAGCTGTGGAGCATCGCTTTTCAACGACCAGCTGCAAGCTGAAGTGGCCTTCGACCCATTCCGCGGTGATTCCAAGAGGTTTGAGGTCCGGATAGTAACCCAGCCACTTCCTGTATGCCACCTAATGAGAATAATCGCCCCACTGTTTCATTTCAAAAGCTCCACTTGGAGAAATGGCAACGGTCCTGTCAGTATTTTCAACCAGAAGATTTGTGGTTACATGGATTCAGATCACTGGCCTTCAGTGAGCTGGTCAGACATAATGAATTCAATTCATGTAAAATTAGTAAATAAACCAATTTAAAGTAAATATTTGTAAAACATGTTGCAACTTATATTTTGTGGGCTGTGCAGTATAAATTACTGTATAGACTGAATACACAGCTGTGGTAGTTCTGCACTGCATACTGCTTCACTAACTGGCCACTTTATTAGGTCGACCTGTACAGCCCAATTCAATCCCACACAGCTGAAACCCTGACGCCGACACCTTCTGATAAAGCCATAACCATGCGCACTTTTACTCATCCGCCCCGCAGTCAAGTGTGGGTAACATGATATGCTGCCTCAGGAGCCGACCAGTCACCAAGCAGATGGCCTGCTACTCGAAAACGCCTGGATGCTGGGTCCCCCGAGCAACAGAGAAAACGAGGAGATCGAGGTTCAAGGCTGGGCTATGCAACCAAAAGGAACATTACAAAGCTTATTTATGATAAATGGTCTATAAACTATCTGAATATTTGGATGGAAAATTATATTTGGAGAGGTTGTGAGTTTAGTCGGCTTCTGGGCTGTTTGTCGTGATAAAATCTGACAGCTGTTACTGAGTGAAACCGGCTGCTGGACTAAACTCCATCTTCCTTTTTTAGTCATTTCAACAAACTCGTGAGCACACCTCACAGCGAGGAGCGTTCTGACTTCGAATTCAACAGGCATTGTTGTGCTGTAGGGGTGGGGGGTCAAGGCCTTGTCTACTGTCTGAACAACGGCAATCCTGGCACGTGACTGTCTCTGACCACTCACTCCCTCTGATCCAGAAGCTTTTCAGCTAGGAAGCCTGAACAGGTTGGGATACTACAGCGAATAAGGAAAGATGCCCAACTCCTTTCTCATAACGCAACATAAGCCTTTTAAACACAGACTGTCCATCATCAGTCTCCATACAAACAACCGCAACTGCTGTCCTCATAAGCAGATCGTTTCTGTTTACTAAATGAGGCGACTAACAGGCCTCTGTGTGTGTCCAACTGTTCTGTCGCAGGTGAACAAGGTATTTGACATGTGGCTCACACGCACATTCCTGTATCAGCTGACAAAAGAGTGCGTGAAGTCCGTGTCTGTGTGGCCACTAGCGTGTAGGAGCCTTGGAGTGAGTGAACCAGCCATGTGAAGTATCATATTAAGTAAAAATCAGGTACTGAAAATATGTTTGTGAAATGTTCTCCACCCTCCTGAAAGCAGAACTTGACGTCTGTCCATCTAAGGAACAACCTGATCTGTTAATGGAACAATACGCATCCAATAGTTGCTATGATTGTTAAACGGGGGAGTTTGTTTAGTTTTTGTTTGTTTGTTTGTTTGTTTTAATTTAAACAAACTGTGGACTTGAACTTTCCTGGTAAGTCCGCGTAAGTGTGTGAATCATCCGTCCACGAGCGAAACAGCTTCACATACACGCTAGGAAGAAAGAACACCTAACCTGATGGGGTCCGGTTCTACTCCACCAGTCCGTCGGTTTCCCCTCAGACGCCCCAGGAAAGCAACTAGAACCAAAGTCCGGGTCCGGAAAGTGTGCACGTCTGAGCCCGAAGGCGGTCTCCGTCGTTCGCTCGGCCGCGGAGGACGCAGAGAACAAACAGGTCTCCGCGTCTGAGAGGACTCAGCGACGCGCAGCGGACCAGGCGGCTGCCCAACCGCGCTGTAGTTCGACAGGAAATGGTCGGCTTGGCCTTCAAAATAAAGTCACAAACCAACACGGAAAAGAAAGAGTCGTGGAGTGAACGTGTTTTGTTCTAGTGGGTTTTATTTTGTATTCAACTTTTTTTTCACAGCACAATTACTGGTGTCGGAGCTCTTGGACACAATCGGGCCTTAAAAATATTTTGTCCAATCACTTCTTTTCTTTATCAACTCAGCTCGAACATGATGGTTTTATTTTGAAAATGCTCTTCGGACCTGTTGTTCGCTTTCCTGCGCACTTGACGCTGGGCTTTAACTTCGCACAGTCAGCGGCATTCTGGATTCAGCTAGATTGGTTCAGGCATAAAAGATGAAACAGTATGAGAGCAGTAATAATGTTTGAGCAAATCATGCTAAGGCCCGTGTTGGTGAGAAAGACTTTCTCTACTGGCTCCAGCTTGGCATCACTTCAGGATACAAAGGAACAATGACTGAACGGACAGGACTGTCCTCCTGGACCGGGCCTGGAGATGACGCGCGTCTGCCCTCTGCCGGTCAGTTAAGGAAGTCTCGCAAAGGCAGTTTCCATTTATAAATACCTGTACTTAAAAAAACAAACAAACAATGACCACATTATCATACGCATCTGTAAGGTCTGAGGCAATTCGCCAACTCCTCAGGATTTTATGATATCTGTGTTTAATGACACTTATCTATTACACGCTTTACTGCTCTCAGAATAATACGACACTTCTACTGTAACTACGACCTGAAAACCTTTAAATAATCTGGAATTTTGCAACAAAGTCACCAAAAACTCTAGACCCTCAAACGCAGCATGACAGGAAATGTCTGGCGAAGCACCTCCCCGTGTTTAAACTGCCATTTGTTATCAGTTTTTATGATAAAGGAGACCAAGTAAACACAACTGTTTGACTAAGGTCTGTCCTTACAAATGTCGGTGACCTCATCTTAATGCAATTTACAAGTCTGGGGCGAAGGAAGAAAGCAGAAAATCTTCCTCCAGGCATTTAAGTGCCAGTGCCGAACAACAGGTCTTTAAATTTAAGGCTCGCACTCTTCTGATCTGACAAATTGTTCCTTAAAACATCTGGAACACTTCCGTCCCTGCGGTACGATTTCAGATAACCCAGCCGACCGTGACGCATTCAAATGCCCTGCATCCTCATTTCTACAGGGCGCAGTTATGTCACATCACCATTATCCAACGGGGAGATGTTGATGTTAAGCCCAGCACATGCGCCGGCGTGTCTGCTGACAAATGTAGGGCGTGTGACGGCGTAGATCCTCATGTGACGGGGGGGTCGGGGGGGCAGGCTGCAGAGACGCGGGGGGCGTTTCCTTGCGCCCGCCGCTGCCAGATCCCGCTCACCTGTCGCTCCATGGAAGTCGTCCCCATAAGACCACGACCGGACGTCGAAACAAAACCGCCAGCATGGAGTCTCCGCTGAAGGACTCCCCCGTCAGACCGGGCTTTCACCGACAGGAGATCCAGAAAACGACGTGGGACGTCCCGAAGAGGTACACGAGTCTGCAAGCGATCGGGTCCGGAGCGTACGGGACAGTTTGGTGAGTTTACGCACGGGTCCAGGTTGTCGGTGGGTCGGTAGTTGAATTGTTTCAATATCTGAAAAAATAAATAAGTAAAAAAAAACTACATATCACCCTGCATTTAGTAGCGATTAAGCTCC
This sequence comes from Macropodus opercularis, assembly GCA_030770545.1. Classification (NCBI taxonomy): domain Eukaryota; kingdom Metazoa; phylum Chordata; class Actinopteri; order Anabantiformes; family Osphronemidae; genus Macropodus; species Macropodus opercularis. The sequence goes on along the minus strand of CM061095.1, from coordinate 6,775,107 downwards.
ATTAGGATTAACCGACGTGCAACCGTGGTAAACACGGCCCCGTGTATTGGCTTGTGATAAGGCGTAGTGGTGTAACGTCTTGGTTAAAGGTCGAACGTTCCTTCCTGTGTCCACAGTCACAAGCGGTGCATCACAAGTGATTTTCTATAGACTATGCGTCTACGTTCCACCCAGGGTTTGTTCCTAGAGGCCTGGGTTATTCCAGCGTCTGCTTACAGGAGCACTATTGTCCCCCTGAGGCAATAAGCGAGTCAGTGCAGGTCCTCCCATACGACAGGAATCTCCTTCACCTCCAGCACAGAGCACCCCTGCTTGACTGAAAAAAAAAATCCACTTCAAGCTCAACTGCCGCTTTATATATTTGCTAAAAGTAGATAAAAGTAATAAACAAGTAAATATCAACACGACACATAGTTGAGCTTTTTCAGGGAAAGCACGACTGTATGTAAAGACTCTAGGTTGCATGAATGCGTCATGTAGAGTAACACAAACCTATTCATGGAATACATTTTGTCTTATTTACTTTTTAGCTCTGCCATTGATCAGAATACTAAGGAGAAGGTGGCCATCAAGAAGCTGTATCGGCCTTTCCAGTCGCTCATCCACGCTAAACGGGCCTACAGGGAACTCAGGCTGCTCCGTTACATACAGCATGAAAATGTAAGGACTGGTAAAGTAAAGTAGGCATTAATGGAACTGAAGTGTCTTTTTAGCTTAAGGCTTGATGGACCAGCCCGGAGGACTGAGAGCTCCGCAGTCACAGAAACCCTGGTGCTCAAAACATAACCGTTAATCCAGGCTGTCCAGCAACACGTGACCTTTGACCCGAAATAGACATCTTGTGTTTTAAAGCACACAGATATTACATGTTTATAGCGATACAATTTTTTTGTCGTGTTCTTCCTTAAAGGTGATTTGCCTCCTTGACGTCTTCACACCTGACTCCACGCTGGAGAAATTCCAGACCTTGTGAGTTGGGCGTCGGGAGCCGCATTCTTCTGCTACTTGTCACAGCTTGTTGAGACCCTGAGTGCATAGGTGCATGTGTGAACTGTTCAAGCCGGGATGTGAATTTGTGTTTCTTTTAGTTTGCGCAGCTCCTTCAACATAGCAACGAGATCCTCTGATATGTTTTACGTCCCCTACCCCCTGTGTGCCTGGATTAATTAGACGTGTTGTCTCCCTCTGTTCATACCTCTGCTGTAGTTATATGGTGATGCCCTTCATAGCCCAGGATCTGGGTCACATCATGAAGAAGCGAAGACTGACTGACCGCATCATCACATACCTGTTCTACCAGCTTCTAAGAGGCCTCAAGGTCCGTGTTCAAGTTTTGTTTCCTCAGCTGTCACATTGCATTTTATGGTTACTGTAAACGCCAAGAGGCATTTGAGACCAATGCGTCACGTATACTGTAAAACTACAAAGTGCTTTGATTTCACATAAGCACGTGCATGAAGTTTGAAACTGAAATCTGTGGGGAAAAAAAATATATACTCTGCGTTTGAGAAAGTGCTGAAATTGTTCCAAGGCATAGTTGAATATTATGCATACAGAGAAGTTTGAACTTTCATAAACTGACCTGAAGATTATAGCTGAAGCAGAACTTCTACACTATGTCAACAGTAAGTGATTAAAGTGTGTGTACTGTAAACTGCAGTCAAACACACCACACCGCGTTCGTCGTCAAGGTCCAGAACTGGCAGAAATAATTCTAATGCCTTGTCTGTTTTAGTGAGTGTATCATCCATTTCCAGAACGATCCACACATCCACATTCTCCACCACCTCCATAGGAATCCACAGGAATTCTCAGCTCAGAGAGCAGATAAGCTGCCGACTCCAGAGACAGTAACCCCAAAAAAAAAGAAAAAGCCTTGGGAGGTGATGGAAAGACATTCTAGTGTCAGAAGCCTGGAATCTCACCCCTGTTATCATTTCACTGCCGCCTCAGCATGTTAGCTCAGGAGGTCGAGCCTTTAAAGTGATGAAGCTGAAGTTCACGTAGGCACAGACCAGGAACCAACGCGAAAGCGGGTAATGACTGAATGCCTACATCCCTTCGTGCCTTCCAGCTCTCTGTTCAGTAACTATTGGTGGCTCTGAGTCACCCGTTTACCCAGCGATGGTTCTCCCAAAGCGCGTGGCTTCACCTGCTCTACGAAACGAAGCGTTATTACGCATGGACAGTGTATTAATGTGGTTTTATGTGAGGTCTAACGTACGTTCTCCTTCTTTACAGTATATCCATTCAGCGGGGATCATTCACCGGGTTGGTACTTAAACACTTATTATTCAGCAGTTGTTAGCTACTTCTACAACATTGCTGTAATAATTTGATGGTTTATTTACTACAATCCTCTTAAGGAACCTCATGTGCTTTGATTTTAGGATCTGAAGCCCGGTAACCTTGCTGTGAATGAGAACTGTGAATTAAAGGTTCAAACATTTTTACTAAACATATTTAAATGTTTTTCTTTAAACACATGAGCCTTTCTTGTGTTTGTTATCTACAATTCTTCTTATTATTAATATTATTTTTATTAATCTGGAATAATGAACCAAACTATTGCTGCTCTCAGATCTTGGACTTTGGCTTGGCAAGACAGACAGAGAGTGAAATGACTGGCTATGTTGTGACGCGCTGGTACAGAGCGCCAGAGATCATATTCAACTGGATGCACTACAGTCAGACAGGTAATAATATCAGCTTCCTTTAATACAAACGCATTATATCACAAACTCCTGCCGTAGCCTGTGCCACGACAGAGCAGAGCGGTTTGTTATTAAAGTTCTTCTCAACTCCTCCACAGTGGACGTCTGGTCAGCCGCCTGCATCCTGGCTGAGATGATTACTGGCCATGTGCTTTTCCCAGGACATGACAGCATCCTCGCGCACGTCGCCCACTGTATTATAATGAAACTGACTGTGAAGCGGCCAAAAATGTTGCAAGTCAGTCAAGTGCTGTTTATGAAACTTCCTTAACCAGCCCTTTTCAGGTATCGATCAGCTAAAGAAGATCCTCACCGTGACGGGAACACCAAGCTCCTCTCTGGTTCAGAAGATGCAGAGTAAAGATGTGAGTCCTGTACACTAAGTGGGAATTTGGCCTGTGTTTGTCATTTGTGTGATGTTTTTTTTTTCCTGTATCCTAATAATTCTTATGTCTAGGCACAGACGTATGTGCAAGGACTTCCTCCACAAAGGAAGAAAAACTTCAAGGAAGTGTTTCCATCCATGGATGGAAAAGGTGGCCTAACTATAAAGCTTTAATTTAAAATTTGTACAGTAATTCTTTCCGCCCTCACCCATGAAATGCAGAACTGACAGATGCTTAATGCTTCCAGCTGTGGATCTGCTGGAGGGGATGTTACTACTGGATCCGGAAAAGCGCTTGACGGCTAAGCAGGGGCTGTCCCACCCCTTCCTGGCGGAATACCACGACCCGGACAGCGAGCCAGACTCTCAGACTTACGATGACTCTTTTGAGAATCTAGAGCTTGATGTTGCAGAGTGGAAGAGTGAGTAGCTTAAAAATGACCAAGCGCTTGAAATAGTTCTTTCTTTCTTTTGACTCTGGATGAACGAAAATGCTTTCTTTCACATCCCCCCAGGTCTTATCCACATGGAGATCATGACCTTCGATCCAGATGATCCCAGTAAAACAGCCGTGTAGGATGCCGTGACGTGCTGGCAGCTCCCACAGTTTGGTTTTAATACATACTGTACACAAACAGTAAAGGTCAATAGAAATAATACAAAACAACATTTTCAAAATATCTTTAATGTGTATCTATTTGTCTGCAATATTATATTTGTTCATTAACTATTCATCAGCCATCTCGAGGGAAAAAAAACAAAAGGCATTGCATACAGTATCCTATGTTATGGTTCTCATCATTCTTTTTGATGTTACATGTCCACTTTACCTTAATAAATGTTATCATAGCCTTGTCAGTCTGTTCTAAGATCACGTTAACTTGTCCATGCATCCAGATGAGCCAACAGCAGCCTCCATACAGCCTGGTATTTACATTTATTTATTTACATGCCAAAAGACCAAAAAAAAAGGCGTATGCGTGTACTTTCTTGTAGTGCTGGAGTTGTACAGGGGACAGCGTGAGCATCAGCCCTGTGTTGAAGCCAACTTGGTCCACTGTCTGTTAGTGTTTCACAACAACCAATAGAGTAAAAACAAAGACTGACACACAATCAGTCCAACGTGTTGTTGCACTTTTCCATTTCTCGGCCATCCTCTAGCTTCCCCTGCAAAGCAGAACCAGGTGTGAAGCATTAGCGTCTCACTGACACAAACGGCAACAACCACACATGACGCTAACTCACCGTTACTTGTGACGTCCAGGTAGATGGTGTTGATGGGCTCGGTGTGTAGATTAGTTCTTGATTTGTGGAGGACACGACACTCATATGTTCCGCTGTCGCTACTTGTCACATGATTCAGATTCAGAGACACGTCTCCATCCTTCATCTCTTTGTCCTTCAGCTCCACACGGTTCATAAAAGATTGATCCTGATTTTCCAAATCAATCTGTTTATCCCGGTACATGAACACATAAAGTTGCTGGTGCTCAGATTTGCTCCACTCCAGAACTCTCATTTTGCTGTCTTTGGGACCTTGACATGGCAGCGTGACGTTGTCCCCAAAGCGAGCTGAGATACATCTCTTAGTTGTACTTTCAGTACATTTAAGTGTGATGGAACATCCCAACGCTGAAAGAGAAGGTAAAGGCAGGTTTAGGGTTGATGCTCTGTGGTTCAGCGTTCAAGGGTTTGCTGATAAAGAAATGCACCTATTTAACATAACATTAGATTTTGTGTTGGTGCAGTACAGCCCTGACCCGTCGACACCAAAACATTACCAGCAGATCCTGGTAAGCCAGTGTTATCCGCTGACTAACTGTACTGAAGTTGTACATGAGCTGCTCACCTGAGAATCCAGCCGACAGTAACATCAAGCAGAGCGACAGAGACTACACTTCAGCCATCTGAAACGTTGGTTAGTGCGTCCGACCGTCAGAACGTTTCAAATACGTTGTGAATCTGGAGCAAAACACAGCGAGCGGGAACAAGCAGGGGGAAAACCGAGGGAGTGGTTTATGTTGGAACCTTGTTAAAGCTGCCAAACAAATACAAACAAATATTTTACACATGTTCTAACACATACAGCAGATTTTTCCTGACACCTAGTGAAAACTAGTGAAACTAGAATAAAGCGTTTAGGCAGATTATTCTCACTTTAAACAAATGCTGGAGGAAGGCGCAGATGCAGTTTAAGTACAAAGGCTGAAGACACATCTTTGTTGATGAATGATAGCTGCATCCTGTAGTGTTCAAGGGGAACGGTTGATGCCACGTTCATATTCAGAACAGCTAATTCTGAAACCATCTCATTCACCTCATTTTAATGCTGATAGGAAGCTAATATCTTCTGTGCGGTTTGAACAATGACTCGTAGCCCGGACGTGTCAGAGCACGTTTGTGTCTTCTTGTTCGTCCCGGTTGTGATTCAAGGTGCAATGCTTGGATCGGGTTAGCGGATGTTTATCGCAACTGGCTTCTTCACTGTGATGTGTGCTGAGGGTTTAGGATCTTGTTCTTGGATTGAATCTAAGCAAGCTGTAAACATATTTCTTTTTATTGAATAATTACCTTTTATTCACACATGAGGAACAAGGCATTTAAAATAATACTGAGTTTCTCTAAAAACACACAATGAATGGGTTCATATTCAACCTGATACTGGTCTATAGTTCTTACTGTAGTACAATCATATACTGTATGAATACAAACTACTTATAGAATAATCATTTTAATTACACATGAAACCTAATAAATTGTTGGTTTTTTTTCCAGTGGATGGTAACTTTTTTGATTGCACTTAAAGAGACAACCAGTACAACTGGTTCATATTTTTTGTCTATGGAAGATTATTTACAAACAATTATTGCTTCTCCAGCAATAAGTACACAGCACAAGTTCAAATCCTGTGCTAATAGTGCACATTATGAAATTATTCGTACATGGAAAACATCTGTACATCTACAGTAAATTACAAGGCACTTTACCAAATCTGATAAATCATAGTTTTTATCTTTAATACACAGTTATCAGACTCATGCTGGGAAGATATTCCAGCCCTCAGATCCTGACATGAACAGTTCATAGACCAATGAGGAGTTGGGGCCATTTTGAAAGGCCAGAAGTCAGTTGTTGCGAATCAGATGTAATGAACTGGTTTGAATTCAGGTATTGTTCCCTGACCGAGCTACAACGTCGGTGTCTGGAACATCCCCAACACCAGAGGGCAGCATCAGCTCATTGTGAAGATTGTCTGGGGCTGACATAGAGATTCACGATATCTTTGTCAAGAAAACTGGAAATAAAAATGCTCTTGCTTGCACTGTATAAAGACGTGAGTGATGCAAAAACAATAAACAAGTGCAAAAGAACTGTGAAGTGTAAAAACACAGACTTAAGGATAAATGTTAGGTTGACTTGGATGTGCCCTCAAATCAAAATAAACCAACAGGCAGGAGTTTTTAATGTCATGCTGGTTAATGACTCTGATCTCTAAAAGCCAATTCACAAGCTAATTATTCCTGTATTACATTGTTTGCTGTCTTTGTACAGGCTGGCGATGAATATTATGAATAGTCGTGTTGGTAATTTGACAAACGGACAAATAATATGTCAACATTTGGTTTAATAGGAATGAAACGCTGTCCAGACATTCATGGTCGTGTCGCGTGTTCCGATTTCCCCAACACAACGTTGAGCAAGTATCTACTACTGCATCGGCAGTAGTTAGTTAGTAGCAGCTTGCTGCCGCGCCCGTCAGCGTGTTCATGCTTTGACATGTTGCATTCATCTCATTTTTTTTTGGCAGAAATTGAAGACATACCACAGGTTTACAGTCTTTGATGACCACAGCATTTGCCAACGATGTTGGTTGAACCAGCCAGTTTGTCATCTATATGTCTGTTACTCACCGTGGGAAACACGGTCGCAGCTAATAAAGACCTGGCATCATATTTGTGACTAATTCTGCCTTCTGTATGTCACAGATGATTTGAACAGACAAGGTGTAACTTTATGTCTTCTGCCATCTGCTGCTAGGGTTTTCCATCTGTGTGCCAGTCATTAACCTTGATCTCATGTATGTGAAGCATTGCTCATATTTAAATATTTAAAAGATTTACTTTTAAATTATATATAATCTCGCAAAAATGCCCCAAAGAAACGGAGGTATCGTCAGACTCAGAGCTGTGTGGCTGCAGTGTTCAGTTGCTGGTCCAACCATCCTGCCTGTGCTCTGTTGCTGATTGTTTTGTTGTTGTGTTGTTTTCTCTCTTCTCTATCCATTCACCCCAACTGGTCAAGGTAGAGCCTGGGTCTGCTGGAGGTTTTCTTCCTCTCTACAGAGGGAGTTTTTAAAATGTAGAGTTTATTGATTGGCTCTTGGGTCTAGTTGTATTAGGTCTTACTTGTAAAGTGCCTTGAGATAACTGATGTTGTGAATTGGCGCTATATAAATAAAGTTGAATTGAACTGAATTGAAGTTTAGGGAAATATATTTACAAATGTGCAATGTAAGGAACTAAGAGTAGGTGGTTTGACGATTAACACACATTATTTACATTTGAGGAATCAGCAAGACGAAACATGGATGGGTATGAACACAGATTTATTCCAGATAACTCGGTGGTACAAATTCACAATAAATCTGGTTTTCCCAGTCAGCCTTTAACCATGTTTACCTACTGAGAGTGAAATGGAAATGAAAGTGATTCAAAACAAGCTCATTTTCTCTCAAGTGAAGAAAAGAAAAGGAGGATCCCAAACGTCAGTGTGAAAGTGTGTGAGTGTGTGGCTGCTTTCGATGTCAAAATGCGCACGTTGACAAAAATGTGACTCAAAGGTAGAGAAACTGCAGGAAAGAGGAGGCGTGGGTGGGGCGTCGAGCGCGGCATCCGCACCTCTTTCTGAGCAAATCTAAAGAAGCTGTCGTCATTTTGTGTGCAGCAGTTGTTGCCCCCGTAAGGATTCTCTGTCATGACACTACAAGTTTGATCTTGTCTATGTGACAGCAAATCCAGCAACACAAAGCCAGCCAGGCTGACTGATCAAAGGAAGAGAGGACTGACTCATATCTTGGTTGCTCTTTGTTTTCGGTTTAATAATCTCTCTGTCTCGACTTGTACTTCTTCTCTCTGTAGATATTGTTGGTGGCTGCCAAACAGAGCGCTTACGTGAATATGGCTTCTGTTGTGTTAGTAGAGAGGTGGTGGGCTTTAGAAGGACTTTAGGAGTGGGGCAAAAGGAAGAGGTCAGCGTGAGAAAGGAACAAGGCTAGTGGTGGTTATTAAAAGCGGCGCTGTTGAGTTGAGTAGGAGCTTCTTGAACTGATGCTGCTTCCACCTCCATATCCGCCGCCACCACCGCTGCTGCTGCCGCCGCCATAACCTCCGCCATAGCCTCCGCCGAAGCCGAAGCCTCCGCCGAAGCCAGCACCACCGCCACCACCGCCTCCACCGCCAGCACCAAAACCGTAGCCGCCTCCTGAGCCGCCGCCGCCGCCACCTGGGGAGAACAGTCAACCAGATGTTATTACGAAGGACTACTAAAGTTCATCTCAACCAAGTTTTACTTCAGTTCAGTTTTACATTTTATATGGGTTTTAAAGACTGCTTATACGATACATACCGCCGGAGCTTGAGCTCTGTATGTGGACTGTTGCGTTCGAACCAGCAGATATTCTGTAACAAAACACATAAATGAGCCGCTGATGTTCCACACTCATTTTCTTCTGAGTCCAAAATGTTGAAGGTTTTACCTGGATTCCTCTCCTTCCAGCAGCTTCTTGTAGGTGGCGATCTCAATGTCCAGAGCCAGCTTGACGTTCATGAGCTCCTGGTATTCGCGGACCTGTTTGGCCATGTCCTGCTTGGCTCTCTGCAGGGCGTCCTCGAGATCCTTGATGCGGAGTTTGGCGTCCTTCACCGCCAGCTCACCACGCTCCTCAGCCTCTGCAATCTGGGCCTCCAGGTTGGCACGCTGGGAGAAGAGTTTTAAAAGTGTGAGTGAGTCTGTGGATTATTAAACCTGTCATGTGCGGCATTGATCCTCTATATTGGTGCCAAAACTTCTTCCCATATTATATCTTCAGATGTCAAAGCTGTCCTACCTGGGCCTTGACTGCCTCAATCTCATTCTGGAGGCGGCTAATCATGCGGTTGAGCTCAGCAATCTCGTTCTTGGTGTTGCGAAGTTCATCTCCAGCCTGGCCTGCACTGCTCTGCATCTCTTGGTACTGACAGGAAGACATTAGAAATAGTTAAGACCTATTCAACGTGCGTGTTTCACATTGGATTTGCAGTAGAGGCTTTTTCTCCTTGGTACGTACCTTAGCCTCGTACCATGACTCGGCTTCAGCGCGGGTGCGGTTGGCAATGTCCTCGTACTGAGCCTTGACTTCAGCCACGATGGCGTCCATGTCCAGGTTGCGGCTGTTGTCCATGGAAACAATGACTGAGGTGTCCTTGATCTGTCCCTGGAGCTCTGACAGTTCCTGCACAAGCCACACGTGTCATGTTAAAATATCAAATGAAACCAAAGACCTGGAACTGTATCGCTGATTAGTGGTTCATTTCCTTACTGCTTCATAGATAGATCTGAGGAAGTTGATCTCATCCTGCAGCGCATCAGCCTTTGCCTCCAGCTCAACTTTGTTCATGTAGGCACCATCCACATCCTGTAAGAATAGAAGAAGGCCGTTGGTGACTGATCAGAGCAAACGTTATCATGTATTGTTAGTGATATGCTGGGGCCAGTTGGACAGCTAACCTTTTTGAGGAGCACAAACTCATTCTCCACAGTGGCGCGCTTGTTGATTTCATCTTCATATCTGACACAAAGAAAAGGTGCAAGAATTTAGCTTATAGGACAATAAATATGATGTAAACAAAGCTGCTCCTCTGCTCTGGTTGTCACTCACTTGTTCTTGAAGTCCTCCACCAGTCCCTGCATGTTTTTCAGCTCTCCCTCCAGCTTGACCTTCTCATTGCCGAGCCCATCCAGCTGTCTGCGCAGGTTGGCGATGTAGGCCTCGAACATGGCGTCGATGTTGGAGCGGGTGGTGGTCTGGTCCTGCAGCAGGCTCCACTTGGTCTCCAGCATTTTGTTCTGCTGCTCCAGGAAGCGCACCTGAAAGGCGAAAGCATTTCCAGGTTCAGATCAGCTGGAGAATAAAATTCCTTCGAATATCAATGTGTGCAAAACAAAACTATTTACCAATAGTCCATCTGTAATATTGCCAGAATAACAGGACTGAATCTGTTTGCACTTCTTGTGTGTTTTCTTTGTTTCACTTTTAATCATGTGAGCCGATGAGCCACACCCGTGTGTAACTTTCTCACACCAGTACTGGCAGCTGCTCTATTGAAATGCCCACAGGCGAGGAACGCTCTCAGTAAAATGCACCGTGGACGCGTTTGCAAAGTGAAGATTTGCAGCACTTGCTCTGATGAGCTTATTATTAGAGGTCATGTGAAGCGTAAAGCGACATCAGACTGGCAGCTTTAATCTCAAAGCCCCGGCCCGCCTCCATTTTGGGGTGTGCTTTATATTAACTTTAAATTTATATTAAGTTTTAAAGTGCCACACCTCAACCAAGCTCGTCGCCTTAAGCCGCTAATGTTACCGCTCCCTCGCCTCCAGCGTTCATACTTTCATTGAGTGAACCTGCCTTCCTCAACCCTTCATAATTAACGGTACATATCTGAAGCTGTGAACTATTTGCCTGTTTGCTCTGTCTCTTAGAAAATTTACAACGTTGAGTAAATAGTCCATTCCTGTTTTTCAGGAATGTTTTTCTGCCGCTACCGTGTAAGATGCAGACGCTGCTTAGCCGCACGTTATTTATTTTTGAGTATGTTAGAGGTTGACTTTAAATACACAGGCTTGGGTCAGCTCACCCGTGTGAGGACAGGTGAGGTGTGGTATGTACACACAGCAGAAAAGCTAAGTGAGCGTTTTCTCACACAGGGTGTGGTTTCCTTGTATTTCGTCTGGGTCCCATCCTCTTCCTGATGCTTTAAACGGTGCATGATGGCTTAGAAAACGCTAAATATGACATAATTCCTAATTAAAGAGAATAAACAATAGACCTGAACCTAATGCACCTTTGAAACATTAGCTCTCTTTCTGCAGCACCACTGAAGGTTTGTATGCATCTGCTGCCATGGAAATGGGAGTTAACTTGATACCTTCTTTCCTTCACACACACACACACACACGAGTCACCAGATACGACCACTCTAATGTTTCCTGCCTCTCACTCCACCGTGGCAGCTGGCAGGAGGTCGCTTGCAGTCACACACATGGTAAAGCAGCACAAGTCTGCTTTCTGTTTCCGTGCAGAGGTTTGCAGATGCACGGTATTGATTTGAAAACACTGCAGTGCCTACTGTTGCAGTTGCGTTAGTATAAATTTGTAATTATAGTAATATAGAGTTTGCTTGCTCAACTACATATAGCTAAACAATTAACGTGTTGTCTGGATCAGTTACTGTGTAATATTTAATGAGCCCAGGTGGCCCTTTATAGAAACTCTTCTCACCCAGTGCCTCCATGATCTACTGCTAACGTTTCTTATTTTATTCTGTTCTACTACTTTGACTCAAAGTACAGATTCTGAATGTAAATCTAATGCATGTTCTAGTAAGGAACAGAAGTGACACACTCACCTTGTCAATGAATGAGGCGAAGCGGTTGTTCAGAGTCTTGATCTGTTCTTTTTCTTGAGTACGGACAGTCTGGATGTTGGGGTCGATATCAATTTGAAGAGGGGCCAGCAGGCTTGAGTTGACTTGGACATTGGTAATTGGTGCGATGAAACCTCCTCCTCCTGCACCACCAAAGCCAGAACCTCCACCAAAACCACCAGACCCAGCACCTCCGCCATAACCTCCACTAAAACCATAACCAGAACCGGCACTAAAGCCATAACCAGCACCTCCACCAAAACCACCACCACCACCACCACCAAAACCACCACCTCCACCACTGCCATAAGCAGAACCAAGTCCAATACCAGCACTTGACCTAATCCTTGAGCCACCACCAAGACTCGAAGAGGTAATAGCAGATTTTGAAGAGAATGACTGTCTACCCCCTCGACTGAAACTACCTCCACCACCGCCACCGCCACCGCCGACATAACTACTTCCACTGAAAGAGGTCTTAGTCCTAATACTCATGGCTGGTTTAGTTTCTTCTAAAACAGAAGAAAGAAAAAGAGGAGCAGAGAGGAGAGAAGTTCAGTCGAGCAGTGGAGCCCACTAAGAGGAGAGCCAAGTCCCTCTAAGTGTCTTCTCTTGGTCCGTGATGGACTTTTATCTGCCTGTGAAGGAGGTCCAAACAGCTCCGCCTCCCGTGCCCCACCCCTCCGCGCCTCCTCCAGTTACCTGGACGGGGCACAAAGCATGCAGGTAGATGTGTTTGGAGCAGCTCAGCTCGTCGGACAGGTAACAGAGTCACACATGAAAAGCGATCGGGCTCGACACACCCAAGCGCTCACAGAGGAATGGCATCAGGGCCTCGGGGGACAAGGGAGAAAGAGTTTTATAAAAAAAAGGCAGTTTTACTTCATTAGCTGGGGGCTTTCTCTGTGACAGTGATTTGCAAAACACATCTGTAATTAATTATGCTTCACACACCTTTTCATAAATAATAAGGTATAAAAAACAGTACAACAACAATCTTTGATGCAATAAAACAATTCAGAGGCCTAATAATCATCACTGTTCAGTTTAATGAAAACTATTTGGCTGATTCCCACAAATTAAAGAGCTAATAATCAATTTGATAATGACTGACTTTGCAGAACAGAAGTGCGGGACAGAGAAAGTACAACTAGGTAGTTTATCTCCACCACCCTGTCATGATGTGTTCAGTCCTGCACCCTGCGGTTGCCTGAGGGCACCGTACAAACTACCTCACGTAGTCGTGCCCGCGTTCAGTGAGCGTTGCTTTTTAAATTTAGTTTAAATTCGTTTCGACATTTACGTAATTTATTGCAGCTTTGCACTTGCTGAATTTATTCACCTTCAGAAATGTAATTTACAACTTGGCTCCCCATTCCAGGAACGTCAGCCCGCTGTTAAGAAGACGGACGCCGGCATTCTTGTTCTGACATAACTGGAACAGCAGATGCCTGTTGAAACCCATCTTAGCTCCGACATAGGTGTTGGCTCCTTCGTCTCTGCGCTATAGTAGCATCTAAATGAGCTGTGGGGCAAAACTGAGACACACCCTCAAAGAAAATACCAGCATTTCACTCTCACTTCTAGCATTTCCAAGAGCTGTGCTCATATGTAACATGCACTTGTTCACATGTTTACACTTTGCATTTGCTTACACTTCAACACATACTAAGAATTGTTCACGACTGTGACTACGACTAGACATAATTACAGCAGGCAGATTGTTTTTTTATGTGCATTTCACTGCAGTTTGTATCAGTTAGACCAATCAAGCGAGCAGGATTTTGCAAAATTCTAGTAAATTTGCACCAGGATAAAGAACAAATGAACACACAAAGTAATGCAAAAGCATGTTAGACCAAATGGGAGGTGATTAGCCAAAGCATGAACGAGGAGTGAAGCAGCATTTCAGTAAGTATCTACGTTTGAAAGGGAAAAGATGATAAGAAATGCAGAAAAAGTGTCTCCTTGTATATTTTCAACAGTAGAATCAATTGAGCCTAATCCTTATCCAGTACTGTAGTTATAGTCCATGTAACATAGGACGCTTAGTCATACGTTGTATGTTAAAGCGTTTCTAATCACAACCATAATAGATATATTGTGTTTATAGTAATGTGATGTCTTTGTGCCAATGGAGAACAGAAAAAAGCAACTCAGACTGGATCCAGATCAGAGTCTGGTGGTACAGCAAACTACAGTGAGTCCTATCAGAGCGTTGCAGCAGTATTTTATTTAAGTTAGGGGTAAAATGAATAGATCACCTTCATGCATAAACAAACTTTAAGTGTTGTTACTGGTAGGGAACTTGTTTTTTCAGCCACACCTTAGCTATTGCTGCCGGGATTTTCAAACTAAAACTCTTAAGCTCATGCTGATATATAACAGATGACTGGTCTGATCTGGTTTGTGGAGCGATTAATAAGACAAACAGAGCGGATTCGCGAGAAACTGAACCGAACCGAAACCCTGCAGCTCGCCTGCAAGGGAGCTGGAGGCCTGAAAATGTTGCACGGCGAGCCAACACGGAGGGCCAAGGTTGTGTCACAGAGCAATACTGTATCAACACATGTAAATCAAGCGATCACCTGTCTGTGCGCACATTATAACGTGTATACAGACTCACAACCCTGCAGTAATTACGGTGCGTCGTGCAAAAACGAGACCTCGCACTATAAATGATTAACCTTTCTAGAAAAAGTGACAGCACCTATAACAAAAACACACATTTATTACTGAAATGACAGGTTTTTAGCTTTTCCTTAAAGGCAGTGACACCCAGAAATCTGGTGCAGGACTGTATCTGATCTCTTGCGATATGAAAGGTGGCAAATCAGTCTTTCTTGTCGGCACATGTAGAGGAATGTTCACGAGATCCTTTTTTTTGTGAGAACCAACCTTGAGAGCTTACTCTACTGAAACTTGGCAAGCGGGATTGCTGTGAGAAGAGCAATTAAGTAGGAATGACCGGACTGTGATGTGCGTTACGTGTTATGTTCGAGTGCAGATGGGAGATCATTTGTACAATGTTTTACATCTATGACGTTGAAATGTTTATGACATATGGTTGTAAATTGATGCTTTGTGGATTCAGTTTCATGTACATGTGGTAAAAATCTGTAATTGTCTTGAAATTTGGCAGAAAATTTTGTAAGTGCAGCAGTGATGATATGCATCGGATGCCTGAACTACAGTGCGGCTAATATCGCCATAACAACAACATCTGGACAACAATGTGATCAGCAACGCTTGATTGGTCAGCGATTACAGTTAGATGGCAGATGATAACGGAGGGTCTGCATTTTCTGCAAAAAGCTTCAACAAATAACTGGAGATAAACTCACTGAGGCTCAGTTCTTAATTTATATTGTTCAATTGGTGGAGTTTTTTTATTTTTTTTTTGTGGGGATATGTTAGCTTACAGTGATCGATTTGCCTCCTCTAGGTGATGAGCAGCCACATACCCCAAAACTGGTTGCACACGCTGTAACATGCATGTTTACGCCACCAAGAGCTTTTTGTTCCAAAAAAAAGAGTCAAAGATTAAATGTGTGAAAGCAGAATGTTTTCATTTGAAAGCAGAACCAGCAGAACCAAGCTCCTGCGGTAATATTTCATTTTCACCTCCATCGTTTTGAACCAAATTCATAAATCTGAGCCCACTTATCAATGAATGTGATCAAGGTGTCGTGCTGCCTTCATGTGCACACAGATGCGCGGCCTTTTTCATATACACACGTGTGCTAAGTTAACCTGGTTCTACAAAGGGAGTGTTAGTGGTCTGGGTTCATCGAGCCAGAGGGGAATTCTATCACTTTGTGTCAGGAGGAGAATATAATTGTTGCCACACCTTTAGACAAATTTGGAAAGCTTCGCTATGAGACAGTGCCTTGTGTGCAACGCTCCCTCCATGTACGACACGTAACCATTTGGTTCTGATTCACTGAGACAAAACCAGATGTGCTCAGTGACCTACACTGACAGATACATAAACGCACCTGTAAACGTGCTTTTTATGAATTGGCACGCGTGGACTTCATAAGACTTCACACACAAATTACAGCTGAAACACTGAAAACCTTTATTTGATAATGATGAGAGTGCACAAAACACCCAGCGCGTTTAGTGTTGTAACATACAGTATGTCAGTACTCTGAGAACGGGCCATTCGCTCGGCTACACCTTCGGCAACCACACCCAGAGAGGCAATAGCCAGAGGCCGAACTGGCACCGCGGAGGCATTGCTGCACCAGAAGATGGATGTGCAGAACAAGCACCTTACATGTTTCTGTGGCGCGTTCACCGAGAGAGCAAAAGCTAAAGTAGTTCTAGGTTCATGTTTGTATGTTTGTGTGCTTGTACATTCTTTTGCGTCGTGTATAATTTCGTTCCCACTCCTGTATGTGTGTGTGTGTGTGTGTGTGTGAAGGGTGCAGCAACAACTGTTAATCAAACCTGCAAAGATGAGCCGCACCCCCTGCAACAATCCCTGCACGTTGGGCGTAAACTGTTAGACAAAGATAACGTGGAAAAAACAGCGGAAAACAGCTTTAACCTTGAAGCAGCCGCGTACTGTACGCCGGCACACGTTGTTTGCGTAAATATGTTATCAAGATGCAAGACACGGTTTTGACTTCATTGGAAATCATTTTCTTTTAGATCGGTGGTTTGCAGGTTTCACAGATATTAGGATTCTGTGGAACTCACACTAAATCAATCAGGCATCAAACGGCCTCGTCTGAAACACACAAGCCTTTGAACAGTTTGCTACAAACATTTAGCAAAAATTGTTCTGTTCAGTTTTGCATTGTCCATTTTCAGTCTCACAGAAAAGTACGACTATACGAATAAAATCACACTGTGGGAATCAAACTAGAGCGAAAGGAACCAGATGAGATAGAGCAGTAATGAATGTTTTAGGATAGAAATAAGAATTCATTCTTTTTGAATCCTTCTTGTAATCAACTCATTTCACTGACAGTCATGTTGATACTTACAGGTGTTTTTTCAGGGCATTATTACCAGACCACCCATCGCTAACCAGTGTTATGGTACAGATGACAGAAACCCTCCATGGTTACTAGGTAGCACCTGGTCCCTGTGAGGTGTCCAAGCTCATCTTATGCAATCTGGGTTTATCTGATGTGACTTTGCTTTACATCTTGTCTCCATTTATTTGAAAGAGGGACTATTTCTTTAACGGCGCCAGGGCTAACTAGCAGATAATTGCAGACACCTTTAAAAGCCTTCTCTTTGTTTTGGTGATTTTCTTCATTAACTCAGCCTGTTTCTCTGTCTGTGCACGAATTTGGTTTCAAATCAATATTTGAAATGCATTTTGTTTTTCTTTTTTTTTTAAGTTTTGCCCATATTTTATTGACAATAGAACATAGATAACATGTTTAAACTAAGAAATCATAGACTTTTATCGAGTAAATAGGCTCATTTCAAATTTGATGCCTGCTATACAGGTCTCAAAATAGTTAATAGACATCTGAACATCGAGGTTATGAGTTTCTGGAGTTTTGCAAAACCTTCACAATTCGACGTTGAGGAACATTGTTTTTAAAGTATACCACAGACATCCAAGTCACCTTAATTAGTTACTAGATGTTCTCCCAACTGAATTTTTTCAAAATGTCCTGCTTTCTCAGCCCTTTGTTGCCCCCGCCCCAACTATTTTGAGACCTTTAGCAGGCAACAAATTTGAAATGAGCCTATTTACTTGATAAAAGTGTACAATTACTTAGTTTAAACAATTGTTATGTTACCTATGTGTCAGATCGCCCCAACTTTTCCTGAATTCAGGTTGCACCGTATTTATTTTCATGGTTTTCATGTATTTAGTAGGAGCTTTGGGATGGAAATGAAACGGCAGCACCAACTGAGAAAATGAATATTATCCATCTTCCACACTTGTCACAAGCCTGGGACACACCTGGTGAGTTGTCGTGTGTGTGTTTCATATTGTGACTTGACGCTCCAGGTGAGCTCAACTGCTCATTTTTGTCATGCATATGTGACTGACGTGTACCTGTGAGATGATGGACTGTGACTTAGCGGCCGACTCTCCGAGCGTGAAACAGCTTGCAAGATTTCAGCTGCGCTAACGTAAATTTTCGCCAGCTGCATAATCCTACGAAGCAGGCTGCCCCGGGGCCGTGCTTCACCCGTGAGAGAGAATTCAGGTTTGAAATATTCCTATGTACTGTAGAAACAGTTATTGTTGTTGTTTTTTTTTTATTATCATGCTTGGGTTGCATTTATCAGTGCAACAGAATGTTTTGTTTGCCGTAATTCTAGGCTGTCACCCTGACACTCCCTGAAACTGCGATTGATGTGACATTTCGTCAGCGTACGCGCAGACAAAGTCACAGATGAGGCCTTTCCGCGCGTTCGCTTCATTAAAGGGCGCATCCACTAAAAAGTCTAACGGGACTGAGGTGGAGAAACTTGCTGAATGGACTTCTCCCTGGATGATAAAGATGGATGTCATTAGGACTCGTGGAGAAGGTCGATGGTGTGCACCTGCAGGACGACCAGACCTTCAGCACCTGAGCCTTTGAGCAGCATCTCACAAACACAGGTCTCCACACAAACACCGCGTCAAGCGTCCAATCAAAGAGTCCTTGTCTATTATGTCACGTTTCACTTAAGTCACTACAAGGCTCCTTAAAATGTAGTGTACGCATAGAATACATCAATGTTATAATCTATGTAGTAAACCCAAGAAATTCCCATTTAGGCACAGTACAATTGTATATTGGTATTGTATCTACCTCTGCTTCAAACGGGTTCAACCATGTAAGAAACATCTAAAAATTGTCAGTGTTGGAATATTAACGTTGGAATAAAAATATTATTGAAATTCTGAAAAGTGCGACCATCCTCAACAACCATGACGATGTGAAACTAAAGCTAATTGTTTTTCCCTTTGCATACAAAGTTGTAATGGTTACACAATTACAAGTGCTTTCAATTAAAAAAAAATTAAACATTTGCTCAACAAGTTGTATCTGTTCCCTTTGTTCCATATGAAATCAATTAAATGTGGAATTGGCCCCAAGGCTGCTCACACTTCATAAATGTTGTCAACACCAACTGACTTTGTTCTTTTGTTTGCTGCTGTTGGCTGACTTTGGGTCAGAAAAATGCAATTAACTGCTAATATTGGCTTTTTTAGGCAAGGCAGCATTCACAATGAAAGCCATGTCACACGGGCCCCACCCTGCCCAACCTTCACAGAAACTCCCAGGGCTTCTGCAGAGAAAGCGAAAGTGCAGCCGGCTTTATCGTACGATATAGTTTCCATAAACTTTCATTATTGGGAAAATGTTAAACATTTGTTAGAACAAATCCTTGAATGATATAAGCAGATAAAATATGATACCAGCCTGGAAATGACACAAAGATACAACATAAAGATTGTGATGCTGCGCACACTGAGGAGCCAATTTTATTCTGTTTTTTTACGTATATGGCGGCATCTCAGCACATGACATTTAATGCTGGCATTTTCCTCTGCATGTTGGTGGTTTACTGATTTATGGTCAGTCTGGATTTCTGCTTTTTTTTTGTGCCAGCTAAAGGTAAATGTTTGGGCCAACTATCATAAATCAACGCCAACCACCTCTAGGTAAAACCACACCTCCAAGCATATCTGAAATAAACATCTTTTATCAAATTTCACTTTAATCTAGCCCTTTCTAATGAAATTCATCTAAACAGCAAGCAAGGCCAACGTTAAGCATCACGTTGTGGGGCAACGAACTTACTGAATGAATTAAACGTCACATTTATCAATGGGATATAAGAGCCACTGATCACTCCACCAGACTTTCTGCAGCCAGGTGTTTTGGTCCATATTTAACGGTATTTAACAATGTTTTGCACTTGAATGTATTCTGTAGAGTTGCCATGGCGACGGCTCCACGACAACCTGCTGCTTCGCTCACCCCACATTCACGGTGAGCCGTAGTATGCATCCGTTATTATTGGTTTATGTCACCACACCCTCTCACACCCATACACACATACACCTACTAACAAGCACCGACATTGCACACTCTGACTACTCTGCATGAAATGCCGTTCCCTTTAAAAAGAAGGCAAACATTAATGGTGGTTGAGGATGAACTTTTCATGTGATTTACTGCAATTAAATGCTCTGAGATCATCGATTCTCTCATTCTTAGATTCTTTTGCTTCTTGTTCTGCTCCTCTGCCTGCAGACAGGCTCTGACAAGAACTAAATCTACCTGTAACCCCTCTGAGAAGCCTGGGCCTTTTTTTTTTTTTTCTTCCCTCACTGCTAGTTAAGTCTGCCTTCTTTCATGCTCGGTGAGTTGCGCTGCCTCCTTGCCTCGACCTGCTTTCTGCTGGCATCGTTGAAAACAAGCCTTGCCTACAGGCACCGATCATAAAATAAAAGCACAAGGTGTAATCAGTGCGTTGGGTGAGCCTGACTGAAAAGGACAATGAACGCACTGAGATGCCTCATTCGGTCCCCACAGCTGAGAAGCCATGCGGCCCTACGTCGCAAACGATTTTCAGATTAATTCATCTATCATCTACTCATTTTTACACCTAGGTTTGAGTGACAGTGAAGCTGGAACCTGTCCAAGTCTATAGGAGAGAAGAAAGGCAGTTCCCCTGGAGACACATTATATAACGCAGCTGGAGAAAAAAAAATGCAGCCGCTCGTACTGTCACTGATAAGAATCTGAGGCTGAGGCTCAGGTGAAGTATGTCAAAAAAACTAAATGTTGAGGTGAGTGAGTAAGTACAGTCCCCACCCCAAGTTTTTCTAAGCTCCAATGGTTCGGGCCTAAACATCAACAAATGCTTCTATTATGTACAGTGAGCTCATCACCTAAACTAAACAGAGGTTCTAACACATAAAGTTTTTGCTAAACTAAACTATGAAGTAGAAAGATGACGCAATAATGCACACACTGCCTTAGGGGATCTGCTTTTACTTAATACTCAACGCAAGTGACAAGTGGTAAACTGTGAACCTGGGGCAGATGGAAACCAAGCCTTTGCTCAGTCAGGAGGATGGAACAGGATTATCATGAACCAGAAAGGACGTCAACTCCACAACTTCCACAAAACATGACCTTCGTGCATAAAACTGGAGCAGCCGTGTTCCTCGACAGAAGTTAGTAAGAGAGAGATGAGCTACGGGAAGGAAAACAACGTTAAAAAGGGAGCAGAGCAAGTAGAAGATAGACCCGGGGTCAAAGGTCACCTGTCAGTCACGAAGAAAGCAGCAGGTTCTTTCCTGTTCAGTGTTGTTAAATGCCAAATTAAATCCAACTTAACTACTATTCAAAATGATTAACAACTAATACTTTGATACTTTGACTTACTATTAATTTAAACTAAATAAAAATTTAACTTGTATTTTCACTAAATACGTGGCTTTTGTAATTAAACAGCATTTTAAATGCAAGACCTGTGCCACAGCATTTGTCCTCTGCAGTATTTTTCTCACGGCATGTAAGTCCAAACTTTAAGCAAGCAAGACAGGAGACTGAGGAAATCTCACAAAACACTTCCCCGTTTCTGATTGAACATGTGGGAGATAAGGTTTGAAATTAGCTGAGCAACAAATACAAACAACAAAAGTCATATCTGAACGCGGCATCACGCCAGCCTTGCATTGCTAATATTAACATATTCAGTCTAAATCATAAACAAAAAATATACTGTAGGTCTAGTCTTCTAGTCTAACGTTCCCTCCAGTGCATCGAGGGGAAAAATACCCAACATTAATACTATTCTGGTGCAATTGTACATCGTGGAGTTGTAAACGCTTGTGCCATAATGCTTCGCTTGTTGCCAGAGCCTGTGCAAAGATCTGCAAATCTGTGCATGTTGACAGAGCAGCTGTCACAGGATGATTCACTCATGCCGTGAAAGAAGAACAGACAAACGCTTTCTCCTCCCTTCTTCATACTTCATCCACCCTTTGTGCCCATGAATTATTATGAATCAGACGTTTTTTCGGGCATCAGACCGTGGCACTGGGCGGCACCGCTCCATCTCATTTGACCTTTTTATTGTAATTGTAATTTTGGGGGGTACATTTTTTTGACCCACAGCCACTTTGACACATACGTAAAAACGTCAAAATGTTCATTAAACGTCCAACTCACTATTCACCAAAGTGCTGCTAAGCCTTTAAACACAATACCGCCTCCTTGTGGTAAATCTTAAGGTGAACGCCAGCTCAAGTTGCAACATGCTGAAAATTTAAGTCCAACTGCTCCACCCTCCTTGATTCTCTCCATCAAACGTGGAACTAGCTGCAGAGACTATATTATATAATTAATTGTACGGCTGCTGATGTGAGACGGGGCTTTTTTTGTTTTTCCTCCTACGTTATTTTACTCCGTGGACTTGAGTTGAGAAGCTGCAGGGGGGACGATGGGAGACAGCACATCGAGGTCAGCTATGCCGAGTAAGAGACGCACGGACACACTAACACTCAAAGGTGAAAAACTGCATGCATGTGTGTATTAGGGTCTCTAGTCTTACTGGTGGCTGGTTACGTGTGTGCTGCACATTTGCAGAATAGGTTAGTACTGTTAGTATTTGTCAGTTTCTGTTGGAGTTGGTATTATTTTTTTACGGCTTTAATACGGAAGGAAACTTTAGTCGAAACCCAAGCAGACACATCAGCAGCCCTCATACACACACACACAGCAAACGCTCATCCTGACCTGCAGTGTAATACCTGCAGTTTAAATGGTGCGTTGTCTCCCCCTGGTGGCCAGATTAGGGAAGTGTTCATTTTATATTCCCTACATTCACTCTTGCCTGTGCGTCAGCACAGATTTTACGTTGACTGCTGGCCACGTACGGATGAAAATGTGCCAGCCTCCCTTCCATTCGTACGGCAGCCATCAACCCATGTGGGAAGGCACAGAACATACATGGCCAGTAGCCCTGCTGCAGAGGGAACCACATTGAAAATGATTCGTTTGTTTACCTGATGTGAATTTAACTTATAATGACTGATCAGCGAAGTTAGAAGTAGAGGATCCAGTTCATGGTTAGTTCAACATATAGAGAGAACAGCTGTTAACATCTGTTTGCACCTGGTTTTAAGTTTCTTCCATATTTATACATATATAGTTGTATTTGTATTTATCTACAGTAATGAAAAATGGAAAATAAGCATTGTAGTGTTTACTAATTTATATATTCTAACTTTATGAATGTGAATATATTCTTCCAGTCTCCGTTCCCAACGCGCTTCGACTGTCGAGCTACAGTAAAATACACAAATGCTGTTTGTCAGTAAACACGTTTTTATTTGGTTCGGTAGCAAAAAAAAAACAGCACCTCAGGACAACAGTATGACGTGGGCAGCCTCCTAAGGGGTCGAACAGTTTCAGTTACAGGACACGCACAGGGAAGACATGCACTACCTACTGCAGCAGGCGACTTGAAGACACTGGCTGACCAACAACTCCAGCTCTTTTTCAGTACGTTCACATTCCTTTGACGACACCAATGTTCCTTCGATGCGACCCGGTTTTTTCGCACGTGAGGAATAGCTGTTGCATAGATTCAAAGTTTTCATCTCACTTTTCTCGTCGTTAAACTTTTTCAGTTCAGTCAGACATACGACATAAATTGTGTGGTCCCTTCCAGATCTTTGGTAGTGTTCGTTTATTGCTTCATGATAAACATTTCTAGGCTCTGGAGAATGGCTGGCAAGTATTTTACTTCAGATTTGTTTGTTACAATAACTGTGTGTGTGGGGGGGTGGTTAAGGGTGAATTGTGAGTATAAAACTACCAGAGAGGCAGAGGAAAGTTTAGCAGACAAGTAGCTACATTTTTAAACTACACAGCTCAATCCTCAATGACCTCAGAGGACTCGGACACCACTCTGCCGTCCTTGGTCTCGATCATCTTGATGACGACGTTTTTCTTGGTCTGGGTGGTGGTGGTGTAGCCACCAGTGCTGCCGCTGCTGTAGTTGCCCAGGCCGCTGCCGTATCCGCTGCCGTATCCGCTGCCCTGTCCGCTGCCGTATCCGCTGCCGTATCCACTGCCCTGTCCGCTGCTGTAACCGCTGGAGTAGCTGCTGGAGTAGCTGCTCTTCAGTGAGTCTGAGGGGTAAGCGCCGTAGCTTGCTGTTGAGAGAGGAAGGACAAAGAATGTTGAAAACAGGTGAGAGGGGGCAGAATCGAGACCGAAATCTAGGCGGCGAAAGCGGCTTACTGCTCTGTTGGGAGATGTTGATGGCCTTGATGCCCGTTGCCAGTCTGTCCTCCTCTCCTTCCAGCAATTTCCTGTAGGTGGCGATCTCAATGTCCAGAGCCAGCTTGACGTTCATCAGGTCCTGGTACTCTCTGATCTGGCGGGCCATGTCCTGTTTGGCTCTCTGCAGGGCATCCTCCAGGTCCTTGATGCGGAGTTTGGCGTCCTTCACCGCCAGCTCACCACGCTCCTCAGCCTCTGCAATCTGGGCCTCCAGGTTGGCACGCTAGAAGATTTAAGGCCACAATTGACTGCATTTCATGTAGGAAGAAAATTATAAACCATGCTGGAAAAACACTATTAATCTCTACCTGTCCCTTGACGGCGTCAATCTCCGATGTCAGTCTCTGGATCATGCGGTTGAGGTCTGAGATCTCTGTCTTGGTGGACCTCAGGTCATCTCCATATCTATTAGCAGACGTCTGCATTTCCTCATACTAAATCAGAAGAACCACAAAAACAAGACATTTAGAAAGTGGAAGGTTTCTTGGTGAGCACATCGCGTATGGGGTGACTCGCAACTTGATGTTTCTTCCGAGTTAAAGACCGTTTCACCTTACGAAGTCTTAAAGACGCGGGAAAAGGGTTACCTTGCTCTTGTACCATGTCTCTGCCTCAGCGCGGGTGCGGTTGGCGATGTCTTCATACTGAGCCCTGACTTCAGCCACAATAGCGTCCATGTCCAGGTTGCGGCTGTTGTCCATCTCCACGATGACAGATGTGTCCTTGATCTGGCTCTGGAGTTCACGCAATTCCTAGAAAAAAAAAGAAAACACAAAATAAAAAAGAAAGAGAGCGTTAAAGGTGAGAGTGCCTTCACCTCGACAAATATGCCAAGACTAAAATGATAAATGACTAATTATGTTGATGGAAGCATCATTTTGTGCCCTACCTCCTCATAGATCGACCTGAGGAAGTTGATCTCATCTGTCAGACTCTCAAGCTTGGCCTCCAGCTCAACCTTATTCATGTAGGCCTCATCAACATCCTGAAATCAAGAGCAGCTTGGTTTAAAACGGGATGTATAAAGTACAAATACGTTAAAAGGAAAACAGTTGAGTAAATCACCTTCTTAATGAGGACAAAGTCGTTCTCACACTCAGTGCGCCTGTTAATCTCGTCTTCGTACCTGAATAAGTTGAAAAAAGAAAATTTTGTTCAGGCATTTTGGTCAACACTAGGAGGCGCCAGTAGTCCATCCCTCACTCTTAGGACTGGCCTCTCACAGCATCTGTTGACTCGGGGCCAAGCACGAGACCTGTTACTGATACGTGTCCCCTTGGTGAGTGTGGACAACTAAACAATTGTGTGTGTGTTGCTTTTGACCCCTTTTATTCTAGAGACACATGCATGTCAGCTTGTACGCTCTCATGCATTTGCTCTCTCGAGTGGGAGTGCAGACAGCTCAGTCACACGTGACGTAATGGGTGTTTGAAACATGCTTCCTGAGTGTTGTAATTCCCTTAAGTTTGAATGACGGAAGCCAGTGGACAGATGTAGGGAGTGGGCCACAGAAAGTACGACTCCATGTACTACGAGGTTTGTCTGGGTGCATAATTCAGCCGCTCACTTGTTCTTGAAGTCCTCCACCAGGCCCTGCATGTTGTGCAGGTCGGCCTCCAGCTTCATCTTGTCGTTACCCAGGCTGTCCAGCTGTCTGCGCAGGTTGGAGATGTAGGCCTCGAACATGGCGTCGATGTTGGAGCGGGTGGTGGTCTGTTGCTGCAGCAGGTTCCACTTGGTCTCCAGCATTTTGTTCTGCTGCTCCAGGAAGCGCACCTGATCGCGTGGAGACACACAGGGAGGGAAGAAGCTGGGTTTAAATCCTGAACGTGCTGACACAGACAGCTTGGTTACGGTTGCTCAGGTGAAGATGCGTTCACATACATCTAACTTCAGTTCACCTCTAGCTTCACTTCCTAATAATATTCATCACATTCTGCGTATTTATCCGCCATCTTTTGTTATTCTTTGCTATATTTAGAAATCTGGGAGCTGCCTGTTGGACATGCTTCCATGCAGCCATGCTTTTCCGAAGGAAGGCCTGCATGACGCATAGGCATCCTGACAGGAGGTACAGGGTGCAGGAACAAAAAAACAAACAAAAACCCCCACCAGTGATGGAGAAGTAGAGCTAGTTAACCCTTCTCTTACATGGCTTCCTGTATTTGCTCAGATGACAGAGGTACTGTAGGTAGGAAGGCAATTTCACAAAAGTCAATATTTAACTGTGTCATAGGAGTAAAGACTGAAGTGACTATAAACCCGAGGGGGTTGAAAGGCAGTTTATTCGCTGGAGATAGAAGGTGAAATTATAAGGTGTTGGCATATTGTGTAAAAAGAAGTGAAAACAGATACGTGATTCTGAGGACTTTGTCCTGGAAGGGTGAGACCTGGCCCAGATACCCTTAGAAGAGTAAATCCAGATAATAGACTTGCTCCAGACTGGGCTGATAAAGGTTGAGAGGTTTAACTGCTTTGCGTTAAAACATGCAAAACGCACTTTATCTTCTCTTAATCATTGTGTCGGGAGAGTTGATATACAGCCAGTCAGCTGGCACGGAGCAGAACTCGAAACCAAGCGGCCTATTTAAATATTAACCCGCTGCCGAGGTCTCAGACAACAGACGCTGGACGTTACAGAACTGCTGGACTTCCAAGCAGATTTGAAATGATTAAAAAAATCAATGTATCCCTGCTCCCAGTGGAAAACTGCCATAGTGTGTCACTCTGACTGAGGGATTTCGTCTTTGACTCTAGGGCCATTTGTGTGTTTGTGTGTGTGTCTGTGTCGAGGGCCACCAGAGCAAGAAAGAGCCACACCCAAGCGAAGGGAGGGACCAGTCCCAAGGTAACTCGTATCACAAGCACCGAGCTCTGCCCCTGACACACCCTAAGCTTCCTCTCTTTCTCTCTCTATCGTTCTCTGTCCGT
Source organism: Macropodus opercularis (assembly GCA_030770545.1). Lineage (NCBI taxonomy): Eukaryota > Metazoa > Chordata > Actinopteri > Anabantiformes > Osphronemidae > Macropodus > Macropodus opercularis. The sequence goes on along the minus strand of CM061095.1, from coordinate 6,748,112 downwards.
CGTCTGTTTTTCATCACTATAAAAGGGCAGCGCGAGCCAAGAGACAGAGCCTAACCCTAAAGTTTGAGCACATTCATTCTTTTCTGCCCTTGACTGCGTTTGTGGGAGGTGATGAAAGTAGAAAGGAGGGGAGGGGGGGATAAATCAACTTTCTCCGTGCAGCAAATATGAGGAAATCAGCATAACAGCACATGTGGCAAACATATGGAGCTCGGGATCAAACATTACATAATAGTGCCACAACGCAAACACTTTTCACTGCACCGTGACTCTGCGTTGAACCCAGCAAAAGCTACATGTGTCTGGATTTGAGGTGAACAAGACAAAGACCAGGGAAGCAGGATTTTGAGACGTGGGCCCACTGATACACGCTCTTACCTTGTCAATGAAGGAAGCGAAGCGGTTGTTGAGGGTCTTGATCTGCTCCTTCTCCTGAGTGCGGACAGCTTGGATGGACGGGTCAATGTCGATGCTCATCGGAGACAGCAGGCTCTTGTTCACAGTGACGGCGGTGATGGGGGCCTGATGAGCCATGCCACTACTAAAGCCGCCTCCAAGGCCGCCGCCGAAACCCACGGAAGACATGCTTGAGCCCAGGCCAAAGGACGTGCTGCTGCTGATGGCAGGTCCTCCAAAGCCCCTGCTGGAGGCTCCATAGGAACTCCTGTAGCTCCTCTGTGAGCTTGGTCCGGCGTAAGACCTGCTGCTGTAGTTCTGTGGGCCTGCAGAAGAAGTCTTCACACTGTAAGTGGACTGCCTGTATTGACTCATTCTGAAATCTTGGGGTTGAGTTATTCTTTTGGATGAGAAGGTCGGGCTGAAAGGCTCGGCTGGCGAGGCAGGCAGGCAGGCAGGCGGAGGGAGAGAGACCAGCGTGGATAGAAAGGGAAGAAACTACAGAGGAGTTTTAAAGCCTGCGACTGTGGGAGGAGACAAGAGCCAGCTGCCATTGGCTGCAGGGCTGGCTAAGAGACGGAGGCAGGGCTGTAACGTTACACTCGCATGACACATTGCCCAGTCATTCAAAACTCTTACCTGGTCTTTCTACAAGCTCCTCTATGTTGTTAGAGAAAACTTCAGTCGACTCGGCTCTAAGTCGGTGAAAGTGCCCAAACACACCACAGCTGATTCAACATGTCAGATCTTTTTGAAATAACTTCTGTTGACCCAGTAGCAGCTATGCATCAGTAAAGCGTGTGTGTGTGTGTGTGTGTGTGTGTGTGTGTGTGTGTGCAGGGGCGGGTTGGTGAGTGGGCGGCAGATAAGGGGGTTCCACTGCGACTACACGTGTGGCGGAGGGGAGCGCAGCGACACTTTGATTTTACATGGCAACAGGTCGGGGCCAGATGCCGCACAGGCTGCAGCAGAAAGGCGCTTTCTACTCGATCTGAACTACTACTGTTAGCTCCCAGGAATGCAGCCTGGCCTTATCCTTGGCGAATGCATTCGCTTTCTTGCAGAGCGTTAGACATAGCCTGCAGCGGGGTTAGTTAAGTGGGTGAATGCTAGAAAGTTGAAAACAAGTACCTGAAGGTAACACCATCCACCTAGTTTTTGCATCATTTGAAAGAGTTTAAAAATAGCATTAAAACGTTTGCACGCTCCATCAAACTGTGGTAGGATTGTCAGCTAGCACCGAGTCCTTTCTTCACTTTTATACGGCTTAAACAGGGAATTCTGGTAAAGTCTTTGCAATAAAACGGTAACTTTTGGCACTGATCGCTCCGGCTTATGTGAATGTAACACAGCACGTGTAATCAGGTGAACTGCACTAACCAGCTGGTTTCCATTACAGTCGAACGAGAGGGAGCCTGAAGCTTTCAGAAACAAAGAGTTAGAGTTTATCGATGCTTCTAATTTCCGTAACCGTGTGTTTATATCTGTTCACGTGGCGCGCATGCTCCCCAGAAAGGAGTCAAGGTGTGTTTTTATTCCCTAGGGACATGTACTTCCATAACTGATGCCCGCTATCATTTTCATCATGTCGGCTGAAACTAAAGCACAGCGGCTCAACCTTCGACCGTCCTTCCACCAATAACCACTGTGGATTCCTCTCCTCCCCCCGTCTCTTTCCTCCTCCAGTCCCTCGCCACGATGAGTCATAAAGTCTTGGCATTACCAGTACAACTCCCTCCACCATAGCCTCTCTCCTCCATCCTCTCTTTCTTCTTTTCCCACCAGTGGCTCTTGGCCTCATTAACTGCCATGGAAAACTTAAAAAAAAAACAAAAAAACACACATCTTCTTCTAAGCCAACATGGCTGCCAGCTCGAGACCGCGACATGTGCGCCTGTCGGGCACAGAGTTTGCAAAGCGCAGAGGGACTGACTCGATTATCCCAAAAGAGAACATGTGGCAATATTGATATGATCTGAATTTGAGTTGGCGCTTTCACCACATAAGAAAAATCCGGTATATTATGAAAACAAAGCGTGCAAAAGGGGAATTCCTGGTCTGCCTAACACTTAAACACCAAATGCACATGACTGCAGTGAAAACATCATAGAAATCAAGAACTGAGGATGATGATGTGGATTTCTTCAAAGGTTTCAAATGCAAACTGTTACAGTACATGCGCTCACGTGTACTCAAACGTCACTGGGCATTGCTAATTCTTATTCAGATTCAAATCAGAAGCATTTTTGTCCTTGGATTGGATGTTGAGCTGCTCTGGCGCTTCTCATGGTGTAAACTACGATGCTTAGCTTAGGCTTGAAACTGGTTCTTAAATGCATCTTTAGGGGTCACATCTGCCTTCAGCCAGGTCTGAGCTCTATGCATTAGGTTGGTAACGTCCTGTAAAGACTGCAACTGGACTGGAAAATAGAAGAAGTCCAGGTGCCATGACCCAACCTTCAGACAACTCGAAAGCTACGTACTCTTAAAAGTCATCACAATCAAGTCAATGTGATAAACAGACTTATCTGGAACCTTAAGTTGCGTAAAGCTACATTTCTGGGCAATAATCACAGCCGATCTAAGGTTTAGTCATTTACTCTGGAATGGGTGGAGTGAGGATACACCTCCATTCTTTGCATTGACCTCAGTCAATAGCAATGAGAGCATGTTTGGTGTGAGTATCAATAGCTCTCATTACAACATCAGTCGTCTCTGTTGGCTAATCACAAGCCAAGCAGGCAGCTGATATTTCTTGTTTGACTGGAGCTGTGCAGCAGGACAGTGCAGCAGGACGAATCAGCGCTCAAAGACCTTTACACTGTGTGTGCTCGGACGCCTCGTGGCTGTCATCTCCGCGGCGGCGTCACAGGGCGTGTCTGACTCAGTGTGTCACAAGCGCTGATGGGCGTGACTCTCTCACCCTGTGCTCCTCACAGGTCGGAGGAACCCTCGGCGTTAATCATCATATGGAATTGATGAACATCTCAAGATTTGGAGAGTGAACTCTCCCTGACCCCGTCTCTAAAACGCGATCAACGGCTGTTTCATCAGTGATGATTTTCTACATGGGTGATGGATGGCTGTAGTTTTAATGCACGCTGTGTTTTTGGTTAACAATAGCGGAGCTTGCCAGCCCTTCCTGGCAGGATACCGCACAACGTCCCCGTATTTCGAACAGTTCTTTGTCTTTAGGCGCCTTTGTTTTTCCAACTCAACCATCCATACCATTAAGCAGTGGAAGACGACCCCTCCCCTCCCCCTTAGATAACACAGACCTGTTTTTCCTCAGTTTCCGCTGGAGCAGCAGGTTTTGTGGAGTTTCCTGATTACGAGGGTTCCAGAAAGGCTACAGGCCACTTTTTGTCTGTTTCATTAGTGATAAAACTTTGAAAGGATGGAACCAGCGTAGATGATTTCCAAAACGTGTACTTTATTTTCTAAGAATTCGACAAGCTTAAATACAAGCCAATCGGAACAACAAAACAAGTTAAATGCAAATTAGCTAAGGTGAAACGTTACTGCTAAAGGTGCACCTCCAGGATATAAAAACTTTCCTGTAAATTTGTCTCTTTGAGGAAGATATAAATATGTTCTATGTGCATCAGATCCTCAATTTAACATCGAACATAATTTTAATATATATTATAATTATATAACAGGTTTGGGTGTGACTAATAACTGTAACAAACAGTTCCACTTCCTGAAGGTGTCCCAGTGACCCATTGTGCCCAATATCATAAGACCTTGGAACGAGTCAAATACAGTAAATGACAATAAGAACAAGTATTATTAGTACATTAGTACAAAATGCTCTGTAAGTTATGCGCAACCTTTGTTTTTGTGAGTGTATGTACAACTTTTTTCATCAATATTGTCTGATTTTGATCAAATTGTGCCTTGAACATTCTGCCGCAACAGTAGACGACTGTGAGAAATGAAGCATGGGGCAAAATGGGCATTTTGACTTCTCAATATGTGGCCTGGCTTTCAGGGACAACATGGCGAAGCAGTGTGTTTACCAGTAATGTAATGGCAACAAAGATAATGACTATGTTGGTGTTAGAGTAGAGAACAGCCAGTGCAGGATTCAGACGTTACCGATTTAAAATGGTGCAACATGATAGAAAAAATGTGATGGCGATAATCACTAACAATGTGTGACTCAGATTTGCAGCAATGCAGTAAATCATTTGGTTTTTTATTTTTTTAGTGCTTCAATTGATTTCTGGCTCGAAATTCACAATTTTGAATTTCCATATATCGAGTTGCGCAGAGATTTGTCAAGTTTAAACTTTATTGTGTAATCAAATATCTCTTTTGACGACTTTATGACATTTATTACTATGACATGCACATTGCGCTTACTGTTGTTCTCCGGTACACAACGTGCTTTATAACTCGCGCACTGTGCTTCTGAGTGGATTCATCGCATCCCCTCTGAGGCTTCAGCCTTTCCACACAGATGTTTTCACTTGCTGCTGGTGAACATGGTATTTTGTTATTTGCCACGCTGATCCAAGTTGGCAAAAGCGGTGAATCGATGTGATGTTTCGATCGCAAGCCCCACCCTGCCTGGTTCAAACCAGCCGTGTGGGAGGTTTGGAGCACAGAGTTTAAGAGCATGAGGAAGTCCATCATAGACAGTACGCACACCTTACGCCTTTCTAGGTATCTGTCAAAGCATCCTCCGAAATGAAACTGATTTTAAGCTCAGTTCCAGTTCAGGTGCTGGCAGGAATGTCAGGCCAAGACCTGTCAAGGCTATTTGTGTCAACTATCACTTGACGTGTAAAGTTATGACTGGATGCGGAATGATTTAAATTTAGGAACAGGGCTATCAACTATGAAAAGTGAAAAAACAACACAACATTTCAGTACAACACGCAGAGGGGGGAACGATCGCCACCTGCTCTGTAACTGGACTGTAAGCTCACAGCAAACACAGGTGAAACCGGCACCAGTAAGACGTCCTCCGCAATGGAGCACAACCTGTTATTTCAAGCATGCCTGTCATTCCTGCCAAGGCTCCAGGCTGTACTCGGAGTCCTGAGACTCCCCCATGACGTAACGGCTTTAACGCAGGTAATCACCAGCACCTGTGTCAGCAGGGGAAGAGTCTTGTTGTAAGAGTTTGCAGGGTGATGCCTTTGTTCGAAACAGTGGCGGAACCCAAACGACAAAGCAGAACAAACGCAGAACAGGTTCACGACTCTTCCCTTGTTGGGACACAATGCCCATTACATTTACCAGCGTCTAGTCATTTAGCAAGATACGATCTAACCATCAGGACAAGACGTTAGGGCCGTTTAGTAGTTTTCCTGATTAAAACACGAGCCAGAGGCAGAGCTTCAAGCCTCTGCATGCAGGTAATGATTGATTTTGATTGAGACGGCGTTAGTAAATCTGCTTGTGATCATGTAAAGGGCATATGTGAGACCAGCGAAAGCCTCTCAGGCATATGAGGAAGCAGAGAAGATTCAGTTCTGATTTTGAACCGACAAGGACACAACAATGTAACCCCGTTAGCTGTGAGACGTCCTTTGGTGTTTTAGTGGTAAACTGCGTGAAACAAAATGATGACTCGTCCTCGCTGAAATATATTTCATATTTTGAATCTCCTTACAGCACGTTCATTAAATAAAATAAAGCAGGACTGGAGAAGTGACGCTGGAAAAGAGAGGGGGATGAAAATGAACATGTTCCATGGAAAAATCGAGTCCCACTCCCCTTTAGCCGACTTTACCAGCTCCCGCTAAAGTTGGGTTCCTTTTTTTTAATTTCTGTCTCCTGCTCCTTCCTTCCTGTCCTGTAAACAGCAGCATTTCCTGATTTATAAAACAAAGACCTTATTGGTAGCACGTGTGTCCGTGTGTTCATATGAAACACATGCATTTTATTCATCTTCTCTATTTCACGTACGCCACGTTTCTTTCAAGTTCCTCTCGTATTTCTGTGTGTGTGTGTCCTTGACTGATCCCTTTGCTACAGTTTGTCCTCCACCCACCGCCCATGTCACTCTACCCCTTCGCCACACCCACGGTCGCTATGGCAACGGGGTTTACCACAGAGCAGATGACTTTGCCAGATGCATATGGAACTACCATGTCAGTTGTTTGAGGGTTGTTGCCATGGATACCGCACCGCACACAATGTGTAATTAGCTACGGCGTACGGCTATGTGTGGAAACACCGGAGCATGTGCGTCTCACTGGAGAGTTGGAGTCGTCCTCCTTCCTGGCGAATGACCGGACGAGCAGAATGAGTCAGAAGTACAGTCCTCGTGAAAACACATTCATATTAGTGCATGAAGGCTCATTCTCGAGGCATGAGTGTACACATCTTGGTTCTCTTTTGCTTCTTTTTTTAGAGGTTTTTTTTTTGGTAGCACAGTGACTGTGCGACAACCGAAATAGTTCCCTCAGGCTGTAGAACGACGAAGATGAGACGACGGCGTCAGAGGCTGCTAACGGGAAAAGAAAGTTTTCAGTCTGGATGCTAAAATGCAGGATCTGTTTCCACTCAGAACTACGCTCACAATCGTCTCCGTTGTTTTAGCTCATGTGCGGCTGCAGCAGCTTTTGAGCAATAAATAGATTTGTAGGTCGAACGTGACGATGTTCACTGATTGAAGAAACCACAGATGAATGTCTGTCTTTTGTAGTCAAACTCATTCTGCTTCCCACAGGCTATAAGCTTTCAAGAAGACACAATGCAACAATGTGTCCTCTCTCTCTGGTGGTAGCTGTCCGGCCCCATGGTTTTTCTATATGATGGGTTCGTTTTTCACTTAAATGAAACCAGAAATGCTAAAAAGACGCAAGGAGGAAGGGAGGAAGGGAGTGTTACGCAACTTGGCAAATGCTCTCTAATATTTGCTTCTTTTATGCTGAAGGACTAGAGTCTGACTTCATGGGCATCATCAACCTTCACCAGCTGCTCCATCAATAAAATTAAAGAGTTAACTCTCAAAAAAGCAGAACAAATGGCGCTTTTCTACTTTCATTTACCTGCAAAAAAATAATTTGTGAGATTACATTTTTTAAAATTCAAAGTAATATTATAGTTGCTCCGCTTTGTTTTTCCAAATTCAAGAATTTTAGTCTTACATCGTATTCACATTTAAAAGCATAGCATAAAAATAACTTATAATTTGCATCTTTAGTAAATATTTGAACATATATAAAGAGGAACCACTAGGACACACTGGTCTCACATTGTGACATTTCTTTTAATAAAACACACAACCCTTTGTGTCTTGCTGTTCATAGAATATGGAAAGTCAAAGTAAACACATCTCGCTTAGTGCACTTTATTGTTTGCACAGAGAGTTATAACCCTGTGCTGTAAGCTTAATTAGCTTAACTGCTCGGTTGTTTGATTTTAAATCTTTTAGGTGGAAAAAAGAAAAAAACAGGTTGACAAAAGATCAATTCTAGGTAATGCTGCATTGGGCTGATTGCAAACTGTTGTGTTTATACTTCGTCGTACCTGTGTTGGTATATTTTGCTAGTTCTTAAACTATATATTTTAAAGTGAACAGAGGTGACTTTCGCTGTGAATTAATTTTAAAAAAGGGTTGTTTTTTGCAGTAACACTGAAATGAAGATGTTGCAATGTGGAGCGAAACAAGAATCGAAGCAGTCTTCCCTGTTCTCTCTCTACTTTTCTATACACAGTAAGTAAACGTGCTACTACCCTAAGCATCATAAACTGAAACGCGACCAACCCCATGGTAAAGCACGAGAACAATACGAACAGTGTGTTTCAAATGTCAGCACTTTACAAACAAAAAGTGGTGCAGAGAAAAAAAAAAAAACATGGAAAAGGTAGGTAACAGGATAAATAATGGAGCCGAGCCTGGAAAAGTGGGATTTGATTTGTAGTGAATATATGAGACTCTTGTAGGGATGAGTCGAAGTCGATAAACTATTAAAAATCCTGCTTCAGCTCATCGTCATGTCACAGCTCGGTGACAAAATGCACATATGCAGGATTACGTAATACAAGCACGTGTGAGCGCTTTTTACGGGTTCTGGCTCTTTCTCTGTGTTTGCGTCACAGAGTAATGTTTGCTATCTGTAATTATGGAAATCGTCAGGTTGAATCCATAAAAAGACGCATATCTGATCGCACAGTGACAGTTAACGCAGTCGTGATTCATACGCTATTTACAGTACTGACATGTGTAAGAGAGCCTAAGAAAGCCATTCATAAAAGTAACACCCTCATCCGATTTCCACCGTAGTGTTGTTAGAATGCCTAAATTATTACACAAGCTCTGTATTGAAAATATTAGTTAAATGTGGTTCTTATTTCAGCAAGAGCAAGTTTTCTTTCTCCTAATGTCTCCTTGTGCTGCTCACTGGGTTCAGCTCAGTTTTCTGCAGAACTTTGTTTGCAGTTCACATAAGGTTTTAGACTTTACAGCACAAAAATGCACCTGGGTAAATAAATGCCTGGCTTCTGTGGAACCATGCAAACGTCCACATGTGCACACAGACACAACACTGTCCAGCCCTCCTACAGAAGCATCACAAGCTTCAATCTCATCAATAATATAAACCGTTTCTGTGTGTACCGCCCGCTGCAGGTTACCGTGGAAACCGTGTGGTCAGGGTTACTGTCTACAGCAGTCTAAACACAGATAAAAAGGAAATGAGCTGTTACGTTGTTGCCATGGTGACCACATCTTTGCACACTCACACATAAGGCGTGACAAACTTCCCCCTCCTTCCGCCGTAGCTCCACCCGCTCCCCTCTACGTAACTGGGGAGTCGTGACCGATGGGGAAAGAGTTAACGTCTTCTGGGCCCGCACTGCTCCACGCCGCCGTTGTGGACGTCAGCATATTTCACCTTCAGAGACATTGTCCATAAGGAGCATGTTATCCTCGTCTGTGCTCCCAGTTTTATTGCTTTATTGGACTTAGAGTGACTAGTACAACACAGGGCAGGGGCATGTGATCTCTGAGGAAATGAAAACTTGTAACTTTATTTATTTACTGTAAAGTCTGTATTTACAAACCAGGAAGCCAGGAAACAGCAGACTATGACTGTGAAGTGATGCAAAACTCAGCTAAACAATACGTTTGTGTATTTTTTTTAGTTTTTTATCAGGGAGTGATCTCAAAAGCGCTGGATGGGTCTGTGACAGGTGAGACATGCACACACAAACACATGGACGTGTGCATATGTACAGTGTATACAGCATACGTCCATATGTTGGGACCTGCTTTGTCCTCAGTGTGCTGCTGGGTGTGTCTGTATACTGAACCTGATTGCAGTGTTTAAGCCGGGCCTCTTCTAATGTTTGACCAGCGAGTGGGACGTTCTTCGCGCTGCTGAAACGTCTAAAAGACAAAACGGAGGCCTCGTCGTACGGGTGGTGTGAACGAGAGCTAGTTACATAACGGCCGAGTCTTATCGCGTGAACTTTGTGCTATAACAGTAAACAGGGATATTATACAGTATACGATGACTCGCTTAAAGGATCTGAATATCATTCATGATAAAGTAGAAAGCGAATATCAATAATGCAATAGGCAGGAAACACAGAGGGTCTGTGGTGAAATACAGATGTGAAACCTCTGCGTTAAAACTGGATGTTGGTCGGCAAACGAGTAAAAATTAAAAGCTTATCACAGAGGAAGCACTTTGGGAAAGCAGGGAAGAGACACACAAGAGAGAAAGAGGACAGAGTTCAGTACACACATAATGATATAAATCCAAAAAATAAATTAGCCGTTGCACGTTGAGGATGGTAGTGTTTGTTTACTGCACTGGGAGGAATTCATCACGGCTCTGTGGCAAACAAACGGACTCCATTAAAGCTGAATTCTCTGCGGAGATTAATATAAAGAGAGGGGTCAAGTGCAACATCACATCTATTGATCTTGTGCCAAGCTACAGGGCTGTGTCAAGGAGCCAGTGTTTGGCCTCTGAGGTGTTAAGCATGAAGCGTTTAAGCACATTCGATTCCTGTTCGGTCCCCAGGTCCGGTCGTTCAAGCATCGCAACCCATCCTGTATTTGCAAACCTCCTACCGCTTTCCCAAGCATAAAAACGTCAGACTTTCGGCGTCTCAAACCCAGCATCCATCCCCTAAAAACATAATATGAAAAGCAGTTATACAATTAGACTGGTAACACCTTCCAAAGTAAGCACGGTTATATGTTGGCACGTTGAGAGGTGAACAATAAAAGAGCAACACAATGGCGCAGCCAAACAGCAGGCACTCACGAAAGGGAAATAAAGCTGGCGTGACTCAGTCCCTCATGGCTAGTCCTTGGTGAGGAAGAGAAAAAAGAAATCAACCAAACATCTCCAAATCTAAGCCTTTAGTCTGGATCTTTTCTTCCTGTTCTGACCACAGATGACTCATAAAGGTCTATTATATGTGGCAGGGAAATGAATCTGTGCCTGCCTTGTGTGAGTTGAGTTTGCACACGCACACAACTGATCTCACAGGCTGAACAATCTCAAGAAACAGAACATGCACAGTGGGATAAATAAGCGCGCTGGAAATGGTTCCGCTGCACAGTTGCGGCTCCTTATTTTTCTTTTTTTTTTATTACTGTGCAGTAGCTGAGACTGGTGGGCAAACGAGTCCAGAGCAACACCAAAAGGGCCTTTGTTTAAAACTTGGTTTACTGCAGAGAGGAAAAGTGGAGGACTGCAGGGCCTGTGAGAAAAACAGGTATGATGGCAGAGGAATGGAATGTGCCAAAATGGGCAAATGGAGAAAAGGAAGCCGAGGAAAGGGGGCGAACGTCACCGAGGGTGGAAGGGAGCTTGCGGATAGAGCGATGCTGGATTAATTCATCACAATGTCTGGATGAGAGAGAAGATCGCATGTGTGAAGTAGTTAATGAACATTATTGATGTTATAGTACATCTCATTACATGCTTTTACACTGTTCAGGATCTTCTGGCTGTAACTTCACATTTGTTTGAATTACTGTCAGGACTGCAGCTCGTATTTTTGCTTTTCCTTCCCCTCAACAGTAAAAGGGTCAAACCTCTCACGTGCAGCTTTTGCAGCCAGAACGTCTTCGCGGCCTCTCGTTCCAAAACTTCGAGATGGAGGAACACAAGCAGGGATTATGGGATAAGCGGTGGGAGCGGAATGAAGCGAAGTTCAATAAAAAAAAAGCGAGGGTCCGAGCCAAACAAGAGCTTCAGTGTGCAGGGAGGGCCAGATTTATGGACTTCAGGGAAGAATGCGAGGTGTCCAATTCCTCACTTTACAACCCATAATCCATCTCTCTGAAGTTGGTTGAAGTGCAGGTATTTAACCTGTGCAAACTTGCCACACAGACACTTTATCCTAGTGGACCACACAACTATGTTTGTCAAGAATCAGGAAAGTCCACAAAAAGCGTAAATGTTCAAATATTATGTCAACTTTATGTTATAGTTTTTTTTATTATGTGAGCTACAATATACAATAAGACTTCTTATCTTAACATTACATAACTATAGCTGTGACACACCCAGTGCATCGACTAATGAGTGACATGACCCTCAGGGTAGAGACCCACCAACGGATATTATGCGACTATGTGTGTGTTGGATGTCATAGTCATCTTCAGGAAAACCTGTTCTGCTCCTAGTCCTTCTCAGTCCGCTCATCTTTTCTGGCAGCTGAAACCCTTTTTCACACACACATGCAAACTCACGCTCCCCCTTTGCATGTGCATATGCAAACGCAAATGCAGATTTAGGAAATTAGTCCAACGCAGATAAGCAGTTTGACCACTTTCAGGCCGCTCAGCCCCTGTTTGCGTCCGGGCCGGTGCCACAGGTTTGAAAGTGAACACGCCCCCCTCCACCGCGTGTGATTGTCCTGTGTCCTATGTTAATAATGTCTCTTCAACAGGTTGAACCACCTCTGTCCACCGGGTCAACACCTGATTAGCAATTGTAGTGTGCGTGGGTTATTTTTCAGTCGGTTTCGAAAGATGATCACTTTCTCTGCGTTGATAAAACACTATATGCAGAACAAGCACCGCGCACACGTTTGCTCCCTCGGGCGTCGAGTTAATTTGGAATAGTGGACTTTTGTTTAGGTTTGGCGGAGTCAGCATCATCGCATGCAGATGAAGTTTCAGGGGCCACGCGAGGCAGAAATGAGTCGGTTGACAGCTGGAGGGGCTGGATCGGGTTGTGTAACTGCATTGTGTAACTCTCATAACTTGGCTGTTACAATCTATAATCTACATGTGATTCTAATCAAGGAAATAGACGTGTTTTTTTTTTAGTCCAGTGTGCGCTCATTACATTTATTTTATGTACATACAGTAAGTGCTCATCTGTTCTGCAGCCACGCGTGTGCAGTGCTGATGATGAAATGTTGGTTTTGTTTTAGGTCCTGGTCTGTCTGTGTGCATCCGTCCATGCGAGGCCCTGTGTAAACCACCACGCGGATGCCGATACTTCAGCACCTTTTGTCGCCTCTGGACTGGAGACTCAATTATTAATAGAGCCTCACACCCTGCCCCCTTTTTTTGTTTATTTGTTTGACACGTAACTGTGTCTTCACAATGAATCTACAATTTAACAAAGCTGTCGACATGAAACTTATTTTCATCAAAAAACCAGCCAGGTTGCCAACAATCGTTGTCACAGTGGGATAATTCTGCAAAGCAGGCCTGGCCAAGCATTGCAAGTTGTACTGTAGGCGACACAATTCAGCACGAGCAAACACACCAGACAACAATGCACAGAGGAAGTTGATAGAAGTTTATTCAGGTTTTGTTATGGCTGAGAAATGTGCACAAGAAGCAACGTTGTAGTCCTCAGTAATGTATGTGGACATGGAGCCTGTTTTATTAGCTTTATTAGACAGTGTCATGCAAATATCTTAAAAGATAATGTGCCTTGCAGATATTACAGTCGCTGGTCCCACCCATCTAGCAAAGCAGCATTGACTAACAAACAAAATTTAAGTAGGTGAGTAGGTTCGCTTCTGGGAAAAAGATGATTTTGTGCAATAGTGACACGTACTGGAGAGACGTACGGCGCATGGCTAAAGTGCACCACAACTTTGGTGCAGCGGGAGAGGAACACGGGGTGGAGCAGGGTGGGGTGCAACACGGAGACCTGTTATTTCCTTGCCAGTCTGAACGCCATGTTCAGATAACAGCTGGACACTTTTTTTTATGAACATGGGGGGGAAAGCGAAGGTTTATTTTCTCTGTGAAGCATTGTTTCGGAAACCCCGTGACGGCGGCTTTAATGTTGCCGGCTGCTCTGCTGCTGATAAGAGCACAGATTCCAAGAACACAGCACTAACACACACAACGCACGCCCACACGTTCAAATTCCCACCGGAGGGTTCGTGCTGTCCTCCACCGGATGTCCCTCTCTCTCCCTCTCTCCCTCTCTCCCCTTCACAGATTCACCCACCTCAATCGAACCCACCTCAGATAAGCTTACATGGGCATCTCATTACACAATACCGAGCTTACGCTGGGGGAGGAGCCTACAGGTGTGGAAAGATTAAAGTGGGGCAGATAATCGTCTGACATCTACCTGTGAACTGAACACCTGCACCACACTGCCCCCTTCTGCCTGCAGCGTCTGAAAAGGAAAAAAGAAGCCACTGAAAAAAAAAAAAAAGCCATCAAATGAGCACAGTAGCATGAATATTAATATTAGAAGGAGTCAGTCGGTATAGACACTAAACATGCCAGCGTCCAGATGTCTGTCCAGCACAGTGGCAGTAAACGCAGCCATTGTGTGGCGTGTAACCTGACACCGTTATGTAACGCTGCGCTTGGGAGATTTCTGCGCTGGGGGAGCAGAATCCTAGGGATGTTGCATCTACCGGGGGAACTGGCTGGATGTTTCGCAGCAATGACCAATTTCTTCTGTTCCGAAAGGGAAGTTTATCCATTTGACGTCCGTGAGTCAGCCGCTTTGTTCTGCGCATCCCGGGCGCAGCTTCACGGGATGTTTGTGTGCAGGAATCCATGACTAAACGTCCAGCGGCTGCTCACTCTGCTAACTGGGTTAACCATTAACCAGAGATTAGGGGCCGAGGTTAGTGTCTCGCTACTAGAGAGCGTCAGCAAAGTGAAACCTGTCGTCTAAAGTTAGATTTGACCAATAATCATTCGTACATACTAAACTTCACTGCGCTAGATTGGGTCACACGCTGCTGGGCAACCTTTGCCCTTGGCAGAAAACACGATGACTGGTTGTGTCGTCACTTTTCTAAATCTTACTTTTGTTGTTTACTTGATGTTGTTAAGTATTCGCCTTGTCGAGGTGTATTCACTCATCTCGGTTAATTGTAGAAGAGAATTAAAAAATCAATCGTGTTCCATTAAAACTAATCCCATCAGGATGACTCACTCTTACGCACAGACTGTACTGTGTTTGTCATTAGAACAACACAGGTTGGCATTCTCAATAATAATAATTAAACAAAAGTCTTTTCACTCCGTTCCTGAGAACCACCAGCTGGACCACACAGGAATTTGTTGTTTTTTTTAATTTATAATTTTTGTGGAGTATCGCATGTATCGCCCCGACTCCCCAAAACCCACCCACCTCCAGCAATTTCTGCATATCTTCACCATATGAGCTCATGGTTGTGAATGTTTGGACTGTTATTGCATTTGAACTGATGCCAGACATGATTCTTAGGGTGTGATTTAGTAATGTCTCTTAAACTACTGTAGTAACCCCATGACTGTGGTTTTAAACCGCTGTTTACTCCAGCGCAGAGTACATCATTGACCCAGCAATCACTGAGCTCTAGAATTCAATGACAAACCTCGTCTTCCGTCCTTCACAATTCCCCTGATAGCATTGTGTTACTGGTCAGAGATCTGCCTTCGTGCAAGCACGCTCTTATCTGCTCACTTGTCATGTTTATGTACAAATAGCACATTCCTGCGGGGGAGACGGGCGAGCAGGACGGGATCCTAGCAAAGCTGCAAGGTCAGGAGGAGCTGGAAGGAGAAGGGGGGTAAAGAGAAGAGGGGTGGGAGGGAGAAAAAGAAAACGATTAGAGGAATCACAATGCTGCACACAACATCTGGAAGAGGGAGGACGAGAGAGAGGAGGAGACGGGGTAGTGTGGTTATAGATAGGCAACAAAATATTATGCGTAGTTAGAACTTGTAGATGAAAGAGGACGCAAAGGAGACAAGAAAAATAAATCACAAACACGAAGCGTCGTCAATCTCAATGAAAGATGAGTAAAGACGACGGGACGCCCGAGCCTGGAAACTTCTGCTTTCTTTCACACAGACTTCAGCCATCAGGTGCCACTCCCCGGTCAAAGACCAGGAGAAAAGGCAAACATCACGCCCAGAAGTTACACGCTCAGACAATGCGAAGACCCAACATGCGCGTAATAAAGTGAACATGCGTGTTTGCACAAGCGGCGTAACAGATACAGAGATATGCATAACAGTGCAAAGCATGCACAGAGAATGTGCGGATGAATATCTCCGTGTACAAGCGAGGCCCTGGAGGAGGGGCGGCTGGAAAGGTCAGAGCATGGCCTGCTGGCTGCCTTCCCGACATGTCAGCATACGGCTGCCAGACAGACGAATTCCTTCAGGACCAGACATCACACAGCAACAGAGAGGTGTCTAGATAGCTGCTGATTGCAGCTCAGCATTTTCATACGCATATGCTGCAGCTCGTGAACATATGCGATATTTATCAACTCCTCAAATTGGCTCTTCCGCTCCTTTTTTTTTTTTTTCAGCGTTGTTTCTGTCCAAAGCGGTTGCTGGTGCCCTCTGTGGCGCTTTCCTTCGAGGGCAGTGATGAAGAGAGCTGTGATTTTCTCACCGTTTGGGATGAATTAAAGTCGTGCACGTGGCACAGGGTGGGGGGGGAGAAAAAAGATAAGTCTTTCCATTTCCAAAGGCGTGGAAAGCTGTAGGAGGACGTAATGGTTTCCAGAAATGTCTACGGTGAATGTGGATGTTAGGGGGTGGTATAAACAAGGAGGGGGAAGGGGCTCTGGAGGCGCTAGGCTTTCCTGGTATGGGGATACCCTTTTTGTTGGGATTTCCCTAAAATGGCCTCCCTCCCTGCTCATTTCATTTCCTGTACAATCTGCGAGGCGGTGACTGGTCAGGAGGTAATTGCATGGCAGGAGTGAGTCAGCCACTGCAGCTGAAATAGAAACAGCCAGATGGGACATAACGACGGGGTAGTTACAGGAGAGTAGGGAAAATAATGGTTCATTATTCGGGTCTCTGACTGATTCAGAGACTATTTCTCCTTGATTAGTTGGAAAATATGATCTTAATTCGTTCTATTTTCAGACAACTGAGCTGGTCACGTAAACATTAAGGGTACCTGTGCCTCATCTCAATCAATGGCTGATTCTTCGCGAGTCAAACTTGGCCGGCGTTAACGTTCTTTGAGACCAGACAGTGGTCATCCTTTCTCTCCCACTCCTTTTCATTCGTTTCTATCCCTGTCCCGAGACTGAAAGCACTCTGAGAGAACCTTTTTTCACACTGTGCCTGTCCAGTCAAACGAACCCATTGTGTCTTAAAAACGTCCAGCCCAGCAGCTCAGAAACAGAGGGGAGCGGTAAGCAGCTCAGAAAAACTGGACCCCCTGACTATTGCAGTGTGTTCTTCCATGTACTTGTGAAATGTGGTGTGTCAGCTCCAACGGGGCTTTGCCAAGAAGCCTCCGCACAGGCCCACCATGAGTGCCCACGAGGGTTGTAAAATAACGGTCCGAACCAGGGCCCAAAGTAAACTCGGCAGATTTGTTTCCCGTTGCCATAGAAACGTGGAAAGAGGCCGCACTGTGCATGAGAGGGAGGGATTCTGGGAGCAATTACTGAGCGGTAATGTGGTCTGTGATGGGGAAGAGGAGGGAGCACAGTGACGAAGAATGTGAGTGTGTGTGAAAAACAGAGGCACTGAAAAGGAAAGTGATTTAGTGGTTTCTGGGGGGTTTTTTCGTCTTTTTTTTGGGGGGGGGGGGGGGGGGGGGGTTTAGTCTGTTTTACAAAATGTGAACTACACTACAAAAGGTTATGCAGGGCCTCCCAGCTGTTCCCTCCCAGAGTTGTGTAGATGCTCATGTAAAAGTCATCTATACCGAGCTCAGCCCCACCCTGAGCTCACGCCCTGGCTATGAGTTTTTCCTGCAACATTCCTCCCAAACCCATTCTTCACACACAGTCATCCAAAATAAAATTGCGACCTGTGGAGAACGCTTCCTCCTACACGACTGTCGGCCTTGAACATCCCACCAGCTCCCCAGCACACTCCCATGCCTGACTTCTACTGTTAACTTCCCCGTCCTGCCCAGTGTCTGCTCCAACAACCCAAACGTCAACCCTGTCCACCGCAACTCATGTGACTCAGCCCCCAGTCTGTCAATAAGCTGAAGAGAGTGAGTAGCTTATCATAATCCAAACAAGGTGGCCAAATCTTTAACAACTGATTGCTGTATCACTTCCTGAGATTGCGGGTGACCTTTGACCCCAAGCCTTAGCTAAACTGCTTTTAATACCTAAACTGCTTATCTCCTGACAGATTCTGTGTTGCGTTTGATTGTGCTGTGAGTTCTTTGTGCCAAGAAAAAGTTCACAATATACATATTTCTCCCACGGTGTCAGTAGTAATTTCAGGCCACACACGTCCTAAAACACATCTGTGACATGTCAGATAGTTCAGGATGCCATTTTGATAACCTCTGTGGTGGGAGATAAACGCAGACATTGACCGAAGTTATGCAGTAGCTGTCACATTCCTGCATGATTTTCTTTTCCAGTACAAAAACATGCCTTTGGCTTATTATTAAACACTGAAGATAATGTTCTTGACTTAAATCCATATGTATTTCCATTGAACGGTTATGTCACTGAGCACGGGTAAAGTCAGGTTACGCTGTGGTTACAGTGACGCCGAGAACAAAAAGCCTTCATATTTACTGGTCAGGCCATTGTAATGCATTAATTTGGCTCGTATTTGTTTGTGACATGTGTTTTTTTGTGATTTTTCCAGTGTCCCGTCTACAGTAGAACGCTACATACCCTCTTTCTGAGCTCACTCCATCCAGACTAGTGACCTCTGACCTCACCTTTCATGACCTCTCAGCAGCGATGGCTCGCTCCACGTGTGACACTCTCGTGTTAATTCTGGTTAACGGCTGCCAAACGTTGCTCATATTTTACTTTGACCTGTTATTTTTCATTTGCACCCTCTTTAAACTTATGCAGCATTGATTAAAACTCTCATAAAAGCCTTGACAGCTACTTCTGTCTGATCTTGGTGTCCAGCCGCCTTATCCACCCCCTGCAGACTTGAACTGGCTTCCTGGAATCAAGACACAGTCAGCACTTGAATCATCGAGTGCACATCAGTTTGATTTCACGACTGAGAAGAAAACACCCTCTGCTCTATATTTACTTGTACATGGGAACTGATGCAGGGCTTTCCTGACAGCCTCTTATCACATCAGTGATTCAGCAGTCTGCACCAATCCACAGCCTTTAGCTGGAATGTTCCACACACCTGTAAACTGTCTGCGCACAACTGGCTCCCATCTGTTTGTGTCCCTCACCCCCAGTGAGTCACACAAGGTTATTTATGCTGGTACGATTTCAGGATGGCACCGTGAGCTTTATGGGCCGCCATTCAGCCCATGTGTCACGGTGATGCAGTGCTGTCAGTCACTATGTTTGACTGACAGTAAATGATTAATGTGTGAGTGCATTGTGACTAAAGTCTGGAGTTTCGTGCGTGATAGGAAAGTGTCAGTGTCAGATAGTGGTCGATTCTTCAGCTAGTCTGGTGAATTAGGCCGCTCAGTGGTTGCTCTTCTCTGTCTGTCACGGCTGCTCTGATTTAACACTCTCCTTCTGACCCGTGAAGTCAGAACATACTGAAGTGAACAAGAACTCCTTAGTCTCAACAAGCAAAGCTACTATTAGCTCTTTTTTGTTTGGTTTTTTTTAACCCCAGTAAAGAAGAGTTTTGACTCCTAATCAGATGATCATGAGTCAGACTCTGCTTCAAATGAATGCATTACCTCAGCGCTAACAACAAACACAACCCTTGTAACCAAACATGATGTGCTGCAAACAGGAAAGTGACCACCTCTCCGGGAATTTCGCACTGACAGCAGAAATGCCATAGATAGACGTATACATGTGACGCACGTGACCTTTCCTCCCGCTCGCATTTCTAGCAAAAGCGAGAGCTCGGACGGGAAAAGCGTTGCAGGTGTGTCTTGTGACTTCCCAGACTCGGCGTCCACCGAGGTCACTTTCTCCACCCGTGCATCCTGTTATACAAACCAAAGATCAGTGGTTTCTATCTTTTCTCATTTAAATAAACAACCTGTTGACTGTGAAAGGAGCAAACAGATCGGAACAGAGTTTCGCTCAGATTAGATCTCCTCCAAAATGGTTGTTTTTCTAGAGTTTACACAAAATGAAGTGAAGGCAGCTGATAAAAATAAACTAAACAAGTGGAGGAAATGAAAAAAGGGTGGAGTGGTAATATTATAATACAGTTATCACCTGTTGTCTACACACAATTAACACTGATACAGTATGATTAAAAATAAAAAGCCAATATTAGAATTTAGAGCCCAGGTCCATACATGTTGTATACACCAGACAATTACATGATACAAGCTTTATAAATCTGTGATGACATCTGAAGTCTTATGGGAAAAGAGATTAGTGTCTGCTAGTGGGAACCAGCCATGGTGGTGATGATTATCTGGGCAAAGGCAGACAACATTCTTGACAGCGAGCCAGAACCTCTGAGGTAAGTCCAAGGTGGCGTTGCTGTCAGCCAAAACCTGTGACAGAGGATGGAACAATGGTTTCACAGTAATGTTTCACATCAGGGAGTCTCCAAACAGCATTTTCCCATTTTATGACTGAAAGCAGAAATAAAAGGTCAACGAGAGGCTTTAATCAGACGAGGAGTGATGTGCTGTAGCTGAATCAACTATTCATATCTTCTTTTTGTTTTGATGATTTTTTTTTTTTTTGTGTGTGTGTGTGGTATTGTGCAATAGAAACTCTAAGGAGTCAAAATGTTTTTGAAAACACACCTCAAATCATCGTTGTCGTAACAGGGAAGGTTCTTCCAACACCATGACTGTGTTTTGTTTTACGCGCCGCAAATGCTTCACTGACAGCTGAAACGCAAGAATACTTAGGAAACATGAGCGCAGAAGAAAAACATTTGAAACACCTGAATAAAAGATGGTTTCACAATGAAACCAAGTAGGAGGGGCACGGACAGGTACCCATCTCATGCAACGGAGTTATCTCGGCAGCCTGCATAACATACTAGAAGCCTACCAGTACACCAAGATGTAATAGATAATCATCAAAGGCCTAAACTAAGCTAACAAAATCCCAGCTCTGTACTTAACATATAGACCTGAGAGACACATTAATCCTGTTGTGTCTCTTATCCTGAAGCTCCAACGTTAAATCCATACCAATCCCAGCCTTCATTGTGTCACAGTGTTTACACGGGAAAAGACCCGAAGGTCTGCCGTAATCTCCATCGTTCATCTTGTACAAGTTTGAAACCGTTTATCTATTTTCTGCCACTATCATCTCTGTACTGTACCGAATCTTTGTTTTATTTGCTGGGTGTGGCAGCCATCAGGAGCAGACAGGGCCACAAAGACCCTCGTGGGGCATGAACTGGGCTTGTTTAGTTTTATTTGTCATGATTGGTCTAAAAAAATGTCTTTGTGTTTGTGAATATAACAGAAATTTAAAAGTAGGAATCAGTTCATCTGGTGTTTGTGTTATTGCTGTTATTATTATTTTATGTTAAGGCAGCCTCTTGTGAAGGTACTTTGTGGCTGTGCTTAGCAAGAATCCTTTTTGCTTCACTTCTCAATGACAGTGCAAGAGCTGTTTTGATTTCACGAGAAGCACTTTATACTTTAATATCCTGCTGCATGTTCCTTCCTGCAAAACAAACAAAAGCTAAGGGCGAAGGATAAGACTGAACACGGCTCCAGACGAACGAAAAACAGTTAAGCTTGAACTACATCAGGGAAAACAAGTTGATGGTGATACAGAAGAAACTGGGCAGGCCAACAAAGCGCGAGCTCAAAATAACAAACTTCGCCTAATGGTTTGCACCACTGGAAAGCAGCATTTAAAGCCCCGATGATAAATAGTTTATGTGAAAAGGGGAACGACTTTGAATAAGCTGCATAAGGAAAAAAAAACTGAAAAGCGGAGACCAAAAGAAAAAAAAAGAAAGTTGCATTTAAGTTCTGGTAATAAGCTGTTAACACGTAGCTTTAAAGGTTTTGTGTGTGGAATGTGCACGTAATGAAAACTTCAGGTGGGGGGTCTGGAATGCCTGGTTTAGGAAAAGCATTGTTCCTACGTATCTGCTGGGGAGACAGGAATTGCTCCTTTGTTCGACCACATCCTTAATGGTTGGGGGGGGGGGGGAGTCAGACTCACATCCGGAGATACAGTATATAGATAACAGACTGTGCTGTGCGTAACACCTCAAACTCCTCCAATTGATCCCTGTGATTAATTAAGCAGCCAGGTACGTTTCTCCCCTAAAGCCTTCATTGCACGCTCTCTAATCTCCCTCCTCCAGGTGTGACATGACCTGATCGCGTCCACCCACAGTGACTTACAACGATGAAATCATGGCTGACTGAAGCGACGTGTCTCACTTGCGTTGAGTGGAAAAGGGACACTCCCCTCGCTGATGTGTTGCTCTTAGGGTGGAGAGGTTGAAGCGACAGATGAGTATGAAGCGTGTGGTGTGTGTCAAAAGGAGTATTTGTTTGTGTAACTTAATATTCTGAGAGACCTCGCCCGTCTGTGACCATAAACTACATATAATATATGTATATACAAGACTAAACTCACGCTTTAGCTTTTATACCCAGATAAAGGTCTTCAAAGAGGAAATGTCCTTTTGTCCATTCATACATTAAAATAACATCTGTGGAGTAATAATAATTTCTTCAACAAACAATTATTGTCTATGGAATTATTTATGCCTTAGTTCCACTTAGCTCATTTGTGGGCAAAAAGATATTAACGTATTGTTGTTGTTGTTTATATATTCCAGGAACAAAAACGTGAAAAGATGTTGACTTTGACTTGACTGTTTTGTCATTAAACTCCTCGTCTGAAAACATATTTGGTTTTATGTCTTAAATTCTATAAATCTCCAGGTTATTGAATTCTAGTGGGAATCTACCAACTTGAGGCAGCTTGTGGAGGACAAAGGCATGAGCTGTGAGCAGTCGGGGCCGTGGAAAAGAGGGAGGTGGCTGAGAGAGAGTGGGAGTGGTGAAGGGCAGGGCTACATGCCCAAAAAATGCTTATATAGTGTAAAAGCTTCCCCTCTCCTCCTGCCTGTGTCTGTGAGCTCCCATTTCTGCCTTCCCGGACAGTGTCTCTGCTACTCAGTCTCTCTCATTGAGTCTCACGCTCTTCAGCAACTATGCACACGACCAAGCAAGCATACTCTGTGCACTCCTCGGTCAGGAGCAGGCCCTCTGCTATTTCCGTCACCCGTGCGGCTCCTGTCTACAGGGCCAGCAGTATCCATGGTGGCTCCGGTGGTAAGAGCATCAGCATCTCGTCTTTTAGCCACGGGCTGGGCTCCAGTATGGGAGTGGGTTCCGGAGCCGGGGGCTTCTCCAGCAGCGTCAAGGTGAGTGGGAACAGCGCCGACATCATGGGCAACGAGAAGTTTGCCATGCAGAACCTCAACGACCGTCTGGCCAACTACCTGGACACAGTGAGGAACCTGGAGCAGGCCAACCAGAAGCTGGAGATTAAGATCAAGGAGGCCCTGGAGAAGAGCGGACCTGACTTCAGAGACTACAGCAAGTACCAGGTCATCCTGGACGACCTGAGGAAGAAGGTGAGGAGGGGGGCTGGGGAGATTGGGGGACTGGGGCTGATTTATGTTGTTGAACAAACGCATGTGTGGGGGGAGGCAGAGTAGAAAGCTGAAACCCAGGGTGACACAGAAGGTCTACGAAGTGAAAGAAACAAGCACACAGCATTAGTACTGTAACCTACACTGGCTGCCTGGGAATCGACTGCGTTCCCACTGCTACTTTACAGGCTGGGGGGTCGAGGGCTGGACCGGAAACAGTATGGTAGAAGAATGTTGGAGCAGCAAGGGTCAGATACAGGAAAGCGGAGAGAACAAAAAAAGCAGGGGCGACATAGTGCCTACATGGTGCCGAACATCCTGACCTTAACTACCCTTTTCCTCTTTATCACACTTTGTGTTGCTGGTTGAACAACTGAGCTAAAGAACAGTGGTTACTGTACACAAAAAAATAAAGGAGGGACCTTAACTCACCTCACCTGAGTGTCATTTTTCCAGGTGGAGCTTAGTTTGCTGACGTTATCACTAGTTATCTCTTAATATATTTCTTTTCAATCTGACTTGTCATACATACATACAGCGCTGGGAACTAATCAGCGTCAATGGGATGGATGATAATTGCAGTCCGTGACCCTCCATTTTGCTGCCACGTCATTCAAACTGCACTTTCCGTTTCAGGAAATTAAGTCAAGTCAGATTCCAGATGGAGGCTTGCAATCGGCTCCACTGGGCCCAACAGGAGATACACCCAGTAGCATTCTTACTTCAGAAATTTGCCTACTAGCTGAAACGTCAGGATTTTCATAACGTTATAGCCTCCGTCCAAATACCCTCTAGGCTGAAGCCGTTTTTCTTTGTTATGCCGTCTTTTGACTCACCTCCTCACCCCCTATCTGAGAAAATACACAATCTTGTGACAACATCAAAACAGCCCCATCCAGTAAAACATGCCGAGTTAACCATCTGAGTACATGCACACATGAATACGCAATCAGATGACTGAGCAGTCGATTACAAAACCGCCATCGCCATCACCACCCTCGTGCAAATCACCAGGACAGGACAGATCCTGTTCTCACGCAGTGGCTGGACAGTCGTTGCCTGGCAGCAGATGATTGGTTGTACTTTGGCACCTGGACACGCCCCTTCTCTAACTAGACTGTGACTGTTAAAGTAAACACTGCAGCCATGTGGTTTTTACAAATACAAACATGGAACCAGCTTTTTCCACTAAACCAATTTTTGCTTATGTCAGAGCAACAACCATCACTTTCACGTGCAGCTTATTATTCATAATTTTACTGAGTGAATTTAGTTTCATATTTGCTGTGTAGCATTTCAAGTATTGCTACTTAATGTGAAGCATCTCTGTTCCAGGTGTTCGATGCCACCGTCGACAACGCCCGCCTGGTTCTCAACATCGACAACGCTCGCTTGGCGGCTGATGACTTCAGAGTGAAGTAAGGCGTTGATAAACTCGATAAGCCAGACAGCCACAGGCACACCCTGTTTTACAGCTGAATGGGTAGTGGGGTTAATACATAGTGTAAGGATGTAGAAAGACAGTTGTTTGTCTGGTGGTTATAAATCACCACTGCAGCATCAAAAGCTGGTGGAGGCATGACAGCTGGGTCATAAACTAAATGTGGTAGTAAACACAGCTGGCATGTGGAGCAGTGTATGTGTTTAATGCGGTTTAAATAGTTGGACTAATGTGTGTAACGAACCCTCCCCGCCTGGTCCTTTGCTTTTATTTATTTATTTATTTTTTTTTTAGATACGAGTCCGAGCTTGCTATCCGCCAGTCCGTGGAGGCCGATATCGTCGGACTGAGGAAGCTCATTGACGACACCAACATAAGCCGCATGAACCTTGAGAGCGAGATCGAAAGCCTGAAGGAAGAGCTCATCCACCTCAAGAAGAACCATGACAACGTGAGTGCGCCGTTCAAATCCCGCCACCTGAGAACATGCTCCGAATTCCCTGTGGGATTTGTCAGTGAAACATTAGTCAAAGGCTTTGTTTTTGTTTCTTGCAAGTTATTCCGGTCACTTTTAAAACATCGTCTGAGCAAACATCCATTGGGGAACCTGAAATCATATTTACTCGTTGGCTCATCTCAATAATCTCTTTAAACATCTCCATGTGTTTGACTTGTATCGTACAAGCTGCAGCCAATAGCAGTTGGGTCACATCACGACAAGCCTAAGAAAACTTTAGTGGGGGGATGGAGGTTTGTTGAGAAATCTGAAATATCTATGTGTGAATTCTGTGGGAAGCCTCATCGTAAAAAACGATTCCCATCCATATTTGGCAACAGGGAAAACACCAAAGAATTCAAATTACTGTCATTTGAGTGCGTAAAACCCAAACACAACCATTTGTTTACTGAAGGGAAATATTAAATTAAGTGTTTGGGGCCCCAGGCTCAAGGTTTAAATGCACTCTCTGTATATTTACCTAACCTTACCATGTGATTGTGGCTGGAAGACGCCAGGAGTCACAGCTGGGTCATAGTTCAACACAAAGTTGGACCTAAAGTGAGTCCAAGGGATCATAGAAGCGTACTAGTGAAGAGCGTTCACTTGGATCCACATCACGTACTAAAAGCTGGCATCTGTGAATCTAATTCATTCCTCCTCGCGCTTGTAGGAAGTAATGGAGCTTCGTAACCAGATTGCCCAGTCAGGAGTTCACGTGGACGTCGACGCACCTAAGGGACAGGACTTGGCTCAGATCATGGCAGAGATTAGGGCCAAGTATGAGAAGATGGCACTGAAGAACCAGGAAGAGCTGAAAGCATGGCACGAATGTCAGGTAAATTATTAACACAATGCACAAAAGCCCTGTAGAAAAAAAACAAAACGTCTTTTATTCATTGTATTATCTCCATTCTTATTTCAGATAACAGAAGTGCAGACCCAGGTGAGCCAGAACACAGAGGCCCTGAAGGGAGCCCAGACAGAGGTGAACGACCTGCGCCGACAGATACAAACCCTGGAGATCGAGCTGGAGTCACAGAGGAACCTGGTGAGATGTGCTCTCTCAGCACTCGCTTCATTAACCTCGACACACGCCCAGCTGAACGCCCTGCCGACGCACAGCTCAGCACTCTCACTTCACGTCTTTCGCGTTAGCTCTGTTGACGCAAGCGTTACACTCCGGTGACCCGTCGCTAAGGCGCTGTCATCGGCGATTCGCCCCCGTTCACTGGAAAGCATTTAACCCATGCCTGTCTCCCTCCTCGCAGAAAGGGTCTCTGGAGGGTACGCTGAGGGACACAGAGCTGCGATACAACATGGAGATGGAGTCGCTCAACCAAGTCATACTGGGTCTGGAAGCAGAACTCACACAGCTGCGTAACAACATCCAGGTACAGTCGCAGGACTACGAGGCCCTGCTCAACACAAAGATGAAGCTGGAGGCCGAGATCGCAACATACAGGCGGCTGCTGGACGGCGGAGACTTCAGGTGGGATTTTATTACAGTCAAAAACCTGGAGGTGATCATCATTTATACAACTTACTAGACATTTACTTTGCTCTCTACCTTTTTCTTTAGACTCCAGGATGCTCTGGAAGAGCAGAAAACAGTGAACAAAAAAGTGATGACTGTCACACAGACCCTGGTGGATGGCAAAGTGGTGCATTCCAGCACAGAAACCAAGAACCTTTGAAGACCACAAGCAACTGACCGGCAAACACTACATGTGATTGGCTAAAACTAATCTCTTGTCCTACTCTGTCGTCCTCGTGTCTTAATCACTATCTGCAGCTGTTTACAGGCTGATAAAAAACTGGATCAGAGGAAAACTAAATCATCTTTTATTTATTTCATTGTGTTGTTATTTATGTTTTGTCATGGATCAGCAGATGTTTACCAAATTCCTGAATTTGAGAATTGTTTCTATCAACAAACCAAAATTAGAGTATAAACATATCAAAATTGAGTTTCACATTAGTATTAAAAGATAAAAATTTCGTCCAAACAATGTTTTATAGTTCATCATTTTAGTTTTCTTTCTGTCCAGTTTCTGTCCCTGTTGCGCTGTGTTGTTCAGACTTTTCAATAAAATCCAGGGGAGAAATGTATTGAGTGTGAAGTTATTCATTTGCTTTTGGCAAAACAATTATCTGATGGTAAATGTATAATATCACAACAAAAGCAAGCAAGCGGAAAACACACAATTTACAGAAGACAGTAGCATGAATCACGAGCCCACACCCAGTGAAATCAAACACCAGCAAGTGTGAAGCCTCTGTACGAGTGAAATAACCCAGCAAATAAAAGCTAGATCCCTGCGATAACGCTTGTTAGACCAACAAATCCCGCGCAGGTGGATGATTTTGTGGCTTAGAGCGAGTCTGGTGCAGCCCTTATCAGCTGCTCCTGTTACTGATTAAACGTGAAGTGAAACTTGCTGTGTTGGCCTCAGCACCCAGTTAAGCGATAAGGCTGGTGCCATTCGATATTTCCATTTTCACTCCAAACCACCACAAAAAGACAAAAAAAAAAAAAAACTTGATACATGAGAAATGAAAACCTGAGATGTTCTGCTCCAAATACGGACTTTCAATTTTAAATAGACGCAAAACCATTTCCTACCAAAACCTAAACTCAGTACGTGATCACCAGCTAAACACACAGTTGTAACTATAGTTTATTTCACATACTTTCTGCAGCTCCTGCACAACAGGCTTTAGGAACAGACGTCGTGTCTTTTAATATAAGTTTACATATGGTTTATATAATCATCATTATTCTTTAAACTCTCGTTGTTGTTATCACAGCTCCCATATACAACCCATACCCTACAGCCTATCACTGCGAACATGTCAGCATATTTTGAGATATGGCTAAATAGTTGGCGTTGGGGAGATAAAGTCTAGTCAAACGTCTAAAGGTAAAATGTGATATAGACAGTAAAGGAGTGGCACGTAGGAATATTGCTTTCAGAGCCATATATAAGACCCCAGGGCTCTTCTCAGTCGCCCCAGATGCTTACTCCTCTGTGGCAGAGCACCCTGCTTCTTCTCACTGATCACTACGCATCGCTTCACAATGGAGACCATGAATAGACGTACAACGTTTCGTATATCAGGCATTGACGGACCAGTAAAGATAGAGCAGGCCTATGCCTATAGTGTCAGCGGGGGTGCAGGTGGACATGGGACCAGGATCTCCACTGCCGCCTATGCGTTTGGCGGCAACGGGGGCGGCTCGCGCGACTCCCTCTCTGAAAAGCTGGGCATTTTTAATGAGAAGCAAGCCATGCAGGCGCTTAATGATCGCCTGGCCACCTACATGGAGCAGGTTAAGAAGCTGGAGGAAAAAAACAGGTGGCTGGAGGTCAGCATCAGAGAGGTCACTGAGAAGAAAGGCCCCTGGGCAGGAAAGGACTACAGCAAGTACTACGCCATCATCGCAGACCTCAAGGCAAGAGTGAGTTGATGAATGGGTTACAAAGCAATGCTAAGCAAAATGTTAACAGGGCTGATTGAATGAACAGAGTAGTGGACGCCGTGGTGAGTGATGTTTTTCTTTCATAATTTATTCAGAGCATCTCCTTTGTTAATGTCATGATGTTGCAGTGAAAAACCATCACAGAATCAAACTGTTTTTAGGATGAAGTTTTTATACATTTTAATTCAACCTAATATAGCAACAAAACTGAAACTTATCAAAAACGGTTCATGTCTTTTAGAAACATGAAATGCTAAAGGACAACGCGCGGCTCACTTTTAAGATTCAAAATGTGAACCTGGCTGCAAACGACTACAAACTCAAGTGAGTGTTTTGTTTGCAAACTGAGTCTTCATTGACCACGATCATGTCTGAATTACCGTACATGTGTTTAGGATAGACAACGAGTTGTCCATGCGTCAGATGGTGGAGGCTGATGTCGCCGGGCTGAGGAAGGAAGTGGACGACACCAACGTCGAATGCCTGCACCTGGAAAGCGAAATCGAGTTTCTGAAGGAAGATCTGATCCTTCAAAAGAAGAACCATGAGGCTGTGAGCAGCATTAGAATTATCTAACTGAGCTGAACATCATGAGATGAGCAGCTAGTAGCAAAAAAGCCTATTTGATACATAGCGTCATGTTTGTTACTTAACCCATTCTATAGAAAAACCCTTTTAACTTTGTTCAGGAAATCCCTCCCTGACCATTTCCTCTTCAACAGGACGTGGCTGAATGGCTTGCCCAGGGCACCCAGGCCGGCGTGCATGTGGATGTTGACGCTCCTAAAGGACAGGACATATCCAGGGTCATCGAGGAGATGAGGGACAAGTATGAGAAGTTAATACAGAATAAAAAGGAGGAGATCAGAGCTTGGCATGAATCTAAGGTACGACAGAATATACAGGAGGTGCACGTCAATGCATGGCATGCATGTACAAGTGTAAAGACTGCATGTGTTTTACATTGTTTACAGGTGAAAGAGGTGCAGGTCCAAGTGACTGAGAACACAACAGCCCTGAAGGAGGCCACCGGTGTCCTGGGTGGATCTAAGAGAACACGTCAGGACCTGGACATCAAACTGCAAACTGCACGTAAACGGGTAGGCGCCTAAGTGGCTCAGTGTCTAAATTCTCTCTCTCAAAGTGGTTCGAGAGTCCCATTCCGGCTCTCAAGGCAATGCTGGTGATCTGGTGTCTGGGTGAGCAAACCTCTCTTTTACCCCTAAACAGAATGAATCTTTGGAAAATGCCCTTTTTGAAATAAACGCGCGTTACGGCAGAGAGCTGGATGAGTATAAAAGACGCAGTGAGACGCTGGAGGCAGAGAAGAATGAGATCGAGCTGAACCGGAGGAAGTACAAGCTCACCACTGAGAAACTGCAGGCAGAGATTAATGAGTACAAGAGGCTGCTGGAAGGACTGGAAGGCGGTGGAACTTTAAAGTGAGTATGAGGACAGGCAGCGCACATGAAACACTGAAATCATCCAGAGAAAATGCAGGCTCCCGTACCTTTGTAACTGACATATTAAGTGCTCTGCATGTTGTGCTGGACAACGAGAGCCTCGTGGAACCTTTTTTGCAAATTTGATTCAAATTAGTTTCATGCAAACATGAAGTGACTTTGATATGGAAATGAGATTTCACCTGTGCCAAATTTTCCCATCCCTTGCATGTTCAATGGCTGAATTATTGCAGACTGGAGGATGCAGTTGACTCGAAGACGATGGTGACGGAACTCTTGGTAGTGACTCAGACGGTGGAGAATGGCAAAGTGGTGTCCGAGGACGTCAAATCCATTGAAACTGTTTCTCCTAAAAAATGAGAAAAGAAAATGTGTGTCGATAATAAAACGAGGATCAAAGAACTACGGCGCTTTGTCTGCTTTTAAAGTTTGCATCAGGGTATAGTCCAAAACTTCTGTATGGAATGAAATTAGACTGTACTGGATTAACTGGTGTCCAAGCTTGGTTAACAGGAGTTAGACTGATGACCACGCTGTCATGAACCTACAGTCAGCAGTTACCTCAGCTTGGCTCAGCAACCTTTACGCTACGTGGTATAGAAACTCTCCTCTAACTTACTTTCGATTAGTGGCTTTTAAAATCTATTGAAGCTGAAACTATTAAAGATAAAGACTGATTTTATCTCCTTTTCATATCGTGCAACTTCAGCTTCCAGCCATAAACTTATCATGACCACTTTCCTGTAATGCACAGCCCCGTCTGGCCTCCTGCCACCTCACTCCCACGCAGTCAACGACCGCGGGACATTCTTTCAGCTTCTGAGAATATCCCACTCTGATCGGCAGTTCTTTAGCCTTGTCCCCCAGAACTTGATGTTGTTCTTAGAGACGCACAGCCCATCATATTTTGCTACTAATATTTCAGTCAGTTAGAGAGATAATTGCACGTTGCATGAAGCATGAAGCATGTTGTTCATCATCGCAGCCTCACAACTCTTTAAAATACAGCAACAAGAAAAACATTCAACAGGCAGCATCATCATTTATCATCCTGCCAGACTCTATTCAAGACGGGTTTTCCAACCACCGTGTGCCAGTTTCCAGCACGGTGCTCTTTAGCTGTCACTGTGTAAATTGTGTGTGACAGCTCATCTGTCGCGAGTGTCCCATCCGCTGCTCACAGTGGAGTCGTTCAGCTGTCTTCCGTGGTGCCGTGAGCCGTTGCTGCAGCCAGATGCTGTTTATTGAGGCCTCGTTGGCAAAGCTGAACAAACATTGTAATAAAAACAAAGCACACTGATAACGCAGGAGATCTATGGGAGGAATGGAATAGTGCATATCCCTGCTGTATGCCGGCGATTCCTCAGAGGGGCCCAAAGAGATCTGGCTGAACATCGCTGCTCTCTCTGCATGCGGAGGAGACCCCGAGCTACAAACTCCTGCTTGTGCACAAGGGTTTACAACGAGTGGACACCTGCATTCAGCATAAAATAAGAGTCAGACTGTTTGCAAACACTGGACACTTCTCCGTGTATTGTGTGTACAACTGAATGACAATTGCAAGGCCCGTGTTATCAGCAGTGAGAGAACAGCAACAGTCCCAGCAGGTTTCTGGTTCATTATCAGCAACAATACTATACTGACATGTCTGTTGACATAGTTGGTGGGTGTTGTAATTGTCATATTTTGAGTTATTTTCGATTTTTTTCTATGCATCCATAAATCATCAGGTGGAACTTTATCTTCCCAGTGGCACAGCGCTGCGAGTTTGTTTCATCTGAACCTTAGCCTGAATGTAAACGCATCAAGAGGAAAGTGGATTTTGCCCCTTGCTGCTGACGGCGTAGCTCAGGAGGAATCGCTTCACAACAAGCACGGACATGAGCGTCGACGCTGATCATTTATTCAATATGGGCCTGTGGGAATTGTCTTGACTTGAGAAACCACAACGCTGTTCTATCAATGTCAAGACGTACAGTAAGACTAATGACTGTATGTAGACAGGAGATAAAACATTACATTACACTGTCGCGTACAAGAAACATCCTTGAGATTGGGATGGTTTATATCGTGTTTTTCACATGTTAACAATGTGCTTCTGCCATTAGTGTTGAAGGCACGTTGCATCCCTCAGAGTGTGGAAAATCTTGAACAGCTTCCTCTTTCATGTGAGTGAACGCCAGCCCTTTAACTTTAATACTAACAAGATGTTCAAAAGGCTATCAGCAGCTATCATGACTAATTATTTTCGTGGGCAAGAAAGCGCTCATTCAGAGTCACACATGTCAGGTCAAAGGCCTGCAATATAAACACAGCTGCTTCATTTCTCTTTTCCGTAGTAAAACTGTTAACAGGCTCAACAAAGATAAACCATGAATCACCTCTCGCTCTCACATACACACATTCTCCACCTCTAGCCCACACATCTGTTGGGCGTGTCGGGTGTGGATCGGTCGCTCATCCCGACATACCGGGGCTCCTCTCGGTGGGACTAAATGAGGGGAGAAGTGACGGGCCGGTAGTGAAAGGATAAGGGTGTGGTGTGTTTGGGAGAGAACTGACTGAAGGGCTTAGGGAAAGTACTGGGTAAAACAAGAAGACAGGACATGAGGTAGTGGAAAAATTAGCTACTGTGGATTCACTCTGATTGGCAGAATAAATCTTTT
Source organism: Macropodus opercularis (assembly GCA_030770545.1). Classification (NCBI taxonomy): domain Eukaryota; kingdom Metazoa; phylum Chordata; class Actinopteri; order Anabantiformes; family Osphronemidae; genus Macropodus; species Macropodus opercularis. The sequence continues at coordinate 6,715,257 of CM061095.1, read as the reverse complement.
TTAACCAAACTTTCCACAGGAAGCATTTAAAGTGAAAACACACATTAAATATGCAAACATGTGGTGAGACAATGAAAGACTGAGCAAAATCGTTGGCCTCTCACATCATCCCAGCCGTGAACATACTAACATCCCTTCACATGAATTCTGGGAACAGCAAGTATATTTACTGTTTAGAGCTGCCGGTGGGCAAAGATTTGTGCAGGTCAGGGGCAGCAGAGCAGGTAACAGGGTAAGAGAAAAGGCAACTGTGAAGTGGAACAAAGCAAGTGAAAGTACTCGCAAATGACCAGAAGTGAAAAGGGAGTGTGGGAAAGCAGAAATGTGGAGTGGGCAGAGAAAGTAGGCGGCGCAGAGGTCACGTTAAGTAAGAACACAACTGGGCAGCGTGCCAGACTTTTCTCTCCCGTTTTTCGTTTTCCAGTCTGTGGAGTTGCATGGAAACAGAGGCGCCGCCTGCCAGACAGAGGATCGGAATTGGCTGAACTCGTTTAGTGACTCATTCGTCTGGTTTCTGTGGAAACCAACCAAAAAAAAGGCTAAGTGACCAGAAAAGTCGCAAGCTGTGCACCCAAAGGAGTCCGGTGATTGCCACCTCTCCACGGCTAAAAATACGCCGCGAAACGAAGCCGCCTCCGAACTCAGCAGAGCGGAGGTCAACGCGTTGCTCAAGCGTCCAGCTTCGCCCGTGATGAGGCAAATATGTAAATGTACTAAAACAGCACAGTTGGTTCTTTTCTCCCTCTAGACAGGCCGCCATTTTTTCATTGAGATGCTTCATCAACCTTGGCATTCTTTAATAAGTAACCAAAAACATTCCAGAGCAGAGGGGGGGCGATTAAAACTGAGTGGGACCACGCTGGCGAGGAAAAATAAGAGGAGTTTATAAAATACAAATCTGCCCAGTGATGGTCATGACTCTGCACAGTGATGTTACACACGGGGCTTTATTTTTACCTCACATGATGCTGTGTAGATTAATAAGCCTCGGCAGCACGTCACTCTGCTGTGCTGGTAAGTTTGGGATAAGACGGGCGATCACGTGTGTCGAGCGTAAAAATAAAGAAGCCGCGTCGAGTTTTTAGCAGCATTCTCTTTAAGTAGAGTCTATAAACTGCTCATGGCCACAGACCCAGCTCCACCCAAACATTTCTCTCCAACCTCGCTCACACCTCCTCTCTCCACAAGTTGGAGGGTGGCCGCTAGTTCGGTGGAGTGACTGACAGAGAGCAGAGAGGACGGTCAGACAGCAAATATACTGCATTTATTGCGTTGACCAAAGTTTTATTGTAAAATGCTGCTGATTAACTTTTGAATGAGCCCCGGAGGCAGTAGCGGTTCTGACTGTCCTGTCCTCGAGGTCAGAGCCTGTATATTATTCACTTCCATGGCGAGCAACAAGCAGGCGACAACCATTTACAACCCAAGCTGTTTACCGCTGTGATTCCCTACTAATCTTACTGTGACGGCGTCTCTGTCCGACTGGCTACGATGGATCTTTAGCAAGTCACAGGGTCAAAAAAGGAGGCAGGACGTGAGGAAATAAATCGCAGAACTGTCCTGTTGGAGCGCAAGATGTAAATTATGTGATTAGCACAGAACATCCCTGGAAATGTCCTGCAAAACTGCTCTGTCTTAAAGGAGACGACTTTCAGCCACCAGTACTATTAACACTCTCAGCCTCTCTCTAAGAAGCTGTTTTCCTGTGGTCTTTGAACAATTTAGATATGCTTCATTTAACCTGATGTAATCCACTTACTGTGGAATGCTCTAATTACAGCGACTGATTGGGTGGATTTTTATTTCTTTATTTATTGACAGAAGGAATTCCATTGTGGGGAAGGAGAGAAGCTCCGGGAATCAACCCCTGTCCTGTCCAGCGTGACACATTCACAGGGTTCAAAGTCAAACACAGCAACACCTTCCCTATTTTCACTTCACTGCACTTTCATAGCACACAAAAGGAACATGTAACATAATCTTGACAAAGCTTTGGAAGCTTTTAAGTAGACAGAGAGAGTGAATACGGATACAGCGAGGGTGTGTCTCAGGGAACTGAACGACCTACTAGTTAGCTGGGAACCTATGGAGATTTAAGCGAGGAAAACAATGTGAAAAGAAACACAAAAAAAAACATCAGATAACATCGCGTGGTGTCCCACACAATGAAAGAAAAACTATTTGTTTTCCCTTTGGCTTATTACATCCTTCCAGCAGGGCGGGGATATGTTTATGTTGTCTTCTCTTCACACAATTAGGAAGAGCAGAAAACATGTAAGAATCTGTCGTCCGAATCTGTAGCAGCGAAATGACGTTTTACGGTCAGATAAGATCAAAGGACCCTCGCTGTCACACGTGAACATTATTCTCATTGTTAAAAGGAACCCAGGAGAGAAATTGGACCCCTGTGTCTCCGCAGTTAAGCTGAAACCATTGTTTATCGATCCATCACAGCTCCACACCCTCACTTGACTTTTTACACAGTCAGATAACTTGATGTTTAGATGTTTGCATTTTTGAAACAGCAGGAAGGAACAACATCGTTTTCTTTATCCCACTTGGTTTTAAGATTTACAGTCCTTGTGCAGCTTAGCGCGGAACTACTGTAATTTAAATTATTAAACGTCCAACACATACACAGCTCCCTAAAACAAGTTAGTTAGTTCTCTTGTGATTACAGTGTCTAAATAATGATCCATCGCTGCTGTCAGTGGTGAAATATTTGGCGGCTTATTCCCACCATTAAAACACTTAGAACGCCCCATTTGTTTGCAAAAGTTCTCAGTCTTAAATGAAAATCCTCAGCGTTCCTCTCGTGAATAGTCGTTCTCTTCCAGAGCTTTTACGCGCATATAAATTCTCAGAAAAGAAAAGGCCCCCGGGGGCCCACCTGACATCACTGTTTACCCCGGATGTTTTGGGAAGGTTTCGGTATCCACCCCAGCTCACAGACGGGGAGAAACGGGACAGTTAATAATCACACCGGCTGGTTGTTCGTACAGTTTTAGGTCGAAGGTGAAGTTCGTCCTGCTTGCGCAGTCGTCATAGTAACATGGTCACGAGAAGAAACCGTCCATTTGTGTTTACAAACTGCAGGATGAACATTTTGCTTATGGAAAGAAAACATCATATGCGCAACAGCTGCCCCACGGCGAGAGACAAGAATGAACCGTTGTGTTTCATGGACCATGGATTCATGCAGTCTGCTTGTGTGTCTGCATCCATTTAGTGTTACCAGAGGTCATCTATTGTCATCGCGCCAGCACTTCCCCAGAAACTTGCAAATAAGCCTGGAGGGAGATGACCTAACTGTCACAGCCCCCTGCAGACCAGTCATGCAGGACAGCGTCGTTCATTCCTAACGCTGACGCAGACTCATGAACCCCTGACGCTTGACTCTTATTATCTGTACTGTAACAGTTTCTCCAAACCTCCAGACTGGCCATAAGATGAACCGCTGGAGTCAGATTTTAATTCGATTACGTATAATCAGCGCGAGGCCGCCTCAGCTAGGTCACGTCCACCCTTTTCTCCATTCTTTAGCACATCCTTTCTAAAGGAATTATTGCTCCCAGCGGGGGCCTATAGCCTTAACTAGCAGACAGGAAGTGCCGTCAGACCCGACTTTCACTTCTGAGACTCACAATGGTCAGTTAGGTGCACGTAACCTCAGTTATCTCCTCAGTTATTTACCTCTGGCAAATATTAGTGCTTCACTCCCCCTTGTGTCTGTGGAGGCAACCACAGAAGTTCGAGCAGGCTTCTCCTTTATTTCTCAGCCTTTGTAGACATTACACAATACAGCAAATAAAACAGGAGAAATAGCTACTGTTGTATAAATGTTTCATTTATCAGCATCTTAACCATTTCTGTGATCCAAATCTCTAAAACAGCCACTGCATGCCGATGAATTTTGCCAGCGGTAGGTCAAGCAGCAGTAATGCAGCTTGTGGCTGAGTACAGAGTTCCTCCCAGCAGCTGACTTATTTAGCCTACGCTGACTGTGATATGACCAAAAATGGACTTTTGCTGCACACTGATACTGGGAATACAGCCTTTATCTATCTGTTACAAAAGGCTGCTGAAGATCAGCACAGAAGCTTTTCCGAAGAACGGTGACAATGGACGGAGACGGAATACTGCGCAGATGCCACCAGCGATTTTTGTTTAAGCGTGTGATCCGAGTGAGTCCTATCTGAGCTGACGTAGTACAAAAGCAGGGATGTGGGAATGGAAACAACATCAAAAGTCATTTCGTCTGTGCTGTCAAACATTTACAGCTCTGGAGATGATCTTGTCTTGATAGCTGCAGTAAATACAGCAATAACCTAAAACGGCCTCCGTTGTTAACACCAAACCCAGGTCTTAATCACTCCCACTGCTTAGTGTTTAATATAATATGGAACAAGCTCAAAAGAGATCGAGAGGCAGAGGAAGTGATTTCAAATTGCATTCCATAGCTTGATCGCAGCCTCCTTAAGAGCAGGAAGACTTGGTACAGGGCTTGTCTTCTTACATAAGCAGGTTGAAGAGGACTCTGATCTTCCTGACACTGAAAGACTCCGGTGACTTCATTTTAAAGGCATTTCGTATTTTGGTCAAGTGAACGCACCAAGTCGTTTTGTCCTGACTTCACCTAATCTGGCGCGCCTCTGGGGAACTGGCTCACCTTTTGCATGACCATAGCTCATCCTCAACCTTTATCAACAAGCCTTCCTTATAAGAGCAGAGAGGAGCCTCCGCTTTGGTGGCGCTTCCCACAGGAAAGCGTGTGAAGGGAGTGAGTCTGTCTTCAGTTCCGCTCTGAAGCACAATGTGACTTTAAGTGTGAAATAGATACGACTGGGCTGACATTTCTGGTTCCGCACAGGGTGGTGGAAGAACTTTCATGCGACCAAAGCAGGTGCGTGAAGTAGAAACAGATCACGTGTTAGAAAGAACACTTTGCTTTAGCTGTTGTCGTGATGGTGAAGCTTCGTGAACCACCTTCGCTCCATTTTACCTTCGCTCTCGGCTCGTCCCCTTTGAACAAATCTCAGCCAGCGTCATTGCATTGGTCATTATCTTCATATAAAAGACCTTTACAGTATTTTTGATGATCAAACAGTAGTGAAAGTTCGACTGACCGTTTGATTTAGTCTGCATGTGGGTTTATTGCACAATTCTGCTCTCTCTCTATTATTGGATAAGAAGAACCTGAAAATCTCTCCTTTTAGTCGGGAGCTCCTGTACAGAAATCCTTTAAATCCCAAAATTGGTCCTCACATCTTATGAAGTGCAGAGACAAAAGGACGCAAGTCTTAGCGTAATGTTATGAGGCCTCACCCAAACTCAAACGCACAAGCCATCAGTCTCCGAGTAATTGGAGACCCATCCTTAAACGTGAGATCATCGCCTGATGCCTCCAGACTGGAGAGCTCTGACCGAAGCCCGGGCACGTCCGCGACGCGTCACTTAACCGAGCAAAGTCAGTAAAGTCTCACTTCTGTGTCTCATGTAAACAACTAGGATTAGATGAGAAAAGACTCAAAATCTCTGTTGAAGTGTTTAAGTAGTTTTATTATCTGTACCTTCAGTTAATCCACATCTGAGTCTGTGACATTTACAACCATGTTTAGGGAAGCTTTCAAAAATGATGAAGTCAGTTATTCTAACCCTGCACCATCCTCCCAATGACATCATTGTATGATACGATAATCCCACGAGCTTTTCCTAACCTGCAGGTGATGTCATACAAAAACATGGCAGTGGTTTCATCACCTGCAAAAATATTTAAACTTTCCACTTATAGCTTAAACTTTAACAGGGGGAGTAGAGTTTTATCAGATTCAGGAATTTATTGTGGGTTTTTTTAGGGGAGTATGGAATTTTAGGCATTAGAGTGATATCACAGACAAATAAAGCCTAAAAACGGGACAACTTATTCCTCCATCTAGTTCTGGTTTTCCTCACTTCAAGCAGAACATGAGCAAAACTGACATTTCGGTTAATCCAGGTCTCTGGAGAACCTCATGACACATCTGCTCTTGCCAAGTTTATGGGAGACGGAAAAAAGAAAAGAAAATGCAGAGCAGAGAAGAAGAAGAAGAAAAACTTTCTGAGAGAAAGTGTTGAGTTAAGGGAAAGATGTAATTAAGTCAGTGGTTCATTAAAATGACTTAATGCGTCGGTGAGCCTTTCACATGAAGAGCTTCATATGGTCTCTCCAGGGAATTGTGCCACACCCTGGCTTCATGGCAATATGTTACTAGTTAGCATGTCACCAAACAGCTCAGTTAGGAGGAGATTTATCTATTTAGGAGAAGTTTTGACTTTGGGTATAATCAGCAGCTTATCTTTTCCCTGCATCCATATTTAATACCCCTTTACAGTAATTCAGGCAAATTTCCTTGTAAGCAGAGGTCGGGCTTGAGATCATCCGCTCCCACTGACCAGTAGCCAGTAAGTCATTAATCAGCTTCCTGTTTATGGCTGCTAATCTAACAGGGTGATAAACCAGAGTTAGCTTTGTACCCAATCTGTTTGCCTTACATGACGCTAGGAGCAGAGCTTTGTGTGGGGTTTCTCACGATCCTGCTAAGATCCATCACCGAGGGACACACGGGACAGCAGCAGGATCGCGTCTAAACAACCCGATTCACCTGTGCACACGAACTGTGAAATGTAAATTGATGCAGACGACACACGCCTTTCTCTGCGCGGCCAGTTTGGGTAAATCCAAATTTCTGAAAGCGCTTTCAGTCTTTCACAGCGTCTCCACGCTGAGGAATTTAAGGAGGAACAATCTGCCAGGAAGCACACAGTGACCCTTCTCAAGTCAAGCCATGCTTCACTCCAGAGGGATAATCACTCTGACATTTGCAGCAAGTTGCTAATGGACAAAGTGTGATCAGATTGCAAACTGCCTCTAATGCTAGAAAGTCATGAGTAGAAGAACATTTGTGCATTTTGTTTTGTGAATGTTGGAAATTCTGGACCCTCTGATCATGGTGTCATCTTTAAGGGTAGATAGCAATAATTAGACCCCCAGTGACTATCATCAGCAACCTTTTGTTTTGTGCCGTGCTTTATTAGGACCGGTTTTACAAATCACTGCACGACGACGTGATTAAAAGCCGTTATAAGCCAATCTGGTTGTATATCTTGTTCTGCTTTTCCAACCACCACCACCTACTGGTGTCAGGTGGGGTTGCCACTTCCTTTGACGGATGCTTTGTGTGTATCTGTCCTAAGAGGACACTAACCAAGGCGGGCAGCTGTTGCACCTTTATTTCATTTGCATGGCTTCCAACACCCCTGAACGCGCCGCTGTCTATCATCATGGCATCATAACAGGAGGAAATGAAGCCAGATGAGCTGAAGGTGCAATAGGTTTGAAACGAGCCGAATTATGAGTTGCCGCTGAAAGCGTGGACAGTTATTGAGAGGTGACGACTGAGGCTTTGTCACAAACACACAGCTGCTGCATTTTAAAGCCATTTCTAGTCCCAGAAAGAAGACTTAGGGTTCAGGATCAATAGCTTGAAAACCAAATCCCATTTCTAGAATTGTGTCACTACCTAGCAAACCTCTGATAAATTTGATTTTGGAAAGTGAGTACTGGAGAAAAACGTCAGAGTCAAAGCCACACTAGGAAAACTTCCCCAAAAGCCATAGACACAAAGTCTTTACACACACACACACACACACATGTGTGTGTACGTCATCTACTAGAGCACAATAATTTATGTCTTGGTTTCATGTTACCAAGCTCCATGTGTTTTTAGTTATTCGGCTTACGATCTGGAGCGAGATGAACACAAGGAGCATCTTTAATTGAAGCTTTAACACTGATTGGTTGCACACATCTCCAACCTTCACCATGAGTCTGTTTAAAGAACAGCTCTGCCGGTGTCAACCGCTTTCTGCCGCTCAAGTACAACTTCTCTACGTCTTATTCGCGCATATGTCAGATCTCCAAGAATAAATTACTTATTTCCTGTTTGGCCCTGACTAGCAACCTACGTCTGCTCTGCTTTTGTGCCTTCCAGTGTTACCGTGACAACAGAGTATGAATGGGAAGTTCGGTACGTGTGACCGTCTTCACTACAGTTGCAAAACACTTTACATCAGTGTGTGTGTGTGTGTGGGGGGGGGGGGTGGTATTTATTTCTCAGTACAGTAACATTTACCTAGAAATCAACATTTCAGTGTCAACATCGATGATGAATGAATTTGTTTCCTTTCCAGTTATTCGTGGCAGATTAACTGCAATATTCAGAAGCAAGCTCTGAACAATTTAAGGCCATGACAAGTAAATGAAATTTCCTAGATGATGAATAAATGAAAAATGAAAAGAGTGTCCACCGGCCTTCAGCTCCAGCAGCTACTGCTGGAATGTGAGGGGGAGTGACTGTTGTCAAAACAATGATTGAACTGTTTGGGAGTTACTAAGTTTTGCAGACTTCGTTTTGTTGACCAGTGAGAAAAAAAGAAAGAAAAGAAAATCTGTGAAGGAGTAAGAAAACCCTTCATTGATGCAGCTTCTTCTCTTCATCCTCCCTCAGACTCACCTCGTGTTCCCAAATGTACTCAAAACATATAGAAGCTCTTACTAAACGAATAATGAAGCAGATTTAGCTAAAACTAAGTGGATCCCTGACAGTGGTCAATGAAACTGACCTGTTAATATAAACGATCAGGCACACGAGGACATACATAACCACTGTGTTAAGTATGAGGACATAAGCGGTAACGTGATGAATCACTACATAAATACACGGTATAGTCTTTATTACTGACAATCGTCGGATTTATGTAATAAATTCATTCAGAACAAATAATTATTAAGTACAGAAGGAACCTAATGGGTCTTGCAACGTGAGCTGAGCTTCATGCCACACATTTGTTTGCGCGCACTGCCCCCTAGTGATGGTTGAGTGGAAGTGTTTGAAGGATGTTTTAAGATCAACCACAAGATGCCGCTGTTTGCACATGTTGATTTACGACACTGGTTCGAATTAATTGAGTTAATTACAACATAATTCCCTGAAAGCAAGCACAAGCTCGGATTAACAAAACAACAACAGTCAAATGCCTCTACTGAATAAAAAAACTAACCTCTAAACCAACCAAACCATAAAAAGCCTTTCAAAATAAGAATAATCATTCAACAACACACAAAAATTTGTTGTGCACCAAACTCAGTCTAGAAGGTTCCACTTAACTGAGTTGTGACAGTTGTGTTTAACAAAACATGACCATATCTTAACAGAAATACAAACTTTATCATCTCATAACTCTCCAGACAGAGTTTTTTTCTCATTTACTCCTGTATAAACAGTTTTCACAGTTGGTCGACGTTCATCAAGAAATTCTCAATGGCACTGAAGCTTTTGCCTCCATCTACCTGGAGTAACTGTACGATAGGACACATTATCTGAACATCATCAATCCTCTTCTAAAGTCCTGCAGTTTCAAAAATGCTTAACCACAAGATGGCACAACAGGCCTTCAGGTAAGAAACGCATACGGTTTTAAAGCTTCAAGCATTTAATGTGCGATTCAATAAACTACAGTTACCTGTAGTATAGTGCACAGTTGTGTGAAGCGGGGCCATCAGAATAAAATCCTGGAATACTCTTCAGTCCGTTTCTATGTTGGATGGGTTGAGTGACCTAAAGCAGGATGAGAAAAAGTGTTTGATCATCCGCTGAACAACCGTTTCCACTTGGATTCACTGTAGTCACACAGCGTACGCGCTTCCCCGGCTTTCCGACAGTTTCCTCTGAGACTCTGCTTCCTGTCTAATTATTCAGGAAGTCTCCTCCACAAACAGAAATCGCTGACCATTTGTTCAAGGACAGCGTTTCTGCATCATGCTGTTTTAGGATTTATGGCAAATAAAGCATCCTTGATGCCAGCAAGCAGTAAAATCTGTGGCCAATGTCCCCTACAGTAACTTCTGATGAAACTTTACCAGATGTACAAGTATTGCCAACATTGCCCTTAAAACACAATGAATTGGTCTTTGAGCTGCAAAACAACCTTCACTTCTTTCAAAATGCAGATTACGTCATTTTTTGGCTAACTTGGTAGGAGAGTTGATTATCAACGATCCATAAAAATAACTGCCTGGTCACGTCGCCGCTACGTAGTGTCAGTGGGGATTGGTTCCAGACCTGTCCTGCCAATTATGAACTACATACTATAAGCAGTAAAGAAACTGGGCGGATGGATTCTGTGTGCACACACTAGCTTTCCAAGCAGAAATATGACGAAGCAGAGCACAAAAAAGCTAAATGAGTCAAAGTTCGTCCGGGTAACAAAATGAGATCCGGCCTTGTTAGAAGCTCCCTGCTGCTGCTTGAGTTCACGTCCCCCATCGCTCATGGTGGGATTCATGGCTAATCCCTACTGCGTCAACTATCTACAAACTAAAACGTTGAAACTGAAATCACGTTCTCACTGGATCACATGATCCAGGGCGAGGAGGGTCATGTGTTCACTCTGCAGGAACGTTCATTTGGATGTGACACATTTCCAGCCTGGCTTAACTTTTATTTCTATTTCCTCCTATTTGCCTTAGACAGTGTTTCCGGCTTTTGTATTCCGTATGAGCACTGGGTCAAATCTGACGTCAATCATGAAGATGATGACTTTGATACCTCACGTTAAGAAAATATTGCCCGATGGCGTCGTACGTTTAAACCTGACAAATACTTAGCTTCCACCCAAATAACTTGATGAGGAATAAATTATTAAGACTCTCATGAATTATTAAGACTCTCTTTATTACCAGCAAATCCCAAGCCAAAGAATTTAGTTTCTTTATTACCAGCAAATCCCAAGCCAACAATGTGACAGCCCATGCCAGTAATTTCTGTGGCATCCAGAGCCAGACCTGCTGGGCTGCTGCTCCCCCCCCTCGCGGCTCGTAATGAGCCAACATGTTGGCCATATGTGACCGGTGAAGTTTGCTATAGTTTCATATAAAAACAAATGAGCGGTGAAGCGCAGGGGATTCTGATGCTAAAGCGTGTTGTTATACATGAGTGGGGTGACGTCATTGTTACATTTAGCCACTAGAGCTTTATTAATCCTCTCCTTTTACAACAGTCAAAACTGATTCAGGGTCTATTGGCCCACTAGGGGTCAGGCAGTCCTCAAGGGAAACCCAGATACACACAGCCATCAGTCATTTCCAGTCAACAACATCTCTGTGTGCCGTTGGTTCTGTCCTTTTTCGATGCTGTGGGCCTCATACTTGGTGGGATCCGAGCTGAACCAGTGCACACACCCTTGGCACGGCCGCCCTCGGTTAGACCGTGGCCAGACAAACATGTTATCCTTGTGCATATTTCACAAGCGCCTGGTGAAGCTGTGGTACGGTCCACGGGCTGACCGACGAAAACAGATGCACGGACGCGGCGAGAAAGGGTCAAAGGGAAGGACTGGGAGAGATACTGGTGTGGGCGCGAACATCTGCTCTACGCTGTTACAAAAGCAGCAAACGATGAAAGCATCTGAAATTAATAAGCGTTATCTTTTCTGCAGAAAATCCTTTGTTTGTGTGGTGTTTGTGTGTTCAGCTTACAGCCCCTTCTCTTTCTGGCTGCCTCTCCATATTTGGACTTGGTTTATCTTGCATTAAGGGAAAACTATGCTTCTTCCTTTGCAGAGGGTCAACGCTATCGAGTCTCCTATGAAGTGAGGCTGCAGCATCAACAGGATGATCAACTTGCGCTTGAGTAAAGTTAGGATGTGTTTATTTACATATGCTCTGTCTAATAAAATTACCCACTATAACAGCTTAATCTATATTAAGCACAAATTTTAAAGTAAGAGAGAAGGATGTTTTAAAAGGGCAACTACAGCCTACAGCTGTTTTCTGTTTTCCAGTTTGGGTGTGAGAGGTTGAGGGTGAGGCTTTAACTATGTTTACATCTAGGGTTGATTATAAGCAGTAAATAATGGCCCAATCTGCAAAGCTGCCATCGTTCTCCATATTTTCCAGATGCAAAACTTTTTCTTTTTTTTTTTGGCACGACCTGAGTTGATTAAAAGGACTTAATTTCATGGCACGTAAAACCAGGGGGGGGGCTTCTTGTAAACACCGTCTGCAGGCTGAGCTCATGTCTGAGACGTTTGCCTGAAATATACATGAAGGGACTGGAGGAAAGCAAGAGCAGGGTTTGGGGGTCAACTGGAAGGGGGTCTGGAACGGAGTACGAGACGGGAGGAAAGGACGAACACCTGGAAGGTTTCTCTGGGCCAAAGTGACGACGGCCTCGCCAGTGCTTTCCGTCTGAGGAGAGAAACGAAAGATGAGTGAGCCACAAGAGAGAGACAAAAACATGTGAGGGAAAGGGGGGCTTGGAGGCTGGAGGCTGGGGGGTGGGGGGGTTTGGAGAGGCATCAAGAATTTGCCTTTTAAGGGGTACAGTCCTACTCCTCCAAGCCTTGTGAGCTCAGCCAAAAACACTCAAGGGAGAAGAAATAAACAACTTTAGTGAGACTGGGAGGGATAAATAGTCTAGTAGTCAGAATTTTCGCACTTTGGGGCAAAATAGAATACGCAAAGTGCTTGAAATACATGTTTTTCTCCCTATCCGGACAGAGATCACAGAAGAAAACAGACCTTTATTTGAAATGTGATGGTTAGGTATGGTTTCTGTGGTGAAAGAGACCTTGTTCCACAGTTGCAACAAACAGGCTATTGCGTTGTAAACAGGGCCAAGCTCAGTGCAGGCTACGCTGAATCACTGCCTCGCTCAGCATCCTAACAGCTGCAATCACTGTTGTGGTTTTCTTGGTTGTTTTCTAGACAATGCTAACAATGTGCTCCGTGAGCTAAGGAGAGGCTGTCTGTATCTGGGAGCAGGAAACAGAGGGGAGCTGAGGAGGAGAGGAGGGTGGGGGTGAGAACAGAGAGGTAATTGTATATGTAAGAGTGAAGCAATCCTCCTAGAGGGGTAGAAGCAGGAGGAGAGGAAGAAAGAAGGAAGGGGCATGTGCTCTTGGGATGGGAGAGAAGACAAGCAGGTAAAGGGAGACGACATAGAGGAGCCTTCACAGGACGGGAAGAGGAATCCTTGAGCGTCGACATTTGGCACAAGGGTCAAATGTGAGGGAAAGAAGAAGTTACGTTGAAGGCTTGATGTTAGTGAAGTTTGTAACAATGCATGTGAAACAAAGACGAGCAGGGGTGGAGGCAAGAGGGGGTGGAGGGACGAAAATGGGGAATCCACATGCAGCCGGGCTGAGTTGGTGAGAGAGGTGTTTTTAAAAGTGCGTGGAGGAAGAAACGAGGCTGGGTGTCGGCGGAGAGAGCATGGAGAGTGTGTCCTTCTCCCTGTCCCCGTAGCGGAGCTGAACGTGAGCCAAGAAAAGGGGAAGGGCCCTTCCTCTCCTCCTCTCCATCCGCAAAAAAAAAAAAAAGCTAAACACAGCAGCCCAGGAGTCCGAGCAGGAGCCTGTTTAGAGGACAGGGGGGAAGAGGACGGCGAGGGAGCCAGGAGGAGGGAGGACAGAAGGAGAGAGACGAGAGAGAGAGAGGAGGGAAAAAGTCGACAGGTCCGGGACCACGTCCACCTATATGGGTTGCGTCTTGAGCGCGGACTGGTGCGGGGAGGAAGAGGTGCGACCGGTGCCTGTGGTCAGAAGCGCTTCCCTGAAGAGACGGAGCCCGGAGAGGAGCGAGAGCGGCAGGATGAGGCTGACAAAGGTCAGTGTGCACGTGTGCTCACATGAGACACACAAACACGATCTCTGTGACAGGTCATATATTCACCTCGGGCTCCCTTGTATCGGTGCTTCAGCAGGAGCACGTGTTGGACAAACACTGCTTCAACACAGAGGATGTGTGTGTGTGTGTCTGTTTCGTTGCGTTTGGCCTTCGTTTACGGGACGATGCAGATGCCGGGGCCACATCTGTGCATGATACAATAGCGCTGCTGCGATGCTGGGCCATTACCAGAACGTAAAACAGAAGCTTGGCTTGACGAGAACACTGCGAACCCTGAGCGTCTAAGCTCATGTGTGTGTTTGGGCGCACGTGTCTAACTGCGCCTGCGGGCCCTCTTCCAATCTGCGCACGTCTTCCATGCGTTTGCTCGGTTGCGACACAGTCCCGCGGGCTCCACATCGCACGCCCCAAGCAGCGTGGGAACGCGGGGCCCTCTGTGCGCAGCATCTCCCAGCGGCCGACCCCACTGCAGGGTTGTGGGAACCAGTTAAATGCCACTCTGGGAGGAGGACATGTCGTCTTGTTTGTGTTTAGTTTTGTTTTTTGTTTTGATTTGTTTTTTTTAGAGGCTTGTTATGTCACTGCTTGTTTTTATTTTTGTTTTGGTTGTGTGGGCAGCGAGAACCCGGCGTAAATGTGGATTCACGGGAGAAGCTTTAATGTTTTGATGATGTCATATCCCGATGAGGATCATGCCAAGAACTTCCTGGAAACTTGGCAACAAGGCATCATGTTTCCATTAGCTTTTGTTATCATTGTTATGTAACTGTAAGCTCACATAATTGGCTTGTATTATGATTAACATGGGGAAGGGACATGTAATTCATTATTTTAATCATCTGACCTTTGCAAGTCTGATCATTTCAGTAAGATATCACATACCAGACTCAGCCTATTCCTATTTACCTTAATGTGGCCAGATGTGCTTTACGGTCTCTGTTGTTGCAGACGGAGACAGTAAAGCACATGTGGCATTTGTGAAATAAACAGCTCATGGCAGTGAGAACCAATAAAGTAGACTGGCTTTCCTCGCAAACTGGCACCTCAAGGTTGTATGCCCGGCTTTGTAACATCTTGGCGAGCCTCACAGTAAAGCTGTGTTTGGTTTACCGGCAGGCACAGTGAGGGATTCAAGTACGAGAGTCATTAATGGAATCACTCGGCAGTCGTAGTTTAATATCGGACCTACTGTATTTCGTTCTGCCTCAATTGGTTTCTTTCCGTCACACCCTGCCCGCAAGGATGGTGATGCAGATTTACGCCGCGAGGTAAGACGCTGGACTTATTCTGTCAAAACTCTTTGCTGTGTTGGAGGGATTCGCTCGTGGAACAGCTTGTGCAGATGTTCACGGAACGTTTGTCGGACGCTCTGGTTGGAATTGGTTTTGGAGCATTTCCAAAAGCGATCGAATGGTCTGAGACCTGTGATGTCGGGACGGTGCAGAAGCGTTGCTGAGGCGGCTGAAGTGATTCTGATGGGCTGCTGCTTACTGACGCCGTGAGCAACGAGTCAGCTTCATTCCTGCAACATAATCCTTCTCTGTTCCTAATTCAGACTCATGCAGTGGTGAACACGATAGCTGGCACTAACCCTGGTAGAGGCTCATTAGGCCAGAAATGTTGGTTCTTCTCATGTAGCATCAAAAATGCAATTGCACAATTTCTGCTTTTTCCCGTGTTTGCTGTTGACTCCAAAAATATACAGACACTGGTTTTTATGTGTATTTATCTGGCACCTCTGTCATTTCTCATGGACAACATAGTTTAGATTGGCTGTGACCAGCACTGAGGCCTTGAACCACAGGCATTCTCTCCAAACACACCCAACACAGGAAGGAACACTGACCGCTCAGGATTAAATATAGACCCCCCGACGTCCAGAATAGAATAGAAGCAATTCTCACTCGCTGGACGAACGAAAAAGGTGAATTCCCCTAAGGAAGCTTCTCGTAAACTAGATTCCTGCGGCCTGAAAAACGACAGCGTCTCCCAAAGATCCGCGCAGGATTTGAGGAATAGCCGTTGTGTGCAGCAGGAGACGCAGATGAAAGCTGATCGAGGCAGAGGGAGCATAGAGGAGAGGACGTAAACCATTTCCTCTCTCTGTCTCTGAACCCTACCACCCCAGCAAATCTGCGCGCCACCCTAAAAAGAAACACCTCACACCAAAGCTATGCATGAAATATTTCCTTTTCTTACGCTGAGCTTGGTGCACGGCCAAGGTTTGAAAAATCCTTCTGTCTTGCCCGCTCGTCTCATCTTCATTCTCTGCGAACAGCTGGACTTTATCAAGCCTTGGCTTAGTGCTGTCTTGCACAATTCCTCATCAAGCTGCAGAGCCCCCCTTTTCTAGCCTCCTCCTCCTCGTCCCCGCGTTTCCTGTTTGCCCTGGTTCCCACTCTGTCTGTGTCTTTCTCATTTACCTCCAAGCATGATTCAAGTGTTTCCACTTCCTAAAGGCTCTCCACTCTTTGTTATGATGGCCATACTAAAGCACCTTGTCCATATGCTCATATGATCTTGGCTTAATATAATAAAAGATCTCATTCCACATTTTTGTTCTACCCCAGTTCCCTTAGAACATTTCTCCCTTTTTGATCTCTTCCCAACTTGGTTCTCGTTCCTCGCATATATCTTTTACGGGACCATCCCCCACTTTGCTCACCGGCTCAACCCCTCATTCCAATCCCAAGCACCAGCTTCCTGTCTCTCGAGGTACCTCAGCAGTTTCAGACACGGCCTCCCAACCTCTCCTATTACCTTTTTCACCTTTCACCAGTTTCAACAGTCCAGAAGAAACAAAGGTCTCAGATGCACAGATGAATGTTTTCTGTTGTTTTTCTTTTTTCACGTTACTCTACAACATCTGAACGCGTGGCGTGATGGAGGATTAACATCAAGGTGTGTGCTCCGTGAATCTGCAGTACTTTGTTTACCCTGTGTGGCCCATTTCCCTTGTTCCACCACTGGGTGCTGCTACTAACACACTGCTGTGCAGCACCGTTAATGCAAATGTGAGGCAAGGCTCAGTGTTTACCTGTGTTTTTAGTGTGCTCGGCCCATGATGGGGGGGCTTGTGGACAGGCAGGAGGAAGAGCCTATCAACAAAACAAAACACAAACTATAAATAGATCAATATAAACTGAAATAGGGGGGATACTGTTTATTCTCAGACAGAACTAATAAGTGCATGAAAAGCTGAAACGTTAACGTTCATTAGCAATCGAGGAGCCCCAATCCAAGTGCAACGAGCCTCATAATTAAAACGTCTAAACGTGTCAAAGGTCTTTGAGCTCACTACGAGCCTATTGCGGGAATAGTCTGGTGCGTCCTCCGGCCAATCCAAGCGGCGCATCCTCACGCATCCCCTCCAGGAACAGGCCAATCGAGGGGTGAAGGCCAGTAATAGTACTCCACACATGCTTTTGGGCTGCGTGGAGCTCCGCCCTCCTGCTTCAGCGCGGAGGGCGGACCGGGGTAGAGAAAACAAGCCGTCTCACAGTCTCAGGCCGCGTTAGTGATGGCCACCCTGAGAGCGAGGCGCAGCGATTAGACCCGGGGATTGACGGTTAGCGGGGAAAATGAACAAGGTAAGTCAGATGTTAGTCTGGGAAGAAACTTTGTAAGGGCTTGGACGTGTTTGTGTGACTTTCGGTTTACTGCTGGTTAACAATTAATACTTGGAATTTGGATGCAGGACTTTGGATGAATGTTGCGTATGATGCGGACTTTTTGTGCCTCAGCAGTTGCGCACTTGGACAGTCGGACATAACCTTTTGTTTAGATCCCATAACAGTTTACGTTAAGTTCTTCCAGGTCTGTGTCCAAACGTTTGACGTTTAACCACCTTTCAGACTCCTTTATAAAAAAAAAAAAAATCACTCCGATATTTCTGGCGTTCTTCTCATGCGCGCCTGCTCTGCGTAATAATACTCTTTAAAGACCTTTCCACACCTGGTTTGGTGGTCGGTTACATTTTCCGTTATGTTTTCATTTTTCTGTTCCTGCACAATTGCCATTTAACGCCGGGACTTTGTGACTTGTTGCTGTTCTCGACGCGTCGCACTTAATTAAAGTAACATAAAACGTTCAGGATCGGGTCATGTGATGCACTAATCAGCCCCCACCCACCACCCCCATTGTTACTGCGTCAGCGCCAGTCAGTTATTGTTAATTTCAAATTAGAGGGGAAAAGTTTCCTCTCTGAAGTTTCGGGTTTTTCACCTAATGCAAGGTGATGAGGTGACAGGTGATTTTACTAGCAGTAATAAACTTTAGAAAAAGGTGCCAAGGACAAAAGCAGCAGAAAGAATTTGTATCACATTTTTCCCCCCTAATAATTTGGATTTGTTTGATGATAAACACCAGAACTTTGTGCATCTGTGGTTTATTTGATACAAGAGGCTTAAATTGTATTCAAATTAATACAAATGCCAAGTATCGTATTAGGTGTGGACTAAAAGGATGCTGCGAGCACAGATTTGTGACGTGTGTACCTTCCCACAAACCTGCTCAACGTGTCAGTTCCCAGGTTTTTATTTGTATCCGTGCGGATGCTGATTTATGGCTGTCCATACATCAGCCAGTTAGTTTTAGCTCCGTATCATGATCCCAGCTTGTCACGGTTCCTATCCCGCCTTGCAGCACGAGGAAAACAACTGGATTAACAGCAAGATAACATTGTCTAACCTCACCGAGCTTTCCTTCTGACCGATAACAGGGCGGTTGTTTTGCTTATGTGAGACATATTTCATGGAGATACGCTTTGGTGATCAAGCTGGAAAGGGAGCTCGTGAAGAAAAAGACTTTCTGGGAAAACCTTTGGCAGGAAATGAATGGTTAGAAATTAATCTGTTGGGTCGTTGAGTAAGGT
This sequence comes from Macropodus opercularis, assembly GCA_030770545.1. Taxonomy (NCBI): domain Eukaryota; kingdom Metazoa; phylum Chordata; class Actinopteri; order Anabantiformes; family Osphronemidae; genus Macropodus; species Macropodus opercularis. Next base: position 6,696,658 of record CM061095.1, on the reverse strand, counting down.
GCACTGAGCTACTCCAATGGAGATGCTGGGTACAACACCATGGTTGTGTTCAGGGCACAGTAGGCATCCTATGTTTGTAATAACCTGCTGTAAATGGCCCATGATGATGGTCGAGTTTGTTTGGGAGTCAGGAGGCAGAAACAGAGGCTGGTTTGCATCCCCTTGATGCAGTCGCACTAATTTCAGTTCTACAGTAGCAGCTAGTCACTCGTACCTAAAATTCTGCAGCATTAAGGCAGGGTGGGTACAAATACTCTCCCTCTACCCCCAGCAACAGGTTTCTGCAACAAGGCTGTTCTGATCAGATCATATGAGATCAGATCCAGCGCTCTTCGCAGTCGCCTAATGGTGGACCCTTGGTGATGTCATCCACCTAACGGAGGACACTTTGCAGTAGGTGGGTGATGTTTAGAAGCAAAACAGATGGTGGGCTTCACCAGTAAACGTGACCAACTGCAGCAGGCGGTGTCGGTGGTGCTGCTGGAGCAGGGAGACCTTTGTGGGTGTGTGATTCTTAGCAAAGGAAATGTTACATGGAGGCGCACTGACCTCACCTCAGGAACAGGCTGTGGAGGGAACAGAGGCTGCCTGTTCCTGAGTCCCACCCTTTGGATATACACGTGCACTTACATACAAATGAAGCAACACAAATTTATTAACGCACATACATAACACACTCCCAACTAGCATCACAACGTTGAGTCGCTGTCCATTCCGGATGGTTGTTCGGTTTTCCCATCACAAACTACTCACACTTAAAGCACCTCTGCTGAAACTGAGGGTCAGGCCTGTAAATTCCCGTTTTAAAGACCTAAGAATGTTGCATAAGTCAAGGGACTCAGTTGCATCAAGTATTGCTTAATATTGAACATTAAATAAATTACAGCTTCTTAATTGTGAGGATTTATTTTATGTTGTGTGATAGTAAATGTAAATTATAGTTCATTAGTATTAGCTTTCCCAAAACCTCAAACTTTAGTTCAACAATAGTGAACTTTGCTTTCAATAAAGGGAATAATAATGGTAAAATAGTCTTTTCTCATTTCTGATTGAATCGTACAGCTGCTATTAGCCTAAAACAGATCTGAAGACAAACTCTATTTGTAAGTGACCGTCACAGAGTCAAGATTTCCCCCACAGGGCATTTTTAGCATTTGCCTTTACTGACCTGATCTGCGTCTGACGCTAAGGTCACACAGTGTCGACTCTTGTAATAAGTCATGAACCACTCCCACACAATGCACATCATTTCCCAAATATCAGAACTATTTTTAGAAACAACCAAGAGGGCGAGGGGAAGAATCGTTTCCCGGCCTGTATCCATGTGCACGAATGGCCCTCTGTTGATACATTTGTATGCATAAATCTCTGCCTGTGTGTGTGTGTGTCCGACTCCTTCGGGCTCAATTCGTCTACTGTTCCATGACGGCTGGCAGACGTCTGTGAGGAAGGGGAGGGATCCCTGATTAGAAAGCATCTCTTTGACTCCAGAAACCTCTGGTTCCTTTTCCTGCCAGAAGGTTGAAAATATTAGAAAAAGGGCCTTGTGTTTGTAGCATATGTTGTAGGGGAGGTGGGATCGGTCCTGGCACACGGGGACGGGAAGAGGAAAAGGGAAGGCTGTCCATTCCCACTGACTCGCTGCAGGGATACACGTCTGCGTGTGAGTAAATGTGTGTGTACCTTTTTTTTCTTTCTGAGGTCTCAGGTAGCTGTTAACAACTTTTTGCCACCTCCGTGGAAATGTAGGCAGGTCCCAACTGGTGGAGGCGTTGGAGCTTAAATGGTCACGTACTAAATATCCGTGGAGGTGTGTCCGTCGCTGTTTGGCAGTGATGGCAGATGGTTGAGGAAATGTGTGAGTAAATCAAATTAGTTTACTCAGGTTCAGATTTTTTATCAGCTCATAGTACTGAAACCCAAATAATCTTTTCCTGGATGACGATGTTTTGACAGTAATTACTAGCCTGGGGTCCCGGCTCGTGCACTCTAGGGTTCTACCAGCTGTTTTCTGCTTCCCTTCCTCTAAGCTGTAAACCTCTTTCACTGCGGTTTCTTCTACTGGCTCCCAAATTTATTAACTCGCGTTGCCCAGTGTGCTGTCTGTAATGAAGCAGTGATTACATTGTTGATCAGTGTAGAAATCCCTTCATGATCCTGAAAAGGAAGAATGTTCTGCGGGGAGATGAGGCCAAGCTGAATAAGCAGACACATGATTACTGTAGGCTGTAAACGGTGCGATGGATTTTTAAAATAAATCAAGTTTGTTAACTGAAGCAAATAAGCAAACAACTGAAAACAATAACAAAATGGTGCAACGGGCCTTTTCTCTAAGACCAGGAACCTTTCAAGCATCTACTGAACGTGTGCTTCGTTTAGATGAAGGTTTGAAATTTTGTTGTATAGTTGACCCCTGTAGTGAGAGACTAAATGAGGTGAACATTTTATACATACTGTGCAAATGTGAATTGCAGTGTTATAGAGGATTTTTCTACACTAGGGAAGATTCCTGGACTTTGGTACCTGGTAAAGAAAGTTCCAGGAAATTAGGCCGATTAACATCCCTGTGTGGAAGCTGTTAGTGTTTATGCGAATCAAAGTTATAATATAACCTTTGACAATCATTTTATCTTAATATAGAGCTGCATTGATCAAAATCTGCTAATACTCATTCATAAAGTTTTGTGCATTTAACGCTCACATCTTGTAAACTACAAAAATGGCAGAAATCTAGAGCTGTCTCAGATCTAAGGTCGGTGTGTGAGATATTTCTCGTCCATGTCGGGTTAAATGTTTGTCTTACTAAATGAACCTGGCGGTGAGCGGTGGCCAGCTGCTGTTTCCAGGAATGGAAATGAACCCCACGGGGATAATTACTATTTTTACTCTAAAATAACTTTGTGTTTTGCCCTCTAGTACCCTCACACGAACCACGTTGCCACAGTTTAAGCTGGTGTCAAATATGAGCCCTCGCTCAGTCAGTAGCAGAGTTATGTGCCACTGTCTGACCATGATTGCATGTGGTCGGGCCATATAGCCGTCTCGATTGTTCTTAAACCGAAGGAATGCTGCCAACCTCTCCTATGTGTTTATCTCCGAGCCCACATCACCACCATAGTTTAGCTGACACTAACCAGTTGCTTTTTTTTTTTTAAACTCACAGTGCACACGTGTTAGAGCTGAAAACCGAGGCTTAGAGTCTGCCGTCACACACGAGAAGAAAATAAAATGCGTGCCAAGGGCCACATCTGACATGTCTGGTCAGTAGCTAGGCCTGTAAATGTCAAGTCAGCGCTAATAAACAAGGCACACGTGGGGTAGTTAAATTGAGATTTAATTGAGGGGAAGAGGTGTTTGTTTTGTTTGGAGATCAGAAAAGGGGTGTTCATCAAAAAAGGATCAGGATAAGAAGGGATAACATCCAAATTTAATCAACCCTTCGTTGATTTTGGTTCGTTACTGTGAGTGAAATATAATCTAGAATAGTCAGAGCTTGCAGCAAAGGTAGTGACTACGCCCGACCGCAGCGCGTTACGTAACGGACAGCCCCAGAGCCACCCACTTGGACCACCTTCACCATCCAGGGTGCTGCGGTCGTAGTACACTTGTCCCGGTGCGGGCCAGCAACCGCTGAACACAGCTGGCAGAGGGTGATGCCAGGCAGGCAGCTGTCCAAACACCGTCCAGCCCTGAGAACGGAGAGAACGCAGCGGGGATAATGGAAAAAGTGTGCAAACAGCTCCTTTTTTGTTACCGAGGAGAAAAAGCACACTGAGGAAACAAAAACCCCTTTGTGCGTATGTGTCAGTGCAATTATCAAAGCTATGGAAACACGAGTCGCCTCGGCGCGATCGCTCTCTTACCGCCTTCTGCGGATCGTGTGTTCAATATTTGCCCTCAAATGAGCGAACGCACTTTCAAGTCCTGCTCTTCTTCCACAATACGTGATTTCCACACGTGACACGTTGCTGGTCCATGTGCTCCCCTGCCCTGTTTTTCCGTCACCACCACGCTTTAAGACACACAACGCTGCCCTTGGATGGATTAGTCCTCTGATGCTCAGAGCCACGTCAGGGAGGGAGCCGATGCCACGCAAATTAACCATGTACACATCACACACACACACACACACACACACACACACAGTGACATGGACATTAGAAAGAACAGCTCTTCTGTCTCTGCCTTTTAACAATCAGTCTTTCTTACGCACACACACACTTACAGTCATTATTAGGATTTTAGTCGGGTATGGGTGGGAACCACAAGGATTATTACTGGAAGACAGTTACGCAACCAGAACAGAAGATCAAAAGCCAAAGAGAGTAGAATGTAGATGTCGCTGTATTTGTACACATACATTAATGAACTCATTCACACATGGGAGCATCATGATTTATTTTTTTTAACAGAGGTTAAAGCCGATTATTTTTCCTTCCATTTTTTTTTTTTTTAGCAGAAAAAGCTGGGGAAGTCCAGCTTTTTTTGTTCACACTCTTCGAGGAAACCAAATGGTTCTTGGATCGTTTGTGAGAGCAGGCAGCACCAGAGTCTGCATAAAATCAGAACCGACTCAGTTTTTGTTTGTGTGTGTGTGTGTTTGTCAGCAGGCAGGGAAGGGAGAACCCCACGTTTTCAAGGAGAAGACCTTCAAGAAGAAGCGTCAGTGCAGTGTGTGTCGCCAGAACGTCGACAACGTGGGCTCTTTCTGCAGAGGTAAATGAAACGCGTAGCGCCCAGCAATAGAAGGTGTTGTGTTGACAGTTTAATTGCGCAGTAGAGTGCACCAGAGCGTTTTGCTTAACCCTGACCTGTGCAACATGCAGTATAGGCAAACAGGGCTTGTTGGAAGGTTTGCATCACTAAATTAATTATCCACATAATTATTAATTAGAAAATGGAAGCATGACTGTACTCGTTCCTTTCTTACTCTACTTTCTAGTATGCAAGACGGCCACCCACAGGAAGTGCGAGACTAAGGTAAGAACAAATTACAGTAAGATTACTGTTTAATTTGAACAAACTGAAGTCCAGCATCAGATTCTCTAATATGAAGGCGGCTCAATTGCATTCCTCGAGAAACGCTTGAAGCCTTGCTCCAACCCCGCACTGCTGCTTCTGTGAAAGAGTCATTATTGGAGGGATGGCATAATGAATAGACAGAGAGATGTGTGCGTTTGTGTGTGTGTGGGGTGGTGAAGACTGGGTAGAGGCTGAGGCCGGGAGGCCTTGGCAGGGCAGCAGCTGAAGGAGAGACAGCCAAGGGCGAAGGCATGTGGCTAAGACAAGCTCATTCGTCCAGCATCCCGCCGTCGTATTCTCTTATCTGTGGTGGAGAGGCTTAAGAATCAGGATCAGTTCAGAGATGAAAGGGTGGCTTTGAAGTGATGCACGCAATAAAACAGTACTGAACAGAACATGGAGTGTAATTCTTTATCCAACATTACAGAACGTAGGCACGCTGTCATCGTGGCCAGTGTTTAGTAGCTGCTACTGAGACGTAGTGGTGCAGGCAGGATGTTGTTGGATAGCCTTACTGTAGCTGTCTGATGGGTGGTTGTTAAATAGCGATATCCATCGCTGCGGCTCAGGATGGGAGAGGTCAGATAAGACGAGGCGCGGAGGTCTGGTCCGCTCGTATCCATCTCAGCTGTTATCTAACCTTGTATGTAGGGGGAGAGATCCTCTCACTTCCCGCCTCTTAAGTCTTAAAGTCAACTATGTTTTTGTCAGCGGCTGTTCTTACCTGTGTTTTTATAATTCAAGGTGTTTGCGCACATTGGGCTCTTACTAGCTATGGCCTTGTGTGCAAATCAAGCACATCCACCCTCTGTGATGAGCTCATTTACTGTTTCCGCGCACACGCATCTGGAGGTCTGCCCTCGGTCATCTGTAAACCATCCGGTTCTGCTGCCGTCGGCTTTATGGCAAATCATCTCGTTACTAGTTCCTATTCTTCTGCTCCAGTTCTGTCGAAAGCATCCCTACACTTGACCTAAACGCGCGTTCCCAGAAAGAGTGATTGGTGGTAACAGGTTGTCTAAATCCAGCCCCCAGCTGGTCCATCTCATTTCTGTTACACACAGACTCCCTTGTGCTCATGTGCACCAACAGAAGGACATGAGCGCTTTCATTTTAGCATGTTTGTCTCTCAAAGAACAGTTCTTCTTTATCTTAGATCCCCGGCGAAGCTTTTAGCCCTTAGGGAAGTGGGGGAGAGAGAGAGAGAGTAACTGGAGCCCAGCTGCAAAGTGGTGGAGGATAGGTTTTGGAAAAGACAGACCCAGAAATAAAAAAGAGAAGGACCATACACATGGAGACAGCAGATGGAACCGTCTCTGGCTCCTGTTGTTGTGTCTTGCGTGTATTTTGGACAGAACGTGTTGTTTCAAAAAAAAGAAATGCAATGAAGTTTGAAAAAGATAAAAAGCTTCTGAGACTGCGAAGGACTCCTGACTGGTAAAACTGTTGAATGGTGAGCTCTCCGGCAGACGGCTGCCGTAATTACAATCCCTGGTCCTCCTCTGTGGATTGGGATTCCTCGTTGCCTCATGCTTGTCAGTCTTTTTTTTTTTTTTTATCTGTAGAACATGTCAAAATGCATTATTTGTAGAATGCGGTTGCTCTGTCCTGTTCCTCGGCTTTACAAGAAGAAAGATGTCCAATCAAGCCGAGATAGATACAGCGGATGTGGGGAGAAGCTGCCGGCACGAAGGGGAGGAGCAGCTCCAACCCTTCTGATGTTTGTCTAGCATAAAAGCCTTTCATCAGGACAGTTGTGGTTTTTAGAGTCCTGCAGCCCAACTTCTCCATATTCTTAGTGAAGACACTACACAAACACAGAAGGAAATCTTCAAGTGACTCTTTCTCCTTTTGATGTCTTTAGCTGAGCCGTTTTCATAAAATAAAGTAATGTGCTCCGCATCCCAGCTGTCCCCATTACGCTGCAGACATCCTGTCAAATGTAAACAGCTCGATTAAATGACTTCCTAGCTGTTGCATTGATGGATGCAGCAATATGTCCCTTAAAAAAACCTGCAAGACTCTAAACAGTGAGTAACATTTGTCTGGGTTTTTGTTATTGACTAGAGGCGTCTGGTGTCTGGTTTCCCTCCCGCAGACCCAGAACTTCACCAAACACACTACATGTACAGTAACCATGTGAGTCATTCAGTTTAACTGGAAGCGAGTGTCTCGTGTCGACGCTACGATGACTGCGACTGCCGCTGCTCGCTGAAGGAGTCGCCGCGTCATCCCGGACGGCTCTGGTGTTTTGCTGAGATAGGCTGCTTGGGTTTTTAGTTCAAGCTGTGCGTGGGCTTGTGTGCGTATTCCTGTGCGTGTGTGGGATTGCACAGGTTGAGCAAGGGAATGAATGTGGGTGAGCAATGTTGATGAGAGTTAAAACCATAAGCATGCCAGTTGGGACTTTGCCAGTCCGCTGCTTGTGTGTTTGTGTGCCAGATGGGGCCTGAGCCTCACTAATTGGGCCTTCTCAACTATAACAGGAAGAGACCCTTTGGATGTCTTGATACAGACGCCAGTGCAGAACATTAGTCGTACACTTTGGTGATATCCTCTTAAATTATTTGGAAATTTAAAAAAGAATTAAATGAAAACATTGTACAAACTGAGTCTGACAAAACCAAAGCATCTGTTAGTTTGCCTTGGATTATTTGAGCTCCTGCCCCATATGTCTAAATATTCCTCCTTATCCCACAACTAGATGATAAACCTAAAATAAAAGAAGTCCTAGGAAGACAATACAGGGCTCAACCACTTCTTGTTTGTGAGCTGTGGCGTACCTCAGAGGAGGACGGGCCCTGAAGCAGCCATTGACAGCGCACAATGGCAAGTATGTGGATGCCTTTTTGAGCATATGATAAACAGCGTTTAGCTTAAGGGTGCTGCAAATATAGAATGAGAAGGGGACATTGTGTCTGTGTAAACCTATCACCACGGCGAATGACAGATGCAGTTCAACCACAGGCTGCACATGTGAAGGGCACCGGGGATCTGTAATAATCCCTCTCATTGGTTGGTCCACAAGAGATTTTTCCGTTGTTGATCTCTCGCAGTCTCATCCAGACCCATGTGTTCCTGATATGTTTATTTACCCAAGTTTATTTTAGTCCAGCTTCAAACTTTCGACCTGTATTTGACTTGGGAGGCGGGTGAGGATGAGAATGAGCCTTCTGCATGTACTGTACCGAGAACCTCCCGCTCCATGTGTACGTTCCTGTTTGTGTTTCCCATCTGCATAACTTCACGAGTATGTTGCGTTGTTGGTGAGCTCCATAACAGGGACTTGCGTACCCACTCGGTCATTAAAGCCTCACCACAGGGAGCCGTGCGAGCTGCGATGTCTTCGGCCTCCCTCTCCGCCGCTTGGAGCAAAAACAAAACAGCTAGACACGGGGACCGTTTTCTTTCCTTCTGGGGTCAACGCAAAGTGTGGGAATGGAAGCGGAAGGTTCAGAGAAGGAGAGAGACACAGCTGTATCCTCCTATAAGGCAAGGCACTCAAGCGTGGCTGGGGCCTTTTGAGTTTAGGAGACAGAGGTGTTGTTTTTGCTTAGCTGCAGCCTTGAAGCCCCCTTGAGTAAAGCTGAGTGATTTCTGGTTTTCTTATGAAGCCCACCTTGTCACGATTAAGAGGCGTTCGACATGTGGGGAGCAGTTGAAGGTTAGATACGCAGCTAAGCTAGGTACCTCTCAGAACCGCCTCCAAATGAGTCCTGTATTTAAAATAAAATAAAATTGAATTTAAAATGTAGCATTTTATAAGCTTGGTGGGGTGGTCAAAAAGTCAGCCTGCATTCTTCTCCTGCTCATTCGCTCAGGCGTGATGGCGGCGTTGAAAGCGCACAGCGTCACAGCCAGCATCGACTTTTAAGCTTTCATCAGCGCGCTCCCAGGGGGAGCTTAGGGAACGGAGCGGACCATTAAGCTGAAGGCTGACCATCAAAGGAAATGCTTGCATGGGTGCTGCGATCATCTGTAATCACGGAGCAGGACAAGCATGATTGGGACTGGTCGCCCCTTAGTGCCTGCTTTCAGTGAACAACCTTGTTTTGCAGGATTTTGCTTCTTTGGGATATTTAATACTGTAAAAAAAAAAAGATTTCATCACAGATTAACTATCCTAAGTAGTTCGATTATGTCAGTGTATAAAGCAAGTGTCCTGAACTTGGAGCTAAAACACAACTGCTGTCAAAAGCCCATTTCCCACACTAATAACATACCAAGGCTGCTACCTCACCCGCTCGTTATCCCTCTCAGAGCCCGCAGCTCCAAACCATGCGTCGACAAGAAAGAGCTGTGCATTACCCATTAGCCTTGCTTCTCCTGGCTCTGGTGGATCAAAGAGCGTGCACTGAGCCGGAGGAGCCAGCAAAACAGAACAGACTAAGACTAGCAGGACAGAAGTCTGGCAGTGATGCTGAGGTGGTGGAGAGGAGAGATGTGGGAGAGGGGATGTGGGGGTCAGGGCGGTTTTGAACATCTCCAGCTGGACCCACCTGAGCGAAGGCAGTTCCTCGTTTCACTGCGAGTGAAGGAGAGGCTCAGACTGTAAGGGATGGGTGAATGTAGAAAGAAGAATGATGTGAAAGAACCATGAAAAATGTAAAACCACCAGTGGAGGTTAAAAGAAAAGATGAAGTGAGGTGAATAAAACAAAGGCTATGAGTGAGAACTTAGAGAGGTGAGGGGAAGATAAACAGGAAGCTTTTTGTTAGACACAGATTAGGAAAGAAAAGGGAAGGAAATGTGAGAAATAGGAGACGGGGAGAGTTGATAAACATAGAAAGAAAGGGTGAGAAATTAGAGGGAGGGATGACAGAACAAGAACGAAGAGAAAGGTAGCAAAAGAGGGAGAAAGAGAAGCGCTTAAGTTAACTTAAGCAAGAGGGGATGAGAGGACAGAGATGGGCGGAGGTCTATTAGCAGGAAGTTTGTACGTAAGAGTTGGCCTGGGGAGATGGAATCTGGGGTGATGTGTTTGTTCTGGCTGAAGAGCTGCCCTCAGAAGGCCCTTCCACTGGTGGGAGAGAGGGATGTAGAGGAGCAACGGCGCAGGAGAGGGAAATAAACGAGGGGTCACTGACCAGCGTGAAAGCATCAACCCAGGTGCAGATTGATAAAAACTCTGAAAGTTACGTTGTAGAAATTGGGTTACTGTAGTCATAACAATTGGAAATTTGAAACGGGGTGGACTCTGTGGACACATTCTGGGCTTGTGTGAGCGAAGAGAAGCTGGGGCCAATGGATGATTCCAGACCATTTTGATTGTTCTTGTTAGAAGCTGGTTGAACTTCTGCCTCTTCCAGTAACACCACTATAGACTAAAGATGAAGGGGGGGAAAAGATGTATTTGATTGGGGCAGGAAGGAAGTAATTGCTTGCCGTGATAGTGGGAAATTTAGAGCTGTTCAAGCAAAATGACACAAACAGGCTGTAGGATGCAAAATTCAGCTTTAACCCCAAGATCAGACCCAGACGTGCAGCTAAGATCAGAAGGTCCCGACTTGAAGCCACATTTTTATCATAGCAGATGAGTTTCATATGTGCCTGTAGAGGAATGATGCGTTTTCTTTCCTATGGAGAAATAAGCATGACTTTTGAGAATGACTCATACAGGAACAATGTCCCTTTGGGTATTTGAGCTAATGTTCAACCTGAACCTATTTCCTGTGACTTCTGTCGAACACGGCGAGGCTCGATTTAGCTCGTTATCTGTTCTTCTGTTTTCCTGTTGACGTTTTTAGTTTCGGACAAGCACCGGCAAGCGAGCGTGATTCTGAGCTTGAGCTTGATTATTGAGAGGAGGGGGGGAAAACCCGAAGGATTAGCCAAACTAACTACACACACACACACACACACACACACGACACGATGACACACCCCCAGGTTCAGGGCCTGTGTGACTTCCCTTTTGTGCACAGTGAGATATACACAAGCCCTTGCCCTTTTCCTGTATCCAAATAAACAGTCAAAGGAGCTATGTAGCTGGACATTGCTGTGTGTGTGTGTGTGTGTGTGTGTGTGTGTGTGTCCACGTGTTGCGTGTATTACGTAAGCAAGACTGTGAACCGCAGCCCCCTTCATTAGGGCTGCTGTTCAGCTCTGGCTTCCTTTGGTCACAGTTCAGTGGCCTGTAGGCCCACAACAGACATGGGAATCAGATGTGTGTGTGTGTGTGTGTGTGTGTGTGTCCCAGCTGCGTATCTGTGTTTTTGACTTCACATTTGCACATACTTGCTTTCAACCATCAGCTGCTCCCTCGGTTCTTACAGACCCCGTTTGTGTTCCGTTGTCGTGTCTTCGTCCTCACGGAACGCTTAACACAAACGCTGCTGTCTGTGTGTTCCTGAAAGCCAGGCTTAGATTAGCTCGACATCAAGACTGGAAGCACCACCTGCTGCTCTCGGTTAAAAAAAGTGCCTGGGACAGAAAAACGACATTTCACTGTTTTCGTCGTGTCATTATGAAACCTTAAGGAAAAGTAAAAAACAAGCATGGAACACCAAGTCCCCTCCATTGTTCAGTAGTGTGTTGATCCAAGTTTAGCAGCAATAACTTTCCTGTATGACTTCATCAGCCTGTCAAATCATAGGGGAAGAACTTTGGCCCGGTCTGCTTTACAGCGTTACTTCAGCCTGTTGATCTTTTTGGGCATTTTATTATTATTTTTTTTATTCTGATGTAGATTTACAATAGCTAACCATGACTGCTCCCTGCTTCGATCTCAGACCCTGGTCTTATGTTGGGAGATTTTTCCATCTTTTATGGTATCGTCAACCCGGATTCAGCCTTTCATTCAGATGTCGCTGCTGTTGTGTGTTCCAGGTGACCTCTGCGTGCGTCCCAGCTCCCTCCAATGATCTGGTGAGTCTCTATCATTTACGCATTTCTTTGGCTCGAGAGTGCTTCTTCTGTCTGTCCATAGTTACGAAGTATGGTTTCCCCCGAAACCACAGTATGGTTTTCCTCTGGAGGAATTTCTTTTGGGAAGTCAAGCCCTCGGTTCATTATGGGCGCAGTTCATTCCTGGAGTACTGCAGCATTCCAGTCCAGGAAAGAAATTATTGGTGTTGCTATAGGACATACATCAGTCTATTTGGTTAATTAACTCTTCTTTCCCTTCTCTGTATTGACTCCTCTCTTGTTGTCCGCTCCCCTCATACTCCCCCCTCGCTCACCTCCTTCTGTTATCCCACCTTCACTTGTCTTCCACTTATCCGTCTTCCGTGCCTTCTCTCCCTCTTTGTCACCGCTCCTCCGCATCCAGCAGCGTAGAGGGACGGCTCCTTCCCGACATATCCAACACCTGGTGAGCAACTTTAGCTTCCATCTCCTCTCCTTTTTAGTTCTCACCATCATAATTTTTCCTCGTCTTTCCTTTGATGCTCTGTCTTCCTTTGGAATTTTCCACCCCCCCCCAAAAAAAGAAAAAGCTGTTTGTAGTTTGATTAAATTTGATAAACTGCATCATAAATTACCAAGTCAAAGTGAAGGGAATTTCAGACTCATGTCTCTGTGAAACAAGCAGCATAAATTAATACCACATCACATGCAATGAAGTCCTTCCAATCAAGCAGATTCATCCCATCGGAAACTCTGCTGGCTCAACTACTTAAACTGCTAATGCAATGGAATCTAAGTAGAAAATGGAAAGTGTGCAACTTCTACATAGGCCGACGGATTTCACCGTACTTATGCGATCAATAATTTAGATTTAGATTAGTCAGCGCTGTCTTTATTTTTATTTTATCAACAGGGTTCCACCAAGTCTCTGACCTGCACCAAGCAAAGGAATACCCTACCAAGGTAAAGGCTGTGTCCTAACACACGACTTATTCAACAATATGTGTTAGTCTTTCATTCTGGCGAGATGGTTTGCTTTCGGCCTGACCGGCGCGTCACACACGGCAGCGTATGAAGGAACATATTAACGTCATGCAATCAGAAAATAACCTGAATCAACCCTCCAGGAGCTTCAGCGTAGACCGAGTGATGGAAAGGGTGATGGAGCGCCACTACGACTTCGACCTGACCTACATCACAGAGCGAATCATTTCCGTCTTCTTCCCCCCAAAACTGGAGGAGCAGCGATACCGGCTGAATCTGAAGGAGGTGGCGGCCATGCTCAAGTCCAAACACCAGGACAAGTTTCTGGTGAGAGAACAGAGACGCGTCAATCTGACACAGTAATTACAGTAGCTGTCGCAAAGTGTCGTGTACTTTCTCTGCGGTATGTGATCTCGGCCGTTGACTTTAGCAAAAGTTGCTTGTTACACAATGGACAAAGGAGACAATATGTTTTGACATACTGAATAGCCACAGGAAGCCACAAAATACACGAAGCAAGCCACAAATTAGCAGCCTCTTTGTTTTTATTGTCACACCCATGTCAGTTGGTCACAGCGCACAACATCTTTTTTTGTTTCAGCTTCTGAATCTCTCTGAGAGGCGTCATGATATCAGCCGACTGAATCCAAAGGTATTAACTTTTCAAATGAACGTTTGCTTTCCTGCAACTTGATGACGAGCAATAAATAGTAAATGAATCTGCTTACGTCAGGGGATTTTCTTGTTTCCTTCCCCTATGTCCACCACCAGGTTCACGACTTTGGCTGGCCTGACCTCCACGCCCCACTGCTGGATAAGATCTGCGCCATATGTAAAGCCATGGAGATGTGGCTGACCTCTGACCCCCAGCATGTGGTGGTCCTGCATTGCAAGGTCAGTTCAGGAAATTGCAGTCTCTAAAATGTGCAGACATATCAAACAATTCAGTTTATACCAATGTATTACATTAAATGTAGTACAAGTGTTTTTAGTTGAATAGAGTAAAAGGTATTAGTTGGACGTTTGAATACAGTTTAGAAATAAAGTCAGAACTAAGGGCAAGTAAAGCACATTCAAATTTCTTTCCTTATAGTAATTATGCTTGTTTGAATGGCAACGCAGCGGTTACATGAACTTTAATCTTCCCGAACCTCACCAGTGAAGTTCGATATTGCAGCTAAAACACAAACTTGAGTAAAACCAAAAGTAAAGAGCGCTTTACAGAATTCACTGGGTCTCACCCTCACCAGGAAATTAACCATACAATTAAGATCAAACTATGTCAAGTCCAGATCTCCCTTCCAGCCTGTCAGGTTTCATTCAGTGACGGATTAAAACCTTTTCCCCCACTACTGCACCGGAGAGCGACCAGTTTATGCTGAAGGTGTCCACGCTCCCACGGGTTGTCTGGACGTTTTATTTGTTGGTTCTGGTCAGGAGAATTTAAATACCAAAACCAGACAACTTCTGCGGGTTACTGACTTTCCAGAACATTCCAGCCGCAGGCAAGTTTTTCCCTGCTGCAGATCATGCCAGGAAATGGGAATAAACACGTTTTTGCCAGTGATCCTTTCTTAAGCGACACTGTATACTGAGCCAAACAAGCTTTAATGTGTATGTGCAGCCTTCTTTCCGATATCTGGACCAGTCAAGATTGGAATTTGAGACTGGAATGTCTTTGGAATTTGTCAGGAAGTACGGAGCCCAGTGGGGGAAAACACACCACAGGGAGCTTTTTAATTTGAACTCAACCTGCTTGTCCACATCTTTCTATGACCCTTCCTCGTCTCGTCTCTCTTGACTTCCCTCTTGCACCGCAGTTAAACCGTCAGCTCTTACCAGCTGTCAACCACCGTGCCTGAGGGTTAAAACCAGCACAACGTGACTTTAGCCTCATTGTCATTTCCCTTTCCCTCCTGCAGGGCAACAAAGGTAAAACAGGCGTGATTGTTGCTGCCTACATGCACTACAGCAAGATCTCTGCAGGGTGAGTGTGTCTGTGGGGTCCAAGGCCACATAAAAGATTTTGAACATGACATAAGAAAACATATGGATTTATACTGTATCTGACTGTACTTGCAAGCCAAATATGTTTTACAACAGTCCATCTAGTGGCTGTAGTCTAGTTTATCTGGAGTATATGCTGCACAATGATTTCTATTCAGACCGTTCTGTTAGGTTGTTTGATAAATGACGCCCTGTGGATTTTGCACAGGAACAGTGGAAACTGGTTTATCCTGTGGTCAGTGCCAGCTGTATCCTCTCCATGTACTTTCTGGCATCCAGAGAGTCTGGTGCAAATCCCATGATGGAAATAGTGTGTGTGTGTGTGTGTGTGTGTGCGTGCGTGCGTGTACATTTACAGGGCGGACCAGGCTCTCAGTACTCTCGCCATGAGGAAGTTCTGTGAAGATAAGGTGTCCTCGTCCCTCCAGCCGTCTCAAAACAGGTAGAGGCCACAAGGAGATCAGAGGGAAAACTGGGAAGAGGTTCAGGGTTGGGAGGGGGGGGGGGGGCAGTAAAGGGTAACCCACATCACAGCAGACATCTTTAAATGCATCCTCCTTTCTATTTAAAAGAAAATAAACAAACGGTTTAAACCTCACTATAGGTTTAGGATGAGTAGCTGCGTCAGTTTCAGAGGATTTGTGCTTATTGAGAGACATTAGAATATGTTTGTGTTAATGGTTAGACGTGATCATTTAGTAGCTGAGAAAAATAATTCACAACTCAAGAAAATATCTAAAACTACCAAGAATCTTACAGAAGACGTTGCTCACAAGAATTCATTATACCTTTTTAAATTAAGAAGCTTGATGTGCTGGAAGTTTTTGATTTTCTGAGAAGTATTGGAAAAATCTATTTAATGAAGCGAAAAACTACTTTCTACTTTCTTCCCTCATCAACAACATTGGTGCCCTTGAGCAAGGCCCCTTAACCCGCAGGTTCTCTAGTAGTTGCAGGTCAGACTGTGACCTCTAAGCAAATAATGCTCCAAAGAAACCGCAGCGATCTATGAAAGTTGATGGTTCATTTGAGAATCTGACTTGTGGGTGTCAGATTTGAAATCTGGTTCCCAAAAAGTTATGTTTTCAATAATTCAGACATCCTTAGAGATGTGTTCATTCTTTCATTTTGTTCACCATTCTATCCCAGGTGTATCATAAGAGTGTCTCTCATCCTTTCTCTCAGGTATATCTATTACTTCGGGGGCCTCCTCTCTGGGGCGATCAAAATGAACAGCAGCCCTCTCTTCCTCCATCAGGTTCTCATCCCATCGCTCCCAAACTTCGAGGGTGAAGGAAGTATGTGTGTTCACAAAAACATTCAACGCGCCTGTTCCTAATCTGTCTACGTGGACACGTCGGTTATTGACTTGACGGCTGCTTTAAAACCTGCTCAGTATTTCAAGTTTCCAAAAAGCAAACTGAAAAAGTAGTTCAAAATAAAATGCATGAATTTAGACAATGTAGTAAGTAAGACAATGATTAGTTCGCTGACGGATCAGTCCGAGACACCGACGCGCTTCTGTCCTGAAATCACAGCTACGTTGCTGACTGCAGCTTTTATCAACAGTCACAGTCAACCTCCTCCTCACACGCACACACACGTCTGTTTATCTTTAATCAGCTGATCAAATCCAGAAGGACACAGCACATTCCTGTCACTGCGCTGATAACGCTCGCTATGTCTAAAATGTTCCCCCGTCCCTCTCGCTTCAGGTTACTACCCCTTCTTGAAGATTTACCAGGCCATGCAGCTGGTCTACACATCGGGCATCTAGTGAGTCTCTCTTTCTGTCATATGGTCAATTGATATCGCAGATGAAGATGGACGCATGTTTGGAGGCATAGGAGTGTTTTCTTTTATGACTTCTGAACAGAATAATTAGATTCAGGAAAGAAGAAAATCACCCAAAGGAATCTTCACATCTTTCAACTCGTAACCGTGTCTTTGTCATATTTGGTCACAAGCTGGGTCTTCTGCTTTTAGTAGGTTCTGTATTTAACAGGCTCGTTTGTTTTCACTGTGTTGCCTGCAGTGACCTTCAGGGCAGCGGAGGCAGGCGTCTGTGCGTGACCATCGAACCAGCACTGCTTTTAAAGGGTGACATCATGGTGAGTCATGTGGGAAGGAAGTGACAAACAGAAGACCCCCGGCGTGGGTGGGGTTGTAATTATGAAGACTAACAGTTTATCTATTTTCAATAAACATAAACTAGATAGCGCCGCATATGCTGCTCTTTGAAGTTGTCATATTGCGTTTAGAAATGTTCTGTCACTTAACGAGCCTGTTTTGTGTTAGTCAGTGATTTTAACATGTAAATGTCACTCATGCCTTACATTTTCCTACCCAGCCTCTCGTTCTCTCACACGGAGCTTGACCCGTGGCTCTTCTCTGCCTCCCTCTGCAGGTCAAATGCTACCACAGGCGAGCGCACAGCGCTGACAGAGACACCGTGTTCAGGCTGCAGTTCCACACATGCACCATCCACGGATCGCAGCTCTGGTTTGGCAAAGGGGAGCTGGATCAAGCCTGCACCGGTGAGTAGTATCCGGTGGTAGAGGAAGAAAACCGATGTATACGAGGCGGAGAGTGGAACAGATCCTGTGTCATTTAAACAAAATGTAAAGCAAACCTCATAAAAAAATGCTTCAGCAGCAAATTCAACAAAGGTTCTTTTATTTTTTTTAGGAGTTGAGATTTTGCAATTTGCTCCTTTAAAGGCCAGAGTGAATTTGCTTTGATTTACTGTAGCTTCTACATCGTCACTGTGACACAATTTGTTAATGGTGGTGGGGTAATCGCCACATAACAACTAGCTGACATAATGGCAGCTGGTTAAATTGGCATTCTGGGCATGTATTCACCGCGGTTTGGCCTCGTTCTACTGTGGTTAAATAAATCCCTAAATAGTAGTAGTGGAATCCCCATCGTGGAAGTAATAACAGCTCTCCAGAGGTGAACATAATGAAAATAATCTCTGCTGTGTGCCAGGGTCTGTGTCACTTTGTAACGCTTTGTAAATAATACCCAGGGAGCACCGGATTCCTTAAGCCCATAATGAATATGCTCATTGCTCAATGGCCTCCCATTTCATTTTCTCTGAAAGGAGTGAACAGAATGAGCTGGGAAGCATTTCTGTAAATCAAAGACGACTATGAATGTGGCTGTCAGTCCATTATTAACACAATAACACATTCAGCAAGAGCTTTACAGTCATAAACCTTTGTGTGCATATTTTTATGTGATGAAAGATTTCTGTTTGTTGAGTGGTTAATGTGATTTCTGAGAATTCTCTCTTTACTTTTTCTTTTTTTACTTACTTTTCCCAGATGAACGTTTTCCATCTGACGCCACAGTGGAGTTTGTCTTCTCCTCGGGACCTGAGAAGATCAAAGGTTGGTTCACTCTAATGCTTACTCTAAAATGTAGTTCGTTACGCTAAAGGTAAAGGGGGTAAGAACACGTGTGCGGAACTGGGGTCTAAAAGCTGGCTGGAGTCTCTAGTGTAAGGAAAGAAACAAATGTACAGAAGTAGAAATCAAATCCATCTTTCCTCAGGACGCGAGTACCACAAGAACGATCAAGCTGTCACAGTGGACTACAACACTGCTGACCCAGTGGTTCGATGGGATTCCTATGAGAACTTTAACCAGCGATACCAAGACAGCCTGGAAGGTAACACACAAAAAGTTTTATTAATCACGACTTACGTAAATTTCAGTGATTAAAAGTTTAATCAGACTCAAAACTATCTCCATAACACATACTTTTTGTCGTAGATATTGCCCACACCCGAGGTCCTCTAGATGGCAGTCTATACGCTCAGATAAAAAAGCGCAGAGGGCCTGGCTCTGGTTCGCTCACCTCCACTAGTGGCAGCAGCCCAGGGGCAGGCATCCCAGAAGACAGACATGACCATCTCATCGCTCAAGGTTCCGACCTCTCAGGCCATTCCGTCCATTTGAATCAGTCGTTTCTCCATCCCGACTGCCAGGAGGAGCCCCTTCGCCCCCCACCTCCAACCAGACAAGAGAGAGAAGAGCTTGAACGTCTTCTCGGAGGCATAGAAGATAACCGAGATGGCGAGCGAGAGACGGCCATCTTGGATGATGGAGATTCCCTGCCTTCGGAGCAGTCTGGAACTCTGAGGCTCAGTCGATCATGTTCCTGCCGTGAAGGTTACCGGTCCCAGCGCTGTGCTGAGCCTGGATGCGATCGCACCCTTCTCATGCCTAATGGATACTGCCTTGATAGGGCTCCCGGAACAAATGGACACTGCCTTGATAGGGCACCAGGAGCCAATGGGCACCACGGGACGACCCCTGCTACCTCCAACCCCGTTGCTCCTCCGTCCCACATGGATCTGTGCCAGCACTACAGCCCCCACCCTCATCAGTCTCTTCCACCTCCAGATTTGGTCTGGGACCGCCAGAGTGGCCTGCCACACTATCTGCACCGCTCCTGTTCAGAGGGTCCCTCATCTCGACATATGTGTGCATATCCATCATCACCAAACGCTCTCCCTCATAACCATTCACATCACCACCCTCTGTCTGCACCCGGTCGCCTCTGCTGCCGAGAAGACGAGTACAGCCCTTACCATCACCCCCCTACAACTCACAGCCACCACCACCCCCATGCACACCACCCTAAACCCTCCACCAGCCCTACCTATCATGATATAATGCTTATGGATGGGCTTCCGGCCTCTGGCTGCCCTTGCAGAGACTGTAGCATTAGGAGAGAAGACTCGACGGCCTATCACAGCTTAAGGCTGGACCGAGGTGACGGCTTCCACTGGGACAGAGAGGGGGAGCTTCAGCAGAGAGAGGTGGGCCTTAGGAGAACCAGGGACGTAGAGTTGCCCCGAGGGTCAGAGCTCCACTGGGAGAGGGATCCAGGGCTAAGGCGAGGCAGAGAGCTCTCCCTCCACTGGGAGCGAGACAGAGAGGCTGAGCTACAGTGGGAGAGGGACAGAGAGGCTGAATATTGGCACAGAAGGGCCACCGTAGCCTCCTACGGGTCACAAGGTCATGATCTTCCAGCCTTTGCATTTGACCCCTTGCCATCGGGTCACCCAGCTTATCCTGAGGCGTCAAGGTCTCACGCTCATTCCCACCTGGATTTGAAGTACAGCAGCAGCAGCAGCGGTTACCAAACACCCCGCCAGGTGTGCCCCTGCTCACCTTACCAGCCCTCACCGTCTGAAAGCAGGGGCTACGCTTCTGGCTACCAGTCTGAGTCCACATCTCCACTCCCTCCTGCTTCCTCCACGACAGGACCCTGCAACCATAGTAACGGACAAGTAGAGCACAACCACAACCACCACCACCACCACCCAGATTCCCAGCAGTCATACGGCTCTGACTCACACACTGGTGAGTCACGGCAAAACAGAGACACTCAGAGTTGTACTTTTAATATGAATCAGGAGTGCTTCAGTTATCTGTAGTAAGTAAAAGCATCCATTGAAAATATGTGCTTAACAAGGCAAAAGCCTTACACGCAAGTTTCCAACATCAGCTGATTTGATGATTGTTTTTGTAAATGCGTCTCAATTTCTCCCATCCCATCAAAGATGGCCTTCGCAGCTCTGGTGAAAGTGTGGGCTGGAGAGACCACATTACCCACGGGTCCTTTAGAAGGGCCCAGAGAGATGCCACGTGCTCTACGCCGTCTGACATGTCCGGTCCGCCCACTCCTGTCCACACAAGCAGCCCTCTGCGCACACAAGAAAGGTATTTTAAAATTATCCTATTTTTCGAGGAAAAAGTGTTTCAAATGTGAATCAAAGCAGTGTGGCAGTAATACTGATGTCTGTCCTTTTAAGCCCCAGTCCAGGAGGGAGGGAGTATGAGATCCGAACTACAGACATCATCAGCAGTGACTGCGAGTCTTCCCAGCCTCCAGATGGACATTATCATACTAATACAGTTCAGGAGTCGCCAGAAAGCCAAACAAGCAGCACAGAGCCACCGTCCCCGCCAGCTTCCACCAAAGAAACACAGTCACAGCCAACCAAGCTTTCTGACACCGACCTCCACAATAACTGCACTGCGCCAACAGACCCATCCCCTAAAGCTCCCCAGCAGCAGCACTGCAGCACAGACTTGCCCTCTGACTCTGTGCCACCAACCACATCCAACCAAAAGCATCCCCATGTTCTTTTATCCCCTAGTCACGCTTCACCTGCCCTGGATACGCACCCTCAGCCTGGCCCCCACGCTCTCCAGACCCCCCACCCTTCAGAAGCCGCTGCTCTGCCTTCCACTGCAACACAGCAGGTGTCCCAACCTCAGAGTCCGACTCAAACTCAAGTCACTGCTTCTGCAGGAACAATTCCAGCACAAGTCAATGGATCTTGTCCAACCAGGGAACCTCCCACTGAGGCCGTAAAAACTGCCAACGCCCAGGCCCCGGTATCTCCCACCCTATCTTCATCGTCATGCCCCCAGCCTGCTTCTAGCAGCATGGAGGGCTCCCCTGTCAGTGACGCCCCAGTTCCTGGCTTTGCCACCCTGGGTAGGAGGTTGATGTTGACCGGGCTTGACCCCCATCATCCTAACCCCATCCAGCAGCATCCATATAACAACTACCCAGCTATGGACCACAGTTCAGCTCTGGACACTAACAAGAAGCAATGTTACTCTGCTCACACTCCTCAGCTTCACCCATCCTCCTACTCCAATTACTCCACCATCTCCATCCCCCTTCCTCACCCCCAGCCACCTTTGCCAGAGAAGCGACACTTGCCAGCCCAGCCAGGATCACCCAGCGAAGGGGTGAGGCCGGCTGTGGGTTGTGTGCCTCTATCCAACACCAGTCCCACACAGCATCAGCACCATGTCACATTCTCCCCCACCGTGGGTGAAATTGCTCCCACTGCTGGCCAAAATGATGAACTGGCTTCTGTGGAGACTGCAAGTAGGGTCAGTGTAAAGTTTGTCCAGGATAGTTCAAGGCTCTGGTACAAGCCTGGCATTTCCAGAGAGCAAGGTAGGTCTGGAAGGGTAGTTTTGTTTGCTTTTTTTTACTTCCTTTGATATTTAACTAATGCATAATTTTTAACATCTTGGTTGTATTTGGCTTCAGCAATTGCAGCTCTGAAGGAGCGAGAACCAGGAACCTTTCTCATTAGGGACAGTAACTCTTTCCAGGGGGCCTATGGTCTGGCCCTGAAGGTGGCCACACCTCCACCCAATGTCAACAACCACAACAGCAAGGGTAAAAGTACTGTCCCTCCTACTTATCAACAGCAATAGAGTATTATGATTTTTAATGTACTGTTCAGCGGACACTAGTAGCGATATTTGCTAAATTGCATTTCTGCTGTTGCAGTGAACGACCCTCTGGAACAGCTCGTCAGACACTTCCTGATAGAGACGGGCCCTCGGGGAGTCAAGATTAAAGGATGCCAGAATGAGCCGTACTTTGGTTAGCTGACATTTATTTTAAGATTATGACGATTTTAATTTTCCCACTAATAAGGCACTTTTAGAGGAGGTCCCTTTAGGGAATGTAATGGATTTTCTGTTTTCATATGCTATCCACAGGGAGTCTGTCAGCTTTAGTCTACCAACACTCCATCACGCCCATCTCTTTGCCCTGCACTCTGAAGATCCCAGAAAAAGGTTTGTACGTTATATATAGGCAGCAACTTGTGGTTATTATTACTAAATAGTTAATTTTACCGTCACATAAATCAACATTTAAAAAAATCTTAGGTCATGAAATACTTGTTCAAACCTCACAGTAAAACTCCCTGTCACCTTTGAAGTATTTCAGTTTCTAACTTACGCTTTTATCGAATAGAACTGATTTGATTTATGTGCGTGTTGGCAGATCTGATAGGGGAGGTGCAGGAAGTTCAACCAGTGAGTAATGTCAGCACGGCTGCAGACCTGCTTAAACAGGGAGCAGGTGAGTTCTGCACCCAGCCAGCTTTCTCCTCATACACACACTGGGGTGCTGCAGAGCCCACTGAATTTTTCGTAGAGGTCAGTATGCTCACCTCCCTTGCTGTCCCTCTCCCATCAGCCTGTAACGTCCTCTACCTGAACTCTGTGGAAACAGAGTCTTTGACCGGCCCCCAGGCCATCGCCAAGGCAACAGATGCTACTTTGGGTCGTAACCTTCGTCCTAGCGCCACTGTTGTGCAGTTCAAGGTGACATCACAGGGGATTACTCTGACTGACAGCCAGCGCAGGTAAGAAATATCCTATACAATACTACAAATAATCTAGTAATGACCATATAGCACTAGGCCAGTACCAATGATGTCATTAAATACTAGTCCCCTACTTTGTCTATACTGTGTTACGTTTCTTCCTCCAGGGTTTTCTTCAGAAGACATTACCCAGTGAACAGTGTGACATACAGCAGCACTGACCCCAAGGACAGAAGGTGGGAAATTAAAAGAAGAGATGAATGTACCTGTAGTTGGAACCATAACAACATAAGTTCTGCTGAAATCTTAACTGCATCTGCAATCAGTCATTCACTGCATTCGTCATTTGATGCCGTCAACTCTCGCATGGTTCTACAGTATGTTTGTGTTTTGAGCAATCAAATATGTGCCGATCAGTGCGTGAGTGTGCATGAGAGACAAGTTCTTATGTTTGCAAGCATGCTGGCTGCGGCTGTGGCTGCAGCTGCTTCAGCTCGTTTGGCAGCGCTGCCTCTGCGTGTATGTCTGAGTCCAGTTTCTCTCTCTCTCTCTCTCTCGGCTTTAGGTGGACTAACCCAGACAACACAACTGTTAAGTAAGTGCTTTGTTTGCGATTGGAGACTCAAAGTGGGTGTGTCTGCGTGTATCTCGGATGGCGTGTAGGGCTACCCGTGGCTGAGAAGTCAGCGATATTAATGCCTTTGCATGGCATCCGATTGCGTGTGAGCCCCAGCGAAATCAATCCAGTAGATCACGATTTTAGAATCAAGTTGTATGTGGCCTCCTATACGCCATACTAACCATTTTATTATACCTGAGTCTGTGCTTACTAAATAAGTCATATGTGGAAATTATCTTCATTTCACTTCCTCATTAACTCAATTCCACTTTTTTTTCCTCACAACCTCTTTTGTCTTTCTCTGCCAACTTCCTCTCAGGGTGTTTGGTTTCGTAGCCAAAAAGCCCGGCAGCCTGGCAGAAAACGTTTGTCACCTGTTTGCAGAGTTAGACCCCGAACAACCTGCTTCTGCCATCGTCAACTTCATCAACAAAGTCATGTTGGCACAGCGCCGGTAGACGGAAAGAACACAGTATTAAATTGATGACTAAGGATTTACTGACCGTAATGTCCGATAGTCCAGTGCTTGTATTCGCCAAGTTTGGACCATAACACTACATTCAATTGTCAATTGATAATGTGACAAAGACGTTGGTAATTTAAAGCGTCACACAATGATCCACACTGATGTTTTCTTGCCACTTCTCTTCTCGTAAAACCTCCCTTTTCCGAAAGGGGAAATTGACTGTTACACTGTATTTTAGTTTTATAATAAGTTAGAAGTGGATTGATGCAAAATACACAACAAAATATCATTTTTAGAAAAAGACATGATTTATACTGTTACAAATCTGGGCCTGTATCATGAAGACCTGTTAGTGTGTTAGCCTTCAGAGCCGAGTCTTACTTTGAACAGGAGTAGATCACAATGCAGCGTGTAGCCACACTATTCAGGAACAGTTTGTCCAAAGAAAAACTACAACATCTGCTCGTCCTGTTCAGTTTTCTTATATCAGTTGTTAAACTTCCACAGTAAAGTAGTAACTGAGCCAGATCAGCTTTACACTGACTGATGGCAGGTATCCCAGAGTGAGTCAGACTAAGTCTAGTAATTCATGATACAGGCCCCCCCCCGGTTAAATATAGCTGTTATTATCATGGTCAGACGAGTGTCCAGTCAAGTCATGAGGGCACAGAGTGATTACAAAGAGGATGTTTCCTTGCACTGTTAGAGGGCGACAAAGCTCTATAGATATTCAAAACAGCAGGTGTTTATATTTTGTAAAGTTACAAAATCCCTTGTTTGTTTAGAAGAACGACCAAAGTCCTGATGATATGATGTAATGTAGTTTCTGTACAGTATGTATGTTCAGGTATTCAGATGTATATAAAGCATATCTAGAGACACTCTTGCCTTCAACCACCCACCAGAGCATCTTTACCAGCATAACACGTTTGACAATCAAGATTCATTTTGTTGTTTTTCTTCTCACATACACATAGTAATTAGAGCCAGTGGGAAACGTACAGTAACTCTCTAATGAAAGTAAATTGCGAAAGTGACGTTTTTTTTAAAAAGTGTGTGAGTGTTGTGGGTTCTGGTGCGCTGAGGGTATTATGGCCAATATGCTGGGTCATGATCCTGTGTTACTGTAGGTCCACTTGTAAAGAAATGTATGTGAAAAGGGGGAAAGCTAGAAGGAAAAAAAAAAAAGTCAAAGCGCACCACTGCCATGAAATGTTTGGTGTTCATTTACTGCTTCACCTGCAGCAGCCAAGTCCAGTAGAGCATATTCACACAAACATTAACCTGTCCAACAGGAGACACGTAAGCAGATGTACTTAACCAAAGACAAAGCACTCGCATATTAATGAGCTTATTATCTAGCTATATTTTTGTACTTATGGTCTCTTGTACTTTTACTACGCATTTATTTAGTGTTTCCTTGTTACAGTCTAGAAAAACACTTTGTCTTACAGCGATAATATATTGTGACCTGTTTTCTTGTGGCCGTCTATATTGTGTAGTAATATATTTTCACATGCAGCTATAGGACAGTGTATGAGACATTAAAAGAAAGTGTTTGTCTTTGATAAGAATATTATGCTATTTTGTATGCAAACAAAAGAACAGAATTAAACTGAAAGATGTGGTACCTAAAGTCTGGGTCAGGGGTCATTATTGGGTTTATGTTTGCAGGGCGGCAATTGATTACACAGTGTCAATGTCCCTGTTTCTGCCTTCTAATAGTCAAAAGCACACAAGACATTTAGGTTCCAGGCCTATTAAAAACACTTCCAAGCAGCAAAAAAAAAAAAAAAAAAAAAAAAAAGACAATCGATGTAATGGTGTACATAATTATAATTTATTTTATTTACAGTTACCTTTATACATATTTTAGATAAAGAACCAAGCACAAAAATATTGTATTAAAAAAAAAAAAAATGTAAAAGCTTTTTATACCAAACAATTGTCCCTTATTTAAACAAACAAAAAAAAAAGTTAATTGCTTCATGTCACAGTTTGCACGTGGATCTATTGACTAAGCTATGCAGAGGACATACTGAAGCAGAGATCATTTGAATACTCAAATCAGTGAACCTATACCAACCAACAGACCTTGATAAATAAAAAAGGACCTAAAATGCTCAGTGGACACTGAAATTAATAAACTGCAACTAGGGTATGTAAATGCGATCTGACATCACGCATCAAAAATGGACATTATGAATGTATTTTGTATTTTAGAAGATGAATAGCTCATAGTGAATGAGGTATTTGAGTGGCTCCCTTTCACAATCCGACCCAGGAGTGTAAATGACTAGATGATCAGTAGTTCCACCTCGTCAGACTCTCGCTGACGGGCGATTTAAAACTAGTCAGAACAGTTTTCCCTCTATGGCGTAAACATAAAAAAAAATTAGATTTTATTAAAAACTTGATATTTTAAATGTGCAAATGCCAACATTAGAAACTGTTTAACACCACAGCAAAAACAGTGTTTTACAATACGTCCTAAACTCAAGGCACAAGAACAGAAAATTATCCCTTGCGTTAAATCCAAAATACAAACAGGTCCACTGCTTTTTTCTTTTTTTACAGAAATGACAGCTGCATAAAGTCAAGTGTGTAACTGTGCCAAAAGTTATTCAAGCAAATGTTTCCATCCTGGTGGTAAAACAGCAGCAAACAGTCCTGCATTGATGGTTAGTATTCATACACTTTGGAAAAAAAAAGGCCATGTCTCCAATGTTAGTTAGGAATGTCAACCATTCTCCTTTAAATAATGGCTGACAGTCCCTTCTCTTCTTCGTCATTTGGCCATAAGGAGCTCATTGGCACGGACTTGTTTAATTTGCCTCTAAGAATTCACCAGAGGAACGTGTGACTCATCCTTACAACAACTGTATTGTTCATCTGGTCACAGCAAAACAACACAACTCTCCTTTTGTCTCCAAACTGCCTGATAAAAACGATTGCATGCTCAGATAAAGTTGTGCTTCCCTGTCAACAGCAACTGAATCTCACCAAATATGCCCAAGCTTGAAAGAAAGCACCGCTAGTTACTAGAAGTTTTGGCTGCAAGAAATCCTAGATTTCACACGAATGCTTCCTCCTCTTCCAGACACATGGCCAAAACTGTAAAATACTTCAAACTGCGACACTCACAGCAGATGTGGCCGATCAATGGGTAGAGGAGAGATTGATGCGATACTTAGTGGTGGTATGTGGTATTGGAACCGCAGTCTATGTAGCGATAAGCTTCAAGGCTGTTCTGGGATGTTCTCACCATGTATGATGTTTTCACTGATGTTCTGAAAGCAACCAAGGAGAGAGGAATAAAGTTTAGTCTGCGTCGCACCTACCGCTGCCTGTCACTAAAGATTTGCTACAGATGGAACCACAGTAATAATGTCAACATGGGCTTTCCCACAGCTACAGCATTTAACCAGTCACAATGAAAGTGCATGTGCAGAAAGGATGGTTTCAGTGTTGTAATAATGTCACACATGCAGTCCCGGAGGAAGTGGTTTAAGCAGTCACAAAGCCCCACCTAACACAACGCACAGCCGAACTGCATTTCTGTAGGGGTGCCTTTATATGGGACTGCACAAAGAGCACAATCGAGATTGAGAAAGCAGTTATGATCACAGCTACTGGAATTTCTTGTCTGTTTTTTGGCAGCATTAACGTCATTCACTTCTTCCACCTGCACTGTGACTGGCCACTGGGCGCTTGCAATGAAGACACAAAACCTCGTATTTGTTCTCGTGGTATTAGCCTAAGTGTACTGTGCTTGTGTCCAAGCTTGTGACTGAGATTAAGAATAAATTAGATTTTAAACATGCTGCTGCAATCAGTCAGAACTGATAAAGATTAGGTGAAATATCTTCCGCAACGTAAAGCAAGCCCAGTTGCTACTGAACTGTTCCGTCGGGATAAAGGTTTTAGGATATTCACAACATACTGAGTTAGAAAGCATGCTTGTAACTGAAAAGGGATCCAGATACACTACAAATTAGTATTTTAATACTTACTGCATTAATACAACAATGTTGTGGACCTTGATGGCGGGCATGGTGCAGAAGGCACTGAAAAAAGCACAAGAAGGGAAGTTACTACGTGACTTTTGGTTGGGCCTCTGTTCAAACTCTTCAACAGATAAATACAAATCACTGTCTTGTAAAAATGTTCATAGATTTTCTCTCTGGATAATAATGAATAGCTGGTTGTGAAAGTCTATATCCCGCTTGGTTCTCTGAGACCACAAATAAGAAAATATATAACAATGTTACAAAAGGTGTGGAGTTAAAGGTGGGAAGGATGCCACATATAATTCTATGTATTAGCCTATGGATAAGGCTAAACAGTGTTTTAGAAGCTTTACTCACGCATAACATTCAGTGAATCTACATGACGAAGAAAGTTTAGGCAGAGGATCATTACTTACTACACGTAGGGTGCACTGCTGCCAATCTCAACACTGACTGTGTAGTTCACCTGCAGAAGATTATAAGTAATACAACAGCAGCTGAAAAGGGTGAAACTAATTATTTTCATATCTAAGTGTATATACTGTACCACACGTGTTTTGAATCTCTATTTCCTTATACCTGACTTCGACTGAGAGGCAGGATGGTGGTGACATTGTCCAGCTGCCCGGTCCCGATCACTGTCTTCATGTAAAGGACCTGGCAGCTCACACTCTGCACCAGCACTGAGAAGAAGTTTGGGTTGCGGAAGTTAAGCGTGCTCTGAGAAGAGAGGTTTGAAAGATATAGAACAAATTAAGAGATAACTATTACGCAGCATGTTTCATAGAAATACATCCCTCAAACAGGAAATGTTTGTTGTGAAAAACACAACTAATCACACACACAAAATGAAACAACTCTACCCTGCTTCTAACCTAAACAACTTTACTGGAATTTCAAGTATTAAACTGTGGTATGTTGTAAATGTGAGCAAAAATCTCACCGTCATGTTCATCAGAACCTTTGCATTGGGGTTGTCGAAGCGCACAGTAACGGAGCGTATCCCGCCATCCACCACCACCACCGGGCGAGGGAAAAGGAAGAAGGCCACGAGCAAAGAGACCAGGAGGCACAACACGACTGACAGGACCACATACAGCTTCCTACGACACAGAAGTGACGGTTTGTGACTTTACAGTGCCAACGAAGAAACGTTTGCAAAACACGCATTCACCCATCGGTTTTACTGTACTTTGCACAACCCATTTGCATCATAAAAGCACAGATGGCGTGTTGTCTACTTACGTTCTCTGAGGCTGCAACCTTTGGTCGTTGTATGGGATCAATGCAACCAGTTCGTTCACTTGCTCTATGAGGAAACAGATAACAGCTCATCTAACATGTCTACTGGTGCGTTTCCTTTAAAAACATACTTGATACAAAGCAAAACCTCAAGTACTGCATGAGGATAGACCTCTTATGTTACAATACTTCATACACAACTGGAAAATGCTTGGTTTGATTAAGTAAGATCAATACAGTAAAGACAAGCTGTGCATCCTAGAAATACTGCTCTAAAGACTTGAGATTGCGTCCGTTTGTGTTTAAATGTACCCTGTTACAGTTAAGGATGTCGGTCTAAACTTTACTGGTTTAAGTATCCACAGGGACTGAAATACAAGTCATGCTAGTTTTCTCAAACCGTGTCCACTCACCCGAGGGAATCCGTCCAGTGCCTTGACATGTCGGGCACGTTATGCTGTCCCTGCCGGTGAACTCCACGTACGGGAACTGCGCTATGTCCTCCCGTCTGTCGAGTCCGTCGAAAATGTCGTTATCGGTGTTTCTGTCCTGCCCTCGGCGCCCGGAACGATGCTTCTCCGGGAGGAGCGACAGGTTGCTGCCGCTTCGGGACAAGCGCGACCCCATGACCGGCTAAACTCGGACGCGACGGCTAAGTTAAGCCGAAGTTTGTCATGGACTACTGGCCGTCGGCAGGTAGATGAACCACTGGGCCAGAGGCATGTAACAGAACACTGACTCGGGCAACAGATCGGTGTGCTCGAAACTTCGTTTTATTAAATAAACGGTACTAAAATGCTGCTGGCGGCAGGATTCGGTGCTGCTCGCGGTGGCGTCTTTAAGCTAATCGGTTAGCTTAGTTTGCTAACGGGAATTTTCTAATACACAACTTTGCCGTTGGGCTAAACGTGACTAAAACCGGCAACGGCGTTAGTTAGAATAATAACACGCCATGTACTCACTTTTTACACTAATGGTGTCGCTGTTGCCATCACAAAGTTGTGTTTCCACCGGTGCAGGGTGCGTCTGTCACACAGACGTAGAATACTCAGTCACCGAAGTTAACGTTACTCGTGTGCTGCCTTCACGTGCCGTCGACAATCCAATGCCCCGCGCATCAGTGTGACTGTGGTGCATTTATGGGCAGTTTAAGGACGTGTTATAGCATCAGCATCAACAACAAAAACAGTTTTAAACAGTTTTATTTTAAATCCAATGCAATAATTAGTCTACTGTTTGTCATTATTACTAGAACCATAGCAAAAGTAAAAAAATAGAGTAAATTGTAATGTCCCTGGTTTATGATGAACAGTTAGTTGGAGTAGTAATATTTATTTAGTTGTTCACAAAGACACAACATTCACAGGCAATGTCTTGGTATCTGGTTCACACAAATCTGCAAACGTTGATATAGTCTTAAAAGTATTTCAGAAAACAAAAGAAAAGGAAGGCAAAACACTTCTATTATCCCCTTTTATTATTTAGTCAGATTTTCCTGCAAACTTCCTCTTCAGCTCAGAATTCTCTCTTTGCAGTCTTTTATTCTATAACATGAAACAGAGATAATTGTAAAAATACACTTACAAAATAAAAAAAAATGCTATTAATTTAATTTAGTAAGAGTTAGCATCCTTTCAGTTTATCCATTATAATAAGAATAATAACTGACCTTATGTCTGAGCGCCTCCACTATCAGGTCCCGGCCTCCACTGATGCTATCGTCCTTTTTCGAGGCTTGGAAGGCATCCCCAATAATTGAGACGAGCACATGAGACTGGAAAATATTGAGGGGATTCATGTCT
This sequence comes from Macropodus opercularis, assembly GCA_030770545.1. Taxonomy (NCBI): domain Eukaryota; kingdom Metazoa; phylum Chordata; class Actinopteri; order Anabantiformes; family Osphronemidae; genus Macropodus; species Macropodus opercularis. Next base: position 6,665,493 of record CM061095.1, on the reverse strand, counting down.
GAACTATGAAAGCTTGAATGGCTTATTCAATATTTCTCTAGGGAGAAATATTCCAAATAGTCACATTGATGTCTATGTTATGCTCAGCTAGGATTACTCACAAACTTCTTGCTCTGGAACAGATAACAGTGGTACATATCTGCTGCAGGGTGTCTGGCGACAAAACCAAAAACTTTGGTTGAGGACGGCAGGACGGCACAGAAGGAAATGGAAGAGAGAGGGCAGGTGTACAGCAAAAACTGAGGAAATATAACAACATGTAAGATGATCCAAGGCCAAAAACACTTCCTGTTTAAATAAATTGTGTCTAGCATCCATATTGTGACTAGTATGAGACTTGTACACTTCAGATATTAATGTAATAGATAACAGATAACCTTGGTTTTGTTTTCCAAAATGTCTATCCCACTCCGGGAAAGGAAGAGATGGACTTTGCTCTTCTTAGCTGCCTTTTCTGAGGAGAATTTATCGGGAGCCTGAAAGTACAAGGGGAAAAGGGAAAGGATAAGATATGTCATGTGTGCTACTGCCTCTGTGTGATCAGCGTGGGGTTCCAATAAAGTTCGTGCTGCTGTCAGTCACCAGGTTCGTAAAGATTTATCCTCTGGAAAAATGAAAGTGCTGAATTTTTGATGCATTCTTGCTGAGAACATTTAAAACAGCCTCTAATCTAAGTTATCGGTTTAGTGATAGATGCATTGCTGACCTTGATGCTCTGGGCTGCTTCGTTCAGGATCTGTAGTCCATTAGGTCGAACCACCTCAACTCGACCAAGAAACTACAGTGTAGAATCAAAACACACATAAAATGTGTCCTCAATAAAACAAATGTTGTATGTATCAAGACTGAGAAACAAAAATCCAATAACAACTCATAATTATATCATTGTCATTATAACCACTCAAACATTGAGTTTTGACTCGACTACTCACCTTTACCTGAAAGGTGATCTCATTGTCATCCTCTGACATGTCACTCATCTTGATACACCTGGTGCTTACTGTACCTGCTGCTTGTCACACCTTTACAAGTAAATTAAGAATAAAAGGATATAATGTGTTGGAAATGAGAGCCGCAAAAAAAGAGTTAATGTTGAATCGGCTTCTTACTGAATTGCGAACGGACAGGTGTAAAGTCTACTGGGGTTAATAAGTAACAGACATCTTCCTTATTGCCTGCTATGCCTGGAAGCGTCATGGAATTTTTAACCTACTGGCTCAGATGACAAAAAGATTGTTTTACATGCTGGTTTTATTTAGATGAGAATTTAAAAAGGCCACTGTTTGTTTTTCCAGAGTACCCCATAATACAATGACTGAGAATAGCATCGGTTGCTTTCAGCATTCAAACATGCACAGATATTAATATTATAATATGCAATTGTGTAATACATGACATCCCTGACTCACTGAAAGACCACACACTATAAAGGACCTTCATATCAACTGTATTTATTTGTTTACAGTAAGTGCCACTTCATCAATGCTCAATCATATATAGAGAGATCTTTAAATTAGCAAGTGCGTACAAGGTCAATGTCTCCATTATAAGCTAAGGAGCTGCATTATGGTGGACGATGACATTTGAGAGAAAAGGTCTGAAAACCCTCATGGTGATGAAGGATAGAATGAGCCTAAAACAGACAGTTAAAATGCATGGTCACACTTTACAAGACATATTTTAATGTTCTATATTTTTAAGCCCTTTTAGACCAGAAGAAATTTAGGTTTTATTCTATATATCAGATAGAAACTGATCAGTTGCACAAGAGAGTAAACAAACCACACCTATCAACGATGATAACGCTGAAATATGTTCCTGTATACAACCAGTGGTTGATCTGAACAAAACCCGGCACAGAAACAACTACCTGCTGTGGAAATAAGCCTAGACATGAACATTCAGTGTTATTCTCTGACCCAGAAGAAAGATCATGCACACTTATCCGTTTGTTTTAGGCTCAAAGTGGCGGCAGATGCAAGAGCATGACAGACAGGTGGAAGTGGACTCTGAAGTGGATTGTGGATGGGAAGAGTGATCCCTTTTGTATGAGGTTTGATAAGAATGAGGAGAAAGAGATGAATGACACCATCCATCAGACAAACACAGATGGGATGGAACCAAGCCTTTACATCAAGTCCCTGTGTGTGAGAGTTCCCCCATTTATGAATCTTTTGACCCCAGATCCGTTTACATGAGGCTCTAATTCCATCCCTTTCTATCTGCGAAAATGTTGAGGCGACGCTTTCATCAACGCTGAGTCTAGGAGTCATTGACGGACATGTTCTCCATGACGTTAGGCAAGTTCTGGTCTCCACCCTGCTTTTTCTTCTTGCCTCCTTCTTGCTGTTTCTTTGCTTTCTTTAACATCTCTTGATCAATAGGAGCAGGCTTGACAAACTTAATGATCTCATTCAAACCTGGAGAACAAGGATCAAGTTAAAATATATTTAAGCATTATTTAGAAAAAATAAAAAAAGACAAGTCTTATGTAAATTTAAGAGGAAATGACATCAACATTGTAAAATTGTTTAGGAAAATGCACCTCATCAGTTCCCTCTGGTGGACAAGTATGTCATGGTTTAACATTTATGTATTGATATTTCTTTTAGCCACCATCTGACTGTTATATTTGTAATAGCCAATATATTTTCAATGAGCTAGTATCAGTCGATATTACTGAATCAACACAACATACTCCACAAACAAACCATGGGCACAGCTTACCAGGAGGCATGAAGTCCCTGAGCTTCTCTGGAATAACGATGCCCTCTTCAGTTTGGTAATTCTCCAGAATGGCACACATAACGCGTGTGGTGGCACACATGGTGGCGTTCAACATGTGCACAAACTCTGCCTGTACAACATAGAAGAGGTGAAGTGTGTTTAGAGTGTGCAGCTTCAGACTAGCACGTCACAGATAGGTTAAAAAAAAGTTCTGTTTAATGGAAGAAAGGAAACAAGGTAAAGATCACGGGAACTGCATTAGCTTCTCGACAACAGCTGAAGTTGCATTAGTGCTATGAGAGTTTTAAATATAAAAACAACCAATATCCATTTCAAGGTTTTGATGTGTTGACAACGATAAATGAAAAGTAAAATGTGTGATTTTCGGTTTTGGCCTACTGAAAATTCCTTTTATTATCTGACTTCTCTGTCGAGATGCACAGCTATGTTGAAACGGAGCGTCCGCACCTTGTCCATCATCTTTTTGGTCTGGCCATAGCGGATGCGGAGGCGTCTCGCCTGGTAGTCCGTGCAGTTTGAACACGAGACTAGTTCTCTGAAAGCAGCAGAGCCTGGGAACCAGGCCTCCAGATCCAGCTTCTTACTGGCTGCATGATTTAGGGCACCTACGATGACATGTAGTAGTGAAAAGTGAAGTTAAAGAAAGATATATTCAGTATGTACATAACATAAAATATATTCATTCATAATATTCACTTCAACTGAAGCAATATTGACCATTAAATTAGTTCCAATACAACAAATAAACTAACATCAATTTTGACTTATACGGTGCAAAAAGAAAGAATTAGCAACATTTTTACAGTGTGTGTTTCACTTACCAGAGACAATGTTCACAATGCGATAAGGGATTCCTAGCGACTGGTAGAACTCCTCTGCCGTGCCTATCATCTCATCAAACATCTCCCATGATTTGCCATCATGTGGAGAGGCATAGACAAACTGCTCAATCTACAAAGGCAGAAAAAAAAAATAATTATGGAACAGCTCCACACATCTACATGTCACAGTTCATATACTGAAAGGGAACACATATAATAGATTTAATTATTTTTACAATACCCAGTTTGAGTTGTAGTTTTAGTAAATACATTCATTAATCTCTTTCAGATGACTTTAATGTGTGTGTGTGTGAGACACACATAGCTGGTGGCTAGTATTTTATATTTTTAGAATTTTAATATTTATTTATTTAAACCTTAAACTTACCTTCTCAAATTGGTGCACCCTGAAGATCCCACGGGTGTCTCGACCATGGGAGCCCACTTCCTGTCTGAAGCATGTGGAGAAGCCGGCGTAGCGGATGGGCAGGTCCTCGGGTTTGAGCCATTCTTCCCTCAGGAAGGCTGCGATGGGTTGCTCAGAGGTGGCAATGAGATACTTCTCATCGATAGCGCTGTCATCTGACTTCTCACTGCTCTTACCAATGACCTGATGTACGACGACAGACTACAATCAATTTCTGGATTTGTGCACTCATGCAGATATCATGGCACAAATGTATAATAAATTGTGACTGCAGCAACATATTTTGTTATGCAGTGTAAGTAACACTGCACCTTGTAAAGCTCTTCGTCAAACTGGCTGAGCTGAGCGACTTCCTGCATGACCTCCTTCCTCATGAAGAATGGAGTGTAGAGCATGGTGTATTTCTTGCTGTAGAGGATCCTTAAGGCATAATTAATAAGAGCCTGCTCCAGAAACACCAGCGGCCCCTGAACAGGAGTGAGAAGAAACATGTGAACAGCGGATCTCTTGATGTGCATGCATGTCCATACATATGTTGGTGCTTCTCAGTGAATTTACCTTCAGAAAATAACCCCTGCTCCCAGCCACTACAGCCCCCCTCTCCCCATCGAAACCATCGATCATGACCACCAGGTCAACATGAGAGTACTTCTTCTGGGCAGTGCAGTCGCCCCAGGTACGTTCCACTTTGTTGTCTGCATCCTGTTGAAACAAAACATGAGTATATACATAGAGACATTATAAGACTTCATGTTTCAAACTTAAAACGTATATAATGATGCATTAGTGGAGCCCCCCAAAAAACATACAAACCCTAAATTAAGCACAATAGGGCCAATTTAAAATTACAATCATTAAGAGAAAACACCTTAGATACATACATACCTTAGAATCTGTTTATGTTTGATATTTACTGAATCTGTACAATTGCATTATCTAAAACTATAGCGTGTTGGCCACTGGTTGTTTAATCCAGTTAGTTGCTGAAAATAATGTCAGTCTTCAACCGACCTCATCATTGCTGATGGGTACAGAAGGGTGCAGAAGGTTGCCAATCTCCCTCAGGTATTCAAAGCGCTCCGCCTCCAGCTTGATCCTGTCACTGTCAGTTTTCAACACTGCCTCGTCCACCAACAAACGCACCTTTTTTATTTGCGTTACTGTCAATGCCTGGGGCAGAAAAATGTAGAGATGCAACGTAAGCAAAGAAAGCGATAAGAAGGAAGAATTAAAACCTTGAAGTTCAACATCATACCGATAGCATTTCAGCTGTTAGAGACTCCAGTTCCTGTGCCTCTTCGGGTAAAGACTCATCATCCCCAACTGGCTCCTTCTTCTAAAAAGACAATATAAGGTGTAAAGAATACAAATGAAAAGGCTGACTCACAAGTTTTAAAAATAACAGTGAACACGTGCTGCTTTGCTTACCTTCATTTTCTCACCAATGCTCTTGCTGCAGAGGTTCTTCGCTTTGTTGAGGTTGTCTGCAGTGAAGCGGCCTGTTTTGGGGGTAAAAATCACAGCCAGTCAGCGGATCACTGTGCCGGGTTATGAGTCTGTGTGATTGAGCTGCAGAGCCAGCAACCTGGTGGCAGGTGCTGCGGTCCACATCAACTCCCATCATATAAGACGATGACATGTAACTGAACACTGACGCTTGAATCGTGGCAACAGCTAAAATCCTGACCGCCATCAACCTTGATCGGAATCCCTGTAACTAGTTACACTGCAGGGCGAGGTTGGCTTCTCATATCGTCAGCTGGGATTGCATCAGATTGCACGTTACCCGACGTTGCTAAGCTAACTCAGTATTAAGCTTAGCTAACACTTCGTATTACACTATAGACGGTTAAGCGCTCGCTATGTGTCAATTAGATCATTAGGTACATTATGTTATCACGCCAACTACAGCTACGTGGCGTTTGACCACATGGCTCATTTGGATTCGCTGAATTGAGCGAGACATGCTAGCATTAACACGCTATAACCTTCCAAACTCCCGTCAAAACTTGCGGTGAACTAATCAGTGCACTGAGAAATAACATATGAAATATATGTAATGGATATAATGCACCAAATCCAAACACAAATTACATGTGCTATTTACTAAGTTGTTATATTATTGAAATAGCTCTGTATTCCACTGCAGCACAGCGCTAGCCAACGTTTACCTACTGCAGTAACAGCCGGTAACGACACCGTTAGCATAACCGAGCATATTCATTATAAAAACACATTTTAACCGGTCTTTCTAAAATTCCCAATACACCGAGTAGAGGACGGGCTCCTGGAAAATGGCTGCGTCGTTTCATGTCCAACACTGGACAAAGCAATTGGCCGTTTTTCGTAGGCTAACTAAAAAACTATGACGATTTTAAATCGAGTCCAGCGTTAGCTCGTCTCCAACACGAGCATCATTAGCCGGCATGCTAACGCGAGCTAGCACACAAACACAGACGGAAGACGCTCACATTTTCGCCACTCTGTATCCGCGGCGACGAGTTTGTCGACGAGGGTCACATCTTTGAATCTCTTCCTCTGCGTCTCACGGATGATTTCTGGATCGCCGCCTTTGTCGGTGCGAAACAGGTCCAAGTCGAGCACCATCTTTCCACGCTGTCTGTCAGAGAGAAACCGAATGAGCCTGCAGCGATGACGCCTCCACCCGGGTTGCCAGATCCAGTTCCTCAAGTAACTAAACCGTAATCACACCGAGGCTTTTAAAGTGCGTTTGTTATAAACATAACATTTGAATATTTATAATATTTATAGTTAGTTCAGTTTAGTTCAGATTAATATATGTAACTGTTTTGGAGGTTGTCTTCTAGTCGACCATGGATAAACATAAATATTGCACTTAATGAGACAACACTTTTTTTATGAAAATTTATTGGGTGAGTAGAAATGAAATCGGAAATACACACACACACACACACACACACACACACACACACACACACACACACACATATATATATATATATATATATATATTGCACAAAAGTACAATACAAAGACGACTCATAATATGTTACCTAGCAGCATTTCAAATGTTTTATAATGTTAAGATAATAATATTTTGCATATATGAAATAGGTACATGCATATCTAAACTATAAACATGCGTTTATGCAATAATCCATAAGTGCTCGAAGATTTTCACAGTATAAGTAACTCCATCATAGCCATAGCAGTATGTTCTATTATAAAAGTTCATTTATGTACCGTTCTTAAAATGTTAAAATGTATTCAATTTGATATTAATTGTATGATGACACTGAATGACAACAGTAAACCTTAAATAGGATTTCACAAATCCTTCACCTACAGACACAAACACACACAGTGTGTACCATGCAAAAACAAAGTCAAAGTGCACAGCTGATGTCGGCCAACTGAGGCAGATGTAGTTGTATGTCGCTTAAGAGCACATTCACATGGATTGTATACCCGCTGACCAGGTATGGGAGCAGCAAGTATATCTATTGAGAACTACCATTAGGAAAATCGATACGTATTCCTTTACTTCAGTCCCAGACCTTCACAGAATTATGCCGCTGCGCCTGCATTGCTATTCCAGCCTCATAGATGGAGCTCTGCAGAGCTGCTCCAGCCGGCAGTTTTGTAAAACCTTCCTCTGTGATGTGGTTTATCTTCAGAAGAACCCCTGGTCTGTGCAGAGGCACTCCATGGAGGTGGGAGAAGAGCAGCGGTAAGTCGCTTGTCAGCACATAGTGAGGTACCAGCTTCAGCTCAGTGGGTATGTCCGCTTCCTCAGAATACTCAAAAATGGCTGCCATGTATTTGGACAGGTCCTGACCTCTAGCTTTGGTTCGGCCCACCTCCGCTCCAATAAGCTGGACTGGCGCATTAGAGCTGAAGACACTGCTATCAAAATTTTGTTCTCCGTCTTTCTGCTCGTCTTCGTCGTCACCTTGTGGCTCTAGAGGCTCAGGTCTGTGGTTGAGTCCCCAAGAGCAGATCACCAAAACGAAGTCGCTCTCTCTGACCTGTCGACAGTACCAGGCCATGCTTCCCTCCTCAGCCACGCTCAGGGAGTCCCACAGGTCCAGGCACACCTGAGGATGAATGAGTGAACTGTTTTTAGGGCTGAAACATACAAAGGTGTGTGAAGAAAACCCACTGAATTATCCTTTTACTTCTGAACCGTTTACTCTAAAAACAAAACAAGGAAATGCATCAGAGCTGTGAAATGCGGTGCTCAGTACCCTGGTGGCCATGTACTGCTGTATGAAGGCTCCTAACTGCATGACAGCTTTGACATGAGCGGGGCCATCATAGCTGCTGTAGCAAATCAGAAGACGAGGCGGAGTAACGCTGCTTCTGCCCAATGACGTCAGCTCCTCTTGAGTCTCTTGATGCTGCTCGATAATATCTGAACGCATGATGAGAAAGAAACCGGGTATTTTACACAATACTGGCAAGACAGACAATAATAACTGACATTCATTTTCACTTTATATGGTTGGTTTGCTTTTGCACCTGGTTTAATGTAGATTTTCATCATCCTCAGTATGGCTTTCCTCTTGACAAGAGCAGCCACAAATGATAAAAGTAAGAGCACCGCAGCCAGGGTCAAAGGAAGAATCAGAGCCAGGGAGGCAGTGAAAGAAACTGCTGTGGAATTTGCATGTGATTAGATGAACCCAACAGACACAGCAACGACACCCAATCACCACAACAACAGTTTGGAAAATGTTTAAAAAGAAGGAAATAAATAAATCTGACCAGAAACTAAGAACAGCTCACAATCCAAACTATCCATAATATTTCATCTGTCAGATAGAGTTTTAGCAAAACAAATAATTCCTTCTTAGTATTAATTTACAGGATGAAACACACACACTGTAACTGTGTAGCTCAGTAGCAGAACAAGTTCTTATACCTTTCTTATTGTGCAGCACATAAACACTGAATATTGTCCTCACAGCATCCACTTCATTTGCTGCAATCTATTGCACAAGAAACACTGGGAGTGAAACTTTGTCCTTGACTCAAACCCTCAGTTATTATCAAATTGCTATACATGTATTTATCAGACAATGAGCAATGTTTTCACTGAAGTATTTGGCCTAAACTCAAATAAGTACCTCACAAGTGTAATTGATTCCTCCTTGAAGGCCGTGAAGCTGATGAATGTAGTGAGTTTGGTTTTTGCTGATTATCTAAGTAAATGAAATCAGTGGTTACTTATAAAATATTTCTGCATCCATGCTAATGAAAATAAAACACACATAATGTAGGAAAGCCCCCCCAAAAAATATTGAGCTCCACTCACAGGTGTTATGATTACGATTGTGTTGTACACTTTTTTGCCGTTTGCGTAACACATGAAGAAGTAGCTTCTGATGCCCAGGTCTTCTGGTGCCAAGGTAAAGTTCACAGTGATGTTAGACCCTTCCTGCTTGGCCTCAGCATGTGTAGGGTACCAATCTACAAATAGACCATGAAATACAAACAGTTGGAAAGCTGCTCATGCCAAGAAACACTTCATCACGTAGTTTGAAAATGAAATGAAAAAGCAGCTTCTTTCACCTTCTTTGCATCGCCTCTGACCGTTCTTCTCTGCACACGCTGCAACAACGTAATGGGCATATTACTTTGACTTCACAATAGGTTGTAACATGTAACACAAAGCCCAAAAGTTTCATTACTGCGTGTTGTAAAGATCTTGCTGCGATAGAAGCTCTCTCTCCCCACTTTCCACTCCTCAGGCACTGGCAGAGCCATGACAGTGACAGCATACTGGGACCCAAGGGAGAGTCCGGGGAAAGGGTCTGACCTGTACACCTGCACAAAAACGCTTTTAGTCACGATGTTGCTTCTTTCTGTGAACACCACACCTGAACTTACAAACAAAAGAAAAAGGAAAGAAAAACAACACTTCCTACCCTCTGAGCTTCAGATGGTGGGAGGGAGAGGTTGCGGTTGAAGAGAAAAAGTTGACAGTCAACACCGTAGCCTCCCAAAGCCTGGAGGGACACCTGAAAGCCTCGCAAGAAGGCAATTCCTGAAGCGAACACAAAAGGGACATCAAAGAAATTAGTGCCATGGACTGGACTGCGCTAATCCTTTCTCCAAGCAGTCGGGCTTTTAACGCCTGTCAAAGTCATACATGGAGTAAATTCTAGTACTTTAGTATATACTGATATGAGGAATTCCCATAAAACAAAACCTGCCAGCAATAGACCACAGTCTGTCAAATCCTAATTCTCCTGGAAGCAGTTACTGCTACATAGTGCGTACAGAAAGTAAGACTGTATCTACATACCAAAGTGGCTGGGCTTCCAGGAAACAACGATGGTGTCGGAGTTGGGGTTTGGCTCATGCACAAACTCAACTTTCACATTGTTTGGAGCGTGAACATAGTGCTGACAGATTAACGGGTCTTCTTTTCCTACCAGCTCAAAGCACGGCCATGGGATACAACCTGAGGAGAAGCAAAGCAGTAATTTAGACATTTTTACTGCATTACTGTGACACCAGGGAACAATCAGCATGTTAGTATGCTAAATATTAGACAATATTTAATATACAGCATAAGGTACATCTGAGGCTGATGAGGCAATGAGCTGATGGCCTGATACTTTTGTTGGTTTATATTGAGCCTTAAAGAAAAAATTTTTACAAATCTCAATAAAATTAATATAATTACAGATAATCCCTGGAAAATATTGAGATTGTTTCTCCTCGACGAAAGGTCAGAGGGTGGCTCCATCGCCATGGTGATAACATTGACAACGATGTCCTTGTTTAGATATTTCCCCCACTGTGATAGACCAACACGTCCGTAGCCCATGACAGGGGCTTGTGTATTTGGCTCTTAATTTGGTTACTTTTTGTTCTGTTGCTAACGTTACAAACACACAAACACAAGTTAAATGTCACCATATCGCTGCCAAATTATGCACTAGGCCACGTTTATCTGTGTAATTAATCTTGCGTCACTCAGACGAGCGATATTTGCAGACTTACTTCCAATAGCTGTTATGGATTTGAAATCCATTGCCTTCTTGACTTCATACCTGCTTATCCTGCAGTATTGGCATCCAGGTCTTCCCTGCAGAACAGAAAGCCAAGACTAATTAATTAACTACTAATTAACTAAATTTATTAAGTTTAGAGTAATTTTAGAGTTTAACTTTCCATCCATTAAACCAAACAGAAAAGGGAAAACACTGGAACCCGAAGAATGTCAAGCGTGGTCCAGAAAGAGTCTCTGACTTCCAAGCATGTGCACATTCTCACATCAACTGCAAAAATCCTCCATCAACACTGAGAGTAAAACATTGAGGATCGTAATCGATAAGAATCACGGTTCTGTTGTGTCTAAGTGGCTAAGTGTAAAATGTGGTTCAAGCTCACAGTAGCAGCTGCTGCTGGTTTCAGTGCTGATGCATAGAAAGTGAAATACTTGAGGGAGCAGAGGTAGTAAGGAGACAAACACTATACATTCACTTGAGACAAAAACAAGACCAACAGGTGGAAAAATAAAGTGAGGGAGAGATTGCCTCAGGCCTGACAGGGACAGGCATGAACAGTTTGTCATAATTCACACAATAGCAATCAAACCCTGCCAAGTTCCTTAACACAAATTAGTTTTTCATAATTGAAATACTTTCTTGCACGCAAGCTGATGAATAACCGTAATAAACAATGTCCAAAACAAGGCACGTCTAAAGTCCAATTCAATCCTTTATTAAGTTGAAGCTGTTAGAAAGGTGATTATTCTCCTATATGAATATTATTTACATGTATTTACATGTCTATAAACTTGAATTACTGTCTTGTGCTTGTAGGCTTCTGTCAAGTCCAACTGGACATTTGTGCCAGACATGATGAAATTCCTTCTCGAAATTTCTAGGAAATAAGAATGTGAAAAACAACTTGGATTTTCTAAGCAACGTGGTGTAATCTGTTTATCCTTGTGTCAAACTGGACATTCGTGCCACATTTGATACCAAGATATTGCAGAAGGATGAACAGATGGACGGACAACCCAAAAAAACACTGTGCTTTTATTCACAGCTGTCAGAAGGAGGGGAAAACAGCAGCTGCACAAACTGAGCTTTCCCAGCTCCGCAGGACATGTCAGATATGAGTGAAGCTCCACAACAAAAGGCACATTTTGTTTTCAGCCAGGATGAAGGTTTAAGCCTCCACCAAGCTGAGGAAATCAGAAAACAAATGATTGACGAGCATGTTAAAGGTGAAAGCAGATTATACTTCAAAATAGGACCTGGATGTGAATGAGAAAAAAGCCCAAGTTACATCATAGCTTGATTTCATCGTAATCAACATATGTGGAAATAGATGAAACAGGCCGTTTGGGTGAGGCAGCCTTCAAACTTCAAAAAGAGGGAGCAGATTGCTGAAAAGAACTTGGCCAAATTCCCTGTTGGCAGGGGCAGAAGTCATCATTACTTCTGAAGATTGGGCAACCGATCACCAATGACATAAAGGATTTGGTTATGAATCATACGTAAAGTGGGTTTGTTATTGCTTTATTCAATTCATTTTTCATGTGCTCCCTTCTGCTTTTAAGGAAAGGTAAAACCCATCTGTTTCTTGTAAACAACATGTTTACAAGATGCTGGATTAAGATAATCAGTTATGTATACAATAAACATCAGTTTCCACTTTGTTTACAAAGACAAAATAAATAAGCATGTCCAGTAAATCCAGAGCAAAAACAGGGAATAAACAATAACAACAGAAAATTTTCTTCTGTTACAGTCAAGCATCAACATGTTAAAGGTCAGATTTGTTGAAAGACCACTGTACTGTATAATTTCCCATTTACTCATCCACTTTACATGGAAAAGCGTTTGTCCTTTTCTGGTTATTGGATACAGTTCGCATTCCACCTCGTCAAAACCTTGGGGTTATATGACATTATAGCGTGTAAAGTTCTCATCAAATGAAATTCTTACTGTATTAGTAATCATACGTTGCACAAGACACCGTGTAAGTAAACATGATGTGTGGGGCGGTTCTATATTGTTTCTTGTTCTGGAAACAATTCTCTCCACAACAGGCCCCATTCTGCTCTAACTTCAAAGGCTTAAGGTTTGGTTATGCTCAAATCAATGAAAGTGTCCAAACTGCCAGAAATTAATTTAGTATTTTATGGATTTAAACTAAACAATTATTTGATTTATTCATTTAAAAACAATAATGAATAGAACTGATGAAGAAATTGTAAATAAAATTTAAAGCTGGATGAACCTATAAGTGATACCAAAGCGCACAGACTAAATGCACGTCTGAATGCTAGTCTCGGCCAAAAACAGGTTTTCAGTGGCAACTAGACTTTCCAGCTTTCTTCTGAACGGCTCCGCTGGTTCAGCGATTGGCTGGAATTGATTGTCACCACAATCGACCACAGCTTATACAGACCTGCTACTACGGCCAAGTTTGTCAAGTGACATAAAAATCCTGCCCAGCTAAATGAAACTAGAAAACAGGGAACCACCTCGAAGTTAACACATTGGCATCATGAGTAACAATCCGTGCAAAAGGGTGCGAGTACATTCTGTAACTAACCCAGCTATTATGCGGAGCTGTTATTATGTGAACACATGCAGCAGAATGATTGACAGCAGAGCGAGCGCGTAAAAGCACAGGGAGATTTCAGCGCTGAGGCTGATGATGTTTGTAGTGTCATACACAGTTCTCCTGCCCAAGTTAGAGCGCTCACCAGCCATAAACACCAAGTAGTTCAGTACATTAAAACCCTGGTGAAACAGTCTGTACTTATAAATGAGAAGTTAAACCTGCTTACCTGACTGACACATTCCAGACTGCAGTTCTGTGGAATGATGGCAACTGCTGACACGTTTTCCTGAGCCCACTGGGACCATCCACGTGCCAGGAGCTGGTACAACACAACAACAACAACTGCCTTCCACATTCTGCTGCACGCTCCAAGCGCAGGGACGCAGAGGGCAAACCCGGACTCTCTGAACAGCCGTAAGCAGCCGCCGCTCCGCTCACGGTGAAGAGCGCGGTCTGATGTTGTACAGGAGTGGGAGGGAAGAAACTCGATGAGGGGGAGTGGCACCTTTAGGCTAGAGATGGAGGCTCAGCCAGCGAGTTCACTGGACACCTTTTAACACCACCGGTGCAGGAGGCACAGAATTTACGCCTAACAGCCAGAGGACTGAAACCAAAGTGACATTTAATATCATCTAACATGAACAATGAAACCTCCTCATGATTCATACCAAAACCATCCAAACAACAAATGAATTACACACATTTCTCATGACAGGCAGGCTCAATTTATTAAGCACAGATGGTACAAGTTTATGAACTATATACATATGAAGGTGGGCTTTGTTTTACAGGAAACATTATACTGGCAAATCTAATAAACCTGGGAAAACTAGAATTTCAAATATCAATAAAATCGTGGTATTCGCATAATAGAGTGAAATAAAAGAAAATTAACAACAAAAGTCTGCATCAAGGATCCTGGAGACCGAAGACGAGCACCGTTTTACCGGATCTGAAAAACAAACAAGTTATGGAATTACTCCACCCAGTTGAAACACATACAGTTCAAGTAACAGCGCAAACAATGCCTTTTCAACCTTTCCTCTCCTGAGCATGATCGGATGCAATCAGTCCGAAACAAACTGCACATGCGGAGCTGCATATCCAGTTTCCCCGTGGAAGCGATCAAAGCTTTCAAATTAATACGCTTCAGTCATAAAGTGGGTTGGAACGCGAACGCAGGCTTATTAGAGTGTAAATAAAACCGCAAAGTAGTAAACATGTTCCTTTCCAGGTATTTCCAGGGTCACCCATTAAACATTACAAGGGTGATTTTGAGCCAAAAGTGCGTTAGCTGTCAGCTCACAGCGTTTTTAACTTTTGCTACGTCATTGTAGGTTTAGGACGTTCGATTAAGGTTCTTTCTGGTGGAACAGGCCGAAGGCAGTGGGCTCCATTGTACACGGTGCCTATTGAGGACATGTGCGGTGTCCGTATATTTTTCCCGTATTTTCTCTTAGGCATGTACAGAACTCACGCCTAGTCTAGACTTGTCATACAGGTACAGACTCTCTCCCTCTCTCTCTGTAGAGCAAATACTGATTGAAGCTGATAGGATACTCTCACCTGACTGCAGCTGAGAGAGAAAATCTTTTGCAAAAAGCTTGTTTGTAGTATATTGCGTGCACACTAAAATTGAATGATCTACAAGGAGAAGAAGCAACTTTCAGACTTGGCTGAAGCTCGTTGACATTCAGCAAACAGATTCTCACTGTATATTTGTCCCATTTCTTCTCCGGGTCGTAGGGCTCCCAGCGACTAGCAGGGAAGATGTGCTTGTTCTTCTCGTACCAGCTCCTCAGCACCACTTTACCTGCATGGGACTTCAGACAAAAGGAGAACAATAGTTCTGATTAGCTTTCCCATGCGGACGCCATTTCTGAAATGCAAGCGTGTTCAAATCTGAATTTTAAGCCCTAATTTCAAATTAGACCTTTACATTTAAATTCAGCGTACAGAATTCACGGCTTCTAATCTTAAGAAAAATCCTCACCTCATCTTTTTCTACAGTGGCGTCATTCACGAGTCGAATATCATCATGGACGTCAAAGCTGAACAGAGGACCTGGAGGGGAAAAACATATATAAACAGCGAAAAGGCAACGCATGCAGCACATCGTTCCACAAGCGTTGTAAGCTATTAAAATCTAATTTGAACACTCTTGAAGGTTGTGGGAGTTCACTCACCAGATTTGCCTCTTGCTTTGGTCACAATAAAATCGTAAAAGCTGTGGTGCTGATAGGTAGAAAGAGATATTGCATCAAGGTATTAAGTGAGTAATAAAGTGCCACAGCTGGATGGCAAATCAAAAAGCTAAGCAATGGCAGTTACCACAAACCATTAAACTCATGCTGTAATTGCTTTAATGAACATTCATTTTTCTGTCTACTTCTGCAAGTCACGTAGGAATGTATGTTGTCAACTGATGTGGGTGAGTATGAACAGCTGTGGTTCCGTGGTTCCAAATGATTCAGGAACACAAGCAGTACTTACATGTGGAATGATCAGATCCTCTTTGATGTACATTAACTGCTCTACACCAGCAGATCTGCGTACACAAGAAATCAAATGTCATCAAGGTGCCCTGCAGGTTTGACGACTCTGGCCTCCACCTCCCTTCACACCCATCCTCAGTGTACATAGTAAAAGTAATGACACTATAAATAGATGGGTAATTCCCTATTCCCGGAATAGTTGATCTAATACATTTTCTCAAACCCCATAAATAAAACCAGCTGCTACATTAATTAACCATCAACGTTAATTAATTTGCATTTGGGCCTGTTACTGCTACTCTTCTTTTTCACTGATCTGCGGCCTCTGGACAAAGATCTCAGAGATAAGATAGTAAACAATAACACTCCACTGTATATGTTTTAATTTTAACTCAACTATTTTACTGAAGCTGGAGCAGCATCACTTTTACCAAAGTCAAGCACTCTGATAGTAAGTAAAAGGTAAAGCTTTTGACTGCTTCTTCTGAGCTCTTATATTAGGTAACGATGGGCAGGCAAGAGCAACTGCTGCTAAAGTTTGATGTCCAAAAGCTTGTCTGGTAACACAAACTGATTTAACAGCTCACCTGAGCTCACTGAAGTCCTTTCTGAGGACCTCCAGGGCTCTCTGCAGGAAGTTTTGGATGGTGTTTCCCTTCTTCATCTGCAGGAGGAACAAAGGGAAAATGAGAATGTGACTTTATGCATACTTCTGTGTGAAATTAATGATACTCCATATAATCTCATTGTTGCAGTACAACAAAATTTGCATATCATCTTGATAAACTAGTGCTTCAGATTATCCTGCTTTACCTTGACAGTTTTACGATGTCCAGAACCATCCCAGTAGCTGAACGTAATCTCAATCTCTTCATCTGAAGACAAAGATATGCACCATAATTATATGCTGCCAGAAAGTGCGAGTGTATTTCTGTTTGTACTGGCAACAGTGAAACAATGAAGGAGAAGAAGCTAAGACAAGATCTAAATGTCAGTTTATGATTACGGTTGAGGTATCAATATACTGCTTAATTCAAGTAAGGACAAAAAGATGTGTGAGTGTGTGTGTGTCCCAACACTCACTTTTAATCTTCTCCTGCTTCAGTTCCCATTCCTGCCTGAGTTCCTCCCTGAGACGATTCTCTTCCTCCTGAAAGAAGCAACGCAGTGAAACAGTTCAATTTTATGTTAGAGGGCTATGATTAACTATCTATGAAATGCAGAAACATGAAATATATAGTTTAGTTTGCTCTAAGTTGAAAAATCAAAAAAACAAAAAAGAAAACACAGCTGTTAAAAGCATAGTAGGTTAGTACTCTGCTCGGTTTATTTGTTTTTTTTCAACCAAGTTAAACAGAGCTTTAAATCCTATTAGCTTTTATAAAGTTTTACAATGAAAGACAGAAAGCTAAAAACATTACACAGCAAGAAAGAAAAAACAAGGGCCATCACAGTAACCTCACCTCTCTGTCCCGATCAGGGAGGAAACTCGTGTCAACATCTGGATTTTTCCCCAGTTTCTTCTTCTTAGCTGGAACATCTATAAGAGAAAATCACATAAAATCACATTTCACAAAACTGTTAAGTAAACCTTGTAAGCGATATATTAATTTTGTTCTAACAAAATAAAAATAGTTTTTATATAGAGAACTATTAAATAGTTTCTGGCTGCCTCAACTGATAACAACAGTTGTAAAAATATCATTAACCTTCTCACCAAACTTTAAAAAAATGAGAAGAGGTGCAGTATAGAGCCTGAAAGGTGTTGTACTAGATCATTCTTAACTCCAGTACTCACAAATCTGCTCTTCTTCGAGTTCGTCGTCTTCTTCTATTTCCTCTTCTTCTTCTTCTTCTTCTTCCTCATCCTCTTCGTCTTCCGGATTGAATGACAAACTGGCTATTTTCCTTTTCTGTTCCTCCTTTCTCTTTTTCTCCTTCTGTTTCTCAAGTTTGCTGCAAAGAAAACAATGAATATATAAAGTTCCTTAATGCAGAATAAAAAGAAAAACTTCAAATTCATATAGAAATCAGTCATCTGTCAGACATACAGTTGCAGACTTTCAATCAATGCCCAGCTTAACAAGTTTTGTTTGGCACCTGATGATAACATACAGCAGCTCCCTGAAGTACATGAGCCAGTGTTTCCCCTCTTTATGGTTGTGTGACATAGCTTTTTCTTTACTTGTGATATTTTGTATCGCTTTGAGAAGCAATTAATGCTTTGAGTCCTGCGAAAACTGTCAAATAAATGTACCACATCCTCTTTATCAGGATAAAAATAAAGTCGAAATTAAAGCGAGGCAGCATAGTAGTCATACTGCAACTCACAGCTGGAGCTCCTTGGACTGCTCCTTCTTAGCCAGCTGCTTTTCTCTCTCCTTCACCAACGCCTCCTGTTTGGCCTTCATATCGTTCAGTGTCACCAGACCTGATAAAAAAGTCAAAGACATGTCAAAGACATTTTTATGGTCAAAGACTTGGCATCTATTTATAATGGTATAAATATCTGTATGACCCATACAGCAACGCAGGCACGTTTCTACTATTTTCATTTTGATACAAAGCCTTAGTGGATGTCCTACTGTAGCAATTTAGTTACATGAAATGTTATAATAAAGGAGTTATGACTTTATGAATATACTATAACACTGCAAGCAAAGTGGTGTACGACAATATTTGATCTAATCTTAGGAACATTGTCACATGCATAACATGCAATAACACAGCTCCACATGTTCTTAGTGGCTAACAAATCCAGAACATGCACAACACTGCCACCTACTGGTCTGTTTTACTATTAAGTACAACACAAAATCAACCACTGCCACTGAATGAAAATTATCATCCTGAGAGGGTATTTATGAAATATAGAAAAACCAAGATTTAGATGACAAAAGTGTGGGTATAAGAGATTGTGGACTTATTCCAGGCTGAGAACACACTGTGCAACTGCTATGACACTCACCAACTGTGCTGGACTTCAGCTCTGCCTCCACAGCATCATAGTGAGCTGAGAATTTCTTATCAATGTTGGACTTCACCATGTTGTCCTGAGAGAAAATAACAGAAACGCCAACAGGCACGTTTGTTGAAGATTCATACAAAATAATCCCACTTTTACATCGTAATAGCATCTGTGAACATGTCCCTTGCTAGCTGGGTTAGCCAAAAAGCTAGCTCTGTCCGGTTTAAATATGTATTATATACTTATTACATAACTTTCCGAACCACAAGAGGACAAATGAGCTCAAAGTGTCACTCGTGAACACGTTACAGTGCGAAAAGTTACAAACCTCCGCAATCTTCTGTTTCAGCTGTTCGAGGTGTTCTCTCTCTTTTTCTCGCTTTTTCATCAGCTGCATGGCTCTTCCAGCCTCGCTGGCCGCTCCTTTGTATTGAGCCATGTTGTTTCCTTTATCTCCTACGCTCGCTAAGACGAAATGTTACGATACAAACACGACAAAGTGAAGTCAAAAGCTACAACGAGACGCAGATTCTTCCAGAAATGCGCAGGTGGTGCTACTCCTAGCACATCACAACAATAAAAATGGCGGCGACCAAGTGAATGCTGGGTAGTGACGTACGTGCGCATTCACGTACCGGAGAAAACCTTGGAATTATGACACACATGCTCACACGCCAGCTCATACATGAAGGTTCCAAACCTGGTTCTCAAAGAATACTGCATTAACTTTGTAAAAACAAGTACTATACATACAGACTATTAGTCGAAGTTCGTACTCTAATCCAAATCTAATCAAGGTTTGCAATACGTGGTTTTAAAGTTATGTTTCTGCAGAATTATGACGTGTTCAAGCCTTGTTGAAATGAAATGACGGACACATTTAACAACCTTAAATGATTCATAATGATGTATAATGTATAAAATGATATTAATATTGAGAATGGAATGCAGCTGAATCATTGCTTTACTAAAAAAGTCAAGTCAAGTTGAACATTTTCTCCTTCATGAAGAGATGTGCTTATTTGCAGGACCTGTATTAGATCGCGTTCGCAAGAGGCTGAGATATATTACATGTATTAATGTTAATTAGAAAGGACAAGGAAACAAAATCATAAAAAAGCTTGTAGCTATGAATTTTGATCAGTTGGATTAATAAATAATTATTTTAGCAGCTGAAATGTCTATAAAAGCATTCATTGTTATTCATTATACCTAAGAAAATTAAAATTAAGAAAATACAGGAGAATTGTTTCATACAAATTTTATTTATAGTTTACACTATTTGTCAGAATTAAATTTGTGTAAGTGTAAAATAAAGACAACAAATTATACTAATGATTATAACATTTCTCAAGAATTGGCTGTACATGTAGAAAACAACACATTTGCAGAACGGCGCCAATTAAAGCTTCACTCTTTCTCTACTGCTCACTCGCTCTCTCACTCACTACTTTCTTACACTCACACGGCTTCTTTGTTTCTCATTTGATGCCCATCCTTGTTGGACAGCGATATGGCAATTTGACTGCAGCAGAGAGCGAGGGACGTACATAACGGAGACACCAAGACGTTCACGGCGCACATGCACAAGGACCGCAGGCATGGAATGAAGGTGTTGCTCAGCTGCACGCAAGGGACCAGAAACCTGAAGAGAGAGAGAAAGAGATTTCTCTGAGCATACACCATCTGTCATTTCAGTGCCTTCATGTGGGATGACTTATGAAGCTCACAGAAGTCATAAATGAACATTAATGGTAACACAGGAAAGATTATTTTTCACCTGTAGTCGCTGTAAGAAGCCTTGAGCTGTTTCACATGTCTAATGGGCTCTTTATTGGATGGTAATGTGACAAGTAAAGCTATTAATGTTATAACTTTCCAAGTTCTGAGCAGGGTGAAAAGATATATTTAATCATTTTACTACTACTTTTACTATTAAAGGTCAAATAATCATATGCAGGCCTGTCATATTCGATCCTACCAGTTAGTCTAACAATAATTCTCCTGCAGCATTTAGGTTATAAATAATGTTTGTGTAGACAAATGTAAAGCTGTTATTAGCTAAAATACACCCCTACAGGAATTACAGTTAAATGAAAAGCTGAGCTTTACATATTAGCCTAATCTGAAAGATAATAACATTTATGTCATATTGTATGTCTGAAGAGTAGGGTGGACCAAACAACAAAAACTCTTTGTTGAGATATTACCTCTCTTTATTATTCTCTCTTAGTAATACTGTATCTCAAGTAGACGTTTATTTACACATGCCAACAAGGGTAAAATCCAGTGTTTTGTTTTGGTAAATGTGTGACAATATGACTCAGGCACCAATTTGTCTAACTTCATGTGTACTGTAAGTGTTTATGTTGCATCCTCGACCTCATACCAGACATGTAGACAAGCGAGAACGGCCAGGAAAATGCCACACAGGAGAGCGAAGGGCACAGCGAGCAGCAAGGTGAGGCAGCGGTACGTCCAGACACGAGTCCTTTCAAAGCCACCGACGCTGTAAAGCCACACGCGGTCGACGGTGCGATGAGCAGAAGGCTCTGCCAGCACGTCGCTGACCTCCACCTGCAGAGGGGCACAGGAGGTTTGCTGCATGTCAGGTTATTTGTAGGAAATGTTACATCGGAAGCGCTGTACAAAAAGAATTAACAGTAAGATGCAAAATGGGAAAGTAGTCATCAGATCCAAGTTTAACTGTTCCTCTATTGTGAAAAAAATAATAAACAATAAATATTTAGACCAGAGTTTAGTGGTCACAAATACACAGAGTTGGCAGTTTACAAGTGATGGGATTACCTTTAATAAAAGCTTGCTGTCACTGAGGGAAAAATAAAAAAGTATTCTGATGGAGGTGAAAGTTCAACAGCTCATAGAAGGACAAAGACCCTTAATGAAGGTGTACATTTATTTAGAGAAGGATTTGGGGCATTGACCTTTCAGAGCAGCCAATCAGAGGCCAGACGCTGTGAAGTAACCTGAAGAAAACTGTTCATGACAGTGAGGAAGGAGGATTCATGGCAGCAGGAAGTTCCCAAAGTTTGCATTAATTGGTTTTCCCACTGTTGATTCATAATGACTAGAAAATGAAATAAGAACCTGTAGGTGTTTGTTGATGCCATGAGGGTCCCGGGTGGGTGGGAGACAGGCGGGTGTGGGCGTGGCAGGGGCTGTGGAAGGGGTCGGAGGCTTGGGCGCAGGAGTCGAGGCTTTGGATGCAAACTCTGGAGGAGGAGGTGGCGTGTTCATCTGTTCCCCTCCTTCGTTGTCGTCATCGCTGTCGTCGTCGATCTTACACTCCACCAGACAGTCGTCGCTCACCATCATCATCTTTACTGCAGGAGAAGCAACGTTTTTGTTTTCAGACAACCCAGGAACCGTCCAGCGGGCTCACTCAAAGGCAGACTGCAAGCATGCAGAGCGTGAGAGCGAGCTGAGCGTCGGCTCTGCCACCTGTTCTGCAGCACCCAAAAAAAGAAGCCAAAGCAAAATCTGTAAATAGCAGCTGGTCATTTTGAAATTCAGCTTCAAAAATCAGACACACGCTGTACAAAGTAGACATAAAGTAAATGTTATTTACAAATCACCTACTTTCATATGTCAACTAAAGCTTTTAATGTGGAAAATATACAAAAGCCTTTTGTGGGTGATGATACTTTTATCGACTACTGTGTACATCAGGTTCTGCAAAGTGAAAATATGTATAAGGCTAAAACAAAGGCAACAGCAGTTAAAATAATGCATCACGTCTGACTTACCGGACTTTAAAGCGCTTTCTTTATCCTTTTCACAGAGCTGCATCGAGGGGGACCCCTGCAGAGAATGCTAGTTCAAAATGTCACTGAGATCACTGAGACCCTCAGAGGTTGTGCACATTCATACAGAGGCCTTCATACACAGACCGACAGCGTTTGACACAGAGTTGGAGCGTGAGAAGTGCTGATGCGTGTCCCGTGTCTCTTGTTCTTTCTCCTTCAGTGTGTGCGCGGTTCGCTGCAGGTGGTTATTTTAGGAGGGACCGTGGATGCGTCTAAAAGCTCACGTTACAGTGCTCGGGTGCTGCCTTGACACAGAAATGTGTCTAATTCTAAGAGTCAACCTAAAGTCTGAGTGAATCATTCAAAAGGTCAGAACAAAGTCAACATCTGCACAAGAAGCGACCCACAACCACTGTTTCATTCATCTTTATTGTCTGCATGTTTTTTTTTTCAACCACATATACAACTGGACACATTAAATTGTGTGACATCACCAAACAGGGTGTTTACATCATAGGAGCAGAATCAATGTATAAAAAAAAAGGATTCTGCTGCTACGTTTCCAATACTTAAACACAACAAAGTGGCGATTTTACGTGTAGAAACATCTCAAATGCTTTTTTTGGGGTCAGACTAATTGCAGCGCTGAGGGTCAAAATATATGGATCGGATGAACGAGACACGGGGTTTTGATCATGGTGCCAACACGTCAGCACATTCACAGTTTAAAGCGGAGGACGTCGACATCCTCTCTGGCAAGGGGCCGTTTTTTGGCTCGTGAGGCAAGGGCACAGTTTCCCAGTTGAGTCCAGCAAGTCAACCCGAAGCCCTGAGTGAGAAAAACTCTTACTTGTGTCTTAGTCGCCGAACCTGAGTCAGCCGATCTCTAACTCTGCAAAAGCCCTGAGATTTGGCCCGTGCACCAGGCCGTGGATCGTGTGTGTGTGTGTGTGTGTGTGTGCGTGTGCGCTAACGCTGCATGCATCACAGTGTTCAGCATTAAATACATAACCCATTATGAAATAACGTCTTGAATAAACTGCGTCAAAAAATTGTTTGTGAGATCATTAAAAGATAACAGAAAATGCAACATTAGACAATTAGACCAACAGTTATTAGTCATATTAATCAGACATAAAATAAATGTGCTATTGAAACAAAATTAAATTAAGATTATCTTTTAAATTAAATATCAATAACCACACACAAATAATACAGAAGAGTATTGTTCTAAAGAAAAAGTATTGTATAATTTTCATAATAATAACAATGGGTTAAGTTTTTGTACGTTGAACAGTTTATTCAACCTTATTTCCCCCAAAATTGTTTTTATGTATTTAATTTTGAACACTCTCTGTACACATCGTCCTAGGTCACATTATCTTTTAAAATATGTTATGCAGAATTTAAATCTGCGTGGTTACAAAGACACACGGCTCCGAGATCAGGTTCTTTCAAAATAAAGATTACTGGGAGGACTGAGCTTAATTCTGCCACCAGGGGGCGACCTAAGTATTTAGTTGCTTTAGATGAACCATGATGAATCAAGTTTTAAAAGTCCGTCTAGTGATATCACTGGTGATGTCTCATCCCTAATTCTCCAAAAAATGCCAAAGCCTGGAGAACAAAAACAATCCAAAACACAAAACGACCGAAACCAGCTGGAAAACAGACACACTGGATGTACAGTAACACAACACTGAGACTAGTGGCACTATGAGATGGCAGAGACGCAAATATTATACACGTGTCGAAAAATAAGATCTTCACCAAACGCTCCATCATCATCATCAACCTGTTGTCAAACAGCAAATCAGTTATTACAGTCATCCTCTGCTTTCTCTCAGTCCACCGGCCTGAAAAGAGCCCGTCCTCTGAGGCTGAATCCGACTTTTTTGGCGGCGGGGGCAGCTTGAGGAAGAGACGAAGAGGAGGGCGCAGAGGACGATGCGGCGGCAGGGGAGGACGCTTGGACGGGAGGCTGGCGTGAGAGGAGTTCCTTGAACACTGAGTTCATCTGACGGTTGATCATCTCCTGAGAGGCAGAAACGAGAGAAGACGTTAAATGCATATTTGGAACATAAACAAACAACGACAAAGTTTTTTATTTTGCGACCTTTGATTCAAAAGAAAACATGGAACACGCATGCTTTTCGAACGTACCTTGTCGACTGCCGTTCTGTCTGGCTGACCGAACGGAGGCCTGTCTGTGGGTCTGAAGCTGCCCTGTCTCAGAGTATCCAGAGTGTGCCTTCTCTCCTGAGACCTGAAAGACAGTTAGCAGGCGAAGAAGCTCAGCAAAATCCTTTCACATCAGCCCTTGCAAAGATCGCTGTCGCTACACCTTCATTTAAAATCTTCAATAACTGAACAAAGCTCTGACATATTATTCATTTACAAACGCGACAGGTGACAGGAAACTGTTCAACATTCGCATCAGCATTCAGTCGAGGATGCGAGTCTGCCAGTTTAGCTTCTAGCTCTGGTTTTCTTTCTTCATCTGTGAGCACAAACAATCATACTGAAAGTTTCTCCAATGAAACTAAAACCGCGAACTGAAAGACGAAAGTCTTCAGTCAGGTTCTTTGCTATGACTGACACTTTTCACACACACACACACACACACAAACTATTGATTTAAAACATGTCAATGAGGTTAGGAGGCTATCAACCTCTGCGTAGTTCAGTGACGGTGGGCGCGTGTGTCAGTCTTACACTGGTAAGTGTCGTGCAGCGGGGGAGGTTGGCGGTTTGCAACTGGGACTCCCCTCACTTCCTCTTTGTCTCCCAGGCAACGAAGCGCTGTCGCTGTTCACCCGCATCCTGTCAGGATGTGCACAGAAACTTAGTAGCTTTGCATTGAGCTGTGCGCGATAATGTGGAAGTGAGTATTTTTGTCTGCGTGTCGCGCTGAATGCTGCAGTGTGCGTTTGACTGTCTGCGCACATACCGGGTTGTGTTCTCTGTCTGTGGATCTTCTGTTGTCAGGTTTCCAGTGCTGCCGCCTCCTCCTCCTTCCCTTTTTCCTCTCTCTGACCTGAGGGAGGAGAAGAAGAGAGATATATAAAGCATATATTTCACTACAGAAAGTACAACCGGTGCAACAACCATGGGACAGAGTGGCAAATAGATTGTAGGAGGGAGCAGAGTGTTACAATCCCGGACTGTCGGGGTTGCCGGTGTCGGGTGTGGGCAAAGGTGTAGGACCCAGACGCAGACTCAAGACGAGGACAGAACTTAACAATAATAATATTTTATTAACAGAAACCAAAAAACAGAACATAACAGAAGTACGAGACTTACAGAAACCAGGAAACACAAGACGTCAGACCACACAAAACACGGGGGCGTCGGAGCACTCGCTCAACGACGGGACACAAACAAGTCGGAGCAACACGCTCGCCGACAGGACGCAAACATACTCACACACATACATACGGGAACGTCGGAGCAACGCTCAACGACGGGGACAGAAGTCGGAGCAACACGCTCGCCGACAGGACGCAAACATACTCACACACATACATACGGGAACGTCGGAGCAACGCTCAACGACGGGGACAGAAGTCGGAGCAACACGCTCGCCGACAGGACGCATACATGCTTACATTCACACAGGACACATACATACACACACACACACATGAACGTCGGAGCAACACGCTCGCCGACGGCACACACACAAACACATACATACAGGGACGTCGGAGCAACACTCAACGACGGGGACAAAAGTCGGAGCAACACGCTCGCCGACAGGACGCATACATGCTTACATTCACACAGGACACATACATACATACACACACACACACACACAGGACTCAGACTTACACAGGACTCAGACTTACACAGAACTTTGGTTTACACAGGACTCACGAACACAGACTAAGACTCACACAGAACAGGACCCACACCAAACACCTACGACGAACCGACAACTGACAAAGACAAGACAGGAACTTAAATACATAAACCAAGACTCAACACAGGTGTAAACAATAACTTAATTAACAAAGGACACGACGAAGAACAAAACTAAACCACAGCGCCCTCCAGAGGTTGGAGGGCTGACTGTCACAGAGCCCCCCCTCCAATGCCGGCTTCCAGACGGCTTCCAAGCCAGAGACCGCGGCACAAACGAGTGGGAGGGAGGGAGGGCAAACCAAAACTAAGAAAACAAAACAAAACAAACTAAACGAAATGTCCATGAAATAAATGTCCATATTTGAAAATCCCTTCATGGCGGGTTGAAAACAAACACAAAAAGTCACTAGTCCATGGGGCCCCTCGCTCCAGGGGCCCAGAATAGCCCCTTGAGGACGGCTGGAACAGGCGCGGACCCCTCCTTGGGGCCGCGGGCACACGAACAGGCGCTGACCCCTCCTTGGGGCCGCGGGCACACGAACAGGCGCGGACCCCTCCTTGGGGCCGCAGGCACACGAACAAGCGCGGACCCCTCCTTGGGGCCGCAGGCACACGAACAAGCGCGGACCCCTCCTTGGGGCCGCAGGCACACGAACAAGCGCGGACCCCTCCTTGGGGCCGCAGGCACACGAACAAGCGCGGACCCCTCCTTGGGGCTGCAGGCACACGAACAGGCGCGGACCCCTCCTTGGGGCCGCAGGCACACGAACAGGCGCGGACCCCTCCTTGAGGCCGCAGGCACACGAACAAGCGCGGACCCCCTCCCAGGGTCGCCGAAACAGGAACAGCACCGGATCCTTCCCCGACCAGTCCATGGAACAAAAGGAGCTCCTTGCTCCAGGGGCCGAAACAGCCCCCCATGGGCCACCGGAATAGGGACCGGTTTCTAGGTAGGTGCAGCGGGGACAACCGCTGTTTCCCCTCCAGCCAGGCTTCTCCTCCTGGAGCGCTCGACGAGGGGCAGGTGCGACGAACGGGACTCGCCGACTTTCACCGCGCGGCGTCTCCACCTTAAGACGCCGGGGGGGAAGGAGCTGAAGCTGCAATGCCGCTTGACGACGTCGCGGGGCAGGACCAGACTCCGTCAGGTGCAGCGGGGAAGAGCCGCTGTTTCCCCAGCCTGGCGTCTCCTCCTGGAGAGCGCTTGGCGAGGGCAGGTGCGGCGGTGGTGAGCCGCCGGCTTTCACCGGCCGACGTCTCCACCTTAAGACGCCGGGGTGCTGGAACTGGTGCTGCGCTCCGCGACTTTGGTCACAAGTCGCGGGACAGACCGAGCCCCGTGTGTCTGGGCCTGGAGGCGATGCAGCTTCACCACCCCCCGGCTCCACACACACTTAACAAAAAAAAAAAAACACCAACCAAAAAATGGCAAAAAGGAGAAAGGAAAAAAAAAACTAAGTCTGCTGGGTCCGTGATGGTCGGTTCGTTCTGTTACAATCCCGGACTGTCGGGGTTGCCGGTGTCGGGTGTGGGCAAAGGTGTAGGACCCAGACGCAGACTCAAGACGAGGACAGAACTTAACAATAATAATATTTTATTAACAGAAACCAAAAAACAGAACATAACAGAAGTACGAGACTTACAGAAACCAGGAAACACAAGACGTCAGACCACACAAAACACGGGGGCGTCGGAGCACTCGCTCAACGACGGGACACAAACAAGTCGGAGCAACACGCTCGCCGACAGGACGCAAACATACTCACACACATACATACGGGAACGTCGGAGCAACGCTCAACGACGGGGACAGAAGTCGGAGCAACACGCTCGCCGACAGGACGCAAACATACTCACACACATACATACGGGAACGTCGGAGCAACGCTCAACGACGGGGACAGAAGTCGGAGCAACACGCTCGCCGACAGGACGCATACATGCTTACATTCACACAGGACACATACATACACACACACACATGAACGTCGGAGCAACACGCTCGCCGACGGCACACACACAAACACATACATACAGGGACGTCGGAGCAACACTCAACGACGGGGACAAAAGTCGGAGCAACACGCTCGCCGACAGGACGCATACATGCTTACATTCACACAGGACACATACATACATACACACACACACACACAGGACTCAGACTTACACAGGACTCAGACTTACACAGGACTCAGACTTACACAGAACTTTGGTTTACACAGGACTCACGAACACAGACTAAGACTCACACAGAACAGGACCCACACCAAACACCTACGACGAACCGACAACTGACAAAGACAAGACAGGAACTTAAATACATAAACCAAGACTCAACACAGGTGTAAACAATAACTTAATTAACAAAGGACACGACGAAGAACAAAACTAAACCACAGCGCCCTCCAGAGGTTGGAGGGCTGACTGTCACACAGAGGACAAATTAGATGTGTTTGTTATGTATCTATATCTGAAGTTTAATGGGTATAAGGCAAAATTAATTTGATTTGCAGTTTAAATCCCCACTCAAGCTCATAAACCGATGCTCAAATACCTTCCTCTGAATAGTTATTTCAGAATCTTTTTCACTGTGACACCTGTTCAGTGGGATTTGTTTCACGACACCTGACCACCACGCAAACACGTTCTCCTCGCTGGCTTCAGAGCCAAGATGCCGCATTTCTTCAAGCCTATTTTTTACTGCTGCTATTCCAACGTGTTATGAACCTTGACGTGGCAAACCTCGAGCTAGTGCGGCAGAAATCCCAACTGCTGCGAAACCGAACGTTGGAGATACGCTTCTTCGCCAAGGATTAACAAAAGCAAGTGGCAGCAAGGACCCTGGTTGCAAGTGGGGAGTCAAACTGGCGAATTGGGAGCACGACCTCCTGTTTGTGTTGGAATGGCCAGAAGAAGAAGAAAGTGCACTCACGCTTCCAGCAGGCTGATGTACTTGTGTGGAACGAGGCCTTTGACTCCTCCAGCTTCACCTCTCCACCAGTCACACGATGCCTTGCTGTAAAGGATTATGAGATCTCCCTGCTTGAATGACAGTTCTGCTTGGGATCTGGCCACGTAGTCAAACATGGCCACAGCCTCCCACTCTGCACACACATGCAAACACACAGGACATTCATCAGCTTGTCTACATGTATGTTTTCAAATGATTCAAAACTAATGATTCATGCAAAATTATGAATCGTGAGTCAAAGCGCTTGGTTGCTTGGTTTGCGTTGCACAGATGTCACATCGGGTGAGTGATGCATAGCCTGTTACTAATGGAAGCTCGTCTCTGTTGATGGGGCTCAGCATAAACGTGTGTATTTTTTATCATCACATCACTGACGCACTCACCATCCTCACTGGGCAGATGCTCGGCTTCCCCATCTCCCTCCTCTGTGATCGGTTCACTGCAGGGAAGCAAAAAACGAGTTGGGGGTCATGCACGAGCACGTTCATGCATATTCCTCAGAAAATCATTAGCAATGCTTTCTCCACTGTCAAAAAGTGAAATTAGCAATATTCATGCAGGGAACAGACAGTTGCACCGAATTACCCGAGAGCTGATTTTAGAACGTTCAACTATCCGTGTACGCTGCTGATAGGCTGGAGGCTTGAGTTCAATTTTAGTGAGCAATCAGCTTAATACTATTAAACAGTTGTAGCACAGAAATGCCTTTGGCGTGGCATTAAATTCCGTTTCAAGAGGATCAGCCATGAAAGAATGGGGCTAATCTACTGTATGTACTTGGAATCGCAGAGTGCGAATTCAACTCGAACATGATCAGCAAACCTCTGGAGGAATGTGAGGCTGTCGCCCCCTCATTAATTTCCTACAAGTCATATGGGGGCAGAAATGAGTCCAAATAGTTTGACTAAATGTGTCAAGAGCCTTTTCATACTGAGACACTGAGGACAAAAAAAAGGATCATTAATCAATAATACTGACATTTAAATCTGTTTAGAGGTGTCTATAAACCCATGTGGTTAATGAGAGTACTGTCCTTAGTCACACACTATGGCTTTGTTGCAAATGTTTGCTGACATGCAGTCTCTTGATGTAATGAGTTTCTAATTTGTCCCACTCAGGACTCCATATTGTTGTTGTGTTCCGTTTGTTAGGAGCTTTATCTCACAACTAACGCTAAGATTTTAGCATCTCTCACCAGTACTCTTGCTCCAGAGTCATGTGCTTCTCGTAGACTGGGCCCGGCAGCTCTGATTGGCTTGAGAATATGATGTCGTGTTGGAGGATCATGGTTTTGACGAGGTCATTAACCTGCGGCTGCCTAGCAACAGCATCATCAGAGTCTGTTCCCCTCAGCAGGCTTGGTCCGAAGCAAACAGCCAGGTTGTAGGGCTGCATCATGTTCTCATCACTGTACTGAGACACGCTGGAAGAAAAACAAAACAAAACAAAACAGAACAGACACAACAGGCTTGTTGCTTTTTGCCTGAATATGAAATTGTATGACCGTTGGAGCTATTAATGGCGTAGCTTACTGATTGAGGAAAGCGAAAAGGTAGCGCATCACGATGAGGAGAGGCCGTGGGAAGGTGGAGACAATCGCTTTAATCTGGGCAGCTTTCTCCAACTCCTCCTCGATTTCTGATTGGCGACAGGCAGGAAAGAGGAATCACAAAATGCAAAAGCTAAACCATCGTAAGTAATTTTAAGAACCTCAATGTGTCTGACCTAAAGCAAATGTTCTGACAGCTAGTCGACACTAAGGTGAGGCGTTTGGGTTGCACCTACGAGACTGACAAGAAACCTGAATATTTATGTGGAGCAAATGACCTGAACAACCCTGGGTTCGGCCACGTAAACTGTCAGTCAGAGCATCTGCATTGAATAGCTGGGAACAACATGGAGATAACTACAGAGGGCAGAGTAGCAGTTGCACCACCTTGCATCAACAGTACTTGGGAGTTGTTAGTCTTATAAATAAGCTTCTTTGTGCTGTAGGGGAGGATTGACAGAAAGTAACCAAACTGAAAGCATACACACGCATATATAAACGTTAGAGCACATAAAGGGTTCTTACGGACACACTCCAGCAGCTGAGAGTAGCTGTCGTAAGGGAAGAGAGGAGGCTCGAGGCCCCTGAAGTAAAGCTTCAGCACACCAGCCACGGAGTCCAGATCACACTCACTGTCTGACAGAGGATCCTCTCCTACAGGCAGTCGAACACACGTGCGAGGTAAATATACAGACGTACCAACACTGGCTTCACCTTATTCAATGCAGCAAGACTGAGGGAAAACGTTTTCAGCTTGACTGCTTTCCATCAGTGATGCACGCACGCAGTGGCAGTTGTAATAACGCACCTCTTTCAAATGCGTCTCTAAGAAGGTTAACCTCCCTTTGTGATCCAGGGACTCTGAATATTCCTTCATGGTGGAGGCCTGTCACACACACACACACAAACACAAACACACACAGACGCATATTACAATTTTGTGCTTGCAGATGTTTCATGCACAAACAACATCTTCCTTCGATGCAGTCTCAGCATCCAGGGCTCTCGCACCATGCAGCGCCGAATCATAAAAACTGACTCACCGTGAAGGTTTATGAAACGGATGCAGCTTTCAACCACCACAGGAATCTGCTGGCCGGAGCTCTGGAGAAGAAAGACGATTACGGAAGGACAGAGAGCGTATTAGGGACTGAAGCATGGCTCTGATGTAGATGCAACAAAAAAAGGGAGCAGGACATCAGTGAGAGTTGTTCTACGGTATGTATTTTCATATGGTAGCAGAACGTTATGCCTTAAATTTCCCACTATATGAACTCATTGCCCTTAGTGGTAGCAGCCCACAAGCTGGCACGCAGTATATAAGCAGCCACGGATGGGATTGAGTACCTGCGTCCGAGACATTCTCCTTCGTCTTCTGCGCCGAGCCAAGCAGATCAGCACAGAGACAGAGAAAAAAGCCCCGATTAAAAAGAGGGAGAGTGAGGGGGGGAAAAAGGGGGAATAAAGATTTAGTGGCAGTGGGAAGAGGGCACACAAAAGCACACGCGCGTACTCAATAGAGGAGTCGAGAGAGGAGGCAGCAAAGAGGCCAACGCATTTTAATCCCTTTCACAAGAGAGGAAAGGGAAGAGGAAGAGATAAAAAGCGGGGGGGGGGTATGGATTGAAAGGAGAGGAAGCCAGCAATAAGCTATAAGCATGACCATATGAAGGCAGCAGTAAGTACTGGAAGGGGGGGGGGGGGTACATGTGTGCATGTGCTGCAGCATCAACCCGTCCCCCCTCCCCAGGGTTTTCCAAATCATTTGCTTCGGAGCTTTGAAAAGCAGTGCAGCACAGTGCAGCAGGCAAATAAAGTTGAGAATCTGTCAAACAGCGCTTTGTTATATGCTTAACTTTAATGTGTGTGTGTGTGTGTGTGTGTGGGTGTGTGTGTGTGTGTGAGTGTGAGTGTTACCTGTATGTAGGAGAGCATGTCTGTGGTGAAGAGTGTGTGGCAGAATTGGGATACGGGCCTGGACTTCCGAACACGCACTGACCGAGCACATTGCATTCTGGGAAATAATAATAAATACAATGATGCCGTGTGGGTATCAGGACTCAGGATCTAATGATGCTGGACAGCTGTTTGACTTTAAGCTAAAAAAAAATGCATTTGGCTTGATTCTGGCCAATCTCCTTCCTCTTCCTCTTCCTCTTCGTCCTCTCTGCTCTCTCCATGTCTCTGTGCCTCTCTCAGTCACACTGTAGTTATGCTCGACTGTGTAAATACGCTGTTTACCTTGAAGGGTCGCTGTCGACGGCCTCGGCTGGAAGAGAGGGACGGAGAACAGGTGAAGGAGGGATGTGCAGATGAAACGAACGTGCAGTGGCATCAAAGGGGAACTGCGTTTTGCACATCAAACCCCGTAAACAGGGATCACTGCTGCATATGTGATAAAAAGGTTGCACGAAGCCTTGAGGCAACGTTAGCCTCAATAGATTAACATAACACACCTGAGTCTCTGGCGGAACTACCTGAATATTAAAATAAAAGGCTCAGCGGTATTCGTTTTGCATTACAGTGCCTAGAGTGACCTGTGGCATCACGTCACCTCTGGTCCTACGCGTCATCACGTACCTTTCTGTATGGCAAATTGTAGAAGGTCGTGTTTGGCTTGAAGTTTGGAGGCCAGAGAACTGCTGGTGAGGAACTCCTTGACTTTCTGTGATCAACAAAACAGACTCTTCAGTGAATTCTCATCAGGGTGGACACGTCCAGTATTGTTTAGACCTGAAGAGCAGCACAATTACCACAACCTGCTGCTCGTGGCAGGAATAATTATGAATTACAAAAAAAAAAAAGAAATTTGATAAACAATAAAGAAAAGGACACCACCCATTGGATAATAAACATCAACACAAGCAATATCAGTCTGCAGTAACTCACAGTAAAATAGTAGGTCTCGGTCTCCTGCTGATTGGCTCGACGCTTGGCTAGGGTAAGTTTTGGGGCAGAGCTTCCCCCGGAGGTCTCGTGTGATAGGGTGCTGGGGACATCAGGGGAGGGGTTACAGTCGCTGTCACATATAGTGTCCAGCAGAGCCGTCAGCGTGGCTTTAAGCGTTTTACTGATCTGAAAAGGCGGAAGGAAATCAGTTGGATTTAAAAGTCACTCAGTGACAGGTACTGACAGACTGGAACCATGAAGTGGGAGTAATCAGCTGACCTCCTCCGTTTCCAAAGTAACAGCGGCGAGTCGGGACTGAAGCTGCTGGAACCTGGTCTCCAGCTCGTACCTCACCTGGCTATCTGCAATCACCTCACACACCTGAAGTGCACACACACACACCAAACACAATTTATAGGCGATGGATCCTCAAGGTTAAAACAGGCAGGCAGATGGTGCTTTGGGTGGCTGGAGGTCAACTCACCTGGTCTCCTTCGTGAGGGTGGTAGTTAAATCTGAACGGAAGGCAGAAGGCGGCGTCATGTTGCTGTAGTAACCCGTCTCTGTCTCCTCCCTGGTCCAGGGACGTCACAGCAGCCTCCAGCTGCTTAAGTCCCGTCTCCTCTGTCTTCTGGATTCGCCACCTGCTGGCCAGGTAGCACTTCATCACCCTCTCCACAGACAAATGGAAACCCAGGTCACAGCACTGTTAGGGGCAGGAGGGGAGTGGGAGGGGTGAGAGTACGGAAGGCAGAGGACAGGAGAAACGGAGAAGGTGGAGAAAAGATTAGCGGTTGTGGTGAGAGGACAAAATAAAAGGGGAGGCATTTTGTTCCTTTATTTCCTGAGTAATCAATACTTTCTTATTCACCCTTCCCATAATACCTTAGTTTTCTTCTTCTATAAAGGGAACATTGGCTTAAAAGACAGTCGCATGCTTCTTACGTCGATGAGAGTGCTGACGTCCTGCAGGTAATACTTGTTCATGGCGGCATTAGCTGCTGCTAGATTCAGCAGGTAGTCGTTACGAGCCTTGGTGCACTTCAGCTGGTTCTCCTGTACTCTGCCGTGCCTCTGCATACACACACACGCACACACACGCGCGCGCGCGCACACGCAAGGCGAGACAAGATGTTGTCAAGAAACTCACAGATGTGACGATAAAAAACACGCGACACTTTTGACGCTCATCACGGGCCGCATCACACCAACAACAAGCGACAAGAACAGGAAATGGTTTGCTCTGTGGAAAACCCATTTTGAGACTTCCTGTGACCCACGCTCTCGTTTTCTCTCACGCTCACCTTCTCCATCAATCGCTCCATCTTCTTGACGGAACTCCGCCTCTGCCCCCCCGACTGGCCGGGGCCGAGCTCGGACGACTTGCCCGTGTGTCTCTCCTCCAGCCGCTCGGCTTCCTTCAGCTTTCCCTCAGCTATCAGGCAGTCTGTGTGGTACTGGTTGTACGTCTTCAGAGCCTTCATCGGGGCAGGGGTCAAACATTAGCGTTGCCGTAATGCATTACGACAATGTGCTGCACAAGCTGCGTTTTAATACAACGCTCACCATTTGCAGTTCAGTTGTGACCTTGAGCAGCTCGTCCTGCATTTGAGTTCCTACTTCTTTACTCTGCAATTCACAATAAGCATTCAAGTTTTATTCTAGAGGTCAGACTAGTGGTTTCCAGTTTTTATCAACTTTTAAGGGAACATATTGATTTAGTTTTTGATTTTACAACTGCATTTTACCAAAATATAGTAACGTATTCAGCTTTCTGCCAGCAGTGATATTAGAAAACCTGAAAGGTGCTGCCCTGCTCGGCGTCAGGCCCAACAACACCTCTTCATTTCTGTACTGGCCTAATTAAAATTCTGCAAGATACACGGCGTGAGTCTGACAGCCAGTAATTTGAGGAAGATGAGTGTGTGCACTCTGCAAAATGAACAAAGATACATAATGGCAGCCATACAAGAACAAGGAGTTACATGAAGACTTTAATTGTGCAGTAGGTGGCAACTTGATGAGCTTATTCCACACGTGTGTTCAAGGTTGGCAGTAACAATTCAAGTGATGTCTTATATTACCAAGTAAATTAAGCAACAATGAAAAGCAACATCTCACTGACCCGTTTGTGCAGACGGTGTGTATCCTCGGTGCCGTGTGTCAGCCTCTGGGTGAGCGTGTTGCAGCAGGTGTCACCCAGTGCCGCGTGCTCACGGCTCTCCAGACGAGTCTGAGTCAGCAAAACAGACCAGACCTGGCACACGGACTGACCCCACTGCTCCTTCCTGGAGAAACACACACACACGCATCAGCACTTGGAAAACCAGCAAGAGGAAACACACACACACGCATCCTGGTAACATACTCACTTCTTAGTTTTGTGGGTGAACCTCTCTGTGAGTTTTTCGAGGGCACGCGCGTATTCGGCCTCGATGTCCCCCCGACGCCGGAGAAACTCAGAGAGGTCAGAGAGCTGCTGCTGCTTCACCTCCACCTGGGAATCTAGAATCTTAACCTGGTCCGTCAGCTGGGCCCGCAAGTCTGACACAGACAGACATAAGCATTAACGTACATGCAAACAAAGAGAGAAACACACACAGCTATTTATTTTCTAAAGATTTCACAAATTCATCCTTTGCTCTGTGTACGTGAGATATCACAGCGGACAATAACTTACTCGGCCAAGACATAAATTATTTACTCAACCTCAAACCAAGCCAGGAAGAGAATCATACATCTTTGTTGGTGTCATCTCACAGACAGCTCTCACTGAACTTGTCATAACATCATAACACTTCTGTTAACTGCAGTACGGTCTGAAATCTCCACCAAGAACATTTTGTTCCAGTGGTTGCAGAACCATCCATCCATGTTTGGACTGACCAGTATTGTTGTACTTGTAACATGACATGTAAAGTCATGATGGAGACATACTAGGTTTATATTGTGTGAATTTCACTAGGAGCTAATATGTACACAATATACAATAATTAGATAATATACAACAAATGTACAACAATGTGCAAACGCAGTTAAGCAACTTAATTCTAAATCCCAAACATTCAAGCCTTTAGGTGGCGGGAGTGAATCGAAAACTGCCCATGCTGTCGTTTGCGGGTGAGACTGCCTCTGTGTTGCTGAGTCATTTGACAGCAACACCTGGAGACGATTACACGCGGCTCCGTTACGTGACGTCACAACGCATCTGTAAACAGCACAACGACGCGCACCGGTGAACAAACACAGCCGAGTCCGAGTGAGCGAGGCCCGGTGCAGCTCAACGCCAATACAAACGTCACAGTCTCAGATAGCACTGGCTTGAAGATGTTCTCTCTCTTCTTCACTTTCTCGTTCTCTGCTTTCCTCATTTTTTGGCTTAACCACCTCCGCCCCCCCAAACCCACTCCTCCTCCTCCTCTTCCCTCTTTCCCCTCTTTACTCTTTTTCTCTGTCTCTGTGTGAGTACACAGCCCTGGGCTGACTGGATGTGAGGAGACAGCATCACTAATACTGGCTATAAATACACCCTTGTAGTACAGTACTGAGCGCCAGCCAGCCACGGCATGCGCCCTTCTCCAAAACACAGCACATAACACACACACACACACACGCACACACACATGCACTGTACAGGCAGGAAAGATCTCATAACCCATTGACATTAGGACTTTGCACGGATTGTCACCGAGATTCAAACAAATGTGATTTCCCTCCCAGTTATGGACGATATATACGCACATTCCGAGTGTACGGCTGGATGAATGTGCATAGTGCACATGGATGCACATGTGCTGCTTTGTACGAATCCAGGCATGCACGTCAATGCACATTTACACACAGACGTGTGGTAAAATTGCACAGATGCACACAGAGACAAGCACATGGCTCACACAAGCGCACACATACAGAGCGACTCACCTTTCATCTGCGACTCATACTCAGCCAGGCTCCCCTTCTCCTTCCTCAGCTTTCCGTGGGACGTCATCATTTTTGAGCCCTTGAAACTCGTCGCCGAGAGCCTGTTTTCTAAATGCAAATTCTCCTTTTTTCGCAGTCGCCCCTTCGGATATCTTTTGAGCTCAGTGCCTGCTTAGGCTGTGTTGTCAGTGGCCTTTCACCCCTGACCCCTTGGCCTTGCTGTTCTACAGCTGTGACCTGCGCATCGGCATCAGTGTCGATCGGCTGCGCTCGGCGTGAACGTCAGTCGGTTCGTGTCCATTGAATCCTCCAGGGTTCCTGGTATGAAGGCTGATCCATAGACGAACAGGCCTGAAGGGGAGCAAAGAGATGATGTTAGTGGGAGAAAAAGTGGATATAGGTGACAAGGTGACAAAGGAAGGCAAGTGACTCCGATTTGGTGAAACCGCTAAGAGGGAATGAAAGAGTCAGAGGAAGAGGATAAATGAGGCCAAAGCGACAAGACAGAAAGAGACAGTGACACCAGAGAGGGAGATTTAATAGGAAGGACGGCGAGATGGGGCCAGAATGCAGAATGGACAGTAGGAGAGCAGAGTGACAAGAACACAAGGGAAGAAGGATGAAGGATGGGGGAAGGGAGGATGAGAGGTGATGAGTAACATTAGCAGTAAGTGTTGTTGGGAAAAGATCCATCACATCTCAACGTGCGGCCATGTCTCATATTACCCTGCGGCTGTGTGAGATTTAAATTCACAGTTGGTTTTTGTGGGTTACCTTTGCTGTTTCTATATGGCAAAGGGTGATGTAACAAATAAGTCAACAGAAACGCTCCCTGTAGATGGTGTTTTATGGCCACTAGTCTGATTCAGGGTGGTCAACATCGGTTCATTCTGGAAGATCATGCTCAGTTTAAAATGCTTTGTCATTGAAGTTGCGAAAGTCTTGCGTTACTGGGAATTTTAAGTAAGAAAGAACACAAGGTGAATTTCAGAGGAAGCAATGATTGCAGTGAAAAGCGTAAGCATCTTTTGACTTGATGTGAAAAAAGTACAGGAAAGAGGAAACAGATCTGATACTCGAACAGATACTCAGTTAGAAGCTGAGTTGGCTGCTAAACACAACGTTCTAAAAAGATCAGAGGTGGAGATTAGCTTCGTTTTAAGTCAATAATTTAACCCGGGAACGTTTTAATGTCTGTCCATGCTTTGGAGGTGCTCCAAAGTGAGTCACAAAGCCTTGTCTGTGGAAACCAATGAGTGGGACTTCTGCAACCAGGGGTGCCCAAAATATCCCCTCCCACTTCTCAGCTCCACTGGGCTTCTAAACAGAAAGAAAATGCATCATTTCAGGGACACGTTTAAAATTGATCAGACAGAGAACGTGAACCACATCACTCTTCAGTGGGAACTGTTCTGAGGAAATTAGTTCAGTGAGTTTAGTCACACACGTGTCTTGGTTTGTACTTTGAAACACACGCGCAGGGGCAACTTCACCGCCTACATCCTGTGTCAGTTTCTCAACAGGTTACAGCAACGGATGCCAAAATGCGCTGCTTTAACGCTATCTACAGTTCCTCGGTCAGTCTCAAGCAGTGAGTGTTGTTGCAGCACATGAGCATGAAAATGTCACTAATGTCTGTCCCTCGCAACCTAACATGTGCTCTCATTTCCTCTTCCTTCGCTGTCTAGTGGATGTGATCCAGACCCGGTTCAGTTAAGAGGCGGTTTTGAGAAAATAAATGGAGAAGTACAGGGAGATTTCTGCGAATGAGACTGCAAGAGCCCAGGGACCTTGGATCCAGAGGGCTTCATCAGCGCGCGACCGTAATCTGCACAGAACAAAGCGAATGTTAATGATCTGAGGAAGCGAGAGAGGAGGAGGAGGAGGAGGAGGCGTTGTAACAGATTCACCAAAACACCAGGAAAGATCGAAGTGACCGAGGAACAGCTTTTCAGACTCTAAGTCAAGGGCAAGAAAGAAGGAGGTCATGGGAACCACGTAGTGAATATAAAATGAACAGAGGACAAGCGCGAGATCCATGTGGTGTAATGTGATTGCTCTGTAGTGACACTAAGGGGATTTTCTGCTAATTTCTCAAAAAAAGAAAAAAAAATCAAGCTCTATAAGCAAAAGCAATGCAGGATACAAGAGGAAGATTGTGTTTGATGCTGATGCTGTCTGGGGATTTCCTGACAGTGCTGGGAGCCAACCACGCTCTGGTACATTGACCCTGTCACCGTACAGGCAGAGCTTTATCTCGTGCCACATTTCTTGCAGAAATCTATTCCTACAGCTGCGTCTCAGAACAGCTGCCTGCTATGTGCAGAAATTCATCCCTTATCTCCGCAGACCTGGGACGAGGCCAGGCCAGAGCTAACGCAGAGGAAAATGTCAAGAAGGAAAGCGCAAAGGGCGTCAGCTGCGACCTCAGCCAGATGATCTCACGTCCGGCAAAGTTGACTTTTGGGAAATGCACAGTTTCAGTGGAGCTGTAACAGGAGTTGTCTGCACGATCACACCGAAGCGCTGCGAATACGCACGAAAAAGTCAGACGTGACCTGACGACAGCCTGTGCTGTCAGACGGTAACTGCTGTGAACACGAAGTCAGGTGAGAAGCGCAGCGTGACAGCCTGACTGGAGAGGCTTTTATAGATACAGACGCGATCGAGGAAGCCTGGAGCTTGTTGGAATTAGGCAAAATAGACGAAAAAAAAAAGAACATATTTGCGAAGTTGCTGAACACAAAAAAATCCCTTTAAATATTGCAAAGCTGCATTTGCGTACCTTGCTGTAGGTGCAGCGCTGACTTGAAGTGTAACGGAATTAACCCAAATAATCAGCGGCGCTGTCACGTCACAGCTTACAGCAGCTTTTCTTCTGCAGCCGGCGTCACCTGCGGTTGTTTCAGCAGGGGATTAATTTGTGTTTCAATTAATGTTGAGCCACTGACCTCTGTCAACACTAGTCTTCATCTTTTTATTTATGTTATTTATTTATGTTATTATATTATGTCCTCTGTGAAGCTCAAGGTGGGATTAATTCATGGCACATCCCAATCATTCTACACATAGAAACAGTATAAGGCAGCATATGACTAATATTTTCACCGGTTCTAGTTCCTTTAATATTTTTGGATAGTATGAAAGCTTTCGGAATATATTCCTGTGAGATTTTTGTCCGATCATATTTGCCAAGGCCTGCAAATCACCCCCAGCTGCCATCTACCGTAGAAACTAAACTGGTAAAAAAAGAAATTTGATTCAAGCAGGAGTTCTCATCTTAGAGAAATGTTGGAGCCAGTCACAGAAAACCCAGCTGGAGCGAGTCTTGTCTCACAGCCAAATAGGTGGTCTTCCTTTGCACAGAACAAGCTCATTTTTTAGGGTCTGGTGATGGTCTGGAGGGAACACGCCAGAAACAAACAAAAAGAAAAGGTGTCACTGGCTTCGTAGGCTACAGAATTATATCCCAAAGGCCTACATTAAAAACTCTATGTGTGGTTTGAAGAGCACGTAGGAGTCAATGTTTTCCATATTGGCCCCTCAGCAGTAGCTCTGCTGTTCCTCTATTCTATATCTGCTGTTTGCAATGGACCTTAACCCACAACAGCCACATTGACAGAATAGACTTAAATGCATGAAAGTGACAACTCAGCGGAATCTTTATAAGACTGACTAACATTAGCAACAGCCACTGGTCTAAAAGCTACTGGTGAGACAAACCACTGGAAGCCAGACGACAGGCGTCAGAAGATTTACTGGGATGCCAAATTAGAAAAACCCAAACTTTGTCAAAGTCATTGACAAAGTTTGCTTCTTGCCTAAGCCCCTGAATGCACCACGCTGCATCCTACTCAGCTGTAGTATGTGTGGTCCCACAGGGTTTCACTCCTGAGCCACATGTAGAAAAGTACAGAGAAGTGCGCAGCAGCAGATTATTCCTGGTTCTTCAACGGTGCCAGAACACACGCACCTCTGCAAAAAGGCGAAAGGGGGGCGAAACTGAGACCAACTGACAGAGCTGCAAAAAAATCGAACGGAAAACTTTCCACAGCTGTGTACACCTCTCAGGCCGTGCCATGTACAGGAGCGTTTACAGGTAATGTTTGTGGAGTGCATACCTGTAGGTCCTGGCAGAGGGAACAGGATGGATAAAAAAAAAAGGGAAGTGAAAACTGCTTGGGACAACTGAGCGAGAGACAGACTGCCCACATCCTCGCTGCAGGAGCTGCCGTAGCCTCCACTTCTCCTACCTACCGGTTTTCTCCAAACCTTCTACGACAGAGAAAATGGCCGTTCTTCATAACGAGCTCTTTCACTTTAGGTCCTTTGGGTAAATGCCAGCCCTTGAAGGTTCTTATGTAGCTTTACTGATGCTTTCTACTCAGCGGTAGGCAACCGAAGCAACTAACCACTGACAGCTCACAGGTGAACCGCTGCATGAGGAAGTGGATTAGGAAACATTTAATATCACTTTCAGCAAGTGCAACACGTACGCAACTCGTCTGCCCTGGTAGGCAAAAGCGATTAATGTGAACTTCCTTCCTATAAGAGCGCCCGATGATTTCTCCAGCCCCCTGTCACTCTTCCAGTCCGTTCATCACCTGCCGTTGAGCATCGCATGCTGCCCGGTAGACGCATCTGAAGCGATGCTTCAAGCATTTTGCTTATCTTCAAACTATCACCTCCGAACAGTGCGTGTGATAAGCAGAGGAGAAGGAGGTGTGTGTGTGTGTGTGTGTGTGGGGGGGGGGGGGGGGTTAGAGCAGAGGAGCACATCGTTCTATTTACAGTGGCTGTAAATCAGCCCATATGGTCAAGGCACTGGAAGCAGGGCTCCACACAATAGCCACATAAACACCTCAGCATAATTACACAAGCCTGTAAACACACACGGGCGCACGCAGCATCAACACTGAAAATGGTGCACACGTATTACATAATTGATACCCGAGTAAGCCACAGCCATTTGTCCATTAGAAAGCCCCGAGTGTATGCAATAAAACACTAAACTAAATATAAACACGCAGGCATATTCACTCCGGTCACGCGTGCACACAAGCACGCACACACTCCTACACACACAGGTTGTTACTGAATGCATGAGCAGCATGACAGGCGTACATACCTTACTTTGTGGTGCACTGTTATCTCTTTCTATGTGTTCCTCAGCTCTCTCCTCATCCCTCGTTCTGTCTCACACACATTCACACACACACACACACACACACACTCGCACACGGAACAGTGTGTTTGAATCTGACAGATTTCTCTCAGCTCAGTTCCCTCCTCTGTCTCTCTCTCTCTCTCTCTCGCTCTCTCATTTCTCAGGCACACACTCGAAAACAGCCCTCCCTCCCTCCCGCCTTTCTTTCTTCCCTCTTCTGCCAAATATGCCAAACGGCCTCCCCTCTCGCGCTCTCTCACTGGCACCGGGGCTGCCTCTCTCCTCCCATCCCCTCCCTCTCTCCCTCACTCCCTTGTGAAGCAGTGCGAAAGCCCCAACCCAAGCCACGCCCCCCGTTCTCTCCTCTCCTCTGGGCGGCTATAAATACCGCTGCTGCTATGAATATACCGCCTTTCTCCCTCAGCATCCCTCGCTCAGGCTCTCTCTCCATCCATCCATCCATATATTCCTCGCCTGCACTGCCCTGGCTCCCTCCCTCCTTCCATTCGCTTCATCCGTGTCTCGCTTGATGTTTTTTTTATTTATTTTTTTTATGATGACCTTGTCTTCTTCCTCCTCACAACAACACCACCACCTGACAGCATCCTTTCCATTTGCACATTTACACACACGCGTGCATGCTTCACACACAAAGACCCACAGAAGGTGCAAAAACGCGACCACAAACGACGTTTCAGCGTTTCAAACTCCC
Organism: Macropodus opercularis; assembly: GCA_030770545.1. Classification (NCBI taxonomy): domain Eukaryota; kingdom Metazoa; phylum Chordata; class Actinopteri; order Anabantiformes; family Osphronemidae; genus Macropodus; species Macropodus opercularis. The sequence continues at coordinate 6,621,609 of CM061095.1, read as the reverse complement.
CGTCTCCTATGCTTCCTGTCTGTTGCACCGGATGTGGTGCATTTTTCCTCCAGACAGCTGAGAAAAACACGCTGATCGAAAGGTGCCTATCGACAGCAGATTGCAAACGAGTCGATCCATGTGTAGTCATGATTGAAGGATGCATCTAATGCAAAACATAAATCTCCATTAAAACCACTGTACTGCAAACCTGAATAAAAGATGAGCAAACGAGTTTCTAGGCATTGTTCTTCTCGACTCGCTGTATTTACAATACGTGCCCGATTTATCACCCACCAACGTTAAATTCATAAGACTGAACACAGTGTAGAAAACCCACTGAGTGATCAATAAACCAAACATCACGTTCTCGTCATCTGTCCTGACTGTCATCAAAATAAATCAGTTGAGTTAATTCCCTGGAAAAAATATTACAGCCCTGATTCACGTTACATGAACCATACAGTAGGTATCGGGGACATTAGGCAGCACCATGGCTCTGCTCTTGCTCACTGCCAGGAAGATTGTCTGGGAATGAGGTTACCAACATCTGGTGCAAGTGTGTTATGTGCACCCAGGGTACACTTAAACCGAATCAAATCTTCGCCCGCAGGCTATATAGCATGTCACGGGCGTAATTAATCCACGGATGCTGCTGCACTATAACTTAAATATAATAAATATTACCAGCGAAAAACGCAAGCAGTGCTAAGACAACGCAGAAGAAACTGAATAGAAAAAGAGGTTTCCGCTGATCGTGACCCTTGATGCAGAGCACAACACACTGCCTATGCTTTACCATATAAGGCATCGCATACAGTAGCATATCAGTGTGAAGTCTCGCAGGGTTCAACCTTTTGTTGCCTGCCTGTTGCTTACAAAATGGGCTAGTGTCAGAATAAAATAATTAAAATATCCTTGTATAATAATAAGCCATGAACCAGCTCGCTTTTGTGTGAAATCACTCAATGATTCAAAGGAGTAAACTGACAAGCTTGATTATGATGGACAGTATGAATGGCTTTATTTCTTTTCATGGTAAAGCAGCTGATTATTTGTTTGCACGACAGTGTGAGTGCATTTGTATTTTTGTGCATGCTTAAAAAGAAGTGCTGACGCGTGTTCAGGTGGGTTTTTAAACCGTTTCAGGCTTCATCAGCGCAATGGCCGCGTGCAGGTCCTCTGTAGTCTGCGTGTGTGTCTTTAGCGAGTGCGCGAGGGCTTTTTGCACCTCCCCGGGGGCAACCAGGTTGAAGCGCAGCAGAGCGTCGACCAGCTGGGAGCGCGCGTTGCCGATGAACGAGTGCGACAGAAAACACGAGAGTCCTCCTCCCCATCTCAGTGTGTGGAGCGGGACTCTGACCGTACCTAGGACCTGGGAGATAATGAGGGAAGGCATATCAGAGCAGGGCATTATGCTTATATTTGTTATTCTCTATATATTAATATATCATATTACCTCATGTCCATAATCTTTTGCAGTGCATACAGCCGCTTTTTCCACCTCATTAATCTCCTCTTCCCCAATTTTCTTCACATAGAAGTGAGCGATAAGATTAGAGGATGAGGACGGGGATAAAGGAGGAACAATCCGAGACTCCACGTGGTCTTCTACCAATACAGGAATAGCCACACCCAACTCTTCTAACAATTCCCTGCTGAGGCCTTCCTCCAGCGTCTCCTTCAGGGGGTTAACAAGGCTGAAATGTGGGGGGTTAGGGTCAAAGGTCAGTCAGATTTGAAAGCAGATAAAAACGTCAGCTTGTATTGGTCTCCCGAGACTCCCCAGCGCAGAGGTGAATGAAAAGCTCACTGGGTTTTAAGCCCGAATGGAGCAGCAGTCGAGCAGGACAGACGCAAATCACTGGGCATTAAAACTCGAGTTAGAGACTAGTGACAACCAGCACAGATTTTAGTTCTTCTATCCTTCTTGCATAATTTTACTGTGTTGGGAAATGACACCCTAGAAATCCTGGCAGCTACTGTAAATCAGATAAAACGGCACAAGTGATTCATATTAAGTTGAATATCAATCAAGCTGTATGTGTCTGACAGTGACAGGTTTAAGGGAGTTTGACAAGATGAGACTCACAGGACGACACAATTAAGTGACGATCTTCTGTTTTACACGTATTTCAGAATTGTGCGTGTAGAGCAAAGGGATATTACAGGTATGCCAAAGCCTGCCAGTGTGCATGAAAGCATAAAACAAACGCAGCACCAGGAAAGACTCACCCGCCAGGGAAACCCAGCAGACCGTCATAGCGCATCTGCATCTGTGGAAGGCGACAGAGGCCGTTACACACTCACATCGCCACACTCAAAACAAACGACACACGTAGAGGCATTGTGTTCGTCCCTCCCTTTATGTTGCACATTTGCCGGCATGCGGGCGCACAAACCATATTTCCATCTATATATACGACTCCATCAAACATCTGAATACAAGCGCAACTCACCAGAACGATATGTTTGATGGGACGTCTCGCGAACAGCTGAGATTTTGTGTCAGCGTAGAGCATCACATGACACGCATGCCTGTAGCCTGAGCAGGCCAGCGCCTCGGCCCTCGACAGCTGTCCACTCGCCATCTACAAAAATACATGCAAGCACACACAAGTACACACACACGCACAACCCCGGGTCATGTGCTGCTAATGTGACATTGTGTAAACTCACCTTCTCCGTGTCGCTTTGTTGTTTTTCACAAACCTTACTAAAGACTACTGTCCAGCTTGAGTTCGTGGTCAGGGATGCTCAGAGGAAGACTGTAAGGAACCAGGAAGCTTTCATTTTAATAACTCTACCCCCCTCTGTTGGTGTGGAGTAGACTGAAAACTGGGGGAATCCCTTTTCATTGTTGATGACATATTCTGAATAAAACAGTACAGTATTATTAGCCTGGAATAAACCAGAGACATTTACAATTAAACGATTAATCCACGTTATAATACATTTCACCTAGATGTTTGACAATAATAGATTTAATGAGACTGAGTTAGACCCATAAAGCCATTCACTGGGAAAATGCAGTGGAAAAGAGGGATTGTAGAGGATGCTCGGGTGACTTGACCATTCATGGTGAGAGGCAAGCCTGAGCGATGGGGGAGATGGGGTGGGGAACGCTTATTGTCACTGACTTTCAAAGGGGAACCCCCCAGATTTGGAGCAATTCGGTGGAAACGGCCGGAGATGTGGCTCATCTGTGAAATAATGACAGTGATAACAAAGCTCAGGGGTGATATGGAGCAAAGGGAGCACACCAGCTGCTCACCTACTCCTCTAAACCTAGGATCCCACGTCCAAAGGACACTGTCATTTTAGATGTCCCGCACGTAATCAGACATGGACATGGCATAACCACCGCCGTCTCTTAAAATAGAGCAATACACAGGATAAATATGAACATATGAACATATGAAACACTCACATTAGCTCCCACAGAAATGCCTCATCACGGGTAAGCGCACAAGCACAAAGTGCTGTGTCATACTTCAGTCAGCAGCCCCAGCCAGACTCTCTCGCTGCCCTGCCGGACTTTCAGCGTTGCTGTGACGTTCCGTTCACGGATTGGCCGGACAGACCACGTGGGGATTGTAGGGCCAATAGGAGGCCCGAGTCGTCAACGAGGAGTTAATGAATGAGAGTTTAGCACCTCCGGCTGTATCACGCAGCAGCTCAGACGGGAGAAGGCTGCTGTCACCGCGGGGACGACTTTCCACGGTATGGCCTTGCACTTTGGAGGTTCACATTTATCGCTTAAACATTGTTCCTGCGGAGGCTTCTGCGCAGGACGCGAACAGCAACTACAACTGTAGAGCTAGCCCGAGCTAGCTTTGCTACGCCCCCTCGCTCGTAGCCTGCGGCCACGAACGCGAACGTATCTTAAAACCTTTAGCACTAGCGTCACGTAAGCGCAGCTATGGTGCGATTTTGTGGACTTTTGGTAGTTTTTAATGTGTAATGCAGGCTGCTATGTCGTTATTGTATTTTTAATGTGTGTTTTGTAACTTTTCTACCTGTTTTTGACGTATGTTGGTAAAGCCCACCGTTGTTAGACCAACGTGTTTATCTTTGGGATAAATGTTTTTGAGCTGCTTCACCATTTGTCTGTCTGTCATCTGTTCTGTTGAGATGCGACTTAGTAAATAACATAATAATAACTGAACATTATCGGCCGATAGGTACGAATCCAAAATCTGAATCGTTTTAACTTTCTCATTTGTTACATAGGATCAATGTCCTGTTTTAAAGTTTTATACTGTTTCCCACAAACTTTTATGCCTCAGGAAGCTCAGAATGGCTCATAGGATGCCAGACGAGGTGGTGATGAACTCTGACCTGATAAAAGACCTGGCAGATGTGGCCAAAGATGCAGCACTGCTGCAGGGTGTTTTAATGAGAATCCACGAGACCCCCAACTCCTCAGAGGTACGTTAATGACCTTATTTTATTAAGCTTTTCACAAATATCTTAAGGTATTTCATGTTAAACCCAGCTAACTTAATAGTGCTTCACATTTCGTCTAGTGTAGTCAAACAGTAAATTTAGTTTATTAAGCGGACTCAAGCTGTGTTAGTCTTTGCTTTTAGTTACACTTTGTAACTCTTTTGCAGCTAAAGATAGTAAGTTTAGACTTTTGTTGTTTTGACTGTCCACGCTGACAACTGTCTTCTTTGTGAGCCATATGTTTTTATCAGGAGAGAGTGGGCAGGGCAGATAAGCACACTCACTTTGCATATTTATGAATCCGTGCTATTGTAGCAAATCCAGAAATAGACCTGTGTTGTCCTGTTGAAATACCTGAATTCCTGGAAAAAGCTGTTGCATAGAAGGCAGCGTGTTTTTTTTTTTTTTAAATACGAGCAAAGGCACAACTCTGCTGAGCAAGCCTTCCGGCACTTGCAGGTCACCTGTGTCTGGGCAACGATAAACTGCTAAATACCATCACAGATGCAGGATTTTGCACCTTTCATTAATAACAGTCTGGATGGGCTTTTTGCTAGTGTCAGTTTTTCTTAAAAGCAAGCTGACACATGGACTTGTCTGACCTCAGAACATGTTGCAGTCTGATGGTTTTCTGGAAATGGGATTTGTTGGTCATGCTTAAAGTCAAGGGCCTGTGCATAAAGTGATGGACAGCAAAGAAAAGTGAATTATAAAAACATTTCCATTTGGTAGAATGGTTCAAGCATGAAGTCCATTTAAGGATTTCACTCTGTAGCAACATCACAAGGCTTCAATAAACTGTGAACAAACCAGAACAGACGATATTGAATGTAAATTAAAGCTGCTCACATGAGGATTAAAACGAAATATTCTGTTAAGTGTAATCAAAGACTAAAAGAACCTAGGAACCTACACTGTACATAAAAGTTGTAATATAATTGTAATAACAATGTATGTAGATGACTTGCTGAATTGCGCTGTGCTTAGTTATTTTGTTTCATCAACATTTTGGAATAAAAGGTTGTTTATACAAACTGCAGGATGGACTTCAGTTGTGTAACAGTGCTCCACTAATCCATGGCTGTAGTCAATGTGAAGTCATGTTAGGAATTTGTTCTGCTTGAAGGCAAAGGATTTTTAGCCTCAATGCTTATTTTCATTCCTCGCATGCCTTGTGCAGGGGTTGTGTGTTTTGATGAATAGTTTCTTCATGTCAGCATTCTTACGTTTTACAACTTGTTTTTCAGTTGGTGACGTACGCCCCGTTCACACTCTTCCCCTCGCCTGTGCCTAAAGCGGTGTTCCTCCAAGCTCTGGCAGTGCAGACTCACTACAACATACTGGTCGACAAGATCAGCCAAGATCCAGACTTTCTCCAAGAGGCTCTTGCTAGGTAGGATCCTCTGTCATGATCGGTTTGGCAACCTCTCCAAAAGATCACACATCATTAGATGTCTGTGTAACAGCTACACTTTAACATAGGGCTTATTTCCTTTATAGCACCATTGCTGTGGATGATTTCACTGCAAAGTTGTTCAAGATTCATGAACAAATCTTGAAAGAAGGAAGGTCCCAGGTAGGTCAACCAGCCTTTGTTAATCTGAAGTGCAAAAAAACGAGCTTTATTCATCCTAGCATAGTACACTGTGGTACTCTTAGTTACCTGACAGTCTGACAGGTGTAATGAATTGAATTAAATTGTATTGCTTTGCTTTCTTCCTAGTCTATTGTGTTGGGTCTCAATCGCTCGGATTACATGTTAGACCAAAGAGAGGATGGAGCGTCGTCTCTGAAGCAGATAGAGATCAACACCATTGCTGCCAGTTTTGGAGGTCTCTCTTCACACATGCCGGCTGTGCACCGGTAAGCTGTACCTTAGCCTGACACACACACACACACACACACACATACACATACACAAAATGTTAATGGATAGTTGGCTTTGATTTGATTTCCTTCATTTTGCCTAATAGACAAGTCCTTAAGTTGGCTGGACGGCTGGAGGACAGTCAGCGCATCCTAGACAACAACCCTGCATCTGGTCTGGCTGCAGCTCTGGCTAAAGCCTGGGAGCTTTATGGATCTGAGACGTGAGCCCTAAACTTTAAATTAAACTGTGCTGTGTTACAAAACACGAAGGTACAAAAATACTGAACCTGTGAAACTCCAGGTCTTTGCCTATAGAATGCTTACTGACTCACTCTTACAGTAGTGATACTGTAGTGTAAGGCTGACTAAACGTTTATTGAGAAACTGAAATAGTGAATGGCTGTTTTTGATTACAGAGCAGTTGTCATGTTCCTGGTGGAGGAGAACCAAAGGAACATCTTTGATCAACGGTGCATTGAACATGAACTGTGGAAGAGGTGAGCTCTCAGAACCATTTATGAAGAAGTAAGCTAGTGGCCTTGACCCGTTTTTGTCATCAGCTCTAAGTTATGGTCTCCTCTTGTAACTCTAGTCATCCAAATGTTACAATATTCAGTTTGACATGGAAATTCAGGTTCAAGTTGACAAACCCAACACTTGTGTTTCAGAAACATTCCCACAATGAGAAGGCAGTTTGATGATGTTTATAAAACAGGATCCCTCGATCAGGACAAGAAGCTCTTTGTGTGAGTGTGTATTACTAAATATTGTGTTGTTTATACAATTGTAGTAATGATCCATTGTACTTACTGTGAATTTGTCGCTGTCTTTTCAGTGATGGCCGAGAGGTTGCAGTGGTGTATTTCAGAAATGGCTACATGCCACAGAATTACGATTCTGAACAGGTCCTGTCTTGATGTAATTCAAGTTCTACACATTCACTTGAGAGATCATTACAGTGATTTATATTCATTAAGCTTAATAAGATTTACCAAATAAACACTTGCAGGTTATTTCACTTGACAGTCATTCAGTTGTCATAGAGAGCCACACTGGGATTAGTTTTATGTTCTCGGAAGCTGGGTGTGTTGCTTTGTACAGTATGATGACTAATAAATTGGCCCAGTAGTTTGAATTTTCGTAGAATGACTCATTCTTCCGGAGTAAATCCCATTCGGAACATCTTTAATTAAAACAATCTCATCTGGGTCGAGCGGCCATCGTCTAGTTGACTTTCCTCACTCACTGAACCTCAAACATCACATTTTAAATGTAGTGTCTGATTAGTATTGCTTGAATTGTAGAGTTGGGATGCTCGTCTTTTGATGGAGCGCTCTCAAGCTGTGAAATGTCCCGACATCAGCACCCACCTGGTTGGAACCAAGAAGGTCCAGCAGGTGCTCGCGAGGCCTGGAGTTCTGGAGAAGTTCTTCCCCGATCAGCCTGAGGTAGTGGGGCAGATCAGAGCGACATTTGCCGGCCTCTACACTCTAGACATGGTAAGAAATTTAATACAGAGAGAAATAATACAAAAAGTGTTTGTTGGTCATGGTCACATGTTATTTCTGCTTCGGGTACAGTAAGAATTATTGGAATTTAATCCTACGTGTCCTGGCAAATTTTCTTAACCTTATTTTTTTTTAATTGAGGTGTTCAGGGCCCAGAGGGTGACAAAACAGTAGAAATGGCTTTAACGGCATCAGACCGGTTTGTCCTGAAGCCTCAGAGAGAAGGAGGAGGTATGTTGAGAGAAACTTCTTTAGAAATGTATTTATTGTTGTACTGTAAAGTAACGTATCATAAAAGCCACTTTCTCTTAGACCAGGTTTTGTGTATTAACAAACAGCAAATTTGCCTGTAGTTCCAGTACTTTGAGATGGGCCTGTGTATTTCTATTATGTTATATCGTTTTGCTAGGTAACAACATCTATGGATCAGAAATCTGCCAGGTCCTTGCGGGAGTGAAGGACAGCACAGAGAGGATGGCCTATATTCTGATGGATAAAATTAACCCTACACCTGTACAAAACTACCTGCTACGGCGAGACTCTCCCCTCAGAATCAGCAGCTGCGTCAGTGAACTGGGCGTGTTCGGCGTGTACGTCAGGTAATCACGGCTTCAGCGCGTTTTCTGATGACGTTCCCACAGCCAGCGTGCTAAACACTAGATAACCTGGCTGTACCACGTGTTCAGCATCATGTAGCAACGTTGGTGACTAACTGGACATAATGGAGCCTGACATTTGCTTTAGTAGAGATTCAGCTAGATTATGAGGCTCAAAGTAAATCAGTAATGATGAAAAAATCTTTTGCTGCAAAGTTTAAAACCTGGCCATAGCAGCAAACTATGCAAAAAGTAAGGTGTTCCCTTAATGTAATTTTGTACTCGACTGGTACTGTGGGCAACTTTCGAGCCTTTGTTTATAAGAGTGAGTTCATCCAGGTTGGTTTCAGTGACTCGTTACCTCCCCTCTGTCATATTTAAGTAGTGCAGTGATGCCATCTTCACCTGGTTACAAGTGTGAAATGGGTGAGGGAAAAAAAAAACACCTTTTGAGATTAGACTATAGTTGTTTAAGTATTGAAATATACTTTTCTTGCATTAATGTGTTTACATTTCTGTCTTTACATCTAGGAAAGGTACAGAGATGGTGATGAATGAATGTGTGGGGCATCTACTGAGGACCAAGAGTTCAGAACACTCTGATGGAGGTGTGGCAGCAGGAGTGGCTGTGCTGGACAATCCTCTCCTGGTCTGAGAAATCGCAGTTAGACTCGGCAGGCACACGTGGAAAACACTGAAGTTCAGGCTGGAGTAGTGGAGTCGAACTGAAACTTTGGGTTCTACAGCACGACATCAATACTGATCCACATACAGCATTCTAGAGAGGATGGATGGCAACGCTAGACTCTTTTACTCCCAGCTCTGGGAGTAAAAGCACAGCAAGTGATGTGCACAATGTGTTTAAATGCAACAGAAAACATTTTATAACACTTGTTTAATGTTGTAGAAAGAGCCGCGTACCTGTTATTTAAGGCAAACGCAAGCCAGTACATCTGATTTTAGCGTAATTGTTTTAAGATTTGATAAAGCTTCAGTGTTATTGGATATTATAACACCAATATACTGTAATGCAGCTGCAAATAATAAAACTAAATGTTACATTTTTTTAATGTAATTGTATCTTCCCAAAACACTGAGACTTAAAGTAGTACATAAAATCACCTTATGCTACTTTACCGTGATTTCTTATACTTGGAATACAGTGGTTAAAATGAATTGTAAGCATTTTAATTTTATATTGTTTTGAACCTTTGATCAAGTGATGCACACCGTGGTCTGATGGCCCCCTTTCCTCAAATGGCGGCTAGATAAATGCTAAATGATATGAGATGAAGGTGTATTTATGTAGAATGGTGTAATGAAGCACACTAATGAAATTCTTAAAAGAATAATCATCTGGACCAAATAAAAATCTTTATGAAGCTGAATATTGTCTTAAAGTTTAATTACTTTAATTAAGTTTGTGTTGACCATATTGTGCCAACTCGCACTGTGGATTTTTAGGTCCCACACTTACATGACTACATACTGTAGCTACGCTTATAATGAGTGTTGCGTGTATTATTTGACAAACATTACATGACTGACGACGATTTAAGGCTGCCAGTCAGTCAAACGCAGCAGCTTGCAGTTTGTCAGGCTGAACAGCAGGTGGCAGTAAAACCAAAGGCATTTCTAGAGACCTGCAGAGTTCAAGTGAGTTCAGTTGCGGAAGCAGTACTTTGTTTATACTTTATTTCTGATAAACTCCTACAACTCGTCAATACATAAAATGACATAACTGCATTCCAGGAATATGTTCATGCGTAAGAAATGGGACTCTGCAATATGGTTTTGATCCATTTGTGTAATGTTTTGAAGCACTTCGTTCACCATTGCTAGGAAACGCATCTGTGAGATAAATTTAGCGTATAGAGCAGGTTTCCTCCTGGGATGTCATGAGGTAGAGGTCATGATAAGATGGAAAGTGAAGTATTTCCCTTTTCTGATAAAAAGGAAATGCATCACTTTCCACGTATGTATTCCAAGTATGTTTACACAAGTCTCTGAATGAACACAGATCACGTCATTAGCCTGCTTTTTATGACCTGAATGAACTTGTGTTAGTGTTTAAATTGTGTTTCATCTCGTGGTTTCTACTTTCTTTTTGTTCAAGAAAAAGTATCAGCTTTATACATTCTAGTCTTTAGGGTCTTTTTTTTGCTGTGCTGTTTAAGGAGAGTGTTAAATTCCACAATGTCCGTCTTTATTCCAACTCAACTGGTTTATCCAGTACCTTGTTGTCGGCATCTTTGGCGCTGACTTGCCAACGTGACACATACCAGTCACCAGCCTGGGTCATCGAGCAGAGCTGAGGGTCATCGTCAGTGAGGGCCACCGGCACCGGAGCGTCTCCCACAGGAAACATCTCCTGCATGTGCTGTTTGCCTGCCAGAGCCGATAAACGAAAACATTTCTTTATTTTGATTAGATTAAGCCGTGCTCCTGGTTTACAAAACACAGGTTATGAAAGCGCTTTCCCGCTGCTCACCTCTAACTGCTGACCATCCCGCTCCATCCCGAGTGTAATAAGCCCGTTACACAAGCGCTGGCCCACTTAGCCAGTGACCTCTTGTTGGTGTGAGGAGCGAGCGAGCGCGTGCGTGTGAGGATTAGAGTGTGTTGCTCAGGCAGTCGTTCAGGGGCAAAGAGTCCAGATGTGGGTCATGGCAGGATGTAAGTGGGTCAGAGTAACCCTGCTGTCCTTAACGTTGTTCCGGAAAAGAGGAAGCTTGGGGAGCCGCGACGTCAGCGCGATTAGATGTTTTGGAACAACCGTGTCATTTAAAACGCGTCTTATAAAATGTAAGGTGTGTGTGTGCGCGTGTGTTTATCCTTTGGCACCATTAAAGAACATCTGAGGACACGCAGCATGGGTTTTATTTTTTTATTTATTTTTTTTTAAACACACTCGCTGCTTTGTTCCTGCCACTTCCACTACATCCTGTTAATAAGAATAGCTGGAAGTAAAGCGCCTCTGATAGTGGCCGGAACATGTGCCCCCTGACTGTCTTTGTAACTTCACCTTCGGCATTCTCTGCTAAGAAGGTATCGAAGGTATTAGATGGCAAAAAATACCTAAGAAATTAGCCAGCAGCTGACGTCATTTTACCTCAGTTACCCTGTTGTGCAGGAAATCCCTTTGTTGTGCTAAAATAAACCTTGGTTCCGTAGAACAAACGCCCTCCCTCACACTTATTTGTTGTTGTTCTGCAGGTACAACTTGAGCAAAACTAATATTTGATCTGTCAATAGGTTTGAGTATGTAAAACACCAGCTGCTTGTTAAGAGGCATTCCTGACACTGAAAGATCAACACGTCTACTTACACTACTCTACTCTACAATACAGTGGCGACAAATACATTTTGTCCAGACATTCCTGGTTCCCAGAGGATGCATTGCAACCAAAGATGGCATCTAGAGTCATAAATCAATAGCTACTAGTGAAACCAGACCAAAGATTTTGAGTGTGATGTCTTTTATGGCAACATTTTGCAATGTCAAGTTAAAAATCTCAACAAAACACTTGGTGGGTGTCTGTTTATTTATTTTATTTATCCATTGTATTTGGTGTCCGTTCCTTTTAGGATAATCTGTAATAACATCCTGTAACATTTCCTCTGTTTCATGACATTTTCAAATGTCAGTCTGCATGTTTGGTGGTTTTACCTGTGACCCACATATAACCCTGTGAAGTGTAACACACATTTGCAAAGGATTGCGCAAGTATTTGATTTCGTTTTTCGCTAACGCTACTCGACCTTGACAATGTTGTCCCGTTTGAGACTTTTCTATGTTTGTCATTATCACAGTGTTCTTGCTCTGTTCCCTGCATCAGCAGAGAACAATTCCCCACCGCTCCACTGTGTACATAGCTTCATATCTGTGGGGTTAATGTCCTCGCCGGTCGAGTATCACAGTGTGATGATAATATCCTGCAGACCGCCAGGAATGGAGCCAGTACCTGTCAAGATGGCGACAGGCACTTTCAACACGCTGGACTTCCCATGAGTACCATGTACATTCCTTATAACACACACACACACACACACACACACACACACGGCTGTACACCTGAGCTGATTTGTAGGAAGCACAGTTGGCTCCACGTACCACACAAACAGCCAGCAGGAAGAGTCGAGGTCAGATCCTGTTTTTGTACATTCTCCACTTCTTCATTACTGTAAACTGCGCATCGCGTGATCCTCAGTTTCCTCTGCTATTAATGACTGATTAACAAACAGCCCAATGGAAAGTTCAGCGGGTTCTGCCAGGGCAGCTTATTTTGTTGATGGCTCTCCCCACTCAGCAGTTACTATCGGCCCCGGCTGGAGCCGGAAATCCTGCTCTTGTCCCACTGAGGGTTAATGTGGAATTCATCAGCTTTGTTATATTCACTGCTGAAAAGTAAGGCTTTTAAAGACATTTCGAGGTGACCCACAGACTGACACTTAGGAATTAGTTCTGTGTACGTGGATGCTTTGAGCTATGCAACCTGCATTTCTGAGTGGGTCTCTTGGAAAAAATACTAATACGATGGAAACGCGACGCAGGCAGAAAGTTCGGCATAAGCAACATCTTACCAAGCCTGAAACGGTGAGATAATGGAGCACAAGGCTTGGTTAGAATAAATGGGATTATTGAAATAAACTATAAGAGGAAAAGCGCTATTAAAACAAACACTAGTTACGGTTATTTCATCTTACTGATTGTGACGTTTGAACTGTGCTAAAGGTTATTTCTGGACTCTGTGTCTTACGTGGCCCAACCATCCTGAAGCACCGTTTGCCACGAAACCCGCTCTCTGCACCTGCGTCGCACTTAATCATACAGAAACCAGTCGTCTCCATTAACCAATCCACAGCAAAAACGCGCTGAAATGCAGCTTATCACCATCAGATATCTCATTTCCTAACATGCGCAGCTCAAAACCGCTGCAGCGTGTGCGAGCAAGCAGAAGCTCGAGAGTTGCCACATCATTGTTCTTTATTGGTTTTTCAGGAATGAGGAAGTGTGTGAGGCAGCATCTTTACGGGAAGGCAGCAAGTGTGGTAGGGAGGGGCTAATGGGAATGCATGTGGGTGGGGAGGTTATGACAAGTATTTGCTAAGCTGGACAAGAAGAGCAGGACGAAGTGAGGCAAAGTGCAAAGGCGGGACATTTTAATTGCATTTGGGACTGTGCAATCACCCTTTTTCCTCTTACTCACGCTCTGTTCGGCTCCCGCGTTCGCACCCAGCTTTCAGATCTGCATTGTTTCTGTGTCTCTACCTGCAGCCCGTTGGCAAACGTGATCATTGTTCTGAACGGAATCCACACCGGTGTTTTAATTGGCAAACTGAAAGCTCATTTCATAAGGGAATTCTTGTAGCCCGGGGCGAAGATACGCGGCGTCCTGTTTTCAGTGTCGTGTTCCAGGACGCGCAGTACAAGGCAGCAAAAGCACACGAAAACAAATTCAGCACAAGTTAGTGGCACATGTTTTACACCGCATTCAATAACAGTTTGAGCCTCCTCACTTTTAGCTTTAGTTGTGGTTGTGTGTTTTCTTGCTGACTGACCTTTCCCATGGAGGATGTGGCATCCAAGCATGCCGACTTACACTGACACTGTGTAAATTGGTGAATCAGCCAATAAGGAATGCACTGCTTCCTCTGCTACTACGGGAAAAAAAAGGATGCCCCTGTACAAACCTTTCTCCTCTCTCATGTCATAGATGACATTGAAATGAAATTATATCTGCTTGTTTGAAAATGGCCCATTTGGCAGTGGTTTCATCAGCTCCGCCCAGATTGGTTTAAATAGATTAGCAGTTTGATCCAGGTCAGCCTGGTTGACCTTGTTACAGTCACAAACCATAATACTTTTACTTCGTTCTGTTGCTGATAACACGCGAAGTTCTTTGCTTTTGGAAACCATAAGGGCATAGGGTCGAATAAACATGCTTCTTGTTTCTTTATATGCTGTTTGTCACAGCAAGGAGACATGCGAGTGTTTCGACATCAGGTTTCAGTATCAACTCAGCAGGAACGATACCAAAAGTCCCAGGTATCAGGCGCTACCTACAACGCTGGCTCAGTGGAGAACCAGCGAGGCCAGGAGAGTAGCGTCGAGCTGATGCCACGTAAACAAAATAAAGACAGTGGGTTTGTTTTGTTTCTCCTCACCCACTGCCATAACTCCACCAGCTTATTTTGGTTATGTTTTTAATAAATTGTATCCTGAGGTCAACTCATTTTCCCAGGCTGCATATGACTGCCTTAAATGATGCCTGTTATTTAGTCAAATTTAAAAGCACTTGTGGATGCCCAATCCGGCCTTTATGCTAAGCGGAGCTAATTGCTTCTGGGCTCCAGCTTCGCACCGACCGGACGATGGTATTGATTTGCTTCTCTAACATGGCACCAATTTCCCTTTAAACGCTGAACAGTAATTGGTAGTAATTTATAGAGACAAACAGGAGAATGACATGGTTCAGGTCAAGACACGAGCTTAAACACACACCGCTACGAATGCAGAGCAGAACCCTTTTTTGGAGATGTTGTCCCTGTTCTTTCTCCTGAGCTTCCTAAGTCTCCCCTTCCCATAACCTCTCAGACGCAAGGATCGGGTGCCTCCCCCCTCCCCCTCCCCCCCTCCCCTCCCTGCGGCCCATCAGCTGCTTACAGAGTTGGCCAACGAGAACGTCAGGGTCACCTCTGGCTCGGACCAGTTACTCCCACTACCCTGGAAACCCAACAGGCATCCTAGAGACAAACACAGAGCTGCCACAGCGAGTTCCTGGATTCCCACAGTTCTCAGTGAGGCCTGGGAAAAATACTCGCTGAAAATGTTTTACACAAGGCAAATAAAGAGAGAAGAGGCTGTTCTGTGAGAAACTCAGACCGGTCGGCTCAGACCTCCTAATTTCCTTTTTGTCCTGTTTTCTCTTCTTGGGTCTTCGAAGAGGAACCTTTAGCTCATCTTGTGTTGTTTGAATATTTATTTTTCCCTCTGGCCCAGATGCAAAAGAACCTGATCTCCTTGTAAATAAAGTTATCACTTTACTCGATGGTGCCATTGACACCGGGTAGGTTGTTGTTCCAGTACCTGCACAATGGAAACATTCAGGCAGAGAGATGGACAACTGATTAGTGTTGTTGTTGTTGTTGTTAATCGAGTAAAATTGATTAGATAATGGATGACGCATTTAAAATAGCATTTCATGTGCATTCACTTTCAGTTCACTGTAAATGATGTCGCTCCTGTGATCATCATTGGTCTGTTGTGCCACTCATTTAGTTGTTGAGATGCTATTTACAGAGGTTACTTTGTCATTTCTCATCCCAGATTCTGGTATTTTTCTGGAGAACGTCAACCCGCTGGGTGAGAAAACAAAGGTCGCAACGGGAGCACTTGCACAATGTGATGCTTCAGACGCCACTATCATACCTTTGGCCTAGACCCCGTTGCATCTTCCGTGTCCAGACACGTCAGTCGCCAGGGATGGCCACAACCCGTGGGATCCGGCGTAACCGTTGAGAGAGTAGAAAGCTGTCCGCCCTCTCTTTCTCGTTTCCTCTCTTGTTAAAACCGTCTGAGTCATTCACAAAAATGTGAAAACAAAGTCAGCAGCATAACTGCTCTTCGTGTGACTACAAGTTGAGCAGGAGCGAGCGCCGGTTGTCCTGTCATGCTGATTAAAGTGAACAGGAGGAGTTTACGCAGAGAAACACATTCTTATTTAATGAAGCAATAAATAAAAGCGCCATGGGAACATCACTTAATGACCAACGGCTGAGCTAACGTGTTTACACTCATTCATTTCACACATGAACGTTTCCTATTGACGGAACGTGAAATTTAACCTTTGCAGAAAATCCAATTATCATCATCATTGGTGATCTGAGAACACTTTCATGCTCTGTGCTGCAACTGCTCGGTTCGGGTGAGACTGGTGGTGCAGGCGCATAAGTCACGTTGATAAGTATATTCGTTGCACCCTGTTTTGGACCGGCTCTGAGCTCAGCGCATCCATGCTGTGTGAAAGGGGAGAGGTTTAGGGTTCCAAGGCAAAGGGTGTGGACACGTTGACGTCTTTCAGCAGCCTGCTGCCGAATCCGTTTCTGTTGGGCAGTCGCCAGCCTGCAACAGGAATCGTTTGGATGTGATTTCGATTCGACATTATGCACAATAACATCGCTTCGGTTCCCCCTTTTCCTGCCATAGTTGCTGCTGGAAGCAACGTTGGTGTGGTGTTGTCTTCTGTTAACTGTGGTTAAAGTGAATAAATGACTATTACTAGACAGACTAGTCCAAATTGTTCTCTCCACATTGTCAGTGTCCAGGTGTTGTTGGCCGTCTTCTGACGATCAGCAGTCGTATCGTTGTGGGACTTGCTGTAATGTGAGGAAATGGAAACTGAGAGCTTCTCCTCGCCCCGAGGCCTCCAGCCCATCCAAGGGTGACAGCTAGAAGAGCGTGTTGGTCCACGCTTCGTCGGCGACGTGCAGAAGCGGGCAGGCAGGCCCGCTCACTCGATGCCGTCGCCCAAACCTCCGTGCCATGAGGTCGAAGCAACGTTATCAAGACACAGCGGTGCCGGAAATCTGTAAGTGTGGGAATTTACTATTGCTCACTTCTGGTTTTCTGTATTGTACGTTCTGTGTGTCCATGCACTGCTTGTTTCACAACACAGGCACAGACGTACCGTGCCTGTGTCTGCAACCGTTTCTCAACATTCCAGATTGCGCTCTCTATTAGCGCACACAGGATTCCCCATTTGTGCAATTAATGCCTGCTCCCGTCAAGCAGACGAAGACAGGGCCTGAGATAAGGGCAGCAGTTCCTGACCCTACTCAACGGTTCCAGTTAAGGGTCTAACAGTTGGAGCAGGGAGGAGGTTGATTATGCAACAGCTGAGCTTTCTGTTTCTTTCTCATAAGAAGGTGCCACACGCGGCTTACGGGAAAAGGCAGCGATGAGCCGTTCCAGACGGAGGGAGGCTGAGGCTGAATTCCTCACACAGGAGCAGAACGTATTGCATCGTCCTCAATGTGATTTAAGCAACAGCACTTCACAAATTAGCCATCAGTGGGTCTTTCCCACCGTTGTACCATGTTGCTAGTAGGTGCCTGACACCGTGTCCTGCTTTTGCCGTGACTCACTGTTGAACAAGAGTGACTCACCGGCAGCTCATGCAAATACTGCGCTGTGTTAGTCTTTCCCCTCGTGCAGGTAAAGTGGTGGTTAACAAACAATGGTATGAACAACAGGACAAAAAGGTCAGTGTGCTGTCGGGAGAGAAAGGGCCTATTCTCTCCTCTACCGAGAAGAGGATGAGAAACCTGAAACCGCTCTCATGTTTAATTGTAAAACTACCTGCAGTTGCTCAGTGTAGTCTCACTCTCATTGGCTGATTTGCCATTTTTTGTACATCACCATGGTTTGACAGACAGACTCCAGGAACGGTGACGTTAAGCAAACGAAACATAAAGTCATACATTTTGTTTTTTCTGTGACTTTTGCAGGTGACTATAAAAACCCGATGCTGGTTACAAACTTTACCTTCAGAAAATGAAAGGAAATGCAAATCATTGTGTCTCATTGACGACAGCTGCTCATGCACTGAACACCATGCTGGTTAAACTTGTTTAAACTATGCAAGATATTCAGAAGTTTGTACCGATAAAAAACAGGTATTTCTTCACAGACTGTTTGACAAACACATTTTTTTGTTACATTTCGTTTTCTTTATGCCATTTGTTTTGGGTTTACGTTTAGCAGCAGCATGGTTTGGCTTCGGGGACGAGCCGACGCTAGAGTTTAGTGCAACCTGGTTCTCAGAATGAGAAAGGAAGCAAATGGTGGCCCCATTCGTAGAAACTGCCTGTGGTCTCCAATATGTTGTAATGTCTTCAGGGAAACTGTTGTTTGAAAATCTGCAGAAGAAAGGCAGTGTCAGATCAAAGCGTAGGTAGAGGCTGACATTACATTCTGAATTCACGCTGGAGTCATTTTATTTTTAGGACTGGTTTCCTTTGATGGCTTCTGTCTATTATTATCTGATATAAAAATACATTCACGGACTTGAATCCCAGAATAATAAAAAATAACAAATGTGCACATTTGTGAATGAAAATGGTGACGTATTGTTGCAGATAAACATGTGTGAGGCCTTACATGAAAGTCTGCAGTCAACTTTAGGAATGCAGGCGAGGAAATTGAGCTAAAAGATGCTGACAAGCCTTAGATGCTGTTTTGTGGCAGCTTGCCTGTATTTACGACCCCCGTCCATCTATTCACGTTAGAACCGACGAACATCCCCCGACTGGCGCTAACTAGGCCTGATGGGAGCAGCGCTGCTTCCAGCCGACGCGTAATCTTCTGCTGTGTAAATCTCCATTTCGCTCTAGGTGAGGTACCAGCGGTGCTGTCGGGAGGAAGATTAGCAGCGAGGACGAGTCTCATGGGAGCATCACAACCGATTAAACCTACAGATCTTATTTATCCAAGAGGGCAGGTCCATGATAGGCTGCTGCCTGCCGGACGCTATCGCTGATCATGTCTAGATTAAACCTGAGGAGCACATGGAGAGAAGCAGTGGCCCTCACCCAGGACTGCGTCATAGCTTAGACAATTACCGGTTCTTTCATTTAAAGCAGAAGTAGCAGTTTGACAATATGACAATGCTTGTCTTGTTTTTAAATGTGTATTTAGGTGATAATGAATTGTCTCTAGGTCTTGAGCACACAGTGATGGCAGCAGGTTAATCATGTTAAACAGTTTGACACAAAAAGGATATTATTTAGTTATATTTAATTAAAAAATATGTTAAAAATAGTCCTTGCAAAGCAAGAGTAGCTCCAAACTGTAGTGTGACTAGAACGTAGCGTGAGATGAGATAAATGAGTCATGTGCCATTACCTCAAATCTAAGCAGCACTTATTGTACTGTATTTTGTAATAAGTTATATCTGTAAATACAAAATGTCAGCTTACAACTAGATTTCAATCCTTGTGAGACACGCAGACAGCTCTCATTCAAGCCGTTGGGAGTGGTTTGTTTGACAAAGGTGAAATCCTGCAGTGACTAATGTTAGTATCTTTGTTCTGATGCAGCCATGGTTGAATCATTGGGTAAAGACATCCATCCATTCATGTCACCTTAAAAAACAACAACACACATCTCAGCGATACCTAAAAAGCTGAACCAATTCTGCTCATCACATCACATTCATTACTGAATTCAGCTGTGTTTCGCGCCAGGCTTTAATATCTCGTTTTGCCGACTCTGGCACATTTAGCAGCAAACTTGAGCACCCTGCCCCCCTTCTTGTTGCCATCTGCCTTTTACCTGCCTGTTTTCTCTTATCTCTTCATCTGTTTTCTGTATCCGCTGTTTTTCTACCAATGTGTGAACAGGAAAAGGAAGCATGCTGAGGAAATTGTTTACTCTTCTGACCTAGTAAATTCTATTTATGTTTAACATGTATATAGTTTTGCAGCAAATACATTTTATGCTATGAAACAAAACCAGTGTTGACATCACACTGGAAGCAACAACAGACTCAGGTGTCATAGTTAAAAAAATATTTATTGAACTTGTATAAAAATAGTTTCTAACATAATTTACAATTCTAATTTGAATGGATGAAAAACAACAGCAATTTGAGCTGCAATCATGCAACCAAAGATGTGTCTCATTCCCACATTCATCTCTCACACACACACACACACACACACAGCATTCGTTATTCACTCACTCCTGCAGCAGACTAAGTAACAAACAAGTTACCATCAGTAGATGTTCGACGTTAGATATATTAACATATTTACATGCTATTTATATTACATACACAAACATACACACACACACATCTGCTCTTTTAAAATTTTAAGCCATAAATATGGTCAAAAGAAATTTGTCTTCTTTTAAATAATCTGTGGGCCCTCCAGTGACGGTGGAATGAATATACAGCCGGAATTCTCTCATAAATAAATAAATAAATTCTGCAACAAAATGCTCATCAAGCATGAGGAACAACTCACAGCAATAATAAATATTGTTGTTATTTACAATTCTTGTGTCCTCACCGCGCTTTGAGACCCATGTGAGGCACTGCTTAAATGTAATATAATTGAAGTGAAGAGCAGAGGATGTTGTATTTTGGTATGGTTATATTTGCATTGCGGTGTGCGTTCAGGTAGGTGTGAATGAGCGGTCGCCTAAGCCGTGTGTTTGTATACAATACAACACGAGTAGAGGAGGAAGCGGAGGTTGTAGAGTAGAGGTGGAGGCTGTAGTAAACAGAGTGAGGTAAGTCCAGTGTTGTCTTGGTTTATGGTTGGTTTGCACAGGTTGCTGTCAGAGCTATGAGGTTACCTTGTTGCTAATGACATTGGAGTAGAAGCAGTGATAATAGTGGTTGTAAATGGCATAGGCTTTACTGATCTAGGCCCATGAGAGGAAAAAGAAAAACAAAACAATATAAAGTCTTGCGTAAGGAACAAAAAGGCCGCCAGGAATAAGAGCCTTTTTGTGTGAATTCAAGTATTTTCAGGTTTCCCCAACAATCTCACAGAAGGCACTTTTGAGAATAACACGCCTCAACGCCAACGCCTCTGCTCTGCCCACGCTGCTGTGACAGACAGCAGAAATGGAAGAGAACAGAGTACAGTGTAGCGAGGTTACATAACTCAGACTGTCCGCTTGCCATTCAGCGGAACGGCGAGCACATGTACTGTGTGCTCAGCACAGGTGTCCGTGCATACAGAGCGCACGCCTTCGTGCAGGCCAACAGACACCTGCTGTACCTGCCGTGTTCTGACACTGACCGACAACTGGGATAATCAAGCAGTTGGGGTGGTGAGCGTGCAGAGGGTGCAGGCTGGTTGAAGCCAAGTGTGTTGTCCTTTACACCTTGCTCTCGCCTGTGTTGGGGCCAGCTCTCCCGTGCGCTGCCGACCCTCTCTGCTATCCTTCAAGACCGTTACATAAGTCTTTTGTAATGGTCTTTTGTGTCACTGAGGTCCAGTTCAGACCAGAGCAGTCCAGGATTAAGTGTCTGCCTGCATCACCGGGCCACGGTCACAGGGGTAGATGTGAAAGCTGCGGGCTCATGGCTGATGCTGTGTAGTCTGATCTCTGTTGTTGTCTTCTCTGTCTGCACTGGTGTTTGGACTACAGAGGAGGATGTGCTCTGCATCCACGAATGGTTGAATATGTCCTCGAAGGACGGGCGGTCGGCTGGCCGCAGGGACAAACACCACTTAATCAGTTGCTGGCATTCTGGAGAAAGAGAAGGAAAAGGAGATCAGTGTGGCTCAAACTTCAGACTGTGAAGCACACAATCACCGACCAGAACACCAGGATGTAAAATACAGTGCCAATTTACCTGTGGAGATTCTCCTCCGGAAGAGTATTTGCCCTCTTGTGATCTCTTCGTCGTGTTCAAATGGGATGTCGCCACACACCATGTCATAAAGCAAGACACCCAGAGACCAAACTGTGGCAGAGCGCCCATGGTAGCGATGGTATTTGATCCACTCAGGTGGGCTGTACACTCTTGTACCTGTAACACAGAGATTAAAAAAAAAGAACATTTTAAAACTGTATGAATGTGGAATGATACATATTGCACCACAAGATATCATCTGAAATAAAGTCTATTACTTCTGCAATATTTCATAACTGATATTTATCTATTACTGTCATATTACACAGCCCAGTTCAAAATGAAAGCGCCACTGGTGCTTAACAAGGAATGCAGACTTATTGGCTGAGCCTGATTCTGAGGATATTATGTGGGCTCAGGTGCCAGGGAGCGTGACAGACTGGGTGTGTGCGTTTTAGAGCAGAGCGGGGTTTCTGTGCGGGAGGGGGAGCGGACATGTGACTTTGTTTACAAACTTTGAGTTGTAAAAATGCGGTTCTTCTCCGATGGGGGGCGCCAAACCTACGGCAAAGCTGCTCGACCCTGTCTTTTCTGGGCAATTTGAGGAGGGATGGGGGGGGGCGGGTTGTCAGTGATGACACAACCGTGGAATTTCTGCCTGAGGCTCACATCATAAGACTAAAAGATCTACTTGGCCTACTGCAAAGCGTTACAGCCAAATCTAGCAGCAGTTCCTAAAATCACCACAGCCACACGACTCACCATCAAAGTCGGTGTAAATCGTGTCCTTCAGCAAGGCTCCAGACCCGAAGTCGATGAGCTTCATCTCCCCGGTGCGGAGGTCGATGAGGATGTTCTCGTCCTTGATGTCCCGGTGCACCACGCCGCAGCTGTGGCAGTGACGCACGGCCTCCAGCACCTGGCGAAAGAAGCTCCGCGCCAGCTCCTCCGGTAAAGCACCTTTCTCCGTGATGAAGTCAAACAGGTCCTTGACGTTCTCGGGTCTCTCCATGACGATGATGAAGCTGTCCGGTCGCTCGAACCAGTCCAGCATCTTGATGACGCCGCGGAAGCCAGTCCCGACTTTCTTCAGCAGGACGATCTCCATGGGGACTCTGGAGCCATTAGGCTGAAGACAGAGCAATAAATATTAGCATTTAAATCTAGACACGCACACTAAAATAAAGACCAAAATCCATTAAATATCAAGTTAACGAAGCAGATATTAGCGTGATAAAAGCGTCCTTACCAGCTCTCCCCACTCGGAGACTCTGTCCTTGGCTACATGCTTGACAGCGACCTAGCCAAAGCAAAAGAGACACCGCAGTCAGACGACACGTACAATAAACCCAAACACCGAGTTATTAAAATGCACCGTGCGTTATTAATAACCCCAGAGGCGTACTGACCGGAGCTCCGTCGGCCAGCCTCGTTCCGGAGTAGACGGTGCCAAAGCCGCCGCTGCCCAGCACCGCGCCGACTTGATAAAGCTTCTCGAAAGGTTCCCTCTCTTTCACTGTGGAGACATAAACACCGGCCATGAGCAACGATACCACCTATATGTATTCATAAAAGCATACAAAACGCCACAGCGGGCGATATTGCGGCTAAAATACACAGTCGTCCTTGAAATTTGGCCGGGGATAACGCGCGCGCGCTGCCAACCATGGCCGCAGCTGCGTCCTCCATGACGACGCCGTAATACAAAAAAAAGGGCGTCTAACCTTGGTGAACTTGGAGCTTGGGCATGTCGACGGTGGAGATGTGCGCCAGAGAATTGAGCTTGGACAGCAGCATTCCTTCACGAATCTTCCCCTCAGCTTCGACGACGCGCGTCCCCGTTGTCCTTCCGTGTGGTTCTTGGGGGGCCCGGAGGTTTAACGTTACGCCGGTAATTTTTTTTTTATTTTTTATTCCGACAGCGCGACTCTCCCGTCTCCAGAGTCGAGCGTAAAGTCCACGTTGATGGATCCTCTCATCCGGATGGAAGGCAAATAAGCGATGCAGGAAAACGTAGCTCCCCGCGTCCTGGCGACTGGAAATCAGAGCGAAACTACGGCGGCTCCCGTAATGTTTTGTAAACAGACGAGTGTAATTCAGACGCAGGTAAAGCGGTAAATAGACCAATGCCTCAGTCAGACACCGGCTCCTAGAAGCCCGGAGAGGGGGCGAGGAAGCTTATAAGGCAGTAGTAAGTGGGCGTGTGCGTGCCGCCCTCTTCCGTTCTCTCCGCCAATGGGAACACAGGGACGCCTTCCAAACGCACGTCAATCACGGAATGAAAATATTGCCAGCCTTCACAACCGGCCGAACCAGACACAGACGTGGCGGGAATCAAAACGCGCCAAAAAGGGTGGAGACTGAAGCCATAACTATGAATTCATGTTAGACACAAATGCAAATTCAAAGCCAAGTTTCGCCCTCGTCTCCCCCCCTTTCGCGGGAACAGATTATTGTCAATCGGCATCATTTCACATGTTGGGAGCATCAAGTTACTGAAACGGGATCTGTAGAAGGAAAGTTCTATTTCACATGGAGAATCCTGTATGTAGTAGATGTGTTGCAAATATAAACTGTTTTATATTTGCAGTTTCCTTATCGGGTTTTGGATTATTATTATTATAGGTATACTTGTTCAAATTTCTTTCCAAATGTTGAGTCTGTTTTTAAGCTGCTGCTGGAAAACCCTCAGAGCGACTTAATTACCACTTCAGCACTCAGACAAGAGCAGTTCATCAGTTGCATTGCAGCTATTCTTACCCCCCTGCAATTTACCCGATCGTTTGCGCATTAAACACAGAGGGTTACTGACCGATGCAAAGAGCAGAACCGCGGTCTGGGCTGGAGTTGACTGACAATGCCTCTCGACTGGCTGCGCATCAAAGAGCGCCACGGCGCAACGGGCGCATTCCACTCATTCTTGCAAATTGGGTGGCCGCGTTTGCAGGCGTTCGCAGGATGTGGGAAACTACAGATAAAAAGACCATTTACCCTGCCCCCACGCGCTCTCATCCTCCTCCTTCTCCTCCTCCTCCCCCCTTTCCCGAGCATGCTATTGTCTGAATGGTGCGCTCTCTCCCTCCTCCGCTTCTGTGTTTGGTTTTGTTTTCCTTTGAAATTCCCTGGGAAGTTGTAAACCGTCATTACGCCGTTTACTTCTGTGAGCAATTATCCAATTATATTTGGCCAAACTGCAATATTTGGACAATGAATATGTTATAAATAAGTTACTTTTAATTTGCATAGAAAGTCTTGCAGCTGCGCACACGTGCACTTGATTTATAATAATAACAACATGCAATTTCTCCTAACCTTTCATGCAGAATAAATACTTGCAAACAGGTCATTCGGGTTGCCCGAAATTTCAAGGAAAGTACTGGAGCCCCAGGCAAATTCCTCTAATATCTCTAAAGGTTTAAAGACAATATGCAAATCAAACGCTGAGCTACATAACTTCATCTTTAACCCTTTAACCTTTATAAAGTACTGAAGTAGTAAAATACAGCTACAGGTGACAATACTTTCTTCTTCTGTTTTCTTTGGGTATCTTTGATTTTAGGGCTCTGATGCTGCTTATACGTTCGACATTGTTTTGGATTGTAATAGTGTCGGCGTTGGTTTTTATAAGAAGTGTTTAGAGAAGACTGCAACTGTCCGTGGCTGCTGTGTGAAAACTTTGGAGAGGTCCAAAGCAATGACAGTGACCACATGCGCACGAAAATGCCACCAGTGACGGCATCACTCTGGGTCTGCACATACCCCTGCCTGCATGCTCAGCAGGACTCGAATGACGGCCACCTAACCCCATCTGTCAGAGCGCACATTATTAGTTGCGCTGCTCCCTTTGGCGCTCAGCTGCTCAGGCTAATCTTGGGAAGTCTCATTTTCCCCCTGAGGAGAGGTCTTCTCTGTTCGGTGGGCCCTACCAGTGTTTTTTACACCAATACTGCCAATATTTACCATGCGCAGCCATGCTGTAATGTGCATAAGAGGCCTGGCCTGCAGTCTGACACATCAGAGGCCACAGGGGAAAGTAGCAGCATGGCAAAATATCAGCCTTACGTAACACCGTCATAAATTACTTCCTCTTTCCAGATAAAAAAGAAACCCTTTCCACATGAGGGTTTCAACACAGCAGAGAATGTCCCACTTTGTTCACTATGTGCCCAGTCTATTGGAATAAACATTTAGCTCTTCAATATATTATTAGACTTTTGATGTTATTACTAAGTGTCTTTATGATTAATTGGCATTTGGGGCAATTAAATGCGAGCTCTTTAGTGCATTTACTGCTTGAAGTGAGGTTTTAAAGTGCACTTTTTACTCGTGCAAATCTTTTTAAAAACATGTTTAATAGCTTTACTGTTACACACATATACACATTATATACTTAAAGTAGGACTTCCACTTAACCGTGATATTTTATTTCCTTTTGTGCAATGTTGTGTTTCATCAGATGTTGCAATATAAGGCTTCCCATAAACTCTGTTCTCTGGCTGACCCTTCTGTACACTATGACCTGGTGAGTTCATGACTCCACCCCCACCCTTCATCACAAAGTTATAGCACTTTACTACGTAATATATTAACCAGACACAGAAGAACAGTCACTTTCCCTTCCATGGCCTCACGCAGCAGCTTCACTTCAGCCCCTCGCTGTCTTGTTGTTTCTCCTCCTCTATTCTCTGTCAAACTGGTTGCCGTAAGCGGCCCGGCCACTTGTCTGTGCTTGAAGCACTTGCTCATCCATTAATCATGATGGGTAGGCAGCCATCTCTCCAGTTGTCCTCAGATCCCACCTGCTGCCACTCTGTAAGTGGCAGGAAAAATAATTACGGAGGTGGACTAGACGAGCGTAGGCCTGCAGAGAAGAACACGCCTGATGATGAATAATGAGTAATAAAAAGAAACCTATGTTCTTACATTGGCCTCTTTGCTCGCTCACACAGATGTGCGCTACACAAACAGTGATGTTTGTGTTGAGTGCTGCCTTGCTTGATAAATGATTCTATTTTGATACCAGTTGATTAATTTACTTGCGCACATTGTGACCATCGGGTTTAGGCCTATTTACGTTTTTCCTACTGCTCTTTGACGTGTCCGGCAGAAAAACAAACAAACTTGTGCGTATGAGAAACCTTGTGTGCTAATGGTGAACGGTTAATAAAGCTTCCCAACTTAAGAATAAGTGGTGTTTTATTGTTATAATTGCTTTGAGATGCATGAGCCTATAATGGGCCTGAAGAACATTTCAATTATAGTGGTGGTAATTCAGATAAATTATCTTCAGGTTTCAATGACTTTTTTTGCCTCGTTTGATGGTGATAATTAGTTGATAACACATATGTAACAAACTACTCACCGATTTTTTACTGGAACGAGGCTACATTCATCATAATGGAGCTTTTATGTCTGTGAACGCGCTCTTTTATACGGGCATAACGAAACCATTAAAGCTCCATCTTCTGTGACAGCCCATCATTCTGGTTCTACGACGGGCAGGAAGGTCTGCAGAATTGCAATGAAGCCAGGTGTCTCCTGGTGTTGCGTGTTTTTTTTTTGACGTTGATTGACAGCGATTACCCGATAATTAGAGGAGGGTCGTAATACTGCCCTGCAGCTCAGCAGGAGAAGCCGCCCTGCTCCTCTCCAACAAACAAAGCCTGCCCATGTCAGTTATGTTGATGAGGTTGCCATAATGAGGCCTGGAGGGTTATCATTTTGTTATACTTGATTGTGTGTAATTTAGCGATAGGCCGCAGAAATGCACAGATACGTTCCGCAGATAATCACCTCACCCGGCTTCTAAACACGGACGTCGCGGCCTTGAGATGTCTGGAGACAAGCATTGGTCTGCTGCTGACGACACCGAGCGCAGTCGCCATCCTATCACACAGCCATGCGCAAATGCACACAAACAGTGAAACGTTATCTGTCACGCTTCCTAATTAACGCCGAAGCTTTTACCATCGGCCCAAACAGGGACCGGTTTGTGTGCTGGTGTGGCCTGACCTCTCCTCAGGTAGCCCAGCGCCCCCCCCGACTCGCCCTGCTAGATCTTGACTGACAGGGCCATGGGAAAAGGCTCCGATGGACATCAAAGGCCGCTCTATGTGGGAAAGCACCGCACAGGGCCTGTAGAGCACCCTGAAGGTCACAGAGGTTCAACCTTCCAGTCAGCACGGACCTGCTTTGGGGTCAGAGGTTGTTTGCATGCCTGCCCAGCGTCATTCAGTCTGTTCTTCCAGGAAATTATCCCCACTTGTCTCAATTAGAGGTTTGGCTACTGAAGGACCCATGGAAGGTCGGTTTATGGCTATTGTCACACTTGTTAGGCGAGAGTGAAGATGATCCGTGTTTAAAAAGGGTTAGTGGGCTTTGCCAGTGGTTACAGCGATAGGTTTGTTATCAGCTTTAGTCCACATGGGGATTTGAGTTGCAGCAAATGTCACGTCCCTAGTTTATTCCTTCGGTGACCAGTGGTAAGGACACGGTTGGCGGCTATAAACATACATAAAGAGTCAGTTAACCCTATGATTTTGTATACTAAATAACAACATGTCGCATGTGGTGCTGCAGCGGCTCTGGGTAAAAGAAGAGGCTGAACTAGAGCGAGTCTAAAGCCATGTGATGTCTGAACGTGACCGTGGGGAGGAACGTGCTGAGCCAGAGAAGAGGCTGCTTCCCATGGAGGTTAAGAGGACAGAGTGGTGGGTCAGGGGCTTGTTGTCGTTTAGTAGGGGGCTGTACACATTTCCCCATGTGGGAAACTCAATGACACTGTTGCCAGTCGCTGTTCAAAATTATGTCAACAGTGAAGTCACTTTACATTTCCCACAGGGGTAGAATAGGGGGTTTTGCTGTTTTTTGTTTGTTTTTTTCTAGCTGGCAGTCAGCTGGTCTGTTTTCGTTTTTTGAGCAGTGTGAGCAAGCCGGTTGTTTATATGAGAAATAAAATTGACACTCTCTGGTCACACTCCTATAAATAGCCCCCATCCCAAATGACTTCTCAGTTATCTTGCAGAACATTTAAAAAATCCCCTTGACGGCTCGAGTTTTCGTTGTCTTTCTTGTTCCGTTTAAAGTTTTGCTCTTGTTTTGTTTCTGTGTCTCAATTCCTCCCCCACCCTACTCTCTCTCTCTCTTTTTCTCTCTCTGCTCTCCCCCACCTCCTCGCACTGTTTACAGTCGATTTGCATTGTGGCCCAGAGAGTGTAGCAGGCAGCTATTGTTGTTGTGGCGATAGCAGAGGGGGGTTTTCCCACCAGCTCTTAAATGAAAACACCTCTGTGTTTGCTGCCGGTGATGTCATGGCCCAGAAACGACATAAAGCTGCTTCTCTGGGAAACCCCATATCAGGAAGTCCAGACAGTTTTCCCCCTTGATTGTTATAGCAGAGCAGCTTGGAAGAGACTGCAAGGTTCCTGATTAGATTCCCACACTGCCAGTTGAGGTGGCCAACGCGAACCCACTGAACTCACATAATGAGACTCAACTGTTTCCTTTCATCGCTTTGCTCTAGACTGAATTGTTGAAATGGAAGATGGATAGAACGTGTGCACTAAAAACTAAAAACAAATGTTTTCCCCAGTATTTGGGAGTCACTGATTTGCTTTTTCTGCATTTGTGTGTATATGCTTACCTGCAAAGAGCAACAATTCAGATCAGGTCAAGTGAGTTGAAGACCTTACAGGATTAAAACAACTATATATACAAAAAAAAAATATATATATAAGCAATTATATCTCATTCAGTCAGTCATTGTGAAAAAAAACAGGGCTGTATTGTGTTTTGGTATTCAGCACCGTCACCACTCACTGTAGCGTGTACTCGCTGTGCCGGTGTAAAAGGACACCTTGACTCGGAACTAATCAGTAAATAATGATTTTTTTTTAAATCAACAGTAACAACATTATGTCTGGCTTGTGACTTGCATGAGCCGCGAGTGAACACTAACAAGAGCACATAACACAAAACAGCTTTGTTTTGTGTTGTGTCGCGCCTCACAATGTAAATCCTATTGTGCGCAGTCTCAGAGGTGACGTTTGTGTACCAACACTTTTGCTCTGTGATCTCTCATGACTGGTAATTAACCCTTGAATCCCCCCCCCCCCCCCCCCCCCCACACACACACACGTTCCACTCTCAGCAGTTTCACGGTTTGTGTGTGTCTGTGTGTAATAGCCTTGAAAGGGAGGGTGAAGCGGTCCCTGGAGACAAGGTTGGGAATGCAAAAAATTCCTTTGCTCCTCAACTCTCTGCCCGTTTTAGCTCCTGTCCTCTATCTCTTGGCTGATTATGCTACATCCTGTCTCCATGCCATCACACGATGACACATACCGGGCATTCTTCGCATGATGTGTTTCCCTTTGTGATAAAGGAAAGAGTTCACTTCATGGAGCTCATAAATAAACATCATTAGATAATTAGTGCCAGAGTCGAAGGACATGCTGTCCTGTACTTTCAACGCCCGTGACGTCCGGAACCAGCCATCTAAACTGTTGCGGATGTGGAGCCTTTGCGTCCCGTTGCTCGTCTTTTCCTCTGACTCTCACTTTCTGTCTTTTTTCTACCTCCCTCTCTCGGTTATTGGCAGCGTTTTGCTCTCCACGTCCCACACTCAGCCACCGTCAACTTCTTTACGGCTCCGGAGATCTTGAAGGTCACTGCGGAAGTTAATGATAGAGGAAGCACATGGTGAATCACGAGCTCCCAGCAGTTCAGTGAGGTTGCGAATGACCACTTTCAAACTGATTCACTCGTAATAACTGCAGATTATCAGCTGTGTAATAACTTGGAGTAACCTGAGTGTGAAATCAGTGTTTCAGCTTTAGTCGCCATACTGAAAATACAAACTTAAAGAAAGAAAATGCTGGATGTGCAATTACAAAACTGCATTTTGCACAAGTGACAAAATACCAGTCATAGTAATTAATTCAAAACTAGGCTTAATGTGTATTCAAGTTCAGATACTTCTTGCAAAACTATATTTATTTTATGAGGAAGGTGACCTTTATAACCTCAACCAGCTCTGTGCTTTGTTCCTCTCTCCCAGATGACTGCCCCGCAAACGCACAGGCGCTCACAATGTGTACAGGTCAAACAAAACATATGCAAAAGTCCTGCTGCAGCCTCTGACTTAACGCAGAAGGATGTGTGACTTTCCTTTCGTGTGGCTCAGGACAGTAAAGCCACTTGCGCACGGGGAAGATTAAGAGTATAAACACTGGCCGTCGATGTGGAGGGAATGTGAGAGACGCACGGCCTGGAGTCCCGGCCTTTGTTTACATTGTCTGGCCCTGACGTCATCACGAGCGCAGGGCTCGGTTGATCAACAGTGGCCTTATGGGAGAGTCCTGTTTACCTACCTGGGAGAATTACTGTATGACATCTTTAGCAAACAGGATACGGGTACAAGGAAGACACAGAGTCAAGAGGAGCGAAATGAATACGACGAGCGGATCAGAGGTGATAGCGCAAATAGGGCAAAGACAAAAAAAAAAAAAAAAACGCAACTGAAGGGAAAGGAGCCCACAGGTGGAGCAGGTAAATGATACAGTATGGGCATGCTAAGCAAATATAGGCCCTAGGAGAGGTGCAGTGAGGGCACCAGTCCTCTGAGTCCAAGTAAAGCTTGTAATCTGAGACATCAGCAGACGTCAGTTGCTGACATGAGACATTTCTATTTTAAAAGTCCAAGCTTGGTCAATCACTCTTCACTCCCCTTGGTCAGGGCCGTGTGTGTCTCTCTATTTTATGGCCCGTTGTCAAACACGCCCTTGTTAAATTCACCTGTACGCACTCTCTCGGTCATTTGTTACGGTTAGGGCGAGGGGAGCAGCAAACGGCGAGCTCGACAAGTTTTCCACCTGGTTCGGGAAGAAACCCCTCGCTGGAAAAACTGCCCCGCTCCAGGTTCTCACAAGAGGGGCGTAATATTACGCCATATATGCTGACGGCTGCAGGCCATTGGAGCATTCGTCTGCGTGCGTCTTTAAGACGCTCGTCGTGCGTGGTCATGTCAGAGGTTTAAAAAACAAAAAAGACTCCTGTTCTGATTTGAACTGAACTGCATTCCTGCTTTCACATCTTCAGGGCCCAGAGCTGATCAGCTGCGTAATTACATAACAAGTGAAGTAGCACTCGGAAGGAACTTACTTCACAAACGGATGTGTAGTCATCAGCGTATTAGAGTAACTTTAGTGTCTTTATGCTCGAATGGATGTAAGGACAAGATCAGATTCTAAATAATCACATTACTTTACTAACAAACTGCATCACAGCTGTTTCCAGCTCTGTCAAAGGTGTGTTCAAACAGTTTCAAAGCCTCCACACCCACGTCACATATTCTGCATTTGGGAGTGGAACCTGAGACGCCACTGTTCAGCAGGTACAGTAGCTTAGCGTTAGCCGCGCTGACAGCACCCAGCACAGAGCAAGGTTTCATGGCCTCCAGAAGATTCACGTCCTTCCTGAGTGCAGCTTGAACAGCTGTTAATGTTAACGTCAGTCAAATGTAAGCAGCCTCCTAAAATGAAGCTGGTAGACACCATAACGGGACTTGATAAGTTTCCTTCCACTTGACCTTTTAAAAGTGCAAAAAGACATTCAGTTCTGGCGTGCGGACATAAAAACCGGAGCACAACAGCGTCCATTACTCCTTGACTTTCGTGAAGCCTTTTTTCTGTGTTCCTCCTGACATTTAATGTTCTCCATAACAGTATAAACTTTATGAGATCTCTTAATTTTGCAGAACAGCGTGTCCATTTCCAACCGAGAGAGCGGGGAACAAAGAAGCAGCACCCTGTGCGTGGAAGAAGCACAGTGTTCCAGACAGGCATTCGGGAGTATCGCGTTTTAATGGATGCCATGACTTGCAGCAATCGAGCTGAACTTGAATGAGTTGGTCAAGTTAACATTTAGCCTCGTTTCTGAGCCCGTGCGTCCAGCAGGAACGCAAACGCTGAAATATTTTACCGACTGAACTGCTGCTGCGGTTAAATTTTACTTTACTGCTTTATGCACTGTGTAACTAGCGATGAGAAAAGCAAGGTGTAGTTGAAATATGCTTGTGTAAAGCTATATTTATGAAATGCTCACAAAAGCAGAAGTACACGAGGACATAAAAGGGCTCAGGTTGAACCACTGTGCGAGATAACACGCCTGCTTGCTTCCTATAGTGATTTTTGAGCTCTTGCTGTATTATTTGAAATGTATTTAGGTGAAGGTCAAATGGTTCCTGTAGTCAAACAGGACTGTATTAATGCATCATATTACATTAGATGTCATAAGTAGAATCATGAGTGATGACAGTGTTTCAGTTTTGTACAGTAGGCAGAGCTGGGTGGGGCTAGATGACGCCATCTGACACGGCTTTGTTTCTTTTAATAGCCTTGTTTCAGTTTTCCAGTCCATCCATCCATCCATCCATCCATCCATCCATCCATCCATCCATCCATCTGTAGGAGTGGTCAGCTTTGTTTTTCACCGGACCTCTGCGGTCCTTGAGAAGGAGGGTATTTGAATGCAACATCTCTCCTACAGCAATCAGTTGTACACCACCAGAGCTAAATTAGCGTTGGATTTCTCTTCACGAAAATGAAGCATTGCTCTTGGGAAATTCCTTTTGGATTGCCTCCTGTGGGTCAGGCCTCTAAATAGGTTGTGGGTCTGTTACTGATGGATCCCCTCATGATAATATGTTTTAATGAGCATGTGTCCCAGGGCACGAGACTTAGATTTAGAGCGAGAAAGCTTAATAGGGTATCAGGCAATCTTAGATCTTCACCAAACACTGTTGGATGCTGCGTATTGTGGTTAGTTTTGGAATTTTGTTTGGGTGAGAACCCAAAGCTCTGGGTTCTCATTAATAACTTTAGCTTTGTTTCCCTTTAGCGCCATGAATCTTGACTTATGAATCGATGACGCACCTTTAATGAGCGTGAGCAACTATTGTGAGTGCATGTTTGTGAACTGCAATCCTTTCACCCCCCCCCACTCCTGTCCTCTATGTGGGCGGCTGATGAAGAGCGCTACACAACATGGGGGCCACAGCGGTGTCATCGAGGGCGAGTTCGTTCACGTGTAAAAGTCTGACAAGCTCCTCCGGTGACAGCGTGGTCGCAGCGCGGCCGGACCACACACAGACACGCGCGCACGCACGCTGCTGGAAGGGCAGAAGAATGAAACCACTAACCTGACATGGCATACGCACATAAGCAGCCTCACCGACCCGTCCACCTATACGAGCACAAATACAGTAACTGGCTGTGGCTGCGCGGCCCAGCAGGACTGGAATGTGACCCATTGTCACTGTAGCCATTTAGCAACAATAGTGGATCAGAGACAGTTAGAAACACAATGCCTCCATGCTGATCTCTGCAGAAGCCTCAGTGCTGCTGCATCCTGCTGGGCTCATTTAGCTGCTTGGGAATCAGGTCGCTTCTCCAGCAGTTACTTAAATGGCAATTAAAGCAGCATCAGGTGAACATCTGGATCCACGGTGGAAGATCCGTAACTCTGTTTGTCCTGTAAATGGAGATTATTAATTGTAACGGGACACAAACACGTCACACGCCTACGCAGTCACAAAGCAATGCATGAAAAGTCAGTACACAGTGATCTACTCAATCAACCATGAGTGGATCCTATAAATAATGGGATAAACAAACACATCCGAAACGAGCCGTGGTTCCATGTGCGTCACGATAAGGAAGAAGTTGTGGCTCCATGGGGCAAATATTGCAGAACAGCGGCCTGGCAGTCAACAGCAACACCCGTGCTGATGGGTCACTGGGTGCTCGTGAGGATGAGGAAGTGATTCTACATTTGCAGGGAGGGAACTGGAAAGCAGTTGTCAATGGGGATTTCTTTCAACTCGGTTTTCCATGCGCTTGAACAATGAAGCGCGCTGTGCTGTTAAGGAAGTCGGCGCGGTTATCAGGTGTGACACTGACGCTCATGACCTGGTCAGTGATGTAGGCTGGCAGATACAAGGGAATCAACAACCGGCGTCATTTGACACCACCGAGCCGAGAATGAAGACAGACGCTCCTTTCTGTTTCTACTGTCATTCATTGACACGTAAATAGAAACATTGTAGAACAATAAAACAATCTCAGTGCTGCGAGAACAAAATGATCATTGTTAAAAACGATCGCATCATTTCTGCTTTCCCTGGGGGTATGGTACAGCTCATTATTCGGAAAGGAGACGGAGAGAGAACACGCTGCGTGCTTTAATTCTCCACAGTGAAAGAAAGAGATTAAGGTGAAAGGAGAACGTAGCGTTATTGCGCGGTGTGCAGCGTACCCAAGGCAAGAGCGATACTTTCCGCTCGATTCACACAGACGCAGAGAGACAGCGCAAGCAAGGCGAAGGCAGGTGGAAAGAAGAGACAGACAGAAACAGAAAATGACATACGGTTTCCAGACGGCACAAAGAGAGAAGTGGACTCATAGGGGCGCCAGTGTGAAAACAGCAGCAGTCACTCGCACGCACATGCAAACGCACACCTACCTACACACACACACACACACACACACACACCTTTTTCAGTCACAATGCGACGTGTGAAAGTGAAGCACCTAACCACATAACAGCCATATTCCACATTCAACACGTGGAAAGAGGCAGTGAATCAAAGGACACGGGTGCCACGACTAGATAACTTAGCCAGGGTGTGTTTGTTTTTGTGTGTGCTGGATGGGTGGAGTGTGAGAAGAGGAGACAGAGGAAAGGGAGGAGGGTGTGGCACATATTTTTTGGCAATTTGTTGTCTCTTGTCTGAATTGCTTCTTGTTACTGATCAGGTTTTTGTTCTCTGCCGTGATATGACTCAATCTCGGCAGGGAATACCTCCGTTTTCCAAGTTATTGCAGAGTAGGCATTTATGTCTTTAGAGCATAAACACTGTGTATGGTTACAGTTATAGAGATGCACGCTCCCCTGGCTACTTTATTAGGTACATCTGGAAAGTCTAATATAATTAAACAGCGAAATTATAAGTGTAGAGAGGGCTTAAGGTATTTTATCAAGACATTAGAGCTGGAAATGTGCTTTACCACAGGACTGCGAGACTCCAGAGGGTCAGACGGATCAGACCTAACAAAAACGGGGAGCAAAGAGCTGAAAAAATCCTATGTATGTGGACCAAGATGTCATTGGGGTTGATTCACAGTGGGGCCACCCATGCTTAGCACGTGTGCAGCATTCGGACTCAGTGATCTGCTAAGCAACACTTCAGAGGAGGGATTGCGACACACTAGGTAGCGTTACCTCTGGTCCAAATCAGGCCTTGGGTTGACCAGACAACCGATTCCACCGGAGAGCACATCCATCAAACCGTGGCTTCTTTTTCCATCTTGTGACACGGTTCTGGTGTAAACTATCCTCATTAGCTGTCAGTCACATTGCAGAAAGCCTGTTTAGACTTCATGGACCCACCAACCTAAGTAAGTAGATCTGCTTAGTAGCTCTGGGTGTGACACTGGAAGGCATAACCGGACCGAGAATTGGCTCAACTCCGAGTTTATGCACCGCTGGTCTGGCACATTACCAGAGGCTGCAGTTGTGGAATGTGAAACACACGTTACTTTTTGAGAAATACCTTCACTAAACCAGAAAAAACTAAAACAATAAACAAAGCATGATAGCACAACGTCACACAGGAGATTAAATAACAGCATTCACAGCCGAAAAAGAGAATCAGGCATCACACGAATTGAAACAACAATGAGTTGATTGGTATCAACAGAACATTTGTGAGGTTATTTTTGCAATATGTTCTATTCTATAAGCTATCTAATAGAGGACACAGAGAGCATTTTAATTTAGGAAGCATCAGTTGCGTGTCCTCCCTTAGTTTCGTTGGAATATGCTCAGTAAACATCTATGAAATGCTTCCAGAGAAAGCCTGCTGCCAGGCATTCGATACCATACGAACGATACGATTCGATGCGAACGTTCTGGAGGCGTTGCTTCATATCCGAGGCCACTCGGATGCTTTGAGCTGATGTGTGACTGCCTTGTTCCGTGGAAGCCCCAGCCCATTCTTATCTTTCACTCCCACTTCCACAGAAACCAACGCACCATGGCCTCCACAGACGTACAGAAATGTGTGTGTGTGTGTGTGTTATATGGCAGAGGAGGGGTGGTCTGGGGAGATACTGCACATCTATGTCTGTTTGTTTGTATTATCACAGTGCTGCTTGTATTTGCCGGCAGTGGCTGTAGTTTTCCTGGAAGAGCGCTGCAGACCCCGTGACACCTCCGTGTTCATGCCGATAGCCCGTTTGCTAAACTGAACGCGATGAGGCCTCTTCAAGCCCTGGCCCCATTTTTTTCCCCATAAGTGGAATAAAATCCATTTAGACACCACATATTAACCAAGCAAAGAACATGCTTTATGACTTATGACTCATAAAGTCCACTTTCTCATTAGCAAAACACTGAACTGTACACATGCAGTGTGAACAGAGACAACAAGCACAGCACAAACCAAACAACTGGATTATTAAAAAAGCTATAATGAAGGAAATGATAAATGACAGTAGTTAAGGCGCAGGTGCAAATAATAAAATAAGTGACCGATAACATTTAACTGCCCCAGTTTTAGGCTTCTGATGCTAAACAAAGCCTTTGAGTCGTCTTCATGGCCTCACTTAATCAAAGCTGAAACTGTTTTTTTAAATGATGTGAAAAATAAATGTCCCATTGAGCCACGAGCCAGGGGCCTTGAATGAGCTCACCTCAGTGGAACGCACCTGGCTTGTGTTGTTATTTACACCTGCAGCCGGACCTGTTGCGACTCGCTGACGCTGCTCTGAAGAACTTAATTGCAGCTCTGAAACAGGACATGATGGGATGATGTG
Source organism: Macropodus opercularis (assembly GCA_030770545.1). Taxonomy (NCBI): domain Eukaryota; kingdom Metazoa; phylum Chordata; class Actinopteri; order Anabantiformes; family Osphronemidae; genus Macropodus; species Macropodus opercularis. The sequence continues at coordinate 6,583,960 of CM061095.1, read as the reverse complement.
ATGTGTCTAGGTGGGAACCTCCAGGAGGGATATTAGGGTGGTTGATGGCAGGGAAGGAAGAATGGAAGCCTACGTCTTTCGTCAGGGCTCCGTCTTTAAAAGCGACTGTGGCCGTCCAGCTTCTCGTGGAGATGCGAGGCTGGAACAAAGTGAGGAACCATCCAGCTCCTGCAGCCTCTCACAGCTGTTATTAACGTTTACTGACATTAACCATAGGAGAAATTTTAGCAAACTAAACTCGAACCAAAGTTTAATTCCACAGCCATGAGCTTTTTCCAAGGAAATCACTTTCTCCCTTTGCAGAACCCCCCCCCCCCAAAAAAAAAAACAAAAAAACACAACACTAAACTTAAGGGAATGTCATTATGGGGCAGGGGGAGGACGCTGAGGCGATTCACTCGCCTTTTACATCCAACTACTCCCTACTCCTAATACTTCAGGCCTGGCTGGATGCTAAACAATGATGTCAGTGCATTCCTCAGGCTTCAGAGACATTCTCCAGGCAGCACCAGTGAGCCCAAAAGGATTTCTCACAGTCTTAGAGCCAACATTCACCCCTATGAACCATGATTTTTTTAAAAGGTGTCTTATGTCCATAGAGAGATATTCAGACATCATCAAATAAACAAATAAACTCTGATTCTCTTTCAAAGTTTAAGAGGTCGAGACAAGTAACAAACACAACACAATATGGAAATTACACTACACCCAACGTGACCATAAATGCTCATGTTCCAGTACAATTATGTGAACACATGGATCCATATCTCACACAGCTTTACTGGTAAATGTAATTATTTTCTGTTTCATTATTCCGTTTTTACTGATTTTCTATCCTAAATAAATAAAGTCTATCTATCTATCTATCTATCTATCTATCTATCTATCTATCTATCTATCTATCTATCTATCTATCTATCTATCTATCTATCTATCTATCTATCTATCTATCTATCTATCTATCCTATTCATTTCTGTCTTGCGGTAATTCTAGCAGGTGGTGGTGTCCAATTAGGTCCAATAGTGTAGTTCCATGCAGGGTTCATATGCATTACATGATTTCCTTTGCAGCCTGTTTTCTTGTTTACCTTTTGGAGTTGCCTCGAGAGGCTAAACCATGATCTGGAACGTCTCAAATATAAAATCGAGGTGGGGGACGTGTGTTGCATGCTTATTTCTTTCTCCTATCATTTCATTCATCTCTCTAATGCCCAAACCTTGACCTAACACATAAGAATAACCAAAAGTCATATTTTGTGTATAGAATGTAGTTGTTACAGCTACAATGTACAACACTGTAACATAGTGACTTGACTGACTGCAGCCCAGTGCAGATAAAAGCAAACTGAGCTCAGGGAGGTGTCGTGTCTGAGCAGCCTTGTGCGTTTGCTGTATTACTCCTGTGAATAACCAGTGACCTGGCTTTTATTCTTTTGTGTTGCTATAAATCGGTGTCTTGCCAAAAGAATAACACCAACGATTAAACAAATGAGTGGTTGGTTGGTTGGTATGTGTTTGTGTGAGCGTGCCCAACTGACTTCGGTTTCAGCGGATTATTCCCATAAAGGAGTAAAGCCCCGGCGTACAGGATGGACAGTTCGGCATGTTGCTACAGGTCACATTCTTTCCAGGAACGCGCAGCATCTCCAAGGTAGTGGGTCTGTTTCTCTGCCATGTCTGTTTAATGCTGCAGTTCTGCTCTGTCTCTCCCTCCCTCAGGCCTCTCTCTCTCTCTCACACACACACACACACACACACACACACACACACACACACACACAGGGTGGTTTGCTTCTCCTCTTCCACCAACTCAGTGACCTCCTTTTTACTGTACAGCTGATATTCTCTCTCTCTCTCTCTCTCTCTCGCTCGCTCGCTCTCTCTCATGCGCGCACACTCGCTGACCCCTGGCAGCTGAATCCCCTCGTCCCTTCCCAGAATTTAGTGAGGTGATGAAAACAGCTGTGGCGCTGATCTCCGTCCAGACTGCAGTTGCACCAAAATTCTTCTGAATCACTGCTGATATTATGATTCCATGGAAACATTATTATGTTTTTGGGGGTAAATGATGATGGAAGATAAAGATGAATGATTAATTACACAAAGACTGTTTGTTTTGGGCTGCTTATTCATCACTGACTGAAATGACTACAGTAATGGGAATGAAAGCCTGAGCTAAGTGAAAGCTGTTTCTGATAAAGTCGACTGAACTTCCCATCAAAGGCTTACTACTTACTTGGTCTTTCACTCATACTGATATTCGAGCTACAGAGCCAAAATGAGTAAGCGCTTGCTTTCACTCTGACTGCAGCCCCCTGATGGATTCGATGACCCGGCCTTGAAACACGCAAACTCCAAGACACACAAACAACAAATGACTCTTTGTCAAGCAAATGCATCTAGGTGCACTGGCTCAGCACAAACACGCGCAGCCAGGGTGCGTTTGAAAACTCCGCACCGTGCAACTGTTCTGCATTAGGAGTCTTGTTTTCCAAGCAGTTTGTTCTGGTGATGGGGCCGGCAGTGAAGCAGCAGCGTGTATGGGAAGCTCTGCCATGAATTAAAGTATCAAACTGCTCTCAATTAGAATGCTGAGCAAAAAATATCACCAAAATATCCACCATCTTGAGCAGTTTGAGCTGCTCTGCTCACATTCTTTAGGAAATGAAGCTTTAGCATAGGCTCCGTTTAGTTGAGCACATCTTGGCTGACAGATCTGACTTCTCTAAAGAACTGACTCTCAAACAGGAACGGGATTAATTGTCAGCACATATTCCTAAAATGATAAATGACTCATCTAAAGACATAAAATCATGAGACATCTACTAAAAAAAAAAAATCCCTTTTACGACCAACTTCTACAAACTGACTAATAATGAGAAGAAAGATAACAGATGTGAATTCAGACACGGTGATTTTCCACGAAGATACTTAACCACAGCAACAACAGCGCTTGTGTCGCTTGTGCCTTATTATCAGCCGTATGGATGAATACGGCAACCGTTACCCGAGATCAACCTTGCTGCGAGTTTCTGTGGTTTGTTTTTCTCAAGTTGCCTAAAGCAGCTAAATGGTTTTCTAACACGCTCGTCAGTCCGCTCTTTGCGTCTCCTCCTGCTCCCTAGCGCCGTCTCTAGATGACTGTCCCAGTATTGTTTATTCACCCCACTGCTCTCGTTCGCTTCCTTTTTTTGTTTTTCTCCCATCATCAATTGCTGGGTTTCTTTTTTCAGAGGCAGTCCTCTGCGGCGCCGACCACCTGTGTGCCGTGTTTGCTCCACTCCCTTTGGCATCCCTTCCTCTTTTCCTGCATACTCGCCGCTTTACAGCTAATTCAAACTGCTTAATATGAACACATACGAGCACGTTTGCTTGTTTAGGTGTTGAGCTACTTGGAGCCTGGAGAAATTACACACAATGCGCTGCGTGATCGATGAGTGTGTGTGCGGCTTGACTCCACCTCCCGAAAATCACCTAGATTAACCCCTGCGACTGTGAAACCACACAGGAACTCATCCATCGAGTCGACAGTAGCGACACAAACACGTCTGTGTAAACACGAGCTTCCACCGTAACCAAATAATTAGAATACAGCACCGACGGCTGCAGTATAGCTGCACGGGTTGCAAAGGTAAAAAAAAAGAAAAAGAATTCATGTAAACACGTAAACAAGTGAAGTTGGAAGGTGAAGAGAAATTTTGTGGACGTGTTAAAGTTGCAAATTTACACACTTTAAGACACGTTGGACAACTCGCGTTGTCTCTCTGCTGTTCTTGTTCATACTGGCCTTCTGCTCATATCCCAGTTACCCTGGGCCACATCATAGCCGCTACAGCCCACAAATCAACCCACCTAAACCTTCAGCGCACTCCAGAGTTCTCGTTTCAAATGCACCACGGAGAAAATCACGGAAAACCCGACAGTCGGACACCGACTTTTGTGAAAAAGGAACTAAAAGTGACGGTAACAGCAGCGGTGCATCAACTTGGAGGAATAGCAAAGGTCTATGATGTTGGGTTTATTTTGGTTCTTTTTTATTAAATGTAAGTTTTGCTCCTGGAGGTAAACAACTGTTGCAGTGATGCCCCTCACTTCCCTGCCTGTTCCTGGAAGAGCAGAGGAGTGAGGAGTGTGACCGGAGCCAGCGTGGCAGCGGGACAGCATCAGGAACCCCGGCAACCGGTTCCCAGAACAGATTTAAAAGTCAGAGGCAATTTTATGTCTGTAAATACCCTCGATTTTCCGGTGCTGGTTGAGTGTAAAACCCTTTCTGGTGGAAACCCCTAGGAGCCCTCAGCTGTTGAATTGAGAAAAAGCTTCACTAGTAACAGTCAACAGTTACTGGGGGGTGTACGGCTTCTGTTCCTGTGGCCAACTTCATGGTCTTTCCAAATACCACGTGTGTTCTCATCAACATATTTGTCAGTGGCCTTGATCTCACATACAACCACCGCAAAATGCATCATGTTACTGAGGTTGAGTTTCCGAAAACACCCGACTGAAGGGGGCAGATTACTAGAAACCACCTTTGACTGTTGAGGTTCAAGGAAACAGGTCAATGACGTGTCGACATCACAGAATCTGACAACCAGGTACCAGGAGCACACAGCACCTCACCATCTACTGTAGTCACTTCCCCGCATCCCCGCAATCGGCTTTTAAAACTCTGCTTTGAGCTCTAACCCATCAGCTGGAGAATTTGCTCCGCCAGTTGCTTTTCTCAGTGTATTAATATTCAAAGCGGTGGATGGAAATGAACGGCGATTTACATTTTCTGCGCAGATCGTCTGGAAATTTGTTTATGATTACTTAAGCGCTCACGTCAAGTTGAACTGACTACTCAGCTAAGCTCAAGAGTTGTTAGGAGGCGTTTCCACGCGCATCCAGGTAGATTATAAATCCATTGGACTTTCATTCTGTCAGTAAGCGCATCAGTGTGTCTGTTAATGAATTATCTGGTCTAGTAGAGCGCGTATCTGCTGGGCAGACTAAAAACCTGTCAGAACCCCGCAGGCGTGATTGGCTAATTCATAAACGCACATGTGCACACTCACACTGAGCCACAGCTGTTTATTTTGGACAAGTGAGGAGAGGAGGGGAGATTAAGATGTTTTCCAGCTACTCTCAGCCTATGATTCAGATGGAGGGGCCGGAGAGGACGGGTGAGGTATTGTCTCGTGGTCGGAGAATGAACTCATTCCCTTCACATGAAAACACTCAGAGACAGGAAGGCAGAGGGAGAGAAGGCGAATCAGAGCAGGGATGAATATAGGCCAGGGTGATGTGACACACGTCGCTAGACGTGGTTTTTCAGACAGACTTAAAAACCACCAGCAGCGATGGAAACGATGTGTTGCTACTCGGTCTCGAAACCACAAAAGCTCTGCCTACAAAGCCTTGACACACACAGGCTGTCAGTGACTCTGAGGGAGAAATATGTGGGGCCAGGAGTGGCTGTAAACAGCTATGCAACTGTGTTTGGTGCAATATTCATACGCTCCTTCGGTAACATCACTTCTCGGTGAAAGCGCACAGCGTGTTTTTATAGATAAACCAACTTTGTCATCACTGGAGAAGAGCTTTGTCCTGGAGCTGTTCAGCCCTGATCTGCGTTCACACACAGAAGAGGACACTGGGAATGATTAACAATTTGCAAGCAGCAGAGAAACCAATGAAACTTGCACCGCACTACGGATAATGCTGTCAATGTGGGACTTTTGATTCCAGCATGAGAAAATAGCTGCAGGCTTCATTTCCTCCCTTACGCCTGCATTTTATTTTGCCAATTCAGACTCAGAAGAGGAATTTTTACAGTGTGGTGTCTCGAACCGCACAATGTTGTTTGGTGCTTGTTGACCTACTGTCAGTTGAAAACAGCCCAGACAGCAAGTGCCAGTTGTTTTTGACTTTTTAGTTTTGTTTAGTTTGGAGAGGAGTGAATGGCTGTGGCACGACAGGATGATTTGGATTTCCTGTCTGCACGAACATGAACTCCTTAAGCGCACTATTACAATAAACCCAGTGGTTTTGAGGGCCTGTTAAACATTAGCATAGGCATCCATCAGTTAAACAAACCTCATTTAGAAATGTACCCATAAAGACGATGCGCTTTACCTGACACACACCTTCTAAGCATGATACCAGCCACACACAAGTTCTCCACCTCCCATAATAATGCAACTGTGTAATTAATCCCAACCCCCCCAACATCTTTCAAACACCCCCTGTTTTGCTTTGATGGCTTTCCGTGTGTGCCGAACGTCCAGCCCAAGATGAAATGTTCCTCATGACCTCACTGCGACGGCATCGGGGCTCTTTGTCCCGCCGCAGCTCACATATGGCTGTTTTTACAGGGGCGAGTCCTTCGCCTTTTGACGTCGACCGAACCGATGTCATGTAGCAAACGCAGCATCTCTCGCGAGCGCTGACAGACAGCTGAGGGATTATGGGTGACGCCCTTAACCCCTCCACAAAACCAGTCCCACTGATGAATGAATAAAAATGAATTAGGCATATTTCTATGCAACACGGATTAGTGTGGTGGGTTTAAATGCTATTTATACTTATGGTACTGACTCAAGAGACAGGACCAAGAGGGAAAACCTCTTGTCATTAGCTGGCTAGTGATAGTCTGTGTTAATCCCAGGTAATCCTGCCTCTGTTTGGTCCTGACACCTATTCCCCCATGGACCATAAATATGTGCATGTATTTGCTTCAAAATGCAAGTACAAACATAAAATACCTCAGTGGTTATTAAAACACATTCATCTGCTTTATTTCATTTATTTTCAGGGATTTTGGCAGATAGCACCACAAGCCTCCTATATGCACATTAGCAGGAGGGATTTAAAAGCTGTTGCATCACGAACAAGACACGAATGTGACATGGCGACCTTTAGGTAATCCAATAACAATATGAAATCCTTTGTGATCATATTATCATTCATGTTGGAGCCAGATGGCTGCAGATAAGCGAGAGTGGAGCTGCAGACCACGTCGTGCCTGAGTGTGTCTGAGAAACGCGGTGGTTACAGCTCATCGTTCAGGCGCCGCGCTGTTGCGGTTGACGTTGTTCGGGGTGGCCAGATTAGTAAGTCCTGCTTTCCACGAACAGGAAGTCGCACAAACTGTAGCTGCGCAGATGACTTCGTAGAAAGACTCAAAATCTTGCACAAAAACGCAAACCAAACCCGTAGACAGATCACATTGATGACTAACTCGGTTTCTCTCAGTTCCACACAAATATGAAACATAACAAAGTCATTCTTTTACATGAGGAAGCCTGACAGAAGGATGTCCTGAACTGCTCTCAGTACAAAAGCCTCTCAGACGGATTTAAGACAAAAAAAAGAAGAGAATCTAAACTGTGACGTTCAGTTAACATCAGAATAAAAGCCGTCAAATCGACACCGGCGACCGTGTTTAAAATTTAACCTGTGAACGCTCAGAATCTCTCTCTCACACACACAAGAGTAAATCAATGTCAGTCCACATGGACTCACCCTGGGAAAATTACATCACTATAATACCAGGAGGCACATCAGGTCCATAAAACACTGAGGATAATCCTCCGCTAACCTTTTGATAGTAATAGCAGAAGCAGGCAGTGGAGTGGGGGCAGGAAAGAGAGCAAGGGAGCGGGAGGACGGCTGAGGACAGACCCATGGACCGATTCTAGAAAAGTATTTTAACACGATTACAAATCGCACAGTGTGTTAGTGTTGTCCATCCATTTGTCTGATGTCAAGTCGCAGTGGAATCCTCTGGGCTACGAAGCCAGGGGAGATATCCGATGTCCACGCCGTGTTCTGGGTTCCTTCCCAATTGGACGTGTCCATAAAACCTCCCATATAAAGTGTCTAGGAGGCGTCGTGGTAGGATGCCTGTCTCACCTGAAGTGACCTCCTCTCACACGATGCAGCAGTGACTTTACTACAAGCGGTTGTGTCATCGTCATAAGAAAAATCTTTTTTGTCTGCGCACATCAGCTTTTTACAGTTTAGGAGCTCGACCTTTTCACTCGGTCACCTTGGACTCAAACGTTACAGGTCTGTTGACACCAAGTCTTCGCACCCAGAGGATCAATTACTTTGGTGATACCTCGATAGGTTTGGCGTGAAGTGTCCTGTCAACAGTCGGAAGCACTGACGCTATGCCTTGAATCTTAAAGACGATTCTTGTCCTCCTGTACCAACCACGGTAAATGTTACCTGATTATTATCAACCATCAGGCATTTTCACATCAGCTTTGATGATGCTAAAGGCAAAATGTTTAACTTCACAGAGTTCAACCAGGTCTAGATAAGAAGATACGTTTGTCTGGGAGGCGTGTGGAGCCTGTGTTACTTTGTACGTGGTGTTATTAAAATAACTTTACTTCACCGAACTTTACCGAATGAATGAAAAATAATAATAATTTTGTCAATAAAGTGCGAGTTGAATGAACTGTGAGGTATTCAATTCATGCCGTTGCTTGCTGAATGAGTCTTTTATATCTCCTCTCTGAATCAAGGATACCTTCGTCACATTGACTCGCTGATTACGAAGCCAGCTTTTACCGAGAATATGTTCGGAACGCACGACCTTGAGCATGTGTGCGTGAGGTTTGAAAGCAAAATAGACACAGACTCAAGGTCAGACAGTACAAAGATTGAAGCAATTTACGCTTTTAACCCATACGAGCCCAGACCCATTTCTGCTTCAAGGAACATTTCGTGGCACGCAAACCAAACAAAACAAACCATGTGCAGCACATCTCTGAATAAAGTTGCTGTATTTTGGTGAGGAAAAGTGTCTTTAGCTCCCAGGCTTAGAGGGACAATGTTCAGAAGGCACAGCCAGGTTCACCGCACAGGTTTAGCTTTACAGCCCACTTATCAGTGCTAAACACACAGCAGAGCCGAGGCTGATGGGAACGTCTCTCCTCCACTTGCATCTCCTCTGTTTATGGCGCTTGAAAGCCGAGCAGCCTTCAGGGTCGGCTTAACTTGTTTTATTTTCTCACTGGAGATGGGAATCAAAGCGCTGCTGCTTAAAGACAGTTGAGAATACGTCTTCTAATCCTGGCGCGCGAGTTTGACTTTCTCTGGTGGAGCCTTCAGAGGTCGAAGGTTGATCACGCATCCATGAATTATGCATGTGGCGTGTGAAGAGTTGTGTGTAAACACAGCAGAGCCACTAATGTAGCGCACGGTCGTCCCCAAGAGAGAACGCAAAGCTCTGCAGCGTTTTAAACACAGAGCGCACAGAATGCGTTGGAAATTATTTACCTTACACAATACGATCTTACCGTGATGCTTACCTTCCTAACAGGTGACAGCTGAATTTAAAGATCACCTTACTGGTCTTTTAACACAATGCGCATTTGGATCGATCAAAACAACAGAGCAACAGTGAAGGCGCCGGAGAGCAGAAGAGAAGAGCTGGAAAACTTGATGTGAGCCGGACTCCAGGTGATCACACTCACTGGCCGGTTTATTAGGTACACAATATAAATCAAGGCAGCTGATCTGTTCCCAGCACGAACACCTCCGGTGTAGGCACAGATGGAGATCCGACGCTGCCGTTGCTGCTCCATCAGCATTTGCCTGCTGACTGCGTATAAATACAAGTAAGCGTAGCTATTCACACACGTATCAACACAAACACACTTGGCGCGGGAAGTGAATTTGTGTGAACCAAACTCAAGCCCGGGATGTTGTGCCAAGGCAAATTTTTTGCTGGTCGCCGATGACGTTAACGTAAATAAGATTACAACGCTGACACGACAAGCTGGAAAGATGAAGTAGCTGATACGCTGTAACGCCTTAAGCGCTCAGAGGACGTGCGGGCATCTGCTATTGGGGGCGCATTTGTGCACACGAGTGTATTTCGTTTGAGTGTGCGTGTGGGCGAGAGAGGGGTGTAGAGGAAAAGGACGGCCGAGTGATAAAATGAAAATGGGGGGGGTTGATCTGACAGCTCGGCCTTAGCGGAGCCTCACACGCTCTGCCCCTGGCAGAGAATCAAGGAGTCTCTGGGAGCACGCACATGTGCATGGACCCATGCGAGTATATGAGGGCTGAGTGATATTTTCGGTGTGTCAGCTCCTCTTGCACGGCCCGGTGTCAGACTTCATCTGCGTTAGACGTGTGTGTGTGCGTGTTGTTTGCATAACGCTGTCTTAAGTGCAGAGAAATAGTCGTTTTATGTGTAATTCAGACACATCCTGTGCTGAAATTGTTTTGTTTATGTCACGTTATTGCATGAGCTTGATCATTGCATGGACGGAGGTTACTGTTTGAGTCATAGCTTGAGATACTTCATCATACCAGTGACAGTACTGGCAAAAAATGGGAAGACAAAATGAACCCGGGCCTTCATCCATCTTAGCCGATGACACGCGAGTATCTGGTCTGTTTGCTGACAATAGCCCATTTTTCACGACGGCACTCTTGAGTTTGCAGTCAGCCCAGAAAGTCATTTTTCATCCTCCTCCATTCCCAGCAAAATCAATCTTTCTAAAGCATCACTGGCACAAAACAGAATTGCATTTGCCTGCTGTTTGAACTATTCTTGTGCACATCAAAGACCTGGAAGGTGTCATTTCAATTAAAAACAAAAAGAGGTGACATTGATATCCTGCAAGTAGAGCAAAACGGAGACATCTGAATGCACAAGCTTCAGATTTCACCTAAAGCCACCTTGACCTTTCTGTAAAATTCACCTTACACCTTACCCGTCGCTCAATAGCGTGACAGTGATTCAGGTTTTCTTTTAGATCCAAGAACACAGTTTATAGTCATTATAAAAATAGCTTGTGAATGTGGAAACTCATTCCGCACAAATAGCAACCTTTCATGGAATCCACTTGATATTTCATTTCATTCTGACAAAAAAAAAACTAAAACGTGCATCTATTTTCTGCATCACTTTGTTGATGCTTGCTATTAAGAATCACTCTAAAATATTTCGTCGCGCTTGCTTTTCATCCGATTCCTCCCCACGCAAAGACGCTTTTTGCCACTTCTGTCTGTTAAAATAAGTAAAAACGGCGAAAACCTTTCTGCACGTGAATTCCTTGGGAACGGAGCGTTCTGTGCGTTTTTTTAATAAAACTAAATAACAGGGTAGATGGTTCACCTTACTCCAGTTGCCCTGCGAACGGTCAAGTCTGGGTTACTATGACTTCACTGACTAACAATTTACATTCTTGCGGAGTGAGAACACATTTCTGCAATTGTAATCGATGATAGAGGAAACTATGGATGAAAAAATGCATCTTATGAAAAAGGTTTTTCGTCCATCTGCCGCGTTTGATGCCTAACACCAAAGGCGTCTACGGTCGTGAGGCAGCATCAAGCGTCAGCATTCAGCCGACATGAAATCGCCGGTTTGCGCTCGCCAGGCTGGAAAGCAAAGCGAAAAAACCTGCTCCGAGCAAGCTTGTCTGTATTTACTGCGCGATGCTGTAATTGAGACTTTTTAGCATCGCCTCACATTTCATATCTGGGATGAATCTGTCTATGAAGCGGAGCAGATCTCATGAGCTGAGCATGAGCAGGAAGGCTTGTCCGGCATTAAATGAATGTTCCACCTGATCTACATCAGGAGCGTCTGCCAGTGTGATGGCGCTTGGATACGGAGGACCCCCCCCAACACACACACAGGAATGGCTTCTTGCACTTTTATTGAGTGCAATCAGTCGAGGATATTATGGTTAAATGATACGTTTGGTGCCATGCGAGTGGGGGGAGGCCGTCCACAACGCGGCCTCGCTCTGGGTGTGGCGAGCTGCTGGGAGGTGAGCGAGCGTAAAAATGATGCAATAAGCCGAACGGCTCATCGCTGCTCCCCAAGCATACGCCCGCTCAGCGCTTTGCCATACGCACAAACCTTCAGGCTGCGGAGAGATAAATCACACGACTAACAGAGCGAAAGACCCGTCAGCTGTGAAAAGATGGCCCTTCATGAATATAAATGGAACGAGCGTGTTTAGATTTGCCAGCTCACCATCTGAAGTCGGCTCTGCCCGACGTGATTAGAGATCGTTTGTGGCCGCGCCCACTATTTGACAGTAGATGGACGTGTATATAAACAGGGGAACACGCGCATAAATTGCTGGGGATGCGTGGGACGATGGGAGCGACGGGCATACGTAGAGATCGGAGTCTGAGCCTGGTCGCAGTCACACCAAGAGGAAAAAAAATGCTCCACACCCTGGTTCTGCACTCACCACCCCCTCTCTCGCTTTCTCCATGTGGCTCGCCCTGAATTTAATGTGCTCCTGAGAAGTCGACCTCCCAGATGTTCGGCCTCCGTGGAGTCGTCAGGTTGTTAACCCTTGGAGTCGAGGTTGCTATAAGGTCACTCGTGGATTTCTGTCACACCTGACCGTCTTCTGCGAACACCACGCACCTGGCATGAGTTCACGTGTGACTTTAACATGAGCCACTCCTGAAACCGTTTTTCTCCTTCTGTCTCCATTCTCCGCATTCTCCATCACTTTCTGGCTGCATCGCAGATCAATAGCCCGTTTTTCTCTGTGGCCCTCTTGCTTTCATTGACTGATTTCTACAGCCAACCGCTCTTCACTTCTTCTCTTCCCCTTTTTCTGCTGCTTTCCCCGTCTTTCATTTTTGGCCGCTCATTTCATCTTTTCCCATCTAAACGTTTCATTTTCATCCAATCTCTCTCAACTGATACCGTCTTGAACATCTCTGTTCTTCTCTGTCAGCCACGTCCCATCTCTACGCGACTCTCGCCACCGGCTTTTCTTTTATTCCATCTCTGTGTGCAGGCTTTTTGCAATGACTTTCATGATTATCAATCACACAGTAACCGCCACACCCCTCACTCATTTCCTCAGCCATTTCTCTGGCTGCTTCTCGCCATTCCTCCATCACCTTCCCTTTGCCCCTTCATGCTCCGCTTCTCTCCGTCTTCATTCTTCAGTACCCCACAAGCTCTGGACCATCTTGACTCTCTCACTTCAACCCCTCTCCTCCTAACGCCCTCATCATCAGCTCTCCCCGATCTTTCACCCCGCCGCCTGGGGAAGACGCTGCATCAAGGTCACCATGGCAACGACTTCAACGCTGTTGCTGTGGCAGCCCTATCAGCTAATTGAGGCAATTATAACTTGGCAGCAGCTGGTGTACCGTTGCTTCCCCTCCACCGTCTTCAGTTTTTCTCCTGCTTTCCTTTCCTCCTCGCTTTCATTCTTTCATTGCATCCCCTTCCCCCTCCAGATTTCCATCCTTCCATCTTTCTCTCCTTTTAACCTCCCCCTCAGCTCTTCCTTAGTTGTTGCCCTTGTTCTTTCACCTGGCCTTCGAACCTTGATCACATCTTTAACAAACTGAAAACCAGTCTTCTTCCTTCTCACTTCTATCATTCTACCTTTTTAGATCATGAGCAGGGCTAATTCAATTGTCATGTGTCATGAAATGCTACAGATGAGAAGGGAAATGTCTAAATTACAGAGAGCCAATCAAACATTAAACACTGGGAGAAATGTCGAAATCAGAAAAGAAACATATTGACGGTTGCATTTCTCCATACATCAAAATGTAGTTGTTATCCAAAAGACTTTTAAAGAACACAATATTTAATATTATAATATTTAATAATTTTTTAAACAGATGTTTCTGTTGTTTCACGCACATATAGGATAACATTTGTAATTAAGACAAAGCAACAGCATCAGGGACTATAAATGAAAAAAGAAACCATATTATATATAGTATATATTCTTTCTGTTTTAGTCATCCTCGTGGTGTCTTTCACTGCCCCCTCCCCCTCCTGATTTCTTTGAAAATAATGACGTGTCGGTGGTTCCCCTTCATCCTCTCATTCACTGATGAAGCACATGAGGTTTTCCCCTCTAGCCACCAAAGACCACAGGCACTGATCTTACGGGAAGGAGGTGGGGGGGGGAGACCAAGCTGGTGTTTGTATATTCACGCAGATGCACTCACAAATTAAAATGTGTACATTCAGATGTATACACATGGATGCACATAACCCCCCCCCGCCCCACACACACAAGTCCCTGGTGTGTGATGGCTGTGTAGCGTGTGATTCAGGGTGACTGCTGTGGGGCTCGTGGGCCCTCAGCTCAGAGGAGGAGCTGCTTTGCTTTGAAGCTCTTTTGCCTTCTTGAGATATTTGCTTATGCAAATGTTCAGGTTTATTACAATAAACTGCCTCACGTCCCGTTCTGGGGAGGGTGTGTGTAAGACATACTTAGCCTTGTGTAACTAAACAAGCGTGTTGCTGAAGACACTTTAAAAAATCTGCATGCTGACTACATTTCCATCTTAAACAGGCCCATGGTTCTCTGTGGAGTTTGAGCATCTTGAGGAAAAGACTCGACAAGGAAGTGGCTTGTTTTTCCTGGTGCGTCTGAAAACCAACAGGCTCAGCGTGGAGGGGAAAGCGAAGCACGCATAACTATGTTCGCATGTAAATGCATGGTTAATTAACGTGTAGATATTTTCCCCGGGTCTGAATAAATGCGTCCGCATTTGCATGCATCGAGATATTAGGGAACCCCGGTGCGTGAGCAAATGTAAGCCGGGCTCCTCGTACCGAAGAGCTGCTTGCGTGCGCTCTCAAGTGATTCTGCAGGACAGTCAGTGAGAGAGCCTGCTGTGCGTGATGAAGAGAGCGCATACCAGCGTGTGTCAAATACGTCGGCACGCAACACAATGGCGGCGCGGCTAAATGCGCAGCGCTCAGAGGGGGAGAGTGCCACGGTGGAGGTTTCAAAAGCTATCGCGTGCAATTCACGGGAGAAATGATGAAAAGCTGAATTTTTAATGTAAGGCAAACAGAATTTACACATTTTCCAATCTGGTCTTATCTATATCAGACACTTTGGAGTAACTGAGATTGATGCACGGTGACATTTCGGGGTGAATGGTGTGTGTGGGCAGGGCGTGACAGGGCATATAATGTGCGTTTAAGAGCGAAAAGAGGGGGAGACGGAGCTAGTGTGCGTTGAAGTGGCTCTTGTTCACCAGTAGTCTTATCTACCTCCCACAGATGTATTTCTCTGTGCCTTTTCGTGTCTCTGTACGGGCCCGTGTCCGCACGACTCTGTGCACGCATGTGTGTGAATGCTGCTTATCTGTTTTGCCACTCAGCTGGAAGGCGCCCCTATCGCATGCACGACACAATGCGCAAGAAGCAGCAGATTAGCTGCCCGTGGCCACTGGGCTTCACGGCAGGATGATCTGAATTCGGCCACACGCCACGCGGTAAAAGGATTCACGCAGGAGACGTCACGGCCGCGCTTGTATTTCGTGCTGGTAGCCGACGGCAGGCCCCGCGTTCGGCTCCCTGGTGCACGAGTGATGCCCCGTGTGATGCCCATCAGGTGCGGGCTTGGGGGCGAGTGTGCAAACAGGAGTGTGAGTTTGCACAGAGGCAGCGTGTTTATAGAGATTAAACGGATGCCATGAAATTCCCTTTAACTTGTGCAAAACCTTTTCTCCTGTTCCCTTACGTTCAAGGGTAACGCAGGCAAACATTTACAGTTTCACTCCTGGCAATGAATAAGTAATGAGGGTGTGATAATGCAGGGGGCTGAGGGATGAGACCTTTGAGGCTCGTACGTAAAGGCCAGCATCAGGAGGACTGTTATTTGATATTCAGCCATGGCATTTCCTTTGCCGCTCATACGGACGCACGCACATGTGCACAGTATCCATCTGCTGAATGATTAATGCTCCAGTATTTACCCAGAGATATTGTACCGTATGTCTTCAAGCAAGATGAGAGCTCACATTACACACGTAATATTCTTGCAATTATCTTGCAAGTTTTAATCTCTGCTACTGTTCAAGCAAATTTCAACGGCGTCGCAACTGTTTACTATGGTGCTAAAATATAGTTTTAAACTTTTATAGCTGTTGATTTTGCGAACACTGATGATTTAGCTACCAGTGCTTGCAAATTGTGTTCCAATCCCGCTTTTAGTCATTAGAGGTTTACCTCTGCGGGACTTTGGTGGTCCTCTGAGCAGAGATTGCTGAGGTGGCACAAAGAAAATCTCAATTGCAAGAAAAATAATGGAGAAATAGTAAGTGTGTGTGTGTGTGAGAGAGAGAGAGAGAGAGAGAGAGACGGCTGCAGCTGAGCTAATACAGTACGAGCTGCTTTTGATGTTTCCAGACAAATGGTCAGCTGCTCCTTCGTGCCCTCGCCGTGCGTCTGTCACAACACCTGAAACAACAGATGACCACACAGGCAGCTGCCCCGTCGCTAACCCCCTCTGCTATTTGTATGTGGAACATGTGCGTTCATTCGCACACACCTGCCAGTTGTGTCATTTCCATAAAAGCAACAATGGGCCTCATAAACACGTTTATTGGCAGCTTGTGTCGCCGATAGGAACACAGCACTAATCTCTAATCAGGATTGATCTGTCAACTTTGAGTCGTTGACTGTCGCCCTGCCTGGATTAAACAGCACTTAATGGTGAGCGTCACCAGTGTGTGTTTGTGTTTTAGGAGTATCTTGGTTACGGCTGGAACAGCGTCATGGTCACCCTGAACGGCTTCTCAATACACACACGGACACCCGAGCCGCCTCTGCCTCACTATATATAGTGCTGCCCTATCAGGCTGCTGCCCGAGCAAGTTAAATTTAGCTCTTCTCCATCATTTCACACCGTGTCTGTTTTCACCCTCTCTTTCTTACAGACAAAAAAAAAAAACGTTATCCCCCCGTCTTCCACGTCTTTGCAGCCGAAAAAGGATGAATGGACTCATTTAAATAATTGCATGCGTGAAGCCTGCAACCTTCCTGCAGCACGTGACCCTTCACTCTCCCGTCTCCACAGCCTGTCAAGGCAGATGGCCGCCCACTCGAAACCCTTCTTCTGCTGCAGGGTTTAACCATTCCACCGTTGTTTGGTGCTTAGTCCGTGTGGGCTGCTGTTGGGTTTGTTTGTGTGTTTTGGTACTAGATGGTACATTGCGTACAAACAAGCAGAATTTTATTGAACATGTAGGCATTTTACATCTTTTTCTTATTCCATTCTTATTCAGCCGTATCATTAATTTTGTAAAGCACCTTGGTCAACTCTGGTTGTTTTTAGTGCTATACACAGTAAATAAAGAAAAAGAAATGCAAAACACACAAAGCTAAGGAGCCATAACCCTGCTGCATCAATTGTTTACTCAAATTGAAGGGAGGAAGTAGCGCGGAAGGCCTGACTTGTGTTTGCCGTACTCTCTATCCTGTAACCCACGTTGCACAAACATGTTGTGGAAGCCGCTGTGTTTTTATGAATGGGCTCGGAGGTTAATGGCCACTCATGCCGACATTGTCTGCGCGCGCGTGTGTGTGTACACAGGAAGGTGGTCAATCGCTGTCACATCCTGTGTGGGACCCTGGAGGAAAAGTGTCAGTGTTTTTGTTTCCTTTCTTCATCAGCACCAAAGTCACCAGCAGCCTGTTGACATGGTAGGAAGGAAGCCGTGTGTGGACTGTGTGCGTTTGTTTGACCACGAACATCTGTGTGTGCTTGCCCACCTGCTCACGGAGGCGCGTTGTGTTTTGGAGGGAAGTCCGAGCAGAAAATAAGGCGAAAAAAAACGAATCCGGCTTGTTTGTGTAAGTGCATCACTTACATAAGTAGGTGGGAAAGGAAGAAAACAGAGTTGCTCAGCCCAAAAAGGCAGCAAAGCTAGTTTCCTTGTTCCTTTCCGGACGTATCCTTAAGAAGGTGAAACGAGCAGGAAGACTGCATCCGGGCTCTGAGGCCTTTAGAAAACAAAAGAAGACTGGTAGCTGGTTGAACATCGTGACACACAAACACATTGCCACAAACACGTAGGAAGCAAATCTTCAGTGTCACTATTAACTATCAGAATGTAATGATAACTGTCAGATTTGAGCTTTAAAGTGACTGAAAAACAAGTGACGCGACGTGTGATGAGAAGGTTTTTGACAAGGTCAAAAACAAGCCGATTATTATTTTTATTTAATTTTTTTAAGAAAAAGAAAAAATGCTCGGGGAGTCACAATCGTCTTTCATCAGAGAGATTCTGTGGCCAGATGTAAACGACACATCCAGTTTCAGTCATTACAACGTGACACATCAGACCAAAACTATTTTAAAATTTATTTCACCCTCGCATCCAGCAGCTGTCAGACGCTGGCATTTTTCCTCATGTACTGGCAAGAACAAACAACCAGATTTGCCACAGTTAATTAATTATTCATTCCCTGTTCGGCTTTGTCATCTCCAACAACATCCCACCGCATCCACTTGCCCCATCTGGACTATATGCTTTTGTTTTAATCTACACAAACACTCTGAATTGTTAAACACCAGTTTACTACTGCACGCTTGTGTCAAGCTGTGCCTCCGGGCAGGAAGCTATCGGATGCTGGGCTTTGCAACAGGATATGTGTGGGCAGAGAGGACCCGTACTGGGCAGATGGGAGTGAATATTCATTAGTAATAAAAGAACGGTTTCCTCTGCTCGTGTAGAGCTGAGGCGGTGGATTGGGTTTCAGTCGTACGAAGGCAGCCTCTCTGCGCTAAAGGCAAATGTTCGAGGGGTTTTAGGGCAGTGGGGTTGCAAGACAGATGCAAGTGTCTGTCCGGCTACTCCAAGATGCATTCAGGAGTGTGTGTCAGCTGCTGAGATCCTCTGCATACGCACACAACCTTAAAGCAGCTTAAATGGTGGACAAGGAAAAGCTTTTTGAAAGCATTTCTATAAGGATAGGAAGTAGTTTATGAATAATTTGTGTCCTCGGGGGAGGGGGAGGAGGGGGAGGAGGGGGTACGTCAGGGATGAAGAGGTGATCAGGGCAGCTCCTTGACAGAATGTCGGAAGGAGACGAGATTGTACAAGGGCGAGCTGAAGAGAAGTCACACGGCCGCACAAGAAGCAAAAGCAGCGAGGGAAGGCAAGATGTGCGACTACATGAAAGAGACAAAACATGTCAGGTACGCAGACACGCGCACATAGGGACACACCAAGTTCCACATCCTGTCACTCAGACAAACGAGAGGGAAGGGGGTCAATTATGGCAGTAATGATCCTGCTATGAATAAACTAGTTGGAGGAAGCGGCGCTCCCATTAGGCTTACCTCCTCGGGCTATTAATAACCAGAACCAATGCCTCCTCCACAATCAATACACCCACCCACCAGGACACGCTTAAAGACACACACTGGCATTTGCTCTACAAACACAGTGTGTGTTTCAAGGAAGGGGTTTAGTCTCTTATAGGCGTTGCTTGTAGTTTCCTTCCACGAAGAATGAGACTAATCCGCATTTAACGACATATTAACTGACGATTTCATATAGAATCATGGTGACAAAGGTTGTTGCAGGGGTTGGAGGTAGTTCATAAATGAGGCAATGAGTTAGTTCGGTCTCTCTTAACGGCTGATTGTGACTTCGCTGCCTCGAACAGGAAAGTGGAGCTAATTGAAAATTTCCCGTGAGTGGAAAAAGAAAGCTGACCACACATGGATCCTCACATCCATCAAGCTGATCACCAGAGGTTTGGTTCACGGCCTTGTCTTACTCAGCTGAAACACTCCTCCAGGGCTGAGCTGTTTCTAGATATTGTGTCTGGCAAGACAAAAAGTAGGACTGACAGATGTGTGGATCAATACGGCAGTTTGCTGCCAACACGAAAGAGAGACCTTCTTTTCCCTTTTTCCAAGCACGCTCAAAGAAATCCATGTTATGTGTTTTTGTAAATGTAAAAATTATTTTTAAACAGCTGATAAAATGCTTTTAAAATATAAATGCAGCCACTGACAGATTATTTCTCCCAGTGTCCTTTACCAAACTGGAGCGTTGTGTGAGACGTTCAAGGACCTATAGAATGTAGGTTAGGCTGTGCAGCTGCGCCCCCATCCACCAAAAGAAAGGGCATGTTTATGCATTTTTTGGTGTTTATATGAGTGCAAGTGTTTCTCTGCATTAATAATCAATGCGTCCAGCTTGTTTCCATATTAATTGAACATCACTTCAACACCGATGTCAATTTTATATGATCATGATCCATTGTTATCAAAATCCATCCATCCATCCATCCATCCATGCATCTATCCTAGGTGTGTGTCAGAGGGTGTAAAAGGAATAAAAAGAACCAGATCATATATTTGAATATATAGATAAAAAAAACACCAAGGTGTGTTTTATTACTTTACTCTTCAATTGATATTCAATCATATTTTAATCAACTGTGTGTGTGTGTGTGTGTGTGGGGGGGGGGGGGGGGGGGTCTATTATCCGCCTTCCCATGAGAGAGAAACAAGCAGAGATGATTAGGCTTAAGGTACAAACACTAAGGAGGAAACAAAGATTTCCACACAAACATGTTTTCCCCACTCGAATGAATCTGTTTGTGGATTAGCTTCGCTAATACGAGGCAGTGTTTTTCCCCCTGCGCGGCGCAGATTAACGGACACTCATGCAAACGGGCACAGACCTCCAGCGTGACCTTTTTCATGTCCACGGATCAGTTTGAAACAAGAATACAAAACACATTTTGTTTAAAATTGTGTTTACTTGTGAGTATGTGCCCACAACACCACAGATGTGAGGCTTTGGCAATTTGAACGTCGTTCCTTAATTCTGATTTTGATACTAGTCGTGAAATAGTTTATAGTATAGTAAATAGTGTTTTTTTTTATTATCATCGTTGACAAAAGTAACAAATCGTTCCACTTAAAAGCGATGCTTGTGGGTAACAGCAGGCTAATTTCATTATTGCTACATATTGATGGGCTAGTGTCAATTATCATCATCAGATGAAGCCAGAGAATGACTGAAGCTGCACATGCGATGTGCTTACTGCTCCTAAATGGCCAAAGTGCGTCCAGCCTGTCCATCACAGACTTCCTCCTCCTCCTCCTCCTCCTCTCGTGCTCGGACAATTTTGGCAATGACTTTGCTGTTAGAGCGAAACATAAAGAGAGCAGAGAAAGCAGCTATAAAATTGATTTTCAATAAGTCTCAGCTCATTAGGTTTCTGTGTGGACAGACTGCGGACGTCTGCCGGGGCTTTTCACAACAGCAGCCATCACACTGGATATTTCGCAGCCAGTGGTGAGGAGAAGGAGGAACTGAGTAGTAGTAGTACACGTAGCGCTTCTCACTGAATTTTGGGACATTTTTGCAAAAACAAAACCAGGAGTCAGTTCATCGTGATAAACACGTGATGGGGACCGTTAAATTTCAAATGGAAAACAATGTCCTGTTTTTTTTCTCAGTCGATGATTGAGCTGTGGGTCTAGACAGGGAAGAACTCCACAATTTTGCAATTGCTTCTTTAAATGGTCACACAGGGAAGCAAACCAGTGGAGATTGAAGAACAGGAAACCAAAACGGGCCTGATTCATAGCTTTCTGTCTCACGAGTCACCATGACTGCTGACACCCTGTGCTTTAATACCACTATTGATATAAACAAACAAACAAACCCTTATCTGAGTCAGAATGAACAAAAACAACTGCGTCCCCTTTAGCATGAGGGCAGATCAAAGGTCACAGGCCGAGTTTGTGCAACATCCCTCAACATCGACTGTTCATTTCCACTGTGACACAACCTAGTAAAGTATTTCAGATTTTCATTGGCAATCAATTCTGAACACACTTTCATCGCACTTAACTACTTAATCAAAGTAAATAAATAAAGTAAAAATAAATTATAGCAAACAGCTAATTTATTGCTAAGTAAACCAACTGTTAGTGTGTTAGTGTCCTTTTCAAAGTAAAAGGAACATGAATGTGTCACTTTACTGTCACAAGGTCTTGCCCTTCAAAACTAGGGCCACTCGGCCTACAAACAAACTAAATCCCTTTTTTTACTCTGTCCCATTTTCTCGAGGGACAACGTTTCATGCGTGGCTGTGGGCTCGTTTTAATCACTGCGCTGCCCATAAGAATTAATAATTAGTACAAAAAGCATTGTGTTTCCCTCCTTCACATTCCATTATGAATTATTCAAATTGGCATTTGGATGCAACATGAGAAATTACATTAAAAAATGAGGCTTAAGCTGCAGCCCCAGTGCAGAATTATACGGCTCCTCTGTTTTGTGGCTTTCTTTCTCCAGAATCTATTGATATCCTCCCGTTCCTGTGATTTCAGCGAGCCATTATCAGCGGTGTTAACCACACGAGTCCTCCGCGGCCACACATCCTCGCCTAGAGCACTCCATTTTGGCTCATCCTTTATTGAGAGCTTTCCTTCCATGCATCCATCGCTCTCTCAGCACCACATCCCCTGGTCCCTCGTGACTGCCTATTACGCTCCCTGCGCTGCGTTGCATTTCGCGCGCATCTCGGAACCACTGTGTGGTGTGTTGACCTTCATCTGTGGAGCACATGATGAAATGTTGCCTTTTCTTGAGAGTTTTGCGGGTGAGAGCTTTCGCAGCTTTGAGCCTTAATTGCATGTTGTTTAACGTTCTGAAATCTTGGACGCGGCTCATCGTCCCTTCCACTGAACTCGCTGAGATGGGAAACATATGAGCAGATGGGCGTTTGCTCACATTGGTTTCCAGTGTGGTACAGATGGCCCATTACTTTCCAGCGCAATTTAACATTTACTGTCCCACATTACATTCAATTCCTATTAGACTAAGTTTTTCCCTCCTGCCTTTATTGTCTTTTCAGTATTACAAGATCTTAAATTTAAACTCATTTGGATGTTGATGTTATTATTCAACAGTAGTGCAGTAGAACATCCTGTAGACATACAGGTAACCGGAAACACTTCACCATCTATTTCCTGTCTGGCTTAACAGCCCTTTGAGTCAGCGTCATACCTCTATCACTTCCACCCCACATCCGGTCTTTAGTCTTCATTTATTATTTATTCAAAAGGCCAGAAGGACGGAGGACAGTCTTGTGTGACCTCTGCATCCTCCAGGGACCCTAGAGCATGCTGGGAACATCCTGTATATTTAACCACAGCAGATCTTCCTCTCTGAACTGCTGCATGGCTTTGAGAGCTTGCTTACAAGTTTTTCCTTAATTAAGTGTTCAAGACCCGCATTGATTGCTGCACTTATATTTTGTGCAAAAAAGCCTGTTACAAAGCCTCCAAAATGAACCAAATCAGCTGGGAAGAGAAAAGGAAGGACTGTGTGTTTGTGTCTGCTTTTATATGCTTTATGTTTGACTACGCAGGAGAGAGGCTGTGCTGGCGTCAGAGCCTGTGTGCTGATGCACAGGCTGAACAGCCAATGAGTGAGAACAACCAGCTCCTCTCTGCAGCGTTCTTTATCCATTCCTTCCCTTTATTCTCTGTCGTGAGGCAGCGAAGGCTCGGGGATGAGGATGAATCACACGTAAAGTTACATGAAGTCAAAAGTGTTACAGGGAGTGATGCAAGTGTAGATGTGTGGCTGCTGCTGACGCAGATGACTGCTGAACATGCTTGTCATTCAGATCCATGCCTCTGAAAAATCATCTGCAGTGAAAGAGAAAGGGCTGAAGAGAGAAGCTACAGCAAGAGGCTCTGACTCGAGGAAATACTGCAAATAATACGCTCTTACACCAACCGTTACATTCACTCTAGTGCCTGAAACCCAGAGGTGGAGGCTGTGGATTCTCTGTAATCCCTACACATGGACACTGATTGACATTCGCTCCTGAATTGTGGATACATAATGACGCTGTTAATAAACTATTACAGGTTGACATTGATACGTGCCAGCTGCATCAGTCAAGGAAGGGTCACCGAGTTTGTTCGTCTGGACGCGGTGCCTTTGTACCGCCCCCTCCCCCCGCCGGCTGAACCGCACCCCACCCTGGCATGCGCTCTGCTACTGTATCGCTCACCCAGTTCCCAGGCGACAGAGAGGCAAGAAACCAGGGCGATGCGGCGATGGGCCCAGGAGCTGCAGCGACCTTGTAACCTACATCTCGAGCCTGCCAAATTATTTTCTGCTAGTAATGCAATCAAGTGAACTTGATTTGGTCATTGGCATCCACAGCTACACCCCACTGAAGCATGACCACAGCTAAAAAAGGCTAAAATCAACATTAACATGACGAATGTGAAAGGAAGGTGCGTATTCCTTTATTTTGAAGGGCTGTTCTTTTCTCTCGTCTCTATCATTGCTCCCAAAGTGGTCGAGGCAAATGGTCACCCACCCTGCCGGAGGTTTCCACTCCACTGCTGCTAGCTAATGAAATGAAAAGAAAAGCTTTCTCAAGTGGCATTTGTTGGGTTTTGTTTGTAATTCTTAATGTCAGTTGATCCAGAGGTTGCGTTACGGTTGCCGCTCGGGCGTTGAGCTTGTCTGAGTGGGAAGTAGTCAAACCCTTTGCCATTTCACCATGTTTCATTGAGCACGCCCGCATTGGATGCAGGAGCTCCAGGAACTGAGGACGCAAAGAAACCAGGAACAAAAAGTCTCTTTGTGGATTCTTATTTGTGCTTCACTGCATCTGAAAAATCGCAGGGATTAGGCAAATTAGACTGATGATGGACTAAACTATGTGGTTTCCTTATTTGAGGAACAGTCATCTTGTTGGTCTTTGTATGTACTGAAGGCAGATGTCTTCACGGATGGAGACCTGTTGAGAGTTGGTTTATTTCTGTTCCTGCTTGACAAACAACCCAATTTCATACCAATAACTGAACTGCATCACGCACGATTTAAGTTTAAAAGGCGGAAAAATGCATGAAAGGCAAAATGTCCCTGCATCTGTAGTTTTATTTCAATGCTGGAACTGGAACTGCTTTCGTAATGCAGCTCTAGGCAGGGTTTTTTTTCTGCTGGTTAATATATAATTAATACAAGTAAACCCTGCAGGAGCAAAGGTTACAGCACTCAAACAGATTGTTCCATGTAAAAAACGCTACGATTCCTTTCGGTTTATTCTGGGCCAAAAAGTGGGACATTCTCACACTGTTGCGTCCTCTACTGCTGTAGACCTACCTACTTATTAGAATCTAAAGATTCCACTGAGATGCATGCGACAGATTGTAAGTTCCTCAGTGAAAAGCAGCTGTTGGAGGATAAAATGCAAATGTTATGTGCATTTGACAGCTTGTTTAACTTTAAGTACAGAATTTTCATGCAAACGAACTCAGGGAATCCCAGGCGAGACGCATCTCAGGCAAATGTCAAGAGGAACCTCGGCTCAACAAGAACCCAGTGACATTTTCAGGTCGACTCTGCTGTTCTGCAAAACTAAAGGAACTATGTTATGCGCTTTTGGGTGCCCCACATCTCGGTCAGATGATGCCCAGCACAGAGCAGTGAGGTGCATCAGCATCTAAGCAAGCTCAGTTTCACCCACAGACATTTCTTATATCTGCTGTGTTGCAGAGGTGATTGATCATTGTGCTCTTCTACTGCTCCGGGGAGTTGCTGTTTGTATTGTTATGACACTTCTAAGGAGGAAGCTTTCGAAGTTATGAGGAAGTGATTAGAGTGAGCTTTTCCACAAACAGACACTGTTTAAGCCAAATGCACCACAGTCAGCTTGCCCTTAAAACACATTTATTCTGTGGCCAGATCATGTGAATAGAACATGTGGCCTTAGCATGCAAAGCGTCTCTCAGAGACCGCTAAGTGCTAAGTTTTCTTTTTTCAGTTCAAGATAAAACGTGCTGGGTGTGAACCAACCTTGTATGAAACATTTAGAATCAAACCGATGACAAATGGTTTGATCTGAAGCTCTGATGGACCCCTGGTGCAGCATTGCCTGTTCCTTACAGTTGCGAACCATCCAGCCCGAAAGGTCTGGATGGTTCGCAACTGAGCAGAAGACCTGAGGACGCTGAACCGAGTCTTTATGTGACAAGGAAGGACAAGCGACTACCTATTTGCAGTATGTAGGGGCTGAGCCGAGACACAAGAGAGATGCGTGTTGGAAATAGCTGCCCGGCGGGTCACCGTTTGACCCCTGCACCTTAACCCCTGGTCTGGTCCATGGCTCGTCTCTCCACGAGGGCCTCGGGTAATTATCTTAATTTCATTCTGGGTGAGATAATAGGGTTTTAATCGTAGGCTGACCCCTGCCCTACTGCCCAGTCCAGTACATTTATGCACACACATTCCCTGACAGGTCTTGGTTTCAGGCCACATGAGAGACAGAAGTGAGCAGGTCTGGAATTCGCTGATTATCTCCGGCTTTCCCCAGAGGGCCCGTGACTTGAGAACGTCTTCAGTGTTTCTATATTCAGCGTGCAATGTAATACCTGCATTACACATAAACGTGAGATGTGAAATGAGTGATTTTTGCCCTCCCAAACAATTCCACCAGAGCAAAACATCAAGAGTGATGCCATTGTCGCCGGCCCAATGTGGCTGACCTTTGACCCGCACAACTGAACTCGCCAGCGTCCAGCCAACTTAACACGCTCTGTGCGTGCACGTGGCAAACGTTGTACTTGCTGAACATCAGTGCGCTGTCAGTTACAGTAGCAGCAGTAGAGAGACAGCGCAGACATAGACCCTTTTTAGCTTGTTTATGCTTTGGAAGCAAGAGCTGCGGTTCCTCGTATGGTCACATTTACTGTGCTGTTAGAGTTGCAGCAAATTCCCATCAATTGTCTTTGCATTGTCACAACCAAGCTTCCTCCTTTTTCATGTGTAACAGTTTAAAATTGCATTTCTAGCTAATTTCATAGTTCCCCGGTATTTGCACAGGAAGAAGTGGTTTGATGTTTTTTTTTTTCTGTGTTCAAATTGCTTTACCAAACAAAGCAAATACTTGGTCAAATGCACAACAGTCATAGTCATAAAAAAATGTTAGTATAAAGTCATAATATATTTAATGACGTTAAAATGGTAACACATTGTACATCACAGGTTACATTGGAAAATTTGGTGTTAGCTCAAATGTTGGGGTCAGATCTGACTCAGTGACTTGTCCTGTATCCTATGGAACCCGTCTCCTTCCCGTTTTGCCCACATCATGCGACTATTCTGAGTCAAACGATGTCTACGCTCCCTATGCTGTGGTGACGCAGTGTCCTTAAAATCCTCCTCACGGATGCGTCATTTCATGTGTGATCCTGAATCACACTATCGTTCAGCAGCAGACGCGAGCAGGACAGATACACCTTTCCACACGGCTCCCTCTGTTTGCCGTCGCCTCAGCTTTCCTCTCTCCCTCCCAGTCGTGCTTTGAAGTCACGCAGATCAAACTCTGTGAAGGAGACAAACGCCACACGTTCAACGTCGTGTGTCATAATTGTCACAAAACATTGACGGTGCCGATGTCTACGAATTTTGCACATGCACAGACACCGACGCCCATCACTGCACGCAGACATCATCACCAGCATGGCTTCCTCCATCATTTTCTCCTCTCCTCTATCTGTGATCTGATTGGCTGCCGGATGGGTGAGGCTTACTGCAGAGGCAGAAACGAGGGGAGGGGGGGCTTCCCCCGCTTAGCACGACTCACACATACACACATGACACTAACCACCTACCTATACACACGCACACACACACACACACACACACACACACACACATACAGGGAATCCCTCTGTTTGCAACACATGCACGGTTTTCAGTTACACACCGCTATTGAATAATTCACAGCACGGACGGGTTCGAATGTGCTGCACACTATCCAGTGGTTGGCAGCCAGCGCCTCTGTCCTATTCCAAAATGTCACTTCATTTTAGTTTTGCTGAGAAGAGTTTGACATAAATATCTCAAGTGAGATTCCCACGAGTGGGTTATTAATAGGGAAGTGTCCTTTTTGGTGCTGATGGTGAAGCATAGTTGTGCCTTCACAGGGTAAGAGGAGCCACACTGAGCTGCAGCTGTCGAGTGCAGACGTTAGGTTAGCACCAAAGCTGGCATTAGGGAGCCCCCAGTGGATCAAGAGGGCCTCATGGTGAAGTATTTTCTGATGCATGGGTGTATTCCTGTCAGTGTGTGTGTGTGTTTGCATCAATTGTAAAATATATACAAAATAAAAGAACAAGGACAAAGGATGTTTTAAACTGAATGTGGTAATTTGTCTTCACTGGGTCAATGATGCCACCTAAGAGGGGAAAATAAGACATAGTTTGCAAAATGTCAACCTGTCATGAAATAGATTTATTAATTTATCCTTTTGTATTTATCGTTGTCCGCACTGGCCAATCACAGCAGCGATGTGAATATGTGCCATTTGCTTTTCCCGCAGTGGAAAACCAACTGTACTTCAGCCTTGCTAATAATAACTTAATATGAATGAAGACATCCTTATATGGAAAAGGAGCCACAGTGAAAGCGAGCTGAGAGTTATCTCATGCCCGACGGTCATGGATGACATCAGCCAGGTCGACCCTCCACTAAAAAAGGCAGAGGCGCTCTCCTTCCCGTCTTGCTCGCTCTGTTTGTACACAACCTCTCTCACTCGGCACACAGCGAATGCCGGTCAACGTCATATCCAAAACGTCCGACCTGTCAGCAGCTCGGGTTAGAGAGAGCCGTGGCCACGAGACAGGTGGAGCGGGGCCGTTGCGGCTCGGGCAGGCTCCGCACGGGGCCCGTAAACTGTAAAGAGGCTACGGCACAGCCAAGCTGCAAATGTTCCCACGAAGAATGTGGGGAATGTAAAGAGACCAATGTGAGAGACTCGTGGATCCTGTCAGCTCTGATAAGATCATGTGAGACGGCTCCAAGATTCTTCTTTTGGGTCTAATTTGGTGGCGTGTGTGTGGTTAAGCTATCTTTCCGTCAGGTGACAGTGCCCATGGCATCAATTAAATAAATATAACGGTCAGCTGATGCTTTCCCGTGCTCAGACCTCTGCCTCTGCTGAATAATTAGGATTTGCTCAGCTGCTTTACACAACCAACGCAGACGACGGTGAACTGATTCTACTTAGTTTTGCTCAGAACCATCTTAATTGCGTTGACAACCTGTATCATAACTGATGCAACAGCCACAACATTTCTACTCCTTTAGAGCAATGATTTATTTTGCAGAAGTTGGCAATAACTGACCAAACATGTTGTGTTTGAGGGAAGAGAATTTGTTTACGCATCATGCCAGCACGACCAAGACATGTGCACGCCATATGCTGCATGCATGC
The DNA here is from genome assembly GCA_030770545.1 of Macropodus opercularis. Taxonomy (NCBI): domain Eukaryota; kingdom Metazoa; phylum Chordata; class Actinopteri; order Anabantiformes; family Osphronemidae; genus Macropodus; species Macropodus opercularis. The sequence goes on along the minus strand of CM061095.1, from coordinate 6,554,925 downwards.
AGCGTGTATGTTAATTATGCATGCTTTCTTTATTTATTATGTATATGTGGCGGCTTTATGCACCAACGTACGGCTAATTGAATGCATTGCATATTATTGTAGTTCATATTTAAAACATAACTTTGTTTGTAGTGTTTTATATTTCATTTTTATTTTAATATTTAATGAAACACATATGACTGAGGCTACACCTTAGATGTGGAGTTAAAGACAAGCCCTTACGTATATTGATATAAATTTGCATGTAACAGTAATTTCTCTCGTTCGTTTTCTTTTTTTCAGATTTATTAAACTTATTGGCAAGTCGACAGCAACACAACAGTATAATCTGGCCATCAGTGGGTCTTCACTCCACTTGGCTGCATATCTGTCTGGACCATATGTTCTCAGTGCCAGATGCGTTTTATGATAATGCAGCTCATTTTATTGACTGCCCATGCGAGGTGAGGAAGCTCAGCTCATTCTCGGTTCCACGACCTCCTACAGAGGGAAGCGTTAGCAGGGGAGGGCCAGGTAGAGCACAGCGGGCACAAGAGTTGAGACAGAACTGTGACGTGCTCGCCTGGTGATTGGTCATCATGGATGAAGATTCGCCAAATATAACTGCAGCTGAACCGCATTCCTAAACAATCATGCTAAATGTGTTACTCCATTTAAAGGTCACGGGAGGACGAGAGATAAACAGTTGAGAGCAAGTAAAGAGATGAGCCTTAAGGTTGTTTTTCTAAAGACATTGATATGTGACCTTTGTGACCTCCCACCACAGCTGTGCTCTGCTCTGTCTGTCTCTCATAAGCTCACCATCACGCACATGCTCATCAGATGATACATAAGGCAATGGAGCGATGAAAGTCCATAACAAGGAAAATAATGGGGACACAATTCTATACAGTAATAAAAATGATTTATTTATAAATTAAAAATGCCTGGTCTATTACCACATCTGCTGCTAGAAATCTTTTCTACATCTACATTTCAGTGTCTATCTAGAGGTCCATTTTGATATAAGAGGGGCTTTGACGTAATAAGTTATTCAGTTATTCACAGCCTACTTTGTCTTTCACCACCCTGGTCGGAAAGCTCCCAGAAGACAGTACACCTCCTCTGCGAAGGTGTCAAAACCATGCGCACTGCAGACGGGTGATTTGTTGTAGACTGACTACTTTGTGGAGAGGCCTCTCTGATTGCCAAACTACTATCACTAATATTACTACTAATATCTATGGAATTAAACGACGAGGACTCCTGGTAGCAACCTGTCCAACAGACTTGCCTGGTGAGAATTAAGTGCAAGCCATATTTCAAAAACAGCCCCAAGTGACATGGAGGGTGGGGGGGTGGGGGGGTAATAGACTCCCACCAAAACAGGACTGAGCCAGCTTCACCTGCTGAACAAGAATGTGCAGTTTTTTTGTATGGTGGGGACATAAATGAGGAGGGATAAAAGCAATTAGCAACTCTTTGGTCTTTATTATTAATTAATCTGCAGGTTATTGCCATGCTATACATATATGGCACATACAAACAGCCTTGCAATTAATTATCAATAAAAAAATGCATTGGGAAATAAAATACAATAAAATAAATAAAATAAGTAAACCTAGTAGCGCATGTACATATCAGGAAATTTATGTCTCTGTAGGAGGAATCTACATGAACACACCTTGTCATGATCTCTGTCCCTTTAGAACCCCCCAACACACACACACACACACACACAAAGCCTTGCAGACATTATTGTTATGGCCACAGAGAAGGCGGGACCTCACACACTCATGGGTTCAATGAGGGCGTTTGAGGGAGGGGCAGACACGAGGGGTGTCGATGTTTTTAGGGGCTGTTCACGCTGAAATGCTGTGGCCGCCGTCCCTTTCCCCTTTTGTCTCCTTTATCGTGTCGTACATTTTATTTTTAGTTGATACATTTTTAAAAAAAATCTAATTATAAAAGAAATCTTTACTTTTAACCATAATCTGAGCTGTTCAACACTTTTGCTAGTGGGTGGCAGTCAGAGAGTTTAAGACGTGGAAAGCTCTTTACGTACATTCCTTTCCTCCGCGGTGAAGGGTTGTGTAGGGTTGTAGTGAGCTGATAAGCAGTAAAACACACACATGCTGGGGGTTTATGGAAACAGTGACCTAGAGCTAAAAGACCCATTTGCCTGTCAATCAATCAATGATGTATACAGTGGGTGTTGCATTGAATATTAGATGGTCACTGTGTTTTTATGCTAATGTCCCCGCTTACCAAAGTTGAAAGGTCCTCATCAAAAAATCCATATTGCATCAATGACCTTTGTGAACCTTTTACTGCTGTACAGGTGCACTGAGTGGGTTCACAAATAAGATGTTGGAATTATTTTTGGTGCAGTGTGGCATAAGATAAGTACCTTGACAAACAAAAATGCCCACACTGACTCATTTTGGGAGACACTTTCTCACAGTGTTCGACGACCTCTGCCAATTGTGTCACAGATCTGATCTGACAAGTGGACTATTCACATATTTTCTCTCTTCAGTGATGCAAATATTCTCCATTAAGAGGGAGTGACTCCTTCTCTCTACCCTAAACTCGCTTGCCTCATTCACCTCGTCCGCCAGTCCCCTCATTGAGAGCCACTTGCCATGAAACAAGATTGGAGAGAAAAGTAGTGGGAAGGCCTGTGGCGCGGAGAAGAGGATTGCAGTACGAGCAATAGGGGGAAGATGAGATTGAGTGACGCCGGCAGCAGGAGGCGGCAAGCGAGAAAACAGAAATGGAGAGAGAAAAGTGAGGAGGAAGGCTTCAGACGTATTACACCCTACCTGCAGAGCCCAAATATGCGTCGTATGTACGTGAACCCCTCAGGTGACGGGGTTGGCATCTGTGTCTTGCCCTAAGCAGTAGGAGAGTAATAGTAAATACAACAAATATATGCAAACATTGAAATTTGGCTCTCAGAGTTGTCTTGAAGTGGCCATAAACAAAATGGGCTATTAGTCCTCGCAGCTCCAGGAAGAGGCTTTGGATCCACCGCCAGCCATTAGCCACCGAAGAGGGTTTCAAGCCTGTGATCCAGTGATTGATGAGGGCCTTAATGGGAATCTGTGGGCATGAAACTCCAGGGAGGAAATGCCCCTCTCACAGACTCATTTGCAACAAGTGAGGGGAGGAATGCTCTTTAAACCCTGAAGCGGCAGTACTGGGGCGTGTGCATGCTCTGACTCGGTTTTTCACCCAAGCCCGCTTGTTGCTGTGTTACTGCCGCCAAGCTGTGCACATTTATTTGAGCGTCCGAATGTGCACGTGGAGGATATGATACCGCCTCGCACAGCCCTCCTAATGGGAGCATATTCGATAAGAGACACTTATACCACTCAGGCACACGATAATGCAAACACAGGTCCATCCTCTTGGTGTTTCTATTCCAAGATAGCTGGCTTTCTTGGAAAGCTAAATGGAGCATTAGCAGATGGTCAGTGTATTTTAATGGAGTTTTTCCCATAGTGGGAAGTAGTTATTTATTTTCTGTGTAACACGAGAGCAGGGATGGAAGAATCGAAAGGCTGATTGGATGATAGAAGTGTAAAAACGCTCCCTATCTGCAAGACAACAAGATTAAAGTGCAAACAAAGTCATCGGCACTACTTTCTCACCTAAAATGAACTGCTCTTTCAACAGACTGTATCACATGCATTACCCACTGGGTGATGCTGCTCTGTCAGATCGGGTTGTGCCACCGTGGCATCATCTTTTCTGTCCCCTAATCATGACAGCAAAGGGTCCACGACAAAAAAAGCCAAGCCTTGCTTAAATTGCGCCAAACGTCAATCACGGTGCGCGTTCACGTTCCAGAGGGGTGTAGCCTTTGAAGTCAAAAAAAGAAAGAAGTGCAGAGGAGAAAATGTGGAGAGAGAGAAAAAAAAACTGTCTGCCCTCACTTTCCCTCCCTTTTCTAGTTTCTTTGTGTCTTTGTGAACTTGCTCTCCTTGGATGAAACACAAAGGCTCCTGAGGAGAAAGGCCCCAGGATCCCCGCGACCGCCACACACAGATCCTTTCACTGGCGCTGGCCGTTGGAGCCGCAAACCCAGTGCCCCCACCTCACCCCCAATCTACGGGTTCTTCTTCCCACATGAAACGAAAAAAGGAATGTGACGACCAGACAAAGCCCAATCTCATTGATCTGGAAGACGGCCGGTGTTTCTAGGAAATAGCCCTGCACGATATGTTACATAGTTGAATTTCCCTTTAGTATGGTAGCTGGCTAACTGCTAGCAGAAGCCATGCTTGTACAGTACCTGCATGCACATGCTTGGCTAGGATGCAAAGTTTGGTTTCGTCAAATTGTACCTCACCATCCCTTCACGTCTCAGCATCCATCGAGTTGATGTTACACAGATGTGCTGGGAAGGTGAGATTTGTCTTGGTGTATTTATTAGCTGAAATGAATCTTGAAAGCCTTGGGTTTAGGTAAGAGGTGGACTCCAATGAATGAGCTTCCATTGCACGTAGAAGGAGCTGAACTCTCGTGGAAACTTCCTAGTTCACTTCCTTGGCTGTGACCCCTCGCTCTTTCAATCCCACCCACAATGACCCAGCATGGGAATGCCAGAAGAGGAGGTGTAACGCCACTGCCAGCAGCATTCCACGCCTCGGACTCTGCAGCATCGCGGGGACAAAAGCGTAAAGGGGAGGAGTGAGCATGAAAGAGGAGCAGGGAGGAGAAAGGAAGATTACGGGTTCGAGCGGGTGTAGAGAGTGGTTGTACAAAGCTGGAGACAGCAACGAGGAGAAGCGTGTACAAAAGGGAAAGGTAGGGAAGAGGAGGTATGCTAGCCTCTGTGGGTGAGAGAGAGAGGGAGATATGGAGGGGAGGGAGGCTTGTAGTCAGGACCCCACTCCTCTTCCCATGGTCTCTATAGACACAAGACCACGCCGGGACCTGTTCTCACACAGCACTGCCCTCAAGCATCTGTTACATCCCATTACTGCTGACGAAGGGCACCCATAGAGCTGGACGAGCATCATGAAATCGGGGTCAAAGTGAATTTGAAGGCATGTTATGAGGGCTATTAGGTTATGGGGTGTCTTGTAGAGTACAGACCTTTGTCTGAGTGGCAGCTCAAATTTGATGCCATTGAAAGATTTCCTTTCTTCGTTCTTGACAATGTCCGCGTGACGAAACGTTTGGCATCGTTTCATAACGCACAGGTGCAGCTAAACCTGTGATTATATGATTCGATTTTTTTGTTGTATTCATTTTCTTTCCCGCTGACGTCAACCGTCGTTATGCACGTTTGAACTTCTGGCCAGTTTTCTTTTCTGGTTCTCTTTTGCTCTTCTCGAAACATCCCCTGCTTCCCACAGACGATGCCAACAGCAGGTGAACTTCAAAAATCAACAAGATTTTCCAACAAGACCCCAAACCCCCCGTTTTGGTGCCACACAGAGAACAGAATCCTACGCGAGATGATCCACCGCCCGCTGTGACCTCTATAATAAACACTCACTCTCACTCTTCTGAGAGCTTCTACTTAAAAACTGAGAAATCATAACCTCGTGAAAGTAGAATTAACCTGTCCTTAATAAATTGGCCAATGAGTGCGTACTGTACACGCATATGAGGTGGAAGTCATTTACAGAAGCTGCTTTTAAACTGTTTGCCGGAATCCAGAGAATGGTCTGAAGGTCAACACCCAGTTGTGTGTTTTGTGCCATTTCCGTAGGTGACGGTGTTTGTGTACATATCGTGTTTATGTGACCTTTCAGTAACAGCAGGTGTAGACAAAAGTAAAGGTTTATGGCTTGTTGCTGTTGCGAAATATTTGGTAACCACTACAGAGGATTTATCAACGCAGAGCTACGTGACAAATGCATTTCAAGAAAATGTTCAGTGCCCATTCATGTGCGTCGAGCAGAGCTGGATTTGTTGTGAGAAGACATTGTGACGTCGAGCTCGGTAACCCCCCCACACACACAGGCCTTGTGGTTACTAGGTCATGCTTCAGCACCAGTTGCATGTACAAACACACACACACACGTCCTCGCCGCTGTTACACAATTCAAATCGCTACGCACACTGCGACACACCCACATGTGAGCGACGTAGGGGACCCACGCAAGCGCGCCGTGACGCACAGCACCGCTGCTGTAGGGTATTAGCTCGTTGTTCGTTGAGTTTTTTCTGTACAGCGCGTGCCACGAGTGTTAAAAGCCCGTATGCGGGCATGCCTGTTACGCACAGTACGGTCAAGTGCCCGCCTCCGAGTGAGTCTGTGTGCACGAGAGTGAGAAACGGGTGTATATTTAGGTTGGCGTCGATGCGGTGGGACTCCACACTGCAGGGCCTGGCTGCCAGCCCGACTCCTCTGTTGCCATAGCAACGGGCTGCAGCCTGGCATCAGAGGGGAGCAACACGGTTTAACCGATATTGGCCTTTTTTTCTGTAGCTGGAGCGAGCTCGCATACCATATTTCGGCGCTCATGCTGTAGGCATGAAGGAAAGCATCCATGCAGTTTGAAGCACATAAACATCCTCTGTCGCAGAGGACGCGTCAGAACAACGCAACCGGCTGCAGGATTAACGGTGTTCGCCAAGAGGCCAGTCTTGGCTGTAGCTGGAAGCAGGTTGACGGTTTTTGACCTTTTGACGAGAAATCAGTCCAATTCCAAAAATACAAGAAGACAAGGTTCTGATTAAATATGAACAACCAAGTGTAACAGGGCCCACAATGAGCTGCAGTGTTGTCAGTCTCTTACTGTCTGCCTGCTAGTCACCACATTCCCTGACCAATATTCTGCTTTCCAGCACAACAGGTTTACAGATGGCAACAACGCAGGAGAAAAAAAAAAAAGACAATAAAATCAGGACTTGTACAACACATATAATGTTTCAGGCAAATTGAACGAGAACCAATCCGTTTGTGGCAAGCTACTAGTTTGCCGCAAGACAGCGCAGCCTCAATTCGTAGAAACCAAAGACTTCTGTCAGTCTGAAGAGGAAGGAAGGAGCCACACAACAAGTCTGAACTGTGAGAAACGCTACCATGTGGATGGAGGAGATAAGGATGTGTCTTTATTTTATTGAATGCCTGTGCTTTTTTTTTTCATTCATCTTGTTGTGAAAGATTCCTTTGCCTGTTTGTATTTAAATGAAATTGCATTCCAGTGCTTTAATTAGCCCAGAAACAACCTGCCTTAAAACCTGAATCACCCTGAATACATTTGTTGTAGAAACCCTGCACAGAACATTAGCGTCATCGCTACTTATGTCAGAGCGCCCTCTGCTGGTTGAAACGTGACTGATTAATGGTCCAATGGGCTTTTATTATGGCTTTTTAGCTTGTTTAACACTTTGAACCCATTTAAACTATGACTTTCACTTGCACTATATGAAGTGATAGACAAGGGCGTGTGTCAGCTTCATTTTATCTTTTCAACACAGCTTTGTATATGAACCGAGCCGAAGGTCAGGAAAGTTCCTCTTTCTTTAGAAGTCAACTCTGTCACATTTCACTTTCAAAACACTATTCCTGTTTTTTGTTTTTTTTGTTTTACATTAGCTCTGCAGAGAGATGCACACAAGACAGACTAGACAGTATCAGCTCGAGCTCTAACACTGACCTCATAATAGCAACCGCCACGCTGTAAATCTAGCCCTTGTAGAGGCTGATAATCCTAAAAAAACGTTTTAGGATTGATGCTTTGCTTTACTCTGCACATTACACATTTAAGAAATATGTGATGTTACCATGTGCAGCTGTCTGATCTGAATCTCGGCTCCCGCACTGCAACTAGATGCCTTTTTCCAAGTCAGTGTCAGAACCACCTGACAGCAACAGGATCTTTTATTTACGTTTCATTTGATAGGGGCTGAGGTGAAACATAGCGCTATGTGGTGCGCCATGTAAATGAAGTGCGAACTAAGAGACGACACTCGTGGGGATCGGAGAGACAGAGAGAGAGAGAGAGAGAGAGAGAGACCTGTCAAAGGACCAAGCATCCAGTGGAGCTGGCAAGAGACACTGTTACATGGGGTCAGAGCAGCAGGTTCTGTCGCTTCATCTTTTCTCTGCCCTTCATCTTCCTCTGGAGTGTGTAAAGTACAGTACCTGCTGTCTCCCAAGTGTGAATCCAAGTCTAGCAGACGGAGGCTCTTTCGCAGGTGGATGCTGCTGAGCATGGCCTGACTCACTGGCGGAATAAAGCAGGGCTACGAATATTTGTTGCACAGTGTGTGAATGTGGCTCTTTAATATTCACTGCCTGATGCCATTTTGTGTCCTGCAAACAACATGTAAACTGGAACTTCAACCATTTCACTGTAATGTGTAGCCTTTGTTATTTCATTTGGAGGATTTGTTAAAACTCACATTCGGACAGCGACTGGGAAACATTTGTTGGCTGTGGTAGGCAGAAAAAACAATACAATACAGTTTCCTTGATTACTGGTGTTGACTGGACTGTGCCAAAATGGTTTAATATACAATTATGTCTTCTGCAACTTGCATTTCACTGGCCTGCAGGACACGAATGCTGACCACGTGTTTCCCTTCCGTGCCACTAGATGGCAATAGTTTACTGGTTTCAAATCCAATCAAGGACCAAACTCAACACAGTGAAGGACAATCGAATCTTGGAAACCGTGTGGGGCAACAACATGTTTTGTCTGATGCTGGCTTTGCTGTTCTGGTGTCATGGGATCACGTAGGCGGCAAATGCGTAACTGTGAATACCGTCGGCAGCGCAGAACACAAAGGCAGGAACCTTCCACGAGGGAACCGCAGGAAATTCCAGATTTGTCAGCTTGTCATCGCGACACGGGTCGAAGCCCTTTACACTTCATTAACACAGCTCAGAGACCTATACCCATACTATAAATATTCAGTGAACTTACACGTCTGAGGATGTAAATATTTCATTTGAGACCTGAAGCCAAAACGCTCATAGACGGACACAAAGCTTGGGATACACACCTCCTCTGTTCTCCGGGACTACACACACTTTAGTAGTACCTTCCCCTAAGCTTTCATGGAGCTATTCATAGAGGCCCACCACATCAGACAAGACATTGCTCTACTGTAACAGTAGCTGTTGACACAGCACAACAGACCGTATCCAGCAACTTGGAAGTCCTCTGAGGTTTACAGCCTCTGCCACGATGCGAGTCCAACCGTGAAATCTCTGCGGAATCTGTGCGCCACCCTGTTACCCCATGATAGGAATAACTGAACCGACGCAGCCGTGGCTCAGCCCCATACCACACAATTATCTCAATTAGCACCAGCCACCGGGCCTGCTGTAGGATGAGCTGCATTGTGTTGGGAAGGGGGCGTGTGGAAAAAAAGATGCACTAGTGGAAGGAGGAGAGAGAGAGCTTGCATTGTAATGTGACTCCGGTGTGACTCCCTCGATCTGCAGCTCCTCATTCCGCTGTTTGATATTTGCCTTGGCAGGACCACGAGGCATCATAGAACATGCATCCTGAACATAACTCCCCTAAACCCAGCGGGCCTGAGCCCCATGCCAGGCGTCCAGTCTTTCAGCCTCCAGCCACCTGTGGTGCCACCGCAGCTCCGGGTGTGTCATTCGTCACAGTCACAGAGGTTTTTGTCCTGGAAGAACCAAGATTAAACGAGGCACACGCGTTTAGCATCATTTAGCTATTTTCTGCTGGAAGGTGGTCCTGAGTCAACAAATCATTAGGATTAATCTTCTGGACACTGCAAAGGCCTTTTTCAATCCAAAACATCCAATCAGACAATTATTGTGACATTTATCAGACATAGTTTTAGATTAAAGTAATATCTGACCAACAGACCAACATTCACTGAGCTAAAACCAGAAAATTAGCAATTAGAAAGAGGTCCAGGGTGCGAGGTGGGGGCTCAAGGCCTCCTTAGAGGAAAACACACACTCACATGTATCTGCAGTTGTTGGTTCTGTGTGTTCTATTTCTATATTTAGAAAATATTTCCTCAGACCATAAATTATGCCCTAATTTGAGCCACGTCCATGACTATCCTACATATTGAGCATGACCCAAGATACTTTCTGTGTATACATCATAACAGAGAAGACAGGTCCCAAAGGTCCTGGAGGGGAACCAGACACGCATCACAGCAGAGCACCTCTATATACGAAACGCTACGCCGTCAAGACGGGTCCTCGTGCCGTTGCCTCCCGCTTTGACGGTTTTCAGCTTTAAACACTGTCACATGTTTAGATGAAGGTACTCGCTGTAAAACAGAGACCGGTAGTGTTGAGTTAAAGCTAAAATCAGACGCACGGCTTTATCAGGCCGAAGGCGCATGTCAGTGTGAAACCGAACCGTAGCAGCCTGTCTTCGCCCACTCTGTCAACACTAGCGTTGCTTCACTCCATCCACTTACTAAACCTTCTATATTAAGCCCCACTAAACCTCTGCCCCCGTTTGCACACGCACGTTTCATCAGAGGTATTCTGTAGTACATTACACCAACACTACTTAGTGCTCTTCGATTACTGTGCGTGGCTTCAAACGATACATGTGCCGACGCAGTGATGATGTCTTTTATGTTTAAAGGTTTTATAAACCTAATGTACCCTGCACCTGTGTGTGTTTGCTGGATTGTTATCAGTTGTTCCTTTGCTTGTGCCGTAGAGATTCACTCATTCCCTGACTACGTATTTTTTAACTTGTACCTCGTTTTAGACCCGTTTTGTACGTCACAGGCTCCTTGTTATTTTGGGTCTTCGTATTTTTCTTCTGCTACGATTGTTTCAGGTTTATGTCTCCAGTTATCCGTCTAGGTTTTGTTTCTTTCTTGTTCGGTTACATAAGTTTGTTGTTTAATGTTGGTGAACTTTCTCACTGCGTGTGACTTTTGCAAGCGTTGGACTGTAAAGATGGAGTTTCCCACGTCTGAGAACCTTATACCCAGAATCATTACTGCTGTTTAATATCATGCTCCACAGCAGGTGCTTACGACAGGAGTCTGAGAACGGCGTCTACGTTCTAATGTGTGGTCGGTGAACTATTGCACTCCTCCTGGAGCGGTTGAGGCCAGTACTGTGCGTCTTTCCAGACGTCTGAGATCTCATGTACTGGCTTGTGCGAGTCGAAGTAGTGAAGTCACAATCTCACATCGGTGCTCCTTCTGTTCATAACAGCTGTCAGATTTAGTGCGGAAAAGAGCGACAAAAATAACGTCATTTCACACGGGGCTAGGTTTCCTTGTATGAATGTTTGGTGTGTGAATTAGTTTGTTTTATAAATTGACTACGAGGCTTTTTGAGGCTCCAAGCAAACATTTTTTGGAGCGCACTGTGGTAAGCGATCAAACGAACTGGAAACTACCACGTGTTATCTGGCTCTGCACAAAACCCCCCACAAAACACGAGATAAAACAGTGTTTAAGTTCAACGTGTACGGAGCTAAATTGATTGACAGGTCTGACGGGTAAACAAAAAACACAGTTTCTCAAATGTCAGTGTTCCGTAAGAGCTCAAAGGATGCTTCACTGGCATCACGGCTGATCCATTGGACGCCTGGTCAACTGAACTAGATCAGCAGAAATTAGATCGTGTTTTGGAGCCATTGGCCTTATTACTTCTGGACTTCACTCTAATATTAATTGTGGGAAATAACCACACTCCACATTCTCATTCCGTGACAGCTGAAACCACACTGCGTGGTGTATCATCTTCAGATTGATCTCTCCCATCAGCCCTGAGCTGGTGGTGGGATGGGACGTTGCGATAGGGACCCAGTCTGGCGCCTTGAAGACTCCTCCACACAATCCTGTGATGTAAAAGATCCCAAATATGACATGACCCCCATCTGTGGTGACAGCGTAACACGATGATCCCAAACGTCCACAACATAACTTTATTCACTGCCGGCAGCGTGATTGAGCACTCGGGATGCTTGCTCAGCCATTAGGGAACCGATACAGAGCGTAATAGGAAACGTTACATACATTACATTATATACTGTGTATAGCCACGTTTACATTCTGTCGCTAGTGGACATTTGAGATTCCTTCAGTTATCCTGTCTGTGATTCTCACTCATCCATCTCACATTTTGTCCCAATTTATTCCTGCGTTCTACAGGAATTCAGTTACTATATCTTTAGCTTGCAGGGAAGATACTCATTTCAAAATGCAGAAACGCTCTTTATTGCCCTATAACGACCTTTCTGCCCTTTGTGTTGTTTTGTTCTATCTTTTGTACTATCACAACCCCTCCTGTACTGAGTAGATGCTTGTTGACCCTAGAGCCCGTCCCCCGAGAGCTGCAGTACAAGAGGTCACAAGTGTTGACTGACTGCTCAGTAAAAAAAACACCCTCCTATTTTGTGGGCAACACTCTGGGGGATTTTGTTTGCGTATTCGAGCCACAGCTTGAGTGCATTCCTGGCTTCTGGTTCTGGGCCGTGAAGGTAAGACTAAGTGGAGGAGAGCCAGGCTAAGTGGCTCATAGCGAGGATTGTTCTGCTGCTTATAGGTTACTTCACTAGATGCTACGCTGCAGCAAAATATCAGCGGAAAGGAAAATATTAACAATATTTAATAAAGTCTGTTGGCTGCATGTTTATTTGTTTATTTAATCAAGTCTAAAGGAATCAGTGCGTGTGTGTGTGTGTGTCTGCATGTGTGTGTGTGTGTGTGTTGTATGTAGGCCAGTGTGCATGTGGGTCTGCCCTTTGCAGAGCAGTTTGTAATCAGCTGTCAAAGTGGGCTCTGTCTCCTTCACAGCAGTTGAGAGCAGAGTAAAGTTCCCAGGTCCACATCGATCCATGCAGCAGCAGAAGCAGCAGCAGCAGCAAAGGTGAGGACGCACAGCGAACCTGCGCCTTGTATTATATGATCTCTGTGGTGGTTTTCATTGCCTGCCATTCAGCTTTTCTCTGTGACTTGCCCGTTCTCAGAATCCAGTGAGCGTATTCGGAAAAGAAGGTCAAAGAAAAGAGGTACTGTGATTACTGTGATTGGATATTAATATCAATACTGCATATTCAATATGCTGTAGTGGCCATGGCTGATAATATTTAACTACTTTATATACAATACACAGATTTATTAATCATCAATTGTGGCACAAAGAAAACATGAAAGGGAGAATAGATTTAAATTAATAAATAAATATTCATGTTTAAAAATGTCAAATGCAGATATAGGTATAATAAGAAAAAAAGACTTGAAATTAAAAATGATGCCAAGTACCACTGATTGCTCAATTTATGATTTATGCCCACAATTGTTCAGTGTATACTAAACATTATATGGATGCCAGACCATTAAAAAAAATGAAAACGCATAATATGGTCATGTTTTATATACAGTTTTTTACATCGATTCACAAATTAATTATTCAACCCAAAAACGATCTGCAGCAACGCAAATTATGATCATACCAAATATGAATCTTAAACTCTCCAAACTTAAACATGTGTGTTTCTCTATAAACATGTAGCAGATGTTCAGAAAGCTTTAATAGACCTGATAGAAGGACACTGTCATGTATGATAGTGCAGTGAATGACAGAATGCAGGGCTATTCAGGGTTGGTTATGCTGAAACATAGCTACTTCATGCGACTTGTTATCTGACCGTGTCATAAATCACAAGTGTTTATAGCTGGAGTGAAAGGCCAACGATGTCAGTAGGAGGAGGGAGACGGCAAATGGTGCCAACGCAGATGGATGAAATGCTCCGTCGGCCTCTACCGCAGGGACTTAAAGTGCTGCACTTAATTGAGAGTAAAGTCAGGAAGAAAGTCAAGCTCGACGTACGTAATAATTCACTGGTAACTGATTTGTTTTCTCTACGTGGGCAGCGATGATCGAGCTGGGCCTGGCTGATGGGAGCCTGATTGACGAGCTGATGGAGCTGACGGCTCAAAGCCTCGGTCACCTGGAGATCCAGGAACACTTCAACGTCATCAAGGAGATCGGCCGGGGGAAATATGGCAAAGTGCTGCTGGTGACACATCGCTTCAGGGGTACGACGGCAGATTTGTAATTGTAACGTACATATATAGAAGGATATTTTTGTTTATCTTTGTAATCAAGGGGTTGTAACGTATAGTAGCTAACAAGACAGGAAGCTGGAAACCTAGGTGACCCAGACAAGGAATCCAAGTGGAGTAACAAGTGGTGGATGTAGACAAAGAGAGAGCTGAATAAGACAGATTAAGATATGTGCATTAACAGTTATAATTATAGCCAAAGTAAAGTATGGATGGTCTGCAGGAACGCCGATGGCTTTGAAAGTGATGCCCAAAGCCTCCACTAAGCTGCAAGGCTTTCTGCGAGAGTACTGCATCTCTTTGCACCTTTCCTGCCATCCCTGCATCGTGGGTCTTTTTGGCATCGCCTTCCAGTCTAATGAGCACTACTGCTTCGCCCAGGAGCTCGTCATTGGGAAGGACCTGTTCGCTGTCATCCAGCCAAAGGTGAGTCGAGCGGTCGCTAAACGAGGCCGAGTACGGCGTCAGAAAGCAGAGGTAGTGGAAAAAGCCAGTTGGTTATTAGAGTCAGCACCAAAAGATGCTAAATTCCCTCTCCTCCATAATTTATTGTTCCAGGTGGGTATCCCAGAGTCTTCAGTAAAACGCTGTGTCCTCCAGATCGCCAGCGCTTTAGAGTTCATTCACAGCCACGGATTGGTCCACCGTGACGTCAAGCCAGAAAACATCCTGTTGTTGGACAATCACTGCTGCCAGGTCAAGCTGGCAGACTTTGGCCTGGCCCAGAAGAGGGGCACCCTCATACGATTCATCACAGGTACGTTGCCTTACATGGCCCCGGAACTTTGCACCATGGCCCTGTCGGATGGCCAGAACGAGGTGACGGCTCCGCCCCTAAGCGTGGAGCCGAGCCTGGACACCTGGGCCTTCGGAGTGGTCATCTTCTGCATTCTCACCGGCTACTTCCCCTGGGAGCGCTGCACGGATTCGGACGACTTCTACCAGGAGTTCGCCGACTGGTGCAAAGTGGAGGAGAGGCCTAGCGACGAGGAGGACGTTCCCCCTCTGTGGAGGAGGTTCACTCCTGAAGCCATGGAGATGTTTGCTAAGCTCCTGGCCGTGGATGTAGAGAAGAGATGCACAGTCGCGGAAGTGAAGGCATATGTGGAGATGGACTGGCTTAAGAAGACGGACGGACAAAAGTAGATTCTGCAGTGTCCAACACTAGTGACTTGCAGATTGCGTTTCTGTATTATTACATCTCTGAAAGTACATATTGTTAGTAGGGAATATTTTAACCGTTTGAGTCTATCATCGTTTTTATGGTATGAAATCTGACTAGATTATAAGCTTTTTATAGTAAAAGATTGGCTGTATGTGACTCCAATACTGTGTATTGTAACCAAACTGTTCTTTATTACTATCTTTATGGTCAGATTCTTTACCCTTCGTCCACCTACTTGACTGCAGGCCTGTTGAAGGCCCAGGACCCCAATTTACTCGTCCCCCATCACACTATATTGCAAATTCTATGCATTAAACTAACTTCTATCTTTCACCAGACCCCGGGGCCCAGCTCCTCACCCAGGCCTGTCATAAACACCTTAATATAACCAAGGTAAAGCCAACCACAAAGCCCATGTTGGCGTCTGACTTGCTGTGCCAGCTCTCTGTGCTGGCCACACACACTGTAACAGTCAACGTAAAAGCATTAAAAAAATATTTTTGTTTGTTTGGTTTGTGTAACAAGACATTCTCACTATCATGCAAAGTAAAATATATGTAATATAATATCATTTTTCCTAAATCTATCACTGCTCTTACTGTTGCTCTTAGGCTCTTACTGATCAATTACAGCAAACAGCAAAATTTCCAAGAAACTACATATAAAAGATAAACAGAAATCTCATCATCGCACGACTTCCTTTCTTGCCAAATAAAGATCGTGGCCCTGCTTAGAGACGCACTGCGGTCACGTACTCTCCCCTTCTACACGACACGTTTCTGATCGTTTACTGATACCTAGACACACGCACGACGCTTGGGTTCGTTTGAAAAAGCGAATGTATTTATTAGGCTGTAAAGAAGCACAGTAGACGAAGTTTAGTGTGGATCAGTTTGAAGCCTTACTAACAACCACTTGCGGGGGTTGCCAGGTTGTGAAATCGCTCTCTAGATCGAGTCCTACGATAGGATGTTTGCACATGTGTTCATTCATTTCTATTTTTCATAACTTAAACATATACGAGTGAAGTTCTTCCTCTTCTTTCTTCAGACTGAGAGAAAAGACTGAGGACATTTTTTTGCAGTTACCAAGTAATAAGTGATCAGATAAACATACACCAAAAGCGTTTTTCAACAAAGTGTTTGCACAAAAAAGTAAAAATTACCTTAGTCTTATGTATTTCTTGTATATTTTCCTAATTTCAAATGTAATATTTATTTTACGTCAGTTGTTTGCTACATGATAAAACAACTTACTTTAAACCTTCCAATATTCACAACTGTGCAGTGGAAAATCAAATCCAGGCATCAAGGTGACGGACGTTTAAAAGTGAGTCTTAAAACAAAACACCGGCTGCATAATGACCAGTCACATGTTCTGTAAACAGCTTGTTTGTTCACATTTCTTAGTGGGAAAACTCACCTACTCGCGTCTCCATACACAGACATCCAGGCTTCCCTGACTGAGCTCTATTAATAATACGACTATGTTATGGAAAATCACCACAACTGGGGATCCATTAGTATCATAAGAGCGTCAGATGGTGTTTAGAATCAATTTGTCAAGTGTGGAGGTACAATATAAACATTTGGCCCACAGCCCCCAGAACGGTATGCACGATAGTCAGCCTTTGTAGGGCAACATGTACACACGCCTTGCAAATAAAGGCCCATGAGCTCTTGCTGCAGCGTTCTCTGCTGCTCACAGCGCAGAAATAACAAGCGATATCAGATGAACGCATCAACATTTTAATTCGGTAGCGCAGCCAGAGGGTGTTTAGAGAGGAATCACCTGCAGCTGTAGCCGTGACAGAGGGTGAGTATGGATGGATGGCACCCGGTGCGGCCCTTTAAAAGCCAGGTGCATGGAAGGGGCTAACAGAAGCCTCGGCTTTAATGTCAGCAGATCATCTCTGCTGTCAACAAAAAGGATTTCTTATTATAATTTTACAAATTTGAGTAAACAGCCATCCTTAAGCCCCTTCAGTGCCCACTGGTCCCACTCTGGAGAAAAGGCACCTGACACAGAATGAAAATATGACCTCTTACCTCACTCACAGGCCCCCGTGTCTCTGGCGTATCAGTTTCAGCTCAGACTAAATCCCCATAACGATCCCTCAGCAAGGCCTCTGACAGCACGGCTGGGTGTGATGTTTACATATCACTGCTTGCAAATTAGTCCCTTTGGGTGCTCAGCTAGCCCTGTGATCTCACAGGCCTCTCGGTCAAATCCTGACTAAACATGTGTGCCTCTCGCTGCTCTGTCATCTCTTAAAAGCAGGGCTAGCACGTCTGTCACCGCCCTGACGGATGGCCTGGCTCATGGCAGCATTCGCGGGGAGCAGCTGCTCCCGCGCGTCTCGACCACGTCGGTCGGGAACTTTTAGCGGTTATAGAGAACGTTACAGTGCGTCGACGTGAAACTGGACTCGAAACGCGTGTCCAGCAGCATCGAACAACTTCAAAAATACAGGAAACATGAATGCAAAATAACAGCTCTACGGTACAAACGTTGCTTCGTGGAAAAACGGCTTATTGTGCTGTGTATCAAACTATATATGACAAATATAACATACAGTTTGATACTCAACATCTGAGCCATTTCCAAAAGTCACGATCATTAAATGCAGGTCGAAGAACAAGTTAAGAGTCTTTTAAGAGGAATTTAATTTGGCTTCTGTACAAAATTGTGGTTAATACACATGGGATCCATTCGGAACATATTCAGTTTAAAGGTACTGTAAGTGACACGATATACTATGTAAGTATAACAGGAAGCAGCGTCAAATACAGGAAGTTTACACAATGACATGAATCGCCAGTTAGACATCACCAAAAAGAACAATCTGAACATTCTCGACTCACACTAAAATTCTGGGCGACAGCTATTATGAAACTAAGATGAATTTATTATTTTATTTACAGTCATTTACATTTGCATTTGATTCTACACATCCTCTTATTTCCCTTATTATTTCCACACGAGAGATGTAAAGATTTATATCCCTCTTGTGTGTCAATGTCTGTGACAGTTAGAATTGAATTAAGCTTATATATCTTTCAAACGTAAATATAACAATAGTACGAGCTGGATTTAATATATCCGCTGAGTTATAAAAGTTTGACTCTCATAACATTAGCATTATTTAAAATTTTCAGTCTCTGTGCCTTGTGAAGCAGTTTTTATGACCGATAAGAGATATACAGTGTAACATTTGAGTTGGTTTAAAGATGCATTTAAAAATGAATTTTAAAATATTGCATCAAGAAATATTACAGAAGTGTCAATCTAGAATCTCATCTACTGAATAAATGACATTCACATTAAAATATGTTGACTGACAGAAATGTGCAACGTACTGAACTTTGAATGAAAGATGAAAAAATAAATGAAAGATGGAAGAATTAAAATTAGGATCAAAGCTCTTGTCACTTAGATGCTTTATCAGAACACTGGGTTTACGGCGGTCTCCACTGCTAGATTAGATTTGTGTCATGACTTTCTAAATCCACTCATGGCTCACCCATCTTGGTCTGGCACTAGGTAGTCGTCGTCCCGCTGCGGTTGGTGAGACGCCGCGGCAGAACCTCCAGGCGCAGGGTGGGAGTTGTCGTGGACTTCGGCTGTAGTCTGTGTGACGGCGTCGACGTCGTCGTAGCTCTCCTGCAGGTCGTCCACCTCGTAGGTCACCCCATCTGTTGACGAACAAATAGCTGAATGTTAATTGTTTGTATTGTTGTTTGTATTTATGAGTGGGAACAGTGTGAAGGTGCAACTTTCCAGCTTCTTCGTGTCCTGAGGAAGCAGCTGTCTGGGCCTGAGTCATGTCATCGATGTCATCGTAAGGCAAGGAGGGGGTGCTCGGCCTGTTGTTGTCCACGATGACATCAGCCTCTGGTCTAAATCCTGCATAATTAATATTATTATTATTATTTTCGCAAATATTTTCACTTTATTCAGCTTATAACTACAGTTTTCTACATTTTAATCAAGCAAGAAAAAGTAAACCTGGTTCGAAATTAAAGTTTCACCATCAAACTTAATTGAAGTAAATTGCAATAATAATGACGCAATAATATAATAATGGCTGATTAGAAATGTGAATAAAAAGTTAATTTGGTGGTTTGTTTCAGACTCACTGGTCAAGCTTTCCGTTTCGCTATCTTTGATTTGGTCAAACTCTCCGCTCTCAATCTCCATCTCAGTTTGTGACAGCCTCCTCCCTACTGTACATCAAAACAGCGTTAGGCATTTATTACAACAGATAATACACAACGCATGGATATAGTAGACGTGTGATTACAGAGTACGGTATATACAGAGTGGATGGCTCAATGGGCATACGCGATGAGCAGCAGGCAGAATTTCAGCGTGCAGAAAGACTGGCATCTTGTGGCAGCAAGGCTTCGCTACATTTTAATGCACCGAGACGATGCAATGTAACCAATCAGAAAATAAAAAGTATAATCTACTCACGGGAAGGTTTCATGGTATTGCGGCGTTTCTTGATAAACCAGATTCGTACAAATATAACGACCAGTATCACCAGGATCAGAACGACTCCTAGTCCCAGCATGATCGACACAACGGGGACAGGAGTTTCAACAGGTTTTACCGGTGGCGGCTCATATCCTGAAATCCAACACAGTCACGTTGTTTATTCTGTATGTTCAGCTGAGTGAATATTATATTTGATGAATACAGGTTTGAATACCGTTGCAGAAAATTTGAGCTTGGGTGCTTTCTTCACAAGCCTTGACGCGGACAGAGTGCACGATGTCCATGTGATCCTCAGTGTAATCCAGCTTTGTCCTCGAGATCTTGAATCAAATTGAAATTACAAAGACAACAAATTGACAAAAGATCTCACGTAAATGACAAGACGAGGATAAAAATCGGGCAGATGAACTAACAAACCAACAAAAGGCAGTCACCTCTTTTTGTTTCGGCTTGGTGCCAGTTATGCTTGCATTGTAATCACCACAGCCAATATTATTACACAGCTTATTCATGAAGTTCTGGAGTCCTGGAGTCTTGTCCATGAGACAAACCTTTTCCCATTTATCTTGATAGTCAACCTCGATATCACTTCCACAGTTTTCTGTTGTTCTGAACTTGACACTTTCTGTAAAAAACACAAATAAATAAATTACACCTCTTGCTACTGTTTGAGTTTAGGAAAAGTATTTCTGAAATGCACTTTCTGAAATACAGTATGTTTCGTGAAACAACGCTGGAGAAGAAGACCCAAAAGAAATGCCTTGACCTGTATTTTCCTATGTTCTTAATATTAATTCAGGAAATAACAGTTGTGTACAAACAGTTAACCCTAAAAATCATAAAATTGATTTGTTCAGACAAGATGACTGTTCTGACATGCGCACACACTTACTGACACAGGAAACGGACACTAGTTTCCCAACACACTTCCCCTTGTGTCTCTTGCACTGGCCCAGTTTGTGATGGAAGTCCTCACACATGACGTGGTGGTACTGTTTTTTGGGATCGGCGTTCTCCACCATATCAACGCCGGCGACGGCATTGCTGCAGCCTCGCTCGTGGCAAACCATGTGAGAATAGTCGTCCATCCAGTTAGTGCTACACACTTCGGTTCCGTCTATTTTCACGACGCCTCTGCACGGCTTTGACAGGGTCACTTTGGGCTCATCTACGAAAGGAACCAAATGCACACACGTGAAATGTTCAACAGCGAAGTAGAAGGTCTTTATTGAAATACATAAATGTGAAAGGGCAGTCAGACCAACTACAAATAAAAGGTGCACATAAGCAAAAGAAGCCTTACGTTCGCACGTGATGGAATCGGGCAGGGTTGATTGGTTTTCACTGGTGTAGCATTGCTGGGGCATGTAGTTTGTCTTCATTTTGCCACAGCTCATAGCGCTGCAGAAACTGTCCCCCATGTCTTTCGTCCAGTTCTTGGTGGAAACGGGACGGCTGCCGTCACTGCCGTGAGCGAACACGGCTCCGCGGCAGGAGTCGCTGAGAGCCTTCTTGCTCCACTCTGCGGCGAGAAGCAGAGGGGATGAGACCTGAGGCCTAACCTAAACCTCATCAAACACAATTGATGGTGATGACAACAAACAGAAAAGCATATCTGGAATGATTTTGAATTCCAGTCTTGTAGGGAGTTGGATAATTTGTAGGTGGAATTTAATACAAATGAAGGCATAAAGGAGAAATGATTGCTCTGAAAGGATTTCACATACTTGAGCACTGGAGGCCAGTCCACTTGCAGCTTATTACTGCAGAGGTGACATTACATGCTTTTAAACCTTTGTCGCTGGCGTCACACTGCAGCTCTGTTATCGAGCGTCCGTCCGATTGGGTTCCGAGGTAACTGATCCTGTTGGCAGAGCTGCCGCATCCCAGCTCTTGACAGATGGTCTCTCGGGTTTTGTCGTCGCTAAGAGCGTTTTCGCAGACTGGAAGCCACTTTTCTTCGAATTGCACCAGTACGTTTCCAGAACAGTCGTCTCTGGAGTCGCTCAGTTTGGTTCGGAGACTACCTGCAACAACACGGTGACATCTGTGGAGTCAGCATCCTGCTCTGGAATAGTGGCCCAAATAAGCCACATTCGAATTATGATCCGATATTAAAGCCTTTCTGAACATATTGGCATATAACATAATCCATTACCTGAGCAAACGACATAAGCGCTTTTACAGGGGCTGGTACGTTCATTGTTTTTAACAAAGTTGCACTGGCTCAGTTTGGTCATATCTTTCGTTTCGTGCAAGCTTTTCAGCAACACTGGTCCATCAGTCATCCCAGCGCTGTAAGAGGGAGTTAAAGCTCTATCCCCACATCCCAGGTCTTTGCACAGCATCAGAGACTGGGCTTCGGTCCAGGCGTCCGCGCACACGCCACCCGACTGGCCGCTAATGGTGACGTTGACCCGCCCCCAGCACCCGTTGGACAGGTTCACCGTGATGCCGCCTGTTGTCACATCCCAAATGAACAGAGTGTATATATGAAGATGCTAAGATTATCTCACAACCGATGCACAATATGAGCTTCAGTAGGTTAAAAGAGACTAGAGAAGGTGTGACCTTTCCCTTTCTGTGCCATTGTGCAGTCATGACCATTGTACACAGGCACATGACATAAAATCCTCCGATCAAAAATCACCAGGACAACCAGGAAAAAGGCGAATCAGTCAAAGTCAAAGGTGAAAACCATGCGTCAAAACGGCTCACGTTACCTGAACACGTCACGTTTGCTATCGTTGCGTTGTGGTCAGGTGCTGGATCGTTTCTGTCGCACTCGAACAGCGATTTGTGTTTGGATGAGCAGCTTAAAGAGTCTCTCCAGACGTCTCTCTTCATGTCAGCGCTAGAGATGAAGCCGAAGCCTCGTGAGCTACCGCAGCCCCTCTGCTGACACACTAGGTTTGCAGCGGCTTCGTTCCATGTCTTGTTAGAGCCAGAGAGCCAGTAGGTTTTGCCGCTGTCCTCTATTCCCACCAGGCCAGAACAAGAGGTGCTTCCTTTCAAAAATACAAACTTGTGCTCTGAAAAAGGGGCAAAAGAAATATTTTAAATTATTATTGTTGTTGTTGTTGTTATTGTGGCAAATGACAACATACTGTAGCTCACTTTCACACGTTACCCCCACGGCCTCTGCCTCTTGCTCTCGGCTTTGGTCCGGCTGTTTAATACATTCAGATATGTGCGACGTGTTCTTCTCGCACTCAACTTTCCTAGGGAAGAACTCACTCGAACCCTGGCTGAACCTTTCAGTCTTTTGTTTGTTGCCACAATTCAGTTGATTGCAGACGGAATCGGAGTTGTTGTCCGTCCATCCATTTTTACGGACTCTCATCCATTTTCCCTTGTACAGGATCTCCACTCTCCCGGCACATCTTCCGGGACCATCTGTCAACCTCACGTCCAGACTCTCTGCACCACCACCACAACAACAACAGGATGCTCACATTAGCCTTCGCACTCTATGAAATGCATCAAATAGTTTTAACTTACGCTTCTGCGCTAATGTAAATGTGTGTCCCTACTTTCACAGACTACGGAAGCCACGGACGGACACTGGAGATTCGTGCCATGTTTGGCCTGGCAGTGCCACAGCGAGGCCTCGTTGCCTAAGCAGTTCACTTGATCCATTATTCTAGATCTGGTGCCAGACTGCCCTTCAGCGACAATTACCTGCGAGAAGAGACGGAGACGTGAACGGTTAGCAGCCTTTTGACTCATGTGGCCAAATGTGAGTGTTGCACACAGCAGGCTTGCGCTAAATACAACATTTGTTTGTTAGCTGACAAAAAAAAAACGTACTTTGCCGCAGTTTAGCTCCTGGCAAACCACCCCCCCGGCCTGAGCGTTCCACTTGGTGTTGCACACAGAATAATCTCTACCATTCAGCGAAACGGAAACGCTACCGTAGCAACTGTTGGATTTGGGATCATCACCCACCAGTTGTACTTTAATTTTGTCTGCAGACCACAGAAACAGGGAAGAGCTTTAATGTCATATTTTAGATTTTCAAGGCATTTTTTTAAATGCAATATTTGTATTTTACAACACTGGGTCAACTACAGGGTTTGCGTTTGTACCTGAGCATGTCACCTGGATGCTATTCAAAGTCTCATTGTGCTCGATTTTGGTACCACAGTGCATTTGCTTGCACCAAAGATCAGAACTTGTTGTTATGTCATGACGTTTCCATTCGCCATTTTCTTTTTTTTCCAGAATTCCAGTACAGACGTTCGATGAATTCCCCCTGAGCTGCAGCTTCTCATAACCTGTTTGAAAGAAACATTTTTTTTTTTTATTTACCTTTTAAAGACACTCAAGTGAGTAAATCCTTGGTTTTTAAATTCGTTTTACCTTCGCATACGACAAAAGCAGGCTTTTCACACGTTTTGCTCTCCTGAGTTACACACTGCCACAAATGATCGATATGATTTTCGATGCCTGAACACTGGATCATCATGTTGTTTCTGCTCTTAAATTTCTCCAGAACCATCCACTCCTGCTGAGGTGTCTCTTTGGATTTACCACAGCTGAGGCTTTCGCACAAACGATCAGCTTTTTCTTTACCTTGATGTGAGATCATTCAGACACACAGACGTGCAACTTGATTATCATGTAACGATTTACAATGTGCACATGTTGAAATGATGATATTTCTTACTTAATGTTTCACCACAAAGGTAGCCGGTGACACCGTTTCTGGTGTACTGGACAGCTCCAGCGCACCAGAATCCATCCAGAGTTATGTTGATTCTATCTTAAATCACAAAAACAAATAACATAGTCAACTACATAGTAACATAGTCAACTACAAATGAAAAAAACACCATCTTCATTATTTTTTATCATTTATCAGTAAGTCATTTTGTATATTTACCTGAACACTTGATCTTTTTCACGGTTGGTTTGCGGTACACACTGATGCCCCACCCAGGTGGTGAACAGTCCCACAGATTTTTCTCGTCTCCACTGCAGGTCATTTCATTAAGCCAGATTTTCCTCTTGGTGGGTATTTGTACGTCTGTTGTGCACCCTACTGGTTTTCCGCAGTGAGTGCTACTACACACCACTTCTTCTGTGGAACTGTTCCAGCCTTCATCCCCAACATAGCCCCACTCACTGTTATGGTAGATTTCAACGTGGCCTTCACAGGGGTTCGAGTTGCCGTTTTTCAGAATCACCCTGTTTCCACCTATGTATACGGCACAAAGAATCAAACTACTGCAGACACTGAGTCAGATCTACACCATAAAATGACATAATGTGCCCCAATAAATTAATATATCCAATATATATATAAATTTATATTTAATGTTTTAAATGTTACTACTAGTTTTAATATTATAGTAATAATTTTCTTTATTTTTATTACTTAATGATTAATCATCAAGGCAAAATTCAACTATATATATATATATATATATATATATATGTGTGTGTGTGGGGGGGGGGGGGGGTACACCCCCCCCACACACACACACACACTCACTCACGCAGTATATACATATATACATGTCACGTTTTCTGTGGTACCTGCATGTTTTTTTTATACAGTAGCTAAACACACCTGCTTTTAAACCTAAATATAGCTACAGTTGTTAAATATAGTGCATATGATTATATATTCTAATATTGTTATTGCTGTATCAATATTTTGTCTTATTTCATTTAATGACAAATACAGATAATGTTCAATATAGTAAACACAATCATTGTAACTTGCCTTGAAGGACCACTTGCTCAATCCTAGTGATGCAGACAAGAAGAACGAGGAACCACATCTTAACCACAGCTCATGACCAGAGAATGAGGAAGGTGATCGACCTGCTCAGCCTTATATCGCAAAGACGTCCCCACCATATATGGACATGATCTGTCACACACACATGTGGTACACAACTGAGCTCAACACCTCTCACAGAAAAAATGACTGAACAAAACGGCAAATTTGTCATAACATAACATAACATAACATAACATAACATAACATAACATAACATAACATAACATAACATAACATAACATAACATAACATAACATAACATAACAGACTCCATGAAGTTAACAAAACGTTACGTACATAAGTATGGACTGCAACTGATTTTATGTTGTGTTCCATTTGTAAAACTCACACACACGCACTGAACTAGAAGGTTTCACCTATTCTAGTGTGTCAGTCAAGTAAAAGTATGATCTGCTGTACGGTCCTAGCAAAAATATACTGTAATGTAACCTACCTGCAGAATAATATAGCGCACACAACCTGACCTGATGCTTTTCTTTTGTTTTTTTAATGTTGCATCTTAAGTTACTTAGTTTTCATTAAGACTGCAGCCGTTCTTTTACGCACAGCATCAGACACAATAACCTATTTGCTATGATGAAATCTTTCAGTAATTAAATTTTTTTTTTTAAATGTACATTTATTCATTTTTAAAATGCATTTTATTTTTTATTAGGACAATTTATTTGAACAATTTATTTTACATTTGACATTGTCAAACAAATTGTCTCTAACAATGCAATTGTATTTCATTGTATATATTTTAATTATAGTAATGAACTATAAATAAAACACTTAAAACTTAGAAAAAACAACCATTTGCATTATTTTCTGTTGAGATGTCAGCTTTGTTTATCTAATGATCTTTTTTTTAAGTACATTGCTTTAATACATTTACTGTATCTGCGTCTTTTTGATAGTTTGACATTTGATAACCTGAAAGAGAATTGTTTTATTAAATACAGAGCCATAAATCTAAGGCGTTTTTACTCAACGGTGACGAAAAGAGCCAAATGTCAAGTCACTTTAGAGAAATGTCAAAGCTATTATTATTTTTAGAAGGGAAATAATTTTTTTACTGGGGGAAAAAACTCACCCTGCTGTTGCCTGTTATCAAAAAAAGCATCTAGAAACTAGAAGAAGCTCTGATACTCTGAAAGCTCGACAGTACGTTCCTGAACCCAAAACTTTAAATTAGTGCGTAGAATCAGGAATTCAGCAATAAAGTCAAATGTATATTCTTCAGTCAATGACTCAATTTATCATTTATTTATTTACAAAATACATGTGAATGAAAATTAAAAAGGAATCCAGTATTTCAGCATAAAAGCAAAAAGAAAAAAGTAAAGAGAAACCTAAAATAAATTTTGTTTGTTCCGTCTTATACTCTAATCATCTCAGGACCCTTAAGATGTGTCCTTGTCAGATTTTTACATGTGATCGCTGTGGTTGCAGCTGCAAACTGAAAAATAACACAGAGATGCACGAGGCTCTGGATCTGTGGTTTAAGACTTTCCAGACCTGTAACTTACAGAGTCGCTTAAAATAAATAGAAATGACATTCCTGTTTGGGTCTGTGAAACATAACAACAATAGTTTACCCAACCATAGGCCAAAATTATAAATAAATAAATACAATCATTGATTTGAGTACTTAAAAAAGCATAATCGATAACAATAATAATTCCAACCTGTAAGCATACGTACAATTTGACGAAGGTGCTTTGATGCTTTGGCAATTACCTCATTACACTTTTCTTAATTATAATACTGAAGTGTGATTTTAAATCCTACACACAGTTCGTGTCATTTGCCTTATTTGTATTACGTTCAGTCCAGCTGCACAAACAAACATTTAACAAATTGAATAAAATGTTGACACTTTTTCTTGGTAGTGATGGTCCTTCATTCATTTCATTTGTGCACAAATAAGATAAAAATCAGTGTAGAGTAAGTTAGTTGAGGCCCCCTTTTAATTTTTCCTCTCTCAGATAATTAGATAACCACAGCTACTAATATGTTTTTATCAATTACTCCAACGCAGACTTTTAAAATATTCATATCTGGAAAAGAATTCTTATTACGTTTCACCCATTGAACAGTTCAATATTTGACATATTACACAAATATATTTGACCTGGTGTGGAATGTGTGGCTTGACATATGCTGAGGAGTTTTGACCATGCATCTTACATTTATCAGTGAAGCGATCAGAGGTTAAGTGTAACTGACTCTACCACAAGCTTGCCTGGGGGGCCAGCTTAGCAGAAATGAAGCCACAAACCGCAAGTTTTCTATCGAGACAGGAAACACTGATCTCACGCTTGCTTCTGCCTGATGTGTTCTCAGGAAACGTGAAAACATCGACTTATGTGCTGCATAAAAGATTTTTTGAAGGCGAAAAACAGCCGCGTATGTGAAGTGAAGGCTTTTTATTAGTGTATGATGTTTGATCAACACAGGAAATCAGATCAATTCCCATTTGCTAAAAAAAACATCCATCATTACTTTCCCCAATAACGGAAAACTTTGTTTTTAAATGTATTTTTGTGTCACTCTTCAAATTGCACGTTTTCTCTTGCAGCCACACCCAAAATTTTGACTTTGAATTTATACATTTGAGATGACTGTGATGTTTTGTTGAATATTTATTAAGTAAATAATAATAAAATAAATAATAATACAATTAATTAAAAAAATAATATATATATTTCTGACCATCGTTTTATATTCTCACATCCTTCTGTCTCTTCACGTGATCCCAGACACACTCCATGATGCTGAGATCAGGGCATGTTGTCCTTCCAGTACTGACGTAGTAACAGCAAATATTGATTTTGTTCACTCACTTTGCATTTTGTAAATTGACAAAAATAAGCAATTATTATTTATATTTCTGAAAGCATTCTTTGTTTACAGCGAGGTTTTTTTTCCCCACATTTGCCTAAAACTTTTGCACAGTACTGTATGTTTTCCAGAATAAAATTTGAAAAAAAGTAAAAAAAACACGTCACTAAACTGACAGTAGGTAAAATAATATTCAAAAAGCGAAGTCAGCATTTACAGAGGCTTTACAGACATTTGTTTAATATTTTAATTTTAAAGTCAAAAGGCTTTAGTAACATGCCCTTAATTTGTGAAAACAAACAACAACCTAAGAGTAACTGTATTATGATTTTATTATGTGGCCTGTATTAGTATAAAGTGTTGTTGGCTTCCTCTGCGTCGCGAGATAAAGAGGAGGCTTCAGAGGACGATTTGCTTTTTAAGTAATTTTGGGCCGTCTGTTATGTTCTGCACTGATGGAAAGTAGCTCTTTTGTATTTTATCTTTCTAATCCTTCACTGCGTCTTTTTTTAAATACTGCCATTTGTCAGTTGCGAAGCCGAAGGAAGAAGTTTTATTTTTATTTTCTGGTGTAGACTGAGATCGCAGTCGCATGCAAAGGTACTGTAAGAACCCCTTGGTTCAGTCTTTTTTTGTTTCATGCAAAAACCAGGCCTCTTGAAAACGATGGTCAGATTTTTGTATGTATAATAATTTCATGATTGTTTCTTCAAATGGTGGCTTAGCTGCGTGTTTCCCATAGCGTCTCTAATAGTTTGCAGAAAGAAAGGAGTGAAAAACCAGCTTGCACATTTAGTTTGTTTGGTTAAAAATATATTATATTATATATTATATATATTACATACAAAGCATGTACACTATAGACAACATGAAACACACCCTCACACACAAAATCTAAAATAATACACAATGTCATCTAGTATGACTCACAGGCCTAAAGGAACCAATGTCAAAATGTAAAACTCTGCTCTTAAAGTATATTTTTATTGAATATATTCAAAATATGCCAAAATCATAATCTTTGTGTTTTGTCATTATATATGTTTATCCCATAGCTCTGTTAATGATTAATTCTCCATCATCCAGGTGAGGTTGTCTGGAAGTTGAGCTGAGGCATCTTTCCTCTTCTTTCTTCTTCTTGCCTGACGCAATTTATAATGTAAAGGTTATTGCACATTAATATCATTACTTTTAATACTGAAATGATTTACGTTTTATAATTAACTTAACTGATGCGGTTGTGACGGACCACACACAGCACAAAGATGTTTTGCTTTAACTAACTTCACTTAAAAACAAAGTTGTGTTTTTGTTACACTAATGATAATTATGATATTGATAATGATTTTCATGGTTTTCAGTCAGTTACAGGAGCAAACACAAGCCCACAACCTGCGTGTTCACCCCACACACATAGTCGCTGATCCCTGCCTGAGACAACAGAAACGCCTTTAGTTTGCGTTTTGGGGACTGATTTTATATCATCACATCACAAACCTCAACCTATTTCAAGCCACTGAACCTGACATTTGAAGATTCCGATACCGTCTTGCAGGCCTCCTCCGCGGACTCAGCTTTAGCCCAGTGACTCTTAACTGATGGCACAGTATCAGACTCCAGCTCAACAAGCCACACGCACATAAAACACACACAAGTGCAAGTTCATGTTCCTAGCACTAGGTGGCGGAAGATGACAATGCCTGAAATGGCATGCGCTCAAGAAAAATCCTGCAGGTCTCAAATATCGTTATTCAAAGAATTTAAAACATAAATTTAAGTTGTATTTAAGGAGAAGTAAAAAATGTATTTAGGTGTTACAAAAAGCTTTTTCGCTGCGGGAAGGAGACTGAGTGACTGTTACACTGTTTGATGTATTATCACTAGGCAACAGAGTGATGTCACCATGTCATTATATTTCACTACTTTTCTACATTTCAATTTTCTGGCCTTCTATTTGCTCCTGGCCTGATTCCAACCGTAAACACAAAGAGGGAAATCATGAAAGCCAGAGATAACGAGAGCGGGGGAAATTCAAAGCGACCTCCTCAATGACTTCCATCCCTAATGGAGGCGAAGTGGAGACGGCAGACGAGTGCAGGGCAGCTCGTGCTCGCTGGCTCTGTAAATGAACTGCCGCGCGAGTCATCTTACTCGCTCCCAGCAGGAATGGAAAAGTTTAAAGACACCGCTTTGAGGTGGTGAGAGGTGGTGAAGCTGGTTTTCTGTGGTTTCCTCCAGGGCACCTGCATAGTTGACTGTCACGTAGCCTGTACAGTACAGATAGTGTTCTCTGGGTTGGGAGGGTGCGAGATGCCGCAGTGAGTCAAGTCAGCTGCACTGCTCATGCCAGAGCGCCAGGAGAACGCTGATCCTGTCTCTTCCAGACCCTGTTATATGAACTGTTATCACCTTCTCGCCCTGTGACTGTGGCGGCAATAACAGACTAACTGGTTTTTCTTAGTTTGACCTATTTTCTGACTGGTTCTCACAAAACTGCAAGATGCAAAAGCAGGTTCCTCAAGCTGCTTCCGCAAGTTCAATTGTACTGTATAAACTCAGTTGAGTTGGACTCACGACAAGAGAAGCTCGCTATATGGCTTCAGATGTCAGCTTCATCTATTATGAACCCAGTGACACCCCATAAGAGACAGGCTCATGGAAACAGACGACCGCCGCACTCCTTCCTGCCGGGCCGGCGACAGACAGGAAATAAAATTACACAGGACATAGGGAATCAGACAGCAAGTCAAAATAGTTTATTATAGAACAGGATTCATAGTCGAGGCACTACCTCACATTTAGTATAGGCACTGAACTACTGCACTGGTGTCACAGCCACGACTCGGTCTGAGAACCGAAGCCTGCCAGCCGCACCGACGCTGGCTTCTGTCGCGCGTCAGGCTCTTTGTCTTTGCTCTGCAACCAGATCAAGACGCCGAGTTATATTATATACATGAGCTAAATTATGATCAGATGCAGATCAAACCACGCGAGTGACGGCACCGGGGTCGTTTCTCGAATCCCTCCAAGGTGACTTTAACGTTAACAAAATAAAAAGTAAGGCCCTCTAAAAGTAAGGAGTTCACATTATCAGGTTAATGAGGAGAACTATGAAGCTGTTAATGGGACTGACACGATTTAACCCCTGTTATCGGTTCTATGTTGTGATGTAGAGATGGGACTGGCAGGCTTCGGTGAGGGGAGGCAGCCTTTCCATGCGGATGTTTCATCATCCTATCACTTTCCTTTTTTCTTTTTTCTTTTTTTTGCATTTCTCCTTCAAGTCAACATTTTGAGAACACACTGCGGTGGGCACATTAATCAGTTACAGTGACAACACCAACCGCGACGTTTGTATTACTATTGTTATTATAATAAGAATTATAATAACAAAAGCAATGCAGGCATATCCACCTTGTTTCACTCTCTTTGTCTGTGTGAGCGGTTAATGGGAAGGAAAAAAGGAAACACACACTTGTTCCGTAAACCGGGCAGTAGCCTAATCTTGTTTGTTTTTAGAGGAATTATCAAGTAGCAGAAATGATTAATAACTGTACATCTGCAGAGCAGCGTAAGCTCCTCACATGAGTATTGTGATGCGTTGCTTCCGTTTGTTGCTTAACCCTTCCCATGCTTTGAATTTGAAAGCATTCACATTATTTGCTGAGTTATCCATTTTTGTTTCTTCGTTTGTTTGTTTGTTTTCAGTGTGAAGTAATCCAGATCAAATCAGATCATTGAAATCAATTCAATCATGATTGAAGGTTCAAACTTAATTAAAAATCCAACTCAGCTTATTGTTATTATCGTCATGGTACATTATTTAATATGTAGCAATGTCGAGTAATAGCATCATTCGAGGAGGAGGAAGTCAACACATTATCTCTTCGATTTACCGTAAGTGCATAGTTTGAAGTGGCAAAAGTTTCCATGTGTGGGAGAATAACTTAAGAAATAAGGATTTTACATGTGTTCTACGGCTGTTTATACAGTTCGTACAGTATAGGAAAAATATAAAGCATCAAAACACAAAGATAGACACCTTTTAGTGTTTCACACTTGCTTATATCTGTGAAATAAGTCGTCGTTTGTTTCACTTTAGTCACCTTTTTCATTACGTTCAAAACATTTCGAGTTCAGAAAACCTCCCAAAGTCACATTAGCACATACAGAGCACATGGTAATACCGACCCACTGAGACCACAAAGCAGTTAATCAGGTTTCTACCATGTCGATCACCGTAGGGAAACAGCACAGTACAGTGAGAGAGAGAGAACAGAAGAGGAGCGGAATTCTGGGTTTGTGTTTCCCAAACCGTCTGGGCACACTAGTCCAGCTGGGAACTCGCCAGATGCATCCTTTATATTTACAGGAACAAATAACTAGTGACAAAACAGTTTGGGGAAACGCAGCTCAGGTCTGATTAACAGCACGACACATCTGTCACCTCACAACCTCAATCCACAACACAAACAACCGAAGGGCAACGCAACTAACGAACATAAACATATATAAAAAATAAATACCATCATATCGAATTATGATTACATAATCAATAATAATCAAAGGGATGTTTGATATTTATATATATATTAATCTAAAGACTAAACTACAAAACAAAAAACAACAGGGACACATGGATACGCTAATGAAAAGGGGAACACACTGATGCTACCTGCGGGTGTTGACACCGTTCCCGTTGCCTAGGGAACTGTGTGAAAGTTTGCCGCACAAAAACAAAAAAAAAACTATAGAAGCTTTTCATTGTCCAAAATAAAACAGCTGCACTGGATTCATAAAAGTGAAAGTAGTGTAAATTCAGCATCTTCCACATCGTCTTTGGACTGTGCCCAAAGCAAAACACCCCCCCCCCACTGGTTTGTTAGAACCTGAGTCTGTGGGCCTTATTTTTGAGAACCAAGGCACAAAGCATGCCGTGCGCCGTGTGCCTACACCAAAGCAGGGCCCAGATTGCGTCTTGGACAACAGGGCGCATACTGTATCTACGTATGATTGAGAGGTAATGATACAAAAGGCAACTTTTGGGGCAAGGCAAGTCCCAGGTCTAAAAAAAAACCAATGCTAATTAAAACCATATTAATGCTCACGTCATGGGAAGCAGGTCCACAATATATTTCGGCTTTCAACTAGTCTATTTACATACACATTTACATATGCTCGTGTATCATCTGCTCATGGCCCGTGCTTGTCCTGTAGCATCCTGCTCTTTCCTTCTGTTTCTCAGGCTCTCGTCTACGGGAATTTCACGCCAGCGGGTGAAACCGTCTGACAGTCACATCACACAGGGAGCCGGAAAAAAACAAAACGTGAAGTGAGAGAGAAAGGTTTAAGAAATGAAAACCAGAAAAACCAAAAAAAAAAAGAGCGAGCCAGCACCGGCACAGTCCCAGGGTTCCTTGGGGATCGCGGTTTGGCATGTGAACTATGTCAAAAAGCCACAGAAATAGAAAATCTGCAGGAGACAGTGTGCAACGTACCGTCAGCTCCCACAATAGTAGAAAGTGCATCAATGTCAAACGGTGGCACAATCACGTATGCACCTGCACACAAGCGTACAAAAGAACACCCGCACACCACCGCCTATGTTCATTATTTATTACAGTAGCTGTTTGTTCAATTAGTAAAGCCATGTTCTGTAAACATATCAGATTGTGCTTGTGGTATTATATCTGCTTTCTGATGAAGTCATCATGATCTGCCTCTGGCATCTAGCTTCACTGGCCACACAAAAGTATCCCCTGTAGATTTGTAGCTTTATCGCCAACATGCATGAACAGAGCACCAGGCAAACACCACGGCCCTCACACACAAACACACTGATCTAAGTAGGCTAATCGGCGTTGGATGGAGCGCGGGGCCACAGTCCCCCACCAGCAGACAAAACCATCTCTGTGTTCCCTCCAAGCATTCGTGGCCCGTGCCAAACCAAAATCTGCGTTTGTGTGTGTGCGTGTGCGTAGCGTCTAAGCAAATATGTACTGTACAGGTTGTACATCCGGGTTTACAGCAGTGTGTGTGTGTGTGGCTGTTACCCGACACACTCACTTAGATGCACACAACGCAGCACCAGAAATAACCAGCTGTCCACTGGCATCTCGTCTGAGCTCCTCTGCTGCTTGACTCACGCTCTGTTAACAAGGTGCAGGCGGAAAAAAATGAAAGAGCAGGGCAAAGTGGAGAAAAGGACATCTGTGCACAAAACTTTCCTCACTTCCTTCTTTCTCTCCCCCCCGTGTTTATATGAATACAGAAGCCTGACGTAGACTCTCGTGTGTTGCCGAATGTGATTTCTCTCATGCACCTGCAACCACAGCCCTCGTAATTCCTGCAATAAACACATTCTGGAAACAAACCAGCTGAGCCACAAAAGACTCTAAGTAGCAGTACATCAGAAGCTGATCATTGGTTCTTCAGGTTCGCTTTCACACACGGGGGAAGACGTTGTATGCGCCACATAGTAAAACAGCGAACTGGCTAATTCCCGTCCACAGGTCAACGAACCTGTCACAAAACAATCCCCTCAGCTGCTGCTGCTGCTGATATGGTTTAGCAGGCCCAACTCTTCTACACAAAGCCAGAAACCAGCCCAAATAAGGTGAATCCCTCCATATCATAGTGAACCAGAGTAACCAGGTGATGCTGATGTATGTAGCTGCACGTTCCCACTAACCCAGCCCCACAGACTTTGACTGACCTTAACCCTGTGCTGTGACTCTGAAGGTCAGATTTAGACCATGGATTAGTTTTCTGGGATGTTGTTGATGGGATATTTAGGTAAACAAAAATAGCATAAATAAAGAACAACGGCCCAACTATGTGTTTGTGTCCCACATCATCCAGAGGAGACTCTGATATTATAGAACAAAATATAAAACATATTTGACACTGCTCTGTCTATATTCTATGTCCTTCGTTGCTTCAAAATGTTGCCTATGTATCATTACCTACAGTACTGTGCAAAAGTTTTAAGCTGGTGTGAAAAAAATGCAACATAATGCAGTGAATGAACAAATGAGAAATCTAAATCAAATCAATATTTGGTGTGACTACCCTTCAGAACAGCAGCAGTTCTTCCAGGTTCACTTGCTCACAGTTTTTTGTTTACAGCATTTTTTCCACACCTGCCTAAAACTTTTGCACTGTTCTGTATTTGATAGATTTTTTTTTTCCACCGGCTGATCAAGGCGAGGTAAAGAAAACAATGTAGCGCCGTCAATCTGACAACTCAAGGGGACCATTGTCAGCAAGGTGACGCTTAGATTATTTATCCATCTGGATGCTTCAGTGCAGCCGGTAGAGAAGCTCATCATTCATTTCACGAGCAAAGTCCATCCCTGTGCTACAGGGCGAAGGACCGTTTGAGCTCGATGACCGATCGCTGTGGTGCGAGTGTCGTAGCAGAGGCAACAGATGGGCAGCAGAAATGAGGAGCCGGCGCGTCTGACAACAGTCAACTGTTCAACTACAGACAGTGACTGCGGTCAACATCAGCTTAGGCTAAACTGGTCGCGGTAAGTGA
Source organism: Macropodus opercularis (assembly GCA_030770545.1). Taxonomy (NCBI): domain Eukaryota; kingdom Metazoa; phylum Chordata; class Actinopteri; order Anabantiformes; family Osphronemidae; genus Macropodus; species Macropodus opercularis. Next base: position 6,519,090 of record CM061095.1, on the reverse strand, counting down.
TTCCGAATCCGGTTAACCGGCAGACACATAGACGACAAGGCAGCAAAACAAATGGGATCAAGACAATCACATTCCCGGAAGTCACCGCCTAGAACTCAACACAGCGTAGGTTTATTTATTTATTATTATTTTTACCTAAGGTTGTAGAAAAGCGTCTGGGCAGCAGGAGAGACTAGCGCTGCCGCGAAGAGGAGTTGCTGATATGGCCCTGTGTTCCTTGAAAATCCAGAAAAGTACCCTGCTTTAATTCTGAAAAATGCTCAACAGTTCAAAGGCGTGTTGTTTCATCTGTGTGTCAGTTTTGTTTTGTTCGTTTTTTTTTTTTTTTGTTTTTTGTTTTTTTGCTCTTTCTGTCAGCCTCTGAGTAGAAAAGCTGTCAGTTCTCTGTCCTCACCAGTCGCGGCAGCCAGCTTCGGTTGGATTTCCCTGGCGTTCGTCCTGGTCTGTCACAAACTTCGCCGCTCCCATCTGAAAATGCTTGACGAATGTGAGTTTTTCATTTAAGTTTGTCGTAAAGATTTAAAAAGAACCCCACCAAAACGCATTGCAGCGTAATCTTTGCACCCGATTCATGTGTTTTTAATCAGCGCACGTACATGGATGAAATATTAAATATCGACGCCTGTTGGATTTCGTTGCCGGCGTAACACGTGTCACACCGTTTCCTGTAAGCACAGGGCTTCGACGGCGCTGCTGGGTCCCTGGGCGACTCCGCCGATGACGAAGAGCATGTTGGACGTCTGCAGCAGGGCGGAGGAGCAGCGCGCCGTGGGCATGGGTGCCACGTACTCCCAGCGCCGCTTCACCGGGTTGTAGCTCTCCACCGTGCCCAAGGGGGATGGCTCGTTACCTGCAAAACGAACACAGTGCTTATTTAATCCAGACAAACAATTGGAGACGGACTGATCAAAGCTTGATCTAATCGCGTTCAACATACGGGGGAGTAATTAGGCCTGTTTGCTCGAAAGATTCGCGCCGTCATTATCCCTATTTGCTTCCGCGTGGTAAACACAAATTTACAAGCCTGACACCTGAACACACCTCGGCTTAGCTACTCAGCATTAACTGACGCAAATCACCTCAGGGTGCAACAAGTAGTCTTTGGTACAAATTAATGTGGATTTTGTGACTAAACTAATGTTGTGGCCGAGCCAGACAGACTAGGATTCATTTTACTTTCTCTCTTGCCCCTTTTCTCCTCCTTCTCCCTCTGTCTCTTTCACCTCAGGTGCAATGCTCAGTGTCATTATACATCAGCCAGCACTAAGTTGTTGCTGTTTCTATGGAGACCCGCATCACAGAGTGCTCCCGCACGACGTGGCCTGGTGGGCTCGCGCTTCTGCTCGTCGAAGAAACAGCGTTATTATCATTTTGTTGGAAGAACAAAGTGACGGCGCCGAGTCGGCCTTTTCAAAGCGAGCTCAGGTCAGGCCTCTGCTCCTTTATGGAGCACACAGACACACACACACACACAGGAACATGCTCCTTGCTGCTCCTTGTGCTGAAAGGCTTCCTGTCATTGCTTTGATTCCCAGCCCACTGTCCCAGTGTCAGTTCAGCAGCCACTGATCTCCTCCTCTGTTCCTCCCCTTTTCACTTCCATCCTCCTTTGCTGTTGTCTCCTCTTCCTCCTTTCCTCTTTCATCATTACGCTCTCATGTATTTCTAGGTTCAGTTTCACTCTTTTCTTCTGTCCTCCTCCTGCTCTGTTTAACTCAGCTCTCCTTCTTCTGTCCTCTCTGCTAACCCCCCTCTTCTTACTCCTCCTGCTCTTTGTTTTGGCTCCTCTTCTTCCTCTTTAATGCCTCTAGTCCGTCTGTCCCGCTTTCTTCTGCTTCTGTCAACCCTCCAACTCTCATCCTCAGCAGTATTGTTCTCTATGTCTCCTTCTTGCGCTTTACTCTTCATTCACCTTCTTCCATTCCCATTGTTTGCTTTGATGGACACGGACACACACGAACTACATACACAATTTGACACACAGGTACTCTTCTGTGTGCATCACCAGAAGAATTGTGTAGAACCAGAGATTCAAATCTAGAAACTAAAGACCTCCGCAGAAGACACATTTACCTAAATGTAGGTTCATATAAATTAAGCTGAATTTAAATGAAACTACATAATGTGGGTCTTAAAGGCAAGAGCAACATTTCTGAGTCAAATGTTCTTCTACTAAACTGTGGCTTTACACTGAAATCTAATGATGCACGTGATAAAATAATTATAGTAATTAATACATCACGCCGAGCTTAGTGATCCATCGATGCCGGGCTGGAGGTATGAATTTGAAATGCTGTATGAAGCTATAAATGAGGGGACTCGTTATTCGCTCTATTAAAGTTAATCTACAGTAATTATCCAAGTTGGTGCGATTTGATCTGATGCCTGATCATAATAATAACTGGCTATAACGACGTGTCTCTTGAAATCTCCCAGCAACCTGCCGATGTTGTTCTTTGTTGATTTTCATAAAGCTGTAACCGCATGTTAAAATCTCTGGGATGTCCTGATGTCTTTCCTGATGCCTCCATTTGTGTGTCGCCGTCTCTGTTCGCCCCCCCGTCGCTCCTGCTGTCGGACAGAGAGCCTCTCACGCAGCACTTCAGGTCACACAGAACCGGAGGAAATGTTTGATCGTCACTACACGCCCTCCCTTCAGCACAGGAAACACGCAGCAGCCGCCACACAGGTTATTAGCTGGCATGAGCGGCCTGTCCCTTTGACAACTGCCGAACATACTGAGCGCCTTGAGACTATGCCTGAGTGGGAGCCAAACCATCTGCTGTGGGACTCCACGTTCTTCTTGATGCTGAAGATAGATCCTTATGGCTGCGTGTTTTGGCTCGTCGCCTGGCTGAGCAACAAATGTGGCATTGATCCTACATGTCCCTGATGCTGTCGTGTTAGGGAAGAGACTCTACAGCCACTCAAATGTACTACTTTATATTCTAGGTATTGATTTTTAGAGAAGCGTGATGATATATGTGCATACAAGGCTCTAAAGGTCCAGCCGGAGCACATATAAAATAAAATAAAATATGACACCTAACAACCATAAAAGCAGTTTGGCAGCACAAAATAACTCAAATATAACAAAATACGCAGCTACAGCAGCTGTGAGCCGCTACAGCAAAGCACGGGTCTGACTATTTGATGATAAGATGACATGGCTAAGCAGATAATTGCATCTCAAGCTGGGCTTCACCCAAATGTTGGATCTGCTGTAATTATAATTTACATGCACATATCAAGTCGTCAGTGTTTTTGTCACGAACTAAAGGCAGGGACGAACAGACACAGTTGCTGAGTGGGTGGATGGACACGACAACGGCTTTAACGTCTCCGCGTTGCCGTTGTGCTTCTCGCTCTCTCTCTACCTTTCTGCAGGGATCACCGCTGGCTCAGCTGTTTGCTGCCTGTTCTTCTCTACGGTCTAAAACCCTTATTGTACATTGAACTCTGTTATTCTGAACATTTTTTTTTTTACTCAGTTAAGGCATCTTGATTTCCAAAATCTCCGCATCGGAGCATTCAAACACTGTAAGACGAGCCAAGCGCTCAACCTTACAGCAGCACGTACAATAACAGATCCTTGTCTCTTCGCCTGCTCAGTGTTTTCTTTGTTATAATAAAAAAAGCAACATAAACTCTCGCTTCTACTGTGTCTGCTTTAATTAAGTTGAGCTACAGTACTACCACACCAGTCTCACTCAGCAAAGAGAAAAACAAAATGAATCCAATTTAAAAAAAAAGGAAATCTGTGTTTTGTTTTATAAAGTACATTATATCCCAGCGTGAGGTTATAGGTATATTTCATTACTTGCACACTGTACACTGTGAATGCATTACAGATGCTCCTTTAAAAGTGTCTGCCTATTTAACTCTCATATTGAAAGGCAGTGTTGGAAATGTGCCACAAACCAGCAATGACTCAAAAGCCCAAAATATCCCCCAGGATGAGACTGAGGCCTGGTCTCCACTGACACATGCACGGAGAAAATGTAAGACAGCCACCTCTTCCACTCTCATTACCTCCCCCCTCGCTGTGTCATTTCCACATTAGCAAACACGCGGCGACACCCGTTTCATTCTTCTTCCTCAGTCAAGCGTCTTTTTTTTCTCTCTCTGTCCCTCCCAGCTGGACAACCGCTGTGTTTTTTACCCACACCCACACACACAGTTGTAACAGACGCCAGGTCACATTTACTGCATGACAGCCACTCTGAGTTGTGTCAAAGCAATATGACGACTAGGAAGCCAATTAAGGTTTAAATATTAAAAAGGTGAAAATGCTTCACATCTGTGGAAACAACGTTTTTGTGCCTTATTAACAAAATTGCAGACGACGACCCCAGAGCGCTGGTCGTATTTTATAATATGTCAAAGGCAAAACCTACTACGTTAATTACAGGTGTTGCAGCTGGTGAAATGGGCTGTGTGGTAAGTTATTAATGATCAAATTTGATGACAATCATACCAACTTAATATTATTACCATAAAGTCTCCACACCCTCCCATCAGGACACTTCGTTCTCAGATTGCCGGTCTACTTGTGGGTCCTAGAGATGAGCGCTGACGATTCTACCTGCACCTGTCATTCAGCACTGCTGCCAGTCAAATAGTTCCAAAACGGCGACGGAAGGGATGCAGAGCCGTGTGTGACACGCTTAGAGTAAGTAATGACCACATGGACGTCAGTGCAGTAAACCCACAGGCCAAGCTAGTCAGCCCAACTGCAACTAATGTGTTTTTTTCTGAATACATGCAGCCTATTCCACTGGAAATGATATTTTGATATTTGACAATAGTCAAATGTTGTATTACTTTGGAATTAGTGTCAGTTTGCGTTTACTCTACAGGCTGTGTATTATTTTGCTGAAGCGTGCAAGTCTACCCTGACGACAGTGAATATCTGCCTAATGAGCATGTCAGCCAGGAAAAAGCCTGACCTCTGGTTAATTTGTACAATTGCTCAGTCTTTATTCACACTACAGTATATGATGTAACAAATGCAGCTCAGTCAAGAAGAAAATGGAAAGTTAATGGAAAATTAATTTGGTCGCCTGTGAACATTGTGCAGTGTGTGTGTGTGTGTGTGTGAATCAGAGCTGGGGTAGTGGATTTACCGTTGGCGGTGGAGCTGTGCTGCAGTGCAGTGTAAGCCTCAAATCTTCATTTTATTTAGATTCGTTTATCAGTGTTCGATTTTTAAATTGTTTTATTTTGTTGTATTCAGCAGACCGTGTCAATACAGGTTGAAGTTGTCCGTTTCCCTCTAGTCGGACTTTATCACTTTAACATTTGGGAACTGAGGACTATTATCATCGCTGTTTTACAGGTGGAACAGCGTTTTTCTGTGAGACAGCCTCCGTCAGACCTCCAGAGCAGGGAAGCGCTTTAATTGCTTCAAGTCAAACACTGCGAATGTGCTGTACACCAACTAAAGTGAAACACTAAACCAGAACACTGGTCACATTAGCCTAGTAAAGCTTGTCTTTAAAGAGGAGCTGCTGACCTAGACCGCCAGCTGCGATGACCCGTCCTCCCAGGCACCCGGCCACAAAATCCGCCCTCTTCTCCCTCATCCTAGACGTCCGGCTGGGTTTGATCCATATACCTGCCACAAGAGGAAAGACAGTAATACGATTTAAAGAAAAGCACAGCATCTGGACATCCAGCATCCAAGCATCCCGTCTGGAAACCCAGGGAGTTGCACAGCAGCAGTAGGAGCGTTGGTACAGGAAAGTCCAGCACTGATCTAGGACTGTAAGACTTGCAGGTGTTGGATGGGGTTGATTTCAGGGTTTTAGCTGTTAGAGTTCAGTGTATTCGTACTAAACCCTGAAAACACCTTCATAAATCACAGGTGACGCTGAAACCAGTTCCTTAAATACGCTTACACAAAAACACAAAGGGACGTTCGGCTGTCTTGCTCATTTCAGACTAGTTTGTGATGGACGAGAAATAAAAGGATTGTTCATTGCAGGTATTCAAATGCCGTCAAATGCATGGGAGGCCAGGCAGGGCCCTGGAACAACCAGGATGAACCGTAATTGCCATTTATTTGATTTACTATTAAAACTAAATTGCAGCCGACAGCAAAAGAAAACATATTTATCTTCTTGCCAGGAGTAAGATGATAAAATTAAGAACAGTGGTTTGCCCATTTTCCCTAAATGTCAAACTATAAATCAATGCCCTTCTTGAGAATTTAATACATCTCGGTCACGATTGCTCACACAAACTGGAAAACTGAATTAGCGGTTATCAGTTCTTGTCAGACTAAACCTCTACAGGTTAATGCACAACAGCAGATGCAGCAGGTTGCGAGCAGAAGCCACATGGAAGAAAGAGACATGAGAGTAAAAAAAAAAAAAGTGAAATGCATTACAGCCTGCCTCTTGGGCTCTTTATCCCCAACCCCCCACCCCCTTTCACGTCTCCCTGTTCTCTGGCTTTAAACCCCACTACCCAACAGCAGATTAAATTTCTATATTTAGTACTTATACTTACTGACACATCCCCTTTTCCTCTCCTCCGCCCGCTAAGAGGGAGACGAGCTGAAACGCATGCGAATGCAACAAAATGTGCTTAAGCACAAGCATTAAAATGTCGTAATTGCTCCAGTTTTGAATGCGATTAGGTAATACGAGAAGTGCCACTTAGCGTGGACTGCGGGTTTTTCCCATGGCCTGCCAGTCATGAATCATAGCCCTGCCATTCATGGATGTGACGTGGTCATTCGCCGTTGGTCGGTTTTGTGTTACAGTATTTTGTTGTACACCGTTTGTTCTGGGCTAAAACGGGATTTTAACAAGTGAAGGGCATGTGTCATCGCCACGCTCGGAGGGAACTGTGCCCTAAAGCGCCGAGCGCTGCGAGACTGATGTGCTCTGTTGTTCCGTGGAGCGTTCGCTCCACAGTGTTCTAGTGGCGAGGCGGCTTTTCCTTAAATGAGTGTTCGTCTCCCCCAGGGCTGCACACAAAAAGACACCTGTCTCCAGCCACACGAGAGGCTACATCGAGCTGTGTGTGTGTGTGTGTGTGTGTGTGTGTGTGTGTGTGTGTGGGTAGAACGTCGGTAATGTGATGTCTGGTCCGTGCTCACCATGTGCATTCAAGAACAGCAAATCAAATAAATTCAGGGGTCAAGCAGGAAAGTTTTAAAGTCAGAAGGTCTGTCTACAAATAAAAAGGACTTATGATCCAAGAAGTATGTACAAATACAGCAGTTCCATCAGTATAACCAATCATAATGGAAAGAAAAAAGAACACAGGGCATAAGGAGACTGTATCTCTGGTTTAGTGGAGTCTAAACATGCTACATTTCCCTAATTTAACACAGATTAAAGGCTGTCACACATTGATGTTGATTGGAAGACGACCATAGAACGTGTCAGGTTGGTCACCAGCCCCAGTTCTGATCTGCTTAACTGGAGGTGCCATCCCCAAACAACAACAACAACAACAACAAAAACAACAGCATCTTGTGAAGGTCAAATCACGTTGTTTGAGTTTAACATCACAAAACGGTGGTTGCATGTAAAGTGTTGACATCATCACTGCATGACAGAATTTAGGAGAAGAAAAATGATAACTTAAAAGTTATTCTGCAAATTTGAGATATTTTCTTACTGAGAGCAATTGCTAATGTTAAAGTCTGCTATCCTGTCAAAAAGTAACATTTTGGACTTATCTTTCCAAGAGACAGTGGAGGGAAATACCTCAAGAAATTAAGGTTTTGGCAAATTTAAATTTTAATGTTAATCTCTTTATAACCATTTACTGGAGATTTGAGGAGAGGAGGGGAGAGATATTATATCAGAGATATTTACGGCATAGCACAATTGTGCTGCTGACAGGAGAGTAATGGCTGAATTGCACAACAGCTAAATGGTAATTTTTGAGTGAGAGGAGGGGAAAACGCAGAGGCGCCAGCAGCTCACTAGCAGATATGCTGGCTGCAGATCAGCTACTCAGCTGTGGAGAAATGGAAGAGCCAGATAACAAAAAAAGATAACATGCAGGCATCACGCAGACACACAAGAAGCGAGGGGGGTGGAGTTTGCAACTTTTTTTCCCCAGTATCATCTGCAGTAGACCGGCTACGACTGTGTCGTCATCTCAGTGTCTCCGTTATCTCAGATCAGCACGGACAGAAATGAAAATTGAACTATAAAAAGGAGAGAACGATGGAGGGTTTCCCGCCTTAACCCCTGACTGCTCTCCGATATTCAAAGGACAACTTACTTAAATCAATTACGTTTTCAACAGTCCCAACAGAGTCTCTAACACAAAAATCAATTGTCTCCCGCCCCGCAGTGATGTCTGCCAATCTGCTGCCTGGATTAGTTTGATGTCTGCGCCGTGGGCCTCTATTGTGATCCAAAGATGATTACACAACGCGGCCAGACAGACTGCTCCACTGGGTGACATGTTTCTGTGAGATATTTAAAGAATTAATCTCCTAAATGCTCTGAATCACACCATAATTCCTAATTCCTCCGGAAAACTCACACATACAGTACAACGCTGACTGGCTTACTTAACATGCAAATTAATCATGATTCTGCGCATTTAGAAGAACATTTCTCGACCAAAACACCTCTGAGATAGTGTTTTGAATACATATAAAATAATTATAGAAGTATAGCATATATATAAGTGAGTACAGAGGTTGCAGGGAGTCCAGGCAGGGCTATGTCAGCTTAAATCAATTGTGCAGTTTGGAGGGTTGAATTTGAAGGATGTGCTAATCTGTATGGGAATATTAATAGTAATAGTAAATAATAATTATGTACTGTATGCATCAGGTCTTGAAGTGAACTCTCAGCTATACACCTAATGATTACAAATGCTACTTACTGCCATCAAATAATGTTTGTAATACTGTGTTGTTACTGTATGTGTTGGCATCAAGTAGCTTTTCACACGGCTACCAGAGAGGTCTCAGAACGTCTCAAGCAGAACGCTAGCAGCAGACGTTCCCCCCATACAAAGCAGCAAACCTCACGCGGCGCGTTTCACCGCTGCCGTTTGTCAGTACAGATGATTAATTCCATCGGCCACGTCGGTTAAAGGCGTTAGGGAAAAGGATTCAGCGGGTAATCATTCATTTCGGCCAATGGTCACGGCTCGTTGGACCAACCGGCCACCTGGCCAGAAACGCACGCACACGGGCACCACACACACACAAAACACAGCACAAGAGTTGAGTGACGTGTGGGGCAGATATGTCTGGTGGACTCAGCTGGAGAAGAGGGGAGTGTGTTTATTTAAAGCTCAGAATCAATCCTCTTCCCTCTCCTCTTTCACTCTCCCAGACACCGGCACTTCAGTCTGGATCCATCACCGAGCTCAAGAAGTCTGACACACAAACACACACACGTAGCAGAGCAAATGAAACGGATGCGTGAGCATCTTTTTTATTATCATTTTATTATTTATTCATTTTTATTAAATAACAAGCCCTTAAACACATAAAAGACGTGAAGAAGCAGGTGTTATTCACCACTCAACACACAAAGCGTGGGACTAATGCGCATCACAACAAACTAGGGACAAACTGGGATGGAAAAAAAAAACGTTTGTATGGGAAAAGCTGAGAAGCCGATGAATAAAAAGTTGTTAAAACTTTTCTGAAATACAGTAAAGATTTAACCGATTGGTTGAAAACAGTGGTAGTTTGACGATCTGATAGTTTTGCTAAAAAACCCTGCTGTGATCTGCTTTTAGGGGCGAGTCCTGAGAAGGTCATTGCTCAGAACCAGAACTAAAAAGCACATTTTTCCATAGCTTTCACATGGAAATCCACCAGCTTATACATTTCTCTCCCACTCCACATCTCTCAGCAGGTGCATTAGTTCCATCACATGTCACCTGCTGCTATAAAAAGCCCAAACTCTTTCCCTCCTCTGTTCTTTCCTCAGTTAACTAGTTTTTCTGCTGGATCCACTGGTGCGCACTCTAAAAGTCTTTATCCGGCTCTCCTGCGAGCATTTATCCTCCTCATCTCTGCAACTGGATTTGCATCTCAGACAGAAAATCATTTCCACTTAGAAAGACAACCCTCACACACACACACAAACACAACACGCGGGGCAGTTGCTGCAATGCAGGTTTGATTAAAAGCACTCCGCCATCGATTACAAAGATCAATGCGCTAATCCACACGTCTTCTGAGAACTGGGAGGAGTGTGACACCATCGGGGGAATCGCCAAAACCCTACAGGGTTTAGAAAACGTCCTGTGAGTAGGGATGTGAGATTGTGCTTTTGCCTGATAACGCAAAGTAACACGCAAGTTCATCGCGCTGCAGCTGGAGCTGAATGCGGATTTGGTGAAAGCGGGAGGTATTCGCTCGCTCGGTTTGGAGACGCAAAGCGATTACCGGAGCTCAGTCTTATCCCGCAGTGGTGCAAAGGAAACACTGTAGGACAGAAGCTACACTGGCTTCTCACTTATCCTATTAATATTCATAATTTGTGGATCAGCCTACGATTTAATGTAGCTGATGTGAATGTCTACTTATGCACCCATGCATCAATGAAGTGTACTGTATGTTGTTGAGATGGATGGAAATCCACCAACTGGTAATTTTCTCTTTGATTTCAAAGACTTTGCTCACGTAGAGGCTCTGTTCACTGTAAATGACCTTCTCCAGCGCAAACACGTGCAAATCGATCGGTCAACAGCTGGAAAGAATTCAAACTACTCCCCGAGAACAGAGCACACGCATAGAAACAGGTCTCCAAGCCTTAAGGAAGGAAAACCTCACAACGGGAAAAGATTAAAGATTGAACTGAACCAGAGCAAAAAGCATGAGCCAAGAGATAAAGGCAGGTAATTATTGCCGTTTGGACCGTTGAGTTGCAGCTGAGTAGTGTTGATCTACTGACCGGGGGAAATTATTTCTAAAGACTTTTTAATAAAGAGGCGATCTGTGTCTTGAAAACAAGAAGCTTCCTGTGTGAATATTTCTTCCTCTACATATTCTTCTTGTCCGTCGACCTGGTGAGAGTCAATCAGGTCTGTTGTGAGTCAGATGCTTTTTGTTCTCTCACCACTTTCGCCCATTTATACAATTTTACATAGTGAGAGAAATCGATCGTAAATATGCTGGAAAGAAGGAGCTGTGCAGCTTTCAGAACTGCAGGGGGAATAAAAATAATATATATATATATATATATATATATATATATATATATATATATATATATAATATCCAATATCCAAACATCAAGTCTGGAAATGTGTTGAGAGTGTTGAAGGGGAGATGTGCAGGGGCGAGCGTAAACAGAGAAAAACAGGTCCTTAGTTCTGAAGGTCTGACAGCTTTTGAGTCATCACTCAACACCTCGGCTCCTTCCTCCCTCTCTTCCTGTGGCATCGCTGATTCGCACACTGTAATTATCCTTCAGACGGAGCTTTAATAGAAAGAAATTTAATCATTGGGAGGCATAACAAGTCTATTCTCTGCAATCACAGGTTCAGATTGTAGCGCTGGTTGAATAACAATAGTGGCGATGATAGCTGCTGTTTTAAGGCCACCGTGGACTGTAATTTCAGAAAATGGAGATTATATTTGTCTCTTTTCGCCTCCGTTTCAGCCGTTGCTCACTCAACTCACCGTGTAGATCGGTCACCTGAACGTGTCCCTTTTTCCAGCTCCTCCAACCAGAGATGTGGTAATGATCCAATTTTTTGGGTTGCTGGGATGGCTAGAGGAAGGCGTGTTCAGTCGACCAGTCAGAAGCCAAAGGTGTTGACGGACACGTCTAACAACCAATGGCTCACGTCTACCATATGTAAGAATGATTTTTTAAAAGCTAGAATCAGTATTTCTTTCTCCATAGACCCGGGTGATGCGCAGACTTTACTCTCGTGTGACTGGGTCAAGCGGTTGGAGGCCAGAAGCACTGGTTCCTACAGCCCTGAGTCAACGCATGCCCAGACAGACACGCTCTACAAGGAGGAGGATTAATGTTCAGGCGTAAATGCCGCCGTGGAGGACACACACCGCCATGAATCGCTTCGCTCTGGGAAGGTCATTTTGAAGAGATGATGGGAGTTTCATGCGCAGAGTAGATTGAGAGGTCTCCAGATTAGTGTGTGTCTTAGAATGAGTGCTCGGAGCAGTCGGGCGTGTCAAGGAGTGATTTAATCCCTTCGCCGCTGTCAATAATTCAAGGTTATTTCTATCATTATATAAAGCACATTATAGTTTTATAGGAGATAATCCTTACTAATGTAATAGTAAAGGCTACTGATTGAGAGTCTGTGTGAGCGAGACACGGGGCTGCTATCAAAAGCGCACGTTCGGTGCTTTATGCCTGTGACAGATAAACACACGATTCGGATCAGCACTTGTAGAAAATGGGATCCGTGTCACCGAGGTCGCGAGCGCTTTTCAGTGCTCAGACGGCCATGTTAAATGGAACGATAGAACAAAAATGCATCACGCAAGTCACAGCGGTTTTCCGTGCGGCCGAATGGAGGCGCCGCAGCACATCTGGGTCCTGTGCAACTACTGTAAGCGCTGCCACGTTGATCCCAAGCGACACAGGACACACGGGGCAGCTATTAGACACTTTAATTATGCGCTTAATTAAACGGGTTTGATGGAGTTTGAGTGTTGCTAACCAGCTCGGCAAACATCTATTCACTGTTAGGCTAGAGGACAGCCCTAAGCACCAGTAAACAGACGGAAGCCGAGTCTGAGACAAACTCCCCTGTCAGAGTCCTTGGTAGAACGGGAACTTCATCATGAATATATTTACCGTATCCCTCTTTCTCTCTACATCCAATATTGCTCATCTCGTCCTCGGATGCTCAGACCACAGCTGCTCGTTGCTTGTGTCATACATGGCCACGAACACACACCCACTCAGCATCATCCCCAGCCCGCCCTGATGTATTAATAGGCTCTGTGAGACAGTACGTCCCAGCCAGTGTGGTACTAAGCTGACAATCACTAGTTTTAAAGCCTCCACTTCGAGAGCATCTTGATAAATATCAACCAGCCTTCAAACATCTCTGAACTTCTTGGGTCTGTTTTCACGGCCTTCTCCATATTATGAACTCTGATTCCATCTCTGAGTCCTTTATTCAGTCTTAGTTGTCCAAAAAAACTTTAAAAACTCTTGTACAGTGTAATTCAATTCAATACAGTCATTAGTTTTGCGCTTACACTATTATAATACTAAAAGCTGAAGCTGCCAGAAAGGAGAGGATTCTACTAATAATATCAATAAACTTTACCATAAAACGAAATTATGGATTAGACCCGTGATGCTCGTTTTGCCTTGGGCCTGTGCGTCACTAGTAATAAGAGCATCTGTATGAAAAAAAAGAGAAATGGAAACGTGAACCAGCTCGTGTCTGAATCAACACTCACCAGCCAAGATGCCTGTCTATCAGTAAATCAAAAAGAATTCGAGTAAAGTAAAGTGTAGATCGATTTGAATGATCACAGGCTTCACCTCACCAGATAATCGGTGCTGTCATCTCAACACTGGAGATCGAAGGGTGGGAAAACGGGAAGGAAGAGAGGGCAGCAGGGGGGAACGGAAAGGGGAATTATTACAGATAAAGTTGACATGATTCCCACTACAGCTATTTCCATCAGATCAAAGCTCTGTACCTTGACGGTCTCAGGAGGGTGGGGTGCGTGATCGGCACGTCATGTCTGGAGAAGCAGGTTCAAAGGTGTGAGGGGTGAAGGCTCTCTACCGCTAAAATCTATATTAACACTCACACGGGCTGGAGACGAGAAAGGCGGGACATTTTAGCGCAACCTGTTAGAGATGACATGTCAGGCAGGGTGGTTTTAAGACGAGGAGACCTTAGGTGATTGTGATAAGGCTGAACCAGAGTAAACGAGACGAGTGAAAAAAGAGCAAAACACTGACTATGATTAGAAACAAGTCAGCACTTCACAATAAGAGCGTTTTGAAGCATACAAGGAGCATGTTCGCATAAAGTCAGGTAACATCCTGTGTGTTACACATTATAAACAGTACATTATGGGTATACATCCCATTGAGAAAATAGTTAATTACCTTTCATCATTCATTATCTCCGTTAAATGTGACCATATCACATCACAGGTTCAGTTTTAATTACTGTATTAATTCTATAAACAGTGGCCTTGGCTTTCCCAGTAGTGGATCGCAGCGTGCTGCGCTGGAACGACCTTTAATTCAAGATCGCCTTTTGCATGTAAAAGCATAAATAACTCAATCTAATTTCATTGTGGCGCATACAGGAACGAGCCCCTGCAGGAGACGCCTTTCTCTGGCTGCCGTCGGTGTCTTCCACACAGCGGTGACTCCATTAACCCCGCGTGCCGACGCGGCGTTCGCCAGCCCTGAATGCCGACGCGAGGGGGGGGGGACATTTAAATGCAAATGCAGCGTGATTAAAACATTTCTGACGCCGCGCAAAGAAATGAACAGGTAATGAACCTGCTCAGTATTAGCAAAGGCCAAGAGGGTTACAACCTCTATTAAAGAGCATAATCACATAACAGCTCTCTTTCAGGCACGCGTGTGTGATTTGTCCTCTGGATAAACTTGACGAAGCCATTTCACTGCGCTTCTAAATCAAACAGTGCGAAGCTAAATCTACTTGCAGGCTTTGTCCTCTCTCCTGTCTCTCAGTCCTAATTTCTATTCTCTTGTTCTTTCCTCGCTGGCTGTTTCTCTGAGGGTCTTGTGGGGGTGGGCGATGAGCTGCGTATCAAAAACCTCCAGAGGCCGCTGCATATGATGATGCATATGTTATTTCTGGTATTGTTATTACTCTGGATGCCTCCCTCTATGCTCACGCTTGTTGTGACTTCCATCATCTATAATCTCTGCGTGTCAATCACAGCACACATTTCAGTTCAGCACACTTAAGGAAATGATGGTGAGACCAGATAAGTCTATACAGTAAGTGAAAGCCAGTAGTTCAGCTCTGTTGCACATACACATTCATTGCACGTGACATGTCAGTACCTGCACAAAGTGCTGATATTTTTATATTTCTATAAAATGAAGAAACGCTGAGACTAACTAGGATCAAATCAATAGTGTTAAAAGCTGCTAAAAGCCCTAAATTGTTAACACTGTGAAACCTAAACTGCACAGTTGCCCTGTTTACTGGGCCCTTCTGAAATAGGAGGTGAGAATGATCCTGGAAATCAATTAGACCTGAAGATTCACAGGAGCAAAAGGATAAATCTAACATAATATAGCAAGTTGGAAGACACAGGGGGGCGTGAAAGGATGCAGTACAAATCCCAGTGGTTGGAGGACACTGCCGCCCATTAAATCCGTGACCGAGTCGGGGACAAAACATAATTTAACAAGTAAGTGCCATCAGCATATTACGTTTTGGAAAACAAAAAAGTAGTGACAGAGAAGATCACGTAACCCATTGTTATTATTCCAGTCAGGTAGAATATAGATTAATGGCAGATTTTTATCAGCTGTATAGATAATAAAACTGCTCACCACTACAAACGTATTCTCACATGATCAGCTCTGATTGTCATGCACCAGGGCAGGATGACGAGGTGAGGTGGAGGCACAGGGGCACAAATTACCAAGCGAGTAATTTGTTCAGTATTTCACACTTGAGTCAGACAACAGAAAGAAAAGTGGATTAGTCAGTGCTCAAAAAAACTGTTATCTCCATTAACGGGGGGGAAAAGCCAGCAAACCTGTTCACTTATGCATTAGATTAGAGAGATCCCAAAAAAATGGTCAATATTCGACTTATGTTGTCGTATTTTTGCTGCAGAATTTCAGTGCTCTTTTGTTATTACAACGCACAAACGTCCCTCAGGCCAACTCAAATGACAATTTCTTGCAGAGTGCAGCAGGCATTAACTTAAATGTCTAAAGTTAAATGGAATGTTTTGAGACCTTGACCCGATTCCAACATAATGTGTTGTGTCAAAGTTGTTGTTTATTTATATTTATTATCATGCATACCTCACATGATCTGATGTGAATCGTCCCATTTACATCTAATACAGCTGATCTGAAAGTTCTAACGCTTAATTATTACTGTACAGTTAACCTGTCATGTTGGTCATCACGTCTATTATTATATACAGCAACAGAGCAATTGTGAGTTCAACGGAAAGGAGATATTGCCTGCTGATAATCCCGACAACACGCCCGCAGTGCATCTGCAGCGACTCTATAGATTTCATATCATGTTCTCCACAGTGTGCGCCTCTGTTTTTATCCACATCACCTTCACCCTGTGTGACCGTCTTAAATAACTTCTATCCTGTGTATCAAGACATTGAAAGCTTCAATAACAGTAGCTCCAATACAGCAGCCATGCGTCCGGCCATCAGCATCAGCCAGTATCATTTGAAAGACCTGCCAAAGGGAGAACGGGCAATAATTTCCACAGAGCTACTGTACACGCAACACAAGCTTTTATTTTTTTATGACACTAATGTTCAGATGGGATCATATCCTCCCACTTGCCTTGAGGGTGCACGAAAATCTAGTATTGTTTCATAAATGCGATAAAGTCAGACGGCAACCAACACAACTCGTCTCCCAGAAGTGTCTTCATCTCTCTGCCAATGTAAACGATGAATAGATCTTAAACGTAAAGCACCTTCATCTGCCTCATGAGCTCGCACTCAACACAGTTCAACGTATGCCTGAACTTGTATCAACAGATATAATTACAGTATCTGTAAGACCTGCTGTTTTCATGATACTTGATGCTTGAACAAAAGCACAACATCAAATGTGGAAGAATTAAAGCATATCATAGATTCTTTTTCCTTTAAGGGTTTCACTCAGACACGTTTTTAACTCAGTGAGTCATTTTCTTCCTTTGAACCACCTGCCACGTTGTTACCGACATTGCATTTATGCATTGGTTCAGTTATGTTTTATGCAGTAATAGTTCATATGAGCCATAACTCATCAGCAAAAAGCCCCGTGGGAGCATTTGTCCCACACAGTTTACTTCATTGGTCAGAAGGGCAAGTGCAGAGAAGGATTTTCACCATCGGTTTTGATACGATCTGACTCAGCTAATGCATAATCTTCCTGTGTTTGGGTTGGATTATGAGCGTAAGCCAGATAATGTTCTGCAAAAAAAGCCCCAGGGCAAGAATGCACACAGTTCTTTGTGCACACAAGGCTCAGTCTCTCTTCTCAAATATCCAGACAGCTCGCACAAAAAGAAACTTGCCTTCATATGCTAAGAAGTTGGAAGAAGTCCTGGTATAAAGGACGAAAGCATTTACTGCCATCACGTACCTTGATCTACATCATATTCCTCCATTGTGCTGACGAAGTGAGGTCTGGAGTAGAAGTTATGTGGCCCCGGTTGCTGGAGGCCCCCGAGGCTGAAGAGGCTTCGGTCATTTGTGGCGCAGCAGGAAAAGGCCCTCCGGCTTGGGATGCAGGGAAAACGCGTCCAGCTCTTCGTCTCCAGGTCGAAAGCCTCCAGCGCCGTCACCGGCATCTTTCCCTGACGACCACCTGCAGTAATCAGAAGAACACTCAAAGTCGAGGTCGAGGGAAAATAAAGATGATATGACGCCCGTGCAGCCGCTGCTTGCAATGTGACGTTGTAATTAGCTGCTGGATTAAAGTAGTAGCTACGACTAAGACTAGAACTACTTCCTCCAAGCATGAAGGATGTGGTATTTCTTAAACATTATACATGGCCAAAAGCATTTACAGAAGAGATCTACAACCTTTTGTCCTTGAGCTTCTGCTTTCAGTTACATCTCCTTATTCGTATTCCCCTGCTCTTGTCACATAGAAGCCTGTCAAGCTTGGAGACCAGCGCTGGGGCCACATTTAATTTTGGACAGAAAGCGAAGCGCAGCCGGGTGCTCCCTTTGGACACCTACTAGTTGTTTACTTGCACAAATCATGACTTAACCTTGTAAAATGCAGGGAGGAAGGTGAAGAGAGGCAACAACAAGCAGTTTGAGAGTGAAAGCTAAAAGCGGAGAGGGAGGCTGGTGGCAGCGCTGGACAATCTGACAAAGAGGGTGGAAAAAGGAAGAAGAGTGAGGCGATTACAAGCAAAATAAAGAAACAAAGTCAGGGAACAGGACAAGAAAATGAGTCAATGACAGAGAAATTGTGCAAAAGTCAGAGGGGAAAGAGAGAATGTGGAGGAGTGAGAGAGGAAAGCGAAAGAGGGTCAAATGGAGTGGGCAGGGAGGCACGGGGATCGATAGCAGTAGCGAGACAAAGAGTCGAACTGAGTGGGAAGCACAAGAGTCAGAGAGGTGTGAGAGAAAGAATAAACATTTCAGCCGAAAGATCTGTTGATTACAGCGGAACATGCTGCGTGTGATTTTCTGTCAGGATGAATAGGTCACCTTCAGTTTGTGCTACAGCAATTTCCCACAGACATAGTTTGTGCAGTGTTATAAAACACACACACACACACACACACACAAACACGCTTTGCTTTGCCAAAACCTAAAAATCACATTCACAATCTCATAGACATGAACTGAAACGAATAAATAAAAACGCAGCCTAAAAACTGGGATTTGCTTCACTGATTGTGGTCCATACAAAACAATATTCATCATCATCATCATCATCATTCTTTTGCTAGTCTGGTTACACATGTGTTATAATAATGCTGGGCAGTAAGCACCACTCAAGTAACAATTCTAACAGACACTGGTGTGTTGTCACAGTACATGGACTTTTTCATTTCACGGTTGCAAGTAGCTAAAAAAACAAAACAACAATTGACAAAGCTGTAAATTAAATCGAGCACAAGTGTTTAGGGGGTTTTTTTGTGCTTAGCTCAGCACAAAGACAAAGAAATGCATTTTAAAACATGTAAAATCAAAATGTCAGCTTGATGAATGTGATGTGCTCTGTGCCACTGCACACAAAGCTACTGTTTGAGTGACTTGAACCCTCTGGTGGAGCCCATGAGAGGAAACACAGATGACCAAAGCTCGTCCTGAGGAGCTTATAAGTGCCTTGTGCCAAAAATCCCCTGAAAAGACTCAATGTGCAACACGTGACCACTGAAAAGTGACGTGACGCTCTCAGGGGAAAAAGGAACAGACAGTATTTCCTTTTTTGCTTCCTGCAGAGGCGGCTTTTATCTCCATCACTTGACTTCTGATCAATATTGGCCCCAGATACTGAGACTTCTCAGAACTGAGGAAAGTATTTTTGTCCTTTTTACAGCAGCTGAACTTCCATCCAGACAAAGTCACAGAACCCGAAAGTCTGATGCTAAAAAACGGTAAAACGCTCACATCCACCCAGACAAGACTAATCTTGTCAGCACTGTTCAAAAAGTTCATTCTCAAACAAAGCTATAGTTCCCAGGCTATCAGGCTGTTTAATGTAGAGAATGTGCACAAAGAACACCAGCTAATTCAGACAGAAATTGGAATAATAAACTAGAAATGAAACAATGATATCTCATGTCCTACCCATCACGTAGATTTTGTTCCCTCGTACGAAGGGCGCTGCTCCGTACCGTGGCGTGGGCATGGAAGTCATCTGTTGCCACTGGTCTTTCTCAGCGTCGTACACCCTCACCAGGGCCTGCGGCGTGGTGTCTGCTCCCATACCCCCCATCGCATACACCTTCCCATCTGCAGAGAGACACGCAAGACAAGGACAATGCATTCAGCCCAGTGCGGCACAGAGGAGAGGCCCGGATGACCACATAGGCTGTCGTTTGGTGTTTAGGTTAATACAAGTTGAACGAAGACGAGGAAAAAACACTGTAAACACTAGAAATATGAAACCTCTAAATGACCAGTCGACCTTTTAAGAGGTACACATGTAAACAAACCCCAGCTCCACAAAGCTTTTAGAATATACAGTAGGCGAAGTGCTGAGCAAGCAGACAGGGTGATTCTGAGTTGCTGCAGAGGAGGAGTCGACAGGGAAGGACAGAGGGAGGCACAGAGAGAAACAACATAGTTAGTGCTATACTGTAGATTAGCAGCCCATTAGCACAACACAAAGTTGTGACATCGCACTGAAATATCACAGAGGAGGAAAATCAGAGGAGCCAAAAGATGTGGATGGAGAAAACAGCGAGAGAGGAAGAGGGTGAGCATCTCAGTCACCCAGACAGATGACAGAGCCACGGAGCTGTGAGTTAAACTGTGAAGAATAAAGCAATAATAAATCTGTCACTCAGAATGTGCGACCGCCACGCAGTTCAGCCGCCGTGACCGAGCGAATCCCATGTCCCTGCCGTACAGTATGTAGAACAAATGACGCTGCACAGGCACGTACAGAATGCAGCAGTGTAGGCAAGAAAGAAATGCTGTACCTGCACCGTATACAGTGATTCCTTTGGTTTGCAGGCAACCTGAGGGCCCACACACTTACAGCACCGCAGTATGAGCACAGATGCCGCTTTAACGAGCTTTTCTACCAGTCAGTCTATTTAACCTCATTTCTGTTTTCACCAGTGTGAAACCGCATCAGCTCTGTGATGCTACTCAGGAGGACGGGAAAGTGAAAGTGTTTTACAAGACAAGTCCAAGTACCGCAGAAATGATTCCTCCCTGCAGGATGCGTGTCTGTGCGTGCGTGAACCAAACGCAAATCTCCAAAACGAAAATAGCTGTCAAAATATCCGTCAGACTAAATTGGTTTTACTTAAGCTCTTACGCATCCAAGGGCCTTTTGTCACAGCCGCCACATTGTGAGGATTTCTGTGTACAACAAAAAACAAAAAAAGGAACCTGAGAAAAACTTTGCGAGCTCAGAAAATGTGAATATCTAATCGTGTGCGCTTTTAAATTTGTTCTCTAGAGGAAATGTGGCTTATATCTGAAAAAAAGACAAAACGCAGCATGATCAAACGCATTCTGGGTGATATAACTATAAGTGATGTACATCATTTATAGTTTATTATCAGAGTTGAACAGGAGTCATAATAGCAATTAAACCACCAACACAATATGGGCATTTTTAAATAGTGAAAGGGTTGAACCTACCCTACGCCTTATGCTGTACAGGTGTGACTTGTGAACGTAGCAGGATGAAAGAAACGTGTCAACCTACACCGTTAATTCGATGAGTGTAAGATAAAGTCCACCCACACCGTCAACTGTGACCTGCAGAATGGATTTATTCCAGTGCAATTAAGCCGCTATTCTCTGCCTGTCACCCCAGGAGACACCATGGCAACCGCAAACATAACTGTGGCTGTTCGGCGGATCTGTGCACGGTGAACAGAATCCATCGCTGCTCAATGTGAGCGTGAGTCACTACGGCAACCGTATCCGAAATAACGATGCAGACAACGGCAAATGCAGCAGCGTCAGCAGATACGAAGGACAAAGTGGACCTTTGTCTCAAATCAATATGCTTTAAATCCCGTCCTTATCTGCAGCAACCCCCATGAACCGAGTGCTGCTTTGATTCCTCATACAGCTCAGCCTCTTTCATCTGCGCATCCTTCCATTGTTATGGTCCCGCTACCTGTCCCTCATCTTCTTTAGGCCCTGCAGCAGCTTCCCACTGCTTTTACAGTACGTTACTTTAATCATCCTGCTTTTTTTTCTCCCCATTCATCCTACTGCTGCTCCATCTTTCACTCCCCAGACTCCTCTTTCCCCTTTTGGTGGCAATTCTATCCTTTTATCCTTCGCTCTCATCTCGTTTTTATTACTTCTCATCCATTTGCACCCCCTGCTAGTACAGCGCTAATGTCCAGTATTAGATGTTCTAGCACAGCAACAGCACTAAAAGCAAGAAATTATATATATTTATATTGAAATTTGTTTTTCGCCAACCAATCATGTTGGGATAATTACATTTTTCTTTGTGATCGGTTAAGCAGTTTTCAAGGCTGCGTGATGTCATGTTGGTTGCATTTAGTTTTCTTTTTCCATCACCAGTGAACTTATTTATGGCTAAACATCACTGAAAAAAGTTGTTCATTTTGGAAACACGATTGTTATTGCTGCCTCAGTTATTTTTGTTTTTGGATTAATTAGCACAAAAGCATCAAAGACCAGGATCTGGGTCCTGCGTCTTATTTTTGGCTTGGCCTCTGTGTAGGTTCAAGAGGCAGTCGACAACAGTGGCTGATAATTAAGCAGTTTTAGTTACTCATTAAGACTTTGCAGAGTCAAATATACAGTATGTCATGAAGTAAAAAGCAAAATGTGATGAAAAAGGTAAAGCGAGTTCAGAAAGCTCAGCAGTTGACTTGCAACCAACCTGCTGCTACTGTACAGTAGCGGGGGGAACAGTGAACACTGCTTAGGTCCTAAGAGGAATGAGGGATGGGATCTTTAGGACACAAAGATGAGTCGGGCTCGCTTTATTTCTTTTATCATTCGCTCATTTTTTATTCCTTCTTTTTAAGCACAATGCATAACAATAAGGTACAGACACACACACACACACACAGAGTATCAATCAATAGTCCTGTCAAAACCTGAATGCCGCCTTGAGGAAAGGCAAAGATCAAAGTGCATTCACGAGCATGAAAGACCACCAATCGAGAAGAAAAGCAGCATAAATAATCTCCACAAAAAGAAGCGGGTTAACCACTTGCTGTTCAGACTCGCACCGGGGGCAGAACAGAGGTGGAAGCCACGTTCTTTCAGGCTGCCGCGCGAATGGGGAGAAACACAAACCACGCAGCGACATTTTAAGCGCTGAATTTATTTCCTTCGCACAAAAAGTGAGGACTTGACAGAAATAGATTAAGAAAACTCACGGTGCATGACAAATAAATATCCCGTAGTTCCCAGGTTGCACACTGTAGCAGCAGGAAATGAACGAGTCATGTTTGGTGAAGAGCTGACACCGAGGGAACCCAGGAGAACGTTGTAAAATAATTACGTTAAGGTTCGGTTTCACGAGTCGCCTGGTAAATTCCGACCAGTGGAAGACAAGGGTCGGGTTCACACACATAACAGTGTTTTTACTTTTAACGTATTGATATGATCAAACTACAAGTCAAACGTCGCAACACAGCCACCAGTCATCTGTTGACGTCACTGGGATGTTGGTGGGAGAACTGTACCAGCAAGCAGCACACAGTGATGTGAATGCTAATTAGGCTGTTGTGCCTCATTCTGTATTAGCCTGAAATGAAATCTATTTCACTGAATCAAACTAACATGTAGGGCAGGTTAATGGTTTATGCATGAAAACAATTCATCATCAATTACTTGTCTGCTCTCTACTCTACTAAAACGGACAATGCACATTAGCCATTAGTCTTTTTTTCTTTTTCTAAATGTTTACAGACATAAGCTGCTGTCGGACACTAGGACTTGAATGCAACTCATAAAACAAAGTATTATGAAGGAAGAGGTGTCATCGATCATCATTGTCCTAAATTCGGGTGGTTGTATCCTGATTTTGAGTTTGGAATTATTACGATTTTTCTTTCCGTTGATCGTTGCTTTTAAGACTGTACCTCATACAGTCAGTTGTCTTCCTGCCAGAAGCCGACACTGTTAAACTACAATCTACTTCCTTCAGGCAGGCGGCTCCAGCGCTCTTGGCTGCGAACAGTTACTGCAGAGGTCAAGTGCCTTTCTTAAGAGCGCCAGAAGGCCCGACGGGAGTGGTTAGAGCGCTAGGCGTTTTAAACAAACAGCTTCAAAGTGACAAGTTCTCTCCTCTCAGGAGACGTCTCCAGACCAATCAACGGACAGGAAGCTCTTTTACTTCCTGACCTTTCCATTTCTTCCGCGGCTGTCATGCTCTCTCCTTTACTCAAGTTTTGCAGCCCAAATGCTTTTTGTTACAGTCTCGCCTATTACTTGTGCATCTACTTAACTAAAGCGTCTTCTTGAAATAAATGATTCATGTGACGGCATTGCACCTGCTGCACTCCTGGAACAGTCACAATGACACTAGGGAAGGATTGCAAATCATAATTACAGTGTCTGCCTGTGGCCCCCTGGCTCATTACGCTTTTTTGCTGCTCTTGTTGCGCGGCGACCCGGCAGCAATGAGCTCGTGTCCTCTTTTCACTTCAAACTATGATTTAAGAAATCAAGGGAAAATTAGGTTTCAGTATGAAGCCTAGTAAAAAAAAAAAAGTTGATTTGTACTTCAGGGCTTGACTGAGTAGAGCCCATATTAAGCTCGACAGGAATTAAAGACTGCTAGCATGGAAGGACTATTAATTACTGCAACAGTGACAAAGACAGAGACTGGAGTCACCAGCGAAGAAGTGACTTGATTTAAATCTAAACTCTGATTGAAGTTCATTCCTCTTTTTTTTTTTGGCATGTTGATCCATTTTTACGCTGGTAATTTAAGAGATGTACTAGTACAGAGTGTAATTACTGCTGCCTGGGTTAAAATCCCCAACGAGAGAGATCCGCAGCTCTGCGGCGCTGAGGCAGGAGGTAAGTGAACACAGCACTTTATTTACACGCTAACGTTTAATATTTAGTACGCGACAGACGCCAGCAGCGACTGTACGTTATTTACTGCACATGCAGGCAAATCTCTTTTTATTATGATGCGATGATTAACATTACACGAGAAAGTAAAGTGTGGCAATAAAATACACACAAGAGAAACTGGGCATGTGTTATGTTTCCTAAACGTTTTTTGCAGACATACGCAAAATAAGGTGGGATACCTCCTTGATAAACTAAAAGCTGTTTGGCACAGGGAGGCAAAAGAGCTGACGGAATAAAACACCACAAATGGAACAACTCAAACTGCCACGACCAATATCTTTCTAAAGTTAAACTGCAGTCCTATGCA
Source organism: Macropodus opercularis (assembly GCA_030770545.1). Lineage (NCBI taxonomy): Eukaryota > Metazoa > Chordata > Actinopteri > Anabantiformes > Osphronemidae > Macropodus > Macropodus opercularis. The sequence goes on along the minus strand of CM061095.1, from coordinate 6,494,353 downwards.
AAACCTCTGTTCAGAACTCTCTGACACCGCAAGTGAACAAGAATTGGTTTATTCTCCCTGCTTTTAAACCCACTTCAAATTCCCAACGAAGCAGCGGCAGCAGTCATCGATCTCAGCTGACAAGTGATGAAGCGCTCGTTGTCAAGGAGAAATTGGCTGATATTGATACGCGGCAGCCGCTGTTCTCTGCAGATAAACCCAACCTCAACGTTTCCTGAAGTGAAATTCAGAATAAGAAAAGTTATGACGGGATATTTGTCACCCTCCCTGCGTGCTCACATGTAGGCGTTGATTCGAGGGGGGGGGGTGGTGCGCAAGTGAAAGCTCAAATGTTTGTCGTGGAAGAGATAGTGTCACTGTCCTGTTCACTTCAGCAAGCAGCTGAATATATCAAAGATACATCCAGGCCAAGAGAAGTGTAGTCGCGTTAGGCACTACATTGCATTTCTCTTCTACAGAGCATTGCTCTAATCTAAGCGAATTGAAATTGAACTGACATCCACATCCACAGAATCAATTCTTTATATTAATCCCTTCTAACACCTTTCTTTTTTAATCTCTCCAACACCACGTCCTCTCCACACAGTCGGCCCGCTTTGCATCCGTCGCATTTCCTCTAAAGCCACTGTTAAATAACTGGAAACAACTGGGAGCAGCTCTAATGAGCGCCTCTGTTTGTTAACTGCTGTTTTCATTTGTGCGCCTCGTGCAAAGCGGATTATAATAGATTCGGCCTGTGCACTCAGCGACGGCATGGGGACAGGTTTTGTCTGGCCGCACCAGAGACAAAGCGAACACGCTATTGCTGTAGGGCGCAGTAGGTGCCAAAGGTTTGTTTATGGCTTTAGTGTTCTCAGAATTAACGGTTTAATTCCGAACATGAATGTTTTAAGTTAGAACATGAGGGGAACGTGCTAAACGCCTTGTTTTCCTCTGGTGAGGATGTACTTGGTGGCACGATCGATTTGTCCTTAATGGTGGTTAGACAGTGAATGGCTGGAAATGGCCCTCCACACATAATGGGATGCTCACCTAAAGAGGACGTGAAGCAGAGACAGCTCGAGCGGATGTCACAGTGCTCGCTCGGTATGTTTACACGAGGGAGAGGCAGAGGAATGGTGGGAATGCATACAGTGCATGTCAACGAGAGACTGTGCGTGTGTGTGTGTGTGTGTGTGTGTGTGTGTGTGTGTGTCTGTGTCTGTGTAGACAGACTGTTTGATGGCAATGATGAGACGCAGAGGCAAGCCAACTGTGATGTTGTGCAGACATGTCCTTGTTTGTCAAACACAAGGTAGTGGACATAAATCCAAAGTGACAGCTCGGAGTCGCAGGGTTGCAGTAGTGACACATGCTCGCACTCCTACTCACACACACTCTCTGCCTCCGCCAACACCTGTATTCTATAGGAGACAGGGTTGTCTGTGCACAACTTCCACATAATCCAACAGCCCCCCACCACCACCACCACCGCCACCATCTCCGCCTCTGATGCGGATACATGCATTGTCTAGTTTCTCTGATCTGCGCCATTGAGCGCGTGACAGTTGTGATTGTGTTGTGCTGCAGGAGGCGGCTGATGACACGACGGCAGCGCGCCAGGCAACGGCGGCGGGCTTTTTGCCTCGATCAGTTCAAAACGCGGCGACAGAACAACATCATTACCCATCGGTCTCCATCAGTGTGTCAGCGCTTGGTGGAAACAGGGTGCCAACAAACGGAAACAAATATCGAGCGAGCGGTTACTGATTCCCTGGGATCGCTGCTACAGTTTACAAAGTTGCCGTGGGCAACTCAGACGTTTAGCCGGAGGAAGGGACCAGACACAGTACAGCAATACAACTGCACAGTCACTGATGCAAGCGTGGAGGCTTGGGAGCGTTGCCCAAAAATAGATAAATGCAGAGTTTTTTATTTATCTGGACACTGGAAATTGAAAACAAGTTCTTTAAAAATTCAAGACAGGCTGAATTATGAATGTAATTTGTGTCAAACCGTTCATCACAACTTAAAGAGATACTGTACAGCTACGGTGACCCTGATTACCGGTGACTAATGTCGGCGTGTTCCCAGCTGGCATTAAATTCGAGGGATGTGCTTGACAGCTACACTCTTCACTAAGCTTCCAGCTCTACCTCGCACCACACACACTTAATAAAACATCCCAACGGGCGAACAACACTGCAGTGCAGTGTTTTTGTCTTGCGCTGTATTTCGTCAGTAAAGCCCGTCTGAGAACGTCCTGTCCAGGAGTATTGTGATCACATTCGGTCACGACATGACTTGTTGACGTGGGTCTATCCATCGGGAAGGATGAGAGGACGGCGCTCACGCTCATCCATCCATACACGGCTTTAAATCACAGCTGCCTCTCGTCCCCTGCAAGAGCCCTCTGAAAAATGCTAATTCAACAGTCTAATTACCCATGTTTCATTTTCTCAAATGTGAGCGACCGGAAGCTGACAGACAAAAGAAAAGTTAAAGCCCACAAGCTCACAGAACTGGACAAAACATATAAAGTCCACAATATTATTACCTAATACTGATTTAACATATCCATATCAACATGTGGACGCTCCAAGCTGTGCTTCTGCTACAATAAAAGCCTGCCTGTCATCCATAAGTCGCCGATACCATTTCTCAGCAGCGTTGTTCCGCTGTGTCTGATAGCGTTGCCCGCTTCGTTCATGTGCGCTGCAGTGTGTAATCCCCCAGTAAGCTCGGCGGTAACGCGAGTTTTGATGGGATCGTTAGCCAACGTTCCGCTGAGGTGGAGTGGAGCACAACCAGACAGATGGCTGGGATGTTCACAGACCACGGGAGCACACATGCAAGGACACAACCCAACACAGCAGTGCATTACGGCAGGGGGATAAAAACATCAGCTTCACTACCAGATTGAAAATTAATCCAACATTTTGTAATAAAATGCAAATTAAATGTGTGTTTAAATCTTTAAAGATCATTTTGACTTTTGAACTAAATACTTTAAAATGGGTTCACAGATTACAGAGATTGCAGCCATAAGTCACCCACCACCCCATCCCACCCACAATTTGCATTAATTACATTGAACCTTTACTTTATGCAAATGTGGTTCAGTGGGTGTGAAGTGCTCCTCACTTGAAACCCACGAGGCCCCAGGGACACATCAGGGTCTAAACAATCACTTCAAACCTTCATCACGTACTTAAGGAAGGTAGGACTGTGAGCATGAACGGCTCAAGCTGGGTCTAACCTTCTTTCGAAAGAATGTTTCTTAGCAAATGAAGCTTCGTTTCCAATTATAAGAAGACACAAAGCAGGACACTAGTAGTTTGAGGTACAGTAAATGACTGTAGATCAATTTCTTGTCCATCATTCAATAATTACAGTTTGTTGTCTCAAGATACAGACAGTAAACAATCTTTGACCTGATAATATTTCATACTATACAAATCTGGCACATATGTGATTAGCACTGCAGTGGTTCTATCTACCGACATCTCCTTGAAAACGCAGTAAGGACATATGGATGTTTGCTCGTCCTGCTTTTAATGCACTCGTCCACGCAGCACAACATTGCGCTCACATGTCGCCTCCACATCCTCGAAGCGGCTTCAAACACAGCCTGCACGGCCTCCGCCAGCTGACTGCAGACGCTGCCAATTTTTGGTGTTCACATCACAGGAAGCCGTTTTTAGCTGCACGCACGCGTACAGCAGACGTCAGTGTCGGCGCAAAGACGAGAACCAGGGCCGCGTCGAGGAATCTGACCCGTGTAAATTGTTTACGTGGGGAACAGACGCTTCTGCGCGATAGTGCCGAGCTACTGGGTCAAGCCCAAAAACTTCCCCCAAAACAACCTCCACTTTAGTGACCCGCCCTAGGGTCACAAATACTGCATGTGCACACATGAAACTTTAAAAATACACACCTGCAGTACAGTGTCTTCCTCCGAGATGCACACAGAATCGCACACTGTGCAACGAGTCGGTGCATAACAAATTATTCCTTATTATAGTGATGTGCTTCCTGACAGTGGGCCATTAGTGGATGACGGCGTGCTGTTAAGAATTCATTGTTGGCCAGCTTTATTTGCTCAGAGGAGGCCCGAGTCGTTTGTCAGAAACAGAAGGTGTCGGAAGATCCGGTGGGAAAAGACTTCACTGGTCTCAACAGGACAAGAAAAACATTCTGAGCTGGAATCGAATCAGAGAATCACTAGTCACACGAATGCATCAGTTCCCATTATAAGCAATAGCGTAGCATGATTAATATTCGGTCAAAAAGCCAACCTACATAACTCTTATTCACATACGTGGTGGCACCTGGCTGTATATAAGAGTAAATAGTATGAAGGCAGGGGAAGGATGCTGTAGATAACGGTGCCAACCAGAATTTTCACTGTGAGGACTAAGGAATATACTATAAGACATTTTGAACAACAGGCTACAGTAAAGGAATGAAATGCGCGATTATTTATAGAACGGGTCAGTGCATGTACTCAGAAAAGGTGAGTTACTGTAGGAGACGGTCACGATTGTGTACGTGAGAGGAAATAAAAAGCCTCCTTTGGGTGTCCTTGTACATCCTGTAAACATCCCCTGTTTCAAAAAACCAAAGGCAGTCTGGAGCACCGAGGAGCGTTTCGATAAAAGAAATCGAGCAGAAGACTGATTTTACAGAAAAGGATTTGAGACGCGGTTTTCGGCCCACGACGCCGTAGAGCAGAGGAGTCAAGGGCAGAGTCTGGCATCACTGCATCTCCCGTAAAGCTGCATCTGACTCCTTCAGTCAGCAGCTGGCAAACTAAAGGTAAAAGGCGACTCACAACTATCACTGTAGAGGTATAATAAAATGGTGTCTGGGAAGGTAGGTCAATTGATTTCACATTTTCCTCAGCCATAATCAGTATTTATGGTCTTATGCAGCAAAAGGAAATTAAATCTGCTCTGTCTCTGAAATTTTAAACCTTTTCACTCTAATACACGCGTGGAGCCCATTAAAGATTACAACCGCGGTTCTACAAAGAGATGAATATCTTTTTGAAGTCTTTTTGGAATGAAAGCGCTCCTTTATTGAATGAAACGCTTCGAATATTCTCACTAACCGGGGAGCGAAGCAGAAAGACGGAGAAGAAAAGAAAGAGGCCACACGGCAGCCGAAACCCTTCAGTGCTGACACCTGTAGGTCAACTGGTATTCATGTGGAAAAGAAATAGAGAAGGTCCAGGAGAAAGGTAAAAGCCATAGTGTGAGAGATAAAACTGCTCATGAAGAACTTCTCTAAATGTCTGTCATAGGTTAATATCACCCGTTCTTTAATCTGGAGGCCATAGATTTCGATGTGGCCCTTGTTCAAACGCTGAGCTCCTCTATTTATAATACAATAGCAGCAGTGGCTTAAAATGGCTTTAATGGTTTATGCATAAGGCCAAATTATGTATTTCACCAGTGGCACGAGCAAAGACTTTACTTTAATTCAGTGGTTTGCCAAATGCTACTGTACTGTACATCAGGCGGGTCTAAGAATAGACGTTTTATATTTTTTTGTCTCCACGGTTACGTGTCTTGAAATGTCACTCTTGCCGATACAAGACCTGAAACGACACACTGCAAAAGAGGTAGGAGTGAGTAGTAGTTGAGGCGTTAAATACATTAGCAGCCTTGTAACTGACTAAGTGCCTGATGCATCCGTGCCACTCGTGATAACAGCTATGAAACCTCCTAAATTAGCTCCAGTGCCTGTTGAACTCTGCTGTCATCAACACCATTGTTCCGCATTACAGCCGAGTCCAACGGTTTGATCCGCGGCGGCACAGAGTGACGGGAGGCAGCACGCGACCGTACTGGCTCCATCGCTCACGAGTAACAGATGAATATCTTCCGCTGCCGTTGACACGTGTGCCATCGCTCACGCGGGCCTGTGCGACCCTGCCGTTCGTTCTCCGCCGCGCTTTGTCATTGCTGCAGCTGAAGGTTAAACTGGACGTCATGGCACAAAGTTAGCGTTAATCTAAGGTTTTTAGAAATTGATGAGACACGGGAGAATTCCTCGAAACGTCCTGAAAAGAGCATGTGCATAACAGCCGTTTGAAAGATTCAGGGACCATTTTTGAAGCTGAACAACATAAACAAATTGTAGCATCCCTTAAAAATCCAGTCACGTTTTTGATCTGTGTACATGAAACCCAAATTTTGAAATATCTGCTACAATAAGATGCTTCTTTAACTAATCTCCTTAGTTATTTACATTCAGTTCCTTCATCATTTTAATCACACACACACAGCAAAACCTAACAGCTACTATTGATTATATTGCTTCTATTTTGACCAAATCCTCCTTGTAAACATGTCATGTACAACATTCTGTTATAAACACAAACTGAGAAAGAGGTGGTTTAACAAGCAGCCTCATCTTTGGCGACTCGCACACTGCTGTAGTGCTGCACACGCACTGTAGTAAGTGTGAGGATTTGTACCAGCAACCAGCTTGTCTCGTCTCTCACTCTCTTGCTTCCAGTTTCGTAAGTACGGGAAGGAAGAGAGACCACGGCCCAGACCTGGTCCTATAGGACACCTTACATCACAATCCTTATTAGAGCTGCGATCCCTCTCCTCCTCCCGCGCTGACAGGCGCCCACACCTGCCCGGCTGGAGCTTCGGCCGTCAGACATCACACTCGCTCAGGAGTTGGAGAATGCCTGCAATCAATAGCGACACACACACACACTCACACACACCTCAGATGCAATAAAGTGCCTTTTGTTATAGTCAGGAATTAAATAAATTTACCTGCAGGCACAGCTCAGGGGATAAAACACGTGTCCTACGTATAAGGAGTAAACATTCTCCATATGTTTTTCTACAAATCCTCCATCTCAGAGTTTTATCAGGGTTCTCCAGCCGAAGGTAGGGAACCTCATTGTATTTGTGCTGTTCTCTCTCAGCTGTTGCCTGCCTCTAGATCTGGCACCCAGATGCAGCAGGAGGAGACGAGAAAGCAGAGATAGCTCTAAGTGTATATGACACGATTATTCCATCTGTATGCCGTATGCTGGCCTACATTTCACGCCAGACAACTACAACGCTATGGAGACCTCATTTATATTTGATGCAAATCTGTGATAATGAATTACCCCTTGCAACTTCATGCTGAGCTACTTTATTTCTGCGTGTTATGGTTAGTTATGACTACAAAACCCACGTGTCAGAACCACGTACAGGACTGTGTGGATGGAGCGACGTCACCGCACAGAGGTGTCTGCTGAAGGACGGGGATTCAGGGTCACACCCCGCTTGCTGCACGCCCACACATACTCAGAACCACACGGATTATCCCACAGCCGACACACAAACCCAACAATGGAGCTTTGTTCCTGTCAGTTTCATTTCCTCCCCTCAGACGTATATTTCTCTCCTCGCCGTACGCAGAGGCTGCATCTGACGCTTCCAGCCCTCCTGTATTGTGCTGCAGCTTAAAGCCTACGGTACGTTTTCCGGTCTTTCCCACAAGGACCTGCAGATGCTGTAAGCCAATTACAAGCTTCAGCGGCTCCCAGGCTTCTCCATTTAAAAGTGTGTTCTAAAGTCAGAGCGATATGTGTGGAGATTCGCTCAGCTCAACGACATTCTGGTCTTGTTGTCATCTCTGCATCTTCAGCTTAAAAGGTTTGTTTACAGCTGATACTGTATCTGGCCAATCAGATCTTCTTCGTGTGCAATCAGGTATTTTAATTTTGTTTTTGTAACATCCCAGCTTATGTTCTCAGGTCATAAATCTACTACATTACAGCAGAGAAAATCAATAAAACATTCCGCTCTAAATGTTGCTAGATCTAACTTTAAACCCTCTGACAACCCAGAACACCTACTGCATACTGTGGTTTTAGTGACCATTACTCATTTTAAAAAATAAACCAATATATTGTATTATTATATGTGCAAAAGTCGAAGTCGTAAGGTAGCTTTGCCTTTGCAGCAGTACTGTTAATAGAACATCATAGGCGATATGCAATCAGGCCGGTGTGTGTGCATGCAAACCTACAGGAAGCGTGTGAGGTGTCAACACAGGCAAACTTAGCCGATCGCACATACGCCAACTTTGCCCTCCTTTCTCAGAGCCTTGGGCATTTACAGGGTTCGGGAGAGAGAGAACACCGTCACTGCGGAGCCAGTGGCTCCATGAAAAGTTGAACAGCCAGAGGCAACGCGCTGGGCTGTGTGATGAATAATGAAAGGGAGAAGCTAAGGGAAAAGGTTGAGGAAGAGGGAGCTGAGCAGAGACAGGTGGGAAAGAGGGGACGGCTGCGAGGAGAAATGAAAGCTGCTGTAAAGACACGCGGGCAGAAATGAAGCGCAAGCGATGCGGTAGCAGACAAAGAGTCAGTTTGAACTACTACAAAAGACACTAAACACTACTACAAAATACTTTATCCATAATCTTATATTGATGGTTGGGTGGTTGTACTCCAAATCCAAAAAAAAAAAAATCAGTGGAGAGAAAATGTTAGCATTTAATTTAATTCAGCTGCTGAGCTCTCACTGCCTCATATAAAGTATAATAATGAGAATCTAATCGTCACTGTCAGAGCTTCTGAATAAAGCTGCAGACTCACAACCGTTCAACTGTTAATTTGAGCCCTTGGAGAAATGAAGCCTCTCGTATGGTTAAATTGGATGTGATGTAATTCACGCTGGTATAATTTTGTCACAGTATTGCCATCTAATATAGCGTATAAAGCATCAATAAGCATAACATAAAACATATAATAACACTGACAGTTTCAAATTGTTTCATTACTTTTAAAAATGAGAATTGATTGACGTTCAGAATTGTGTGTTCGGAGTTTTACTACGTTCCTATTTTAGCTCCACGGCCTTTGCCTCATTCGGAATCTCTAACCTACAGCTGGTCTATTCTAAAACGAGCAAGGTGGACACACACAACCAAATGATTTCAGCTGCACTAGTTCAGCACGAGCAGAACGAAAAGAAGAGAAACTTTTTTTCCATACGCAGAAGGTTGCTTTTACATTAAAGAGCTGCATAAAATATCTCAGCAGCCACGAGCAGTACAATAACTCTCCAGTGTCGTTAGTTCTCCTATGGATTCCAGCAGAAATCGTTCTCGTGATTCTGCCTTATGCCACCTAATGTCTGTATGTGTTAGTGAGCCTAACTAATAGAAAACTAATAGAAATGATTCAAGATTATTGTTTTTGAGAATCCTTTACGGTGACGGTTGGTTGATGGTGTAATATTTACTAAGATACTGAAACGGATTCACCAGCAGTGGTGATGATGGACCACTTTTGAAAAAAACGCAGGTGAGGAAATTGAGGCAACAAGCAGGTTCACGAGGTCAACCGGCTCTGGCTACAAAAGCGAGGCGTTGGTGGGATGGTCAATAACGGCCTTTGATTAGGAATGACTGACCTTTGTCACAGTAGTCCATCATTAAGGCTTTGTGGTTGGTTAGAGCTCTATCTGACGCATGATGAGAAGGTCCCTTCTTCACGAAAGGATCAGTAATGAAGTCACAGCTGACTGTTACGAAGCTAAATATACTGCTGTGAAATAATTCAGCGGGTTTACGCTATAATACAACAAACTGCATTACAACCTACAATATCAAACACTACTGGAGATTGTGGTGAAACAGTTTCAAATACTGTTTCCAAGGTTAAGAATAACATAACAATAACACAATAACAGTTATGTCACAACAATATTATGTCAAAACCTTTTTTTTTTCTCAACAATGTTGGCAGTTGTTGAAAAAGAATTCCTCCAAAAAGTCATCAGAAACATCTATACATCATATTTAAGATTTAGCTTAAGATGTGTTAGGGCTGAAACAAAGCCTTTTCCTCAGAGGCCAGTAGAAACAGCAGGATGAATGGAGACTCTATAGTCTCTGTCAACTGGTACACTGGTATAATGCTCGCTCTCTAAAGCTAAAAAAAAAGAAAACACAAGCCATTAGTGTAGCATCATATTAATGTCATGGATGAACAGTGTGAAACGTAGATCCCCTGGGACGAAAAGCGGCGCGTGTCTTCAAACATTAACCGTATGATTATGGTTCTTCAGTATGTAGAGCAGCTGTCACTGCACAGTCTTGGGAATAAGTTCAAATTCAAAAAGCAGCCTCTGATCTAATTATGAACATGAGCAGATCACATCTTCCGAGAGGCTCTTCTGAAGAGACTCGCAGAGCCGTGAAGTGTTACGTTATAAGACGCGCAGCTGTCAATCACGCAATAACCCGAAACAGGAAGTGAAAGACACGTACATATTGTAGCTTCTCTACATTTTACTGTCACTACGAAATAAAAGCAACAGACATCTAGAGAATAGAAGCCAACTTAAATGTCAAGCTACAGGTATTGTACAGTTCCAACAGTCTCGCTTACTGGCTACCATCAAACATTTCAGTTTTCCAGATGCTCAGGAGTCAGAAATATAACGGCCCTCAAATGCTGGTACATCTTAGTGCGATCATTCGCCTCTGCCAGCCTTAGGAACTGAAGTCAGAGTGAACAGCGAGGGCTCCTGAGCTCCTGGATCGGGGAAGCAGGTTGTCCCAAAAGCAGACAGCTTTATCAAAAAATAAAAAAAATCTGTCATATACTGCAACTCAAGAGGCATCTCAAGTCTTCGTGCAGCAAAGATGCTGAATAATTCAAGTGGCTAAGAAAGGTAAATCAAGAAGCATGTGTGTTTTTTTTTTTTTTTCTGCTAATCAAACAGTTTTAACCAGGTCGTGTGTGCTCGCCAGGGGTCATTTCATCCAACCGTGCCCTTTAATAATGTGCTTCGCATCCCAACCCCTCCTGTCGTCACCTGACCGGGTCACCTGCCTGCACAGCTGCTGCTCATCCACAATCAGCCTCCGCGTACAGTGTGTCAAAGGACATCCATCAGTCATGCTCTGGCACGTCTCCCTGCTGCTTGAGCAGTCTCGCTCGTTTCTGTTCGGAAAAAACCATCTGCTCGCTTTCACCCTGTGCATAATTCTTCGCGAGAACACCATGTCCCAGGTCCTCCTGCCTTTCTGAATCCCACCGCTTGTGGTCCTGTGCTGCATCAGTTGTGTGTGTCTGGTTTAAATCTAAATAAATGAGATTTGTGCCTCTGAATCAGATGCTGAAGCCTGTACGGGACAAAGTTTTGGCGGAGGCCTAAACAAGCCGCACAAGTTGGTTCAACTATTATATATAGATTTCCAGCCTGCCCCGGCAGGAAACTAATTTAGTCGAGCTGACATGTTTTCACATTTCAAACAGGGCTCAGCTGACACATGCAACAACAGTCTGCATGTCACTGAGGAACAGTAAATAAAGCATGTCATCATCCAGGTGAGTACGTAAGATACTGCAAATACAAACAATACACGAGGGAGGAGAGACGTGTGCGGGGGAGAGGGAGGTAAATTTAGATTTACCCCATGTGGCTTCGTGGTTTTCATCCATCTTAAAGTCAGACGTTGACAGAGCAGATGTGTAAACTGCTTTTTTAAACTATTACAGTTCGTTCTCGTTTTAACTTCGTCTGCACGACGCGTTCCCGTCTCTCGACAATGTGACAGTCAAGAACTTGGAGGAGCTTTTGTGGGCTCACTGTAGGACCTACTGCAGGATTCAAGACCTGGTCCAGTCAAGCTTTTTCAGCTACACATCAGCCTGTAACAGCGACACGGCACAGAGTCCAAGTTATTCTCGTCTGAGTCGTCAGCTTCACAGCAGCTAATCTATATTACGGTGGCCTGAACAAGTTGAGTTACGACATTATCCACATACACGGACACACAAATGGTTTCACTTGCTCCTCTCCTCGCTGTCAACCAACTATTCTGTCATAATAATGGACAGTAAAATGTGTCAAAATTCAGGAACAAGGATGTGCTGGCAGAAATCTAGTGGGTACTCTGATAGTTGACACCCAATATACCATTAAACTGCCATCAAATCAAATCAAATCAAATCAAATCAAATCCAGTTGGCAGTTGGTGAACAACCAGCATGACCTTTACCAGACTTCCATAAATAGAAAAACCCTCATATCACAACTAGTATAAAAGCTTAAACCTAATGACTTCTTTCTCTGTGCTAAAAATGTATGACTTTCCGGTCACTTCAATTATAATCAGACTGTTTCTTGTATTCTCTCGTTTTGCACGACTCCAAACGCAGACCACTAATGAAATATGTAAAACGTGCAAGTACACTGAGAGGATCTTTCGCCTCCCACGCAGTCGAAAAAAAAAACAAAAAAAAAAACATAACAACGATGAAAATACAACGTTTACACTGCGACCCCACCTGAAGAGCATGTGGGCTAGATGAGCGCAGAAATGCATGGTGCGGTACCGAAACCCAAGTTAGCAGAAAATAACAAGACATCACAGCGCTGTGAGCACCCTGGCACGCTGCTATAAATAGTCCATGTGGGTCTATGGGCGAGTGTGTGTGTGTGTGTGTGTTACTCACTTTCATAAGTCAATTATTTGTGGAGGCTGTGAAAGGAGTGTGCACTGCCACATCACCTAAAGGCGTCATGAATTGCAAAATATTATATAATAGACAGGAATATTCTAATGTTTTGTTCCTATATTCAGCACAGGGCGTCTGCTGTAACATGCATATACATGACCATACTGTAGTGCAGCACAATCTTTCCAGCGCCCTGATCCCCCGGGGCTCGCTACATTATTCATCTAATTAACTTCTCATAGGGTGGAAATTCCTCCCCGATGTTTTATCAGTGCACGAAGCACACAGACACACACACACGCACAGATTTATCTCTGTGGGATGTGCTAGAAGACTTCTGGAAATACTCAAATTATGACTCCAGATTTAATACTTGCAGCACCAGGTAGTCAGGTCAGCATTACGTCTATAGCATATACGATGCGCTGTAGCATGATGTTATCTTGTAAACAGAAACGTGCCATCACCACTTCAATCGTCACCGTAGGTCATGCCGGGCAACTTGTTACATCTCAAAACAAACTGTATGTGCAACAACAACTTATGTTGTCGATTGATTGCCATAGTTACAAGATGATAAGGAAGAGCAGGATGTCTCTAAGGCCAGACTATCAAGCGCCGCTCCGTCATTTCTCTCCTAATTTTCTAAGTTAGTGCATGCTATAAATTATTTTGAGGTAAAGTCATGGTGGATTTTTCTCAAATTTAAGAGGAAGGAAGGGAGAAGAAGCCAATTCCTGACCCACTCTTGCTTGTATTCTGTTTTTATTCTTATCTGCTCATATAAGGCTTAAATCTCTCCAGATCAATAGAACTGCATCTTATCCTTATCTTGCTGTATTATGTTCCCCTTTCTCCATTACAGGGGATAAATCGATGCTTTGAGTAAATAAAGCAGCTTCACAGGGACTTACATTCATTTTCTACGACTACACGCTATTTTCTCCCTTTTCCACCACATTAGCGTCCCATATGAAACCAATTTGACGCTCTCCTCCGAGAGCTGTGGCCTGAGAATGAGAGCCTCCGTTGTTTTGTTGATATTTTTGGTTTATTGACTCCAGCAGACCTTAAACTAGGTTACACAGATTAAAGTTGGGTTTATTCTTGGGCGCCATCATTCATCATCATCTTGGCCCCAAAAACACATTAGAAATAATAACACAACATACACTGCTACTGGATGGATGTGTTTGCTACAAGATGTTGTGCTAATTACCTGCGCAGCTACCAGGACGTCCCGAGTAAAAGAAACAACCACTATTCGACAGTCAAAGCACGTCCCAGGGCTAGAACAGCCAAAAACAGGAGCTTAAATGTGTCACTGTGGCAAAGAGAGTACAGACGACATTCAGAGAGGAACAATTAGGGCCAGACGTGTGTTAATGTGAGGGAGTGTGGCAGAGGATAAGAATTTGCCATCCTACCTCCACACGTCCTTGGCCACTGGGTGTTTGAGAGGAAAAACATTAGTTGAATCACCAATGACACCTTTCTTTTTTCTTTTTGTTAAGAACACGGGTTCAGTCGCATTAATAAAATCTGCCTCCAGTGGAGCAGATAGAAAGCAGATAGTCTGGAAAATTGAATGATGATAAGCAGAGGGACAGAGCGAAGGCTCGGCGGTAACAGTTTGCTGACAGCTTACGACTACATTCGGTCCTACAGCAGCTGTAGAATTAAGAAAAATTTTATTATAACGCGTCTTGGCTCCTTGCCTTCATCGGGGTCTGTTAAAAGCCAATAAACAAGATGGGGGTAACAGTGATTAAGTTCTACAAACGTCTATCAAAAGGACATTTGGTCTTTGCAAGAGAAGCTTTGGTAAAGTTTCAGGAATTAAGCAGATTTCTCTCAAAAGATTTCTAAAGGTTCTCTTTTGCAAGTTTTATACAGTTAAATCTCGTTACAGTTTGGACCTGTGATGTTCCCCAGAGCAGCTTAAACGTAAAACCCATAGAATGCTTAAAAATGAGGTAAGTCCCTCTAAATAGCCTAAATATGTCATGGCAGCAAACTGAAAACATCACCGACCGTTTTGCATGGATATGTGTGGGTGCATTTCAAATATACAGTAAGGAGGAAGGAAGGGGGAGAGCAGGGCGAGGTCAAGACGAAGCCGAGCCATTACTGTTAAAAAATGTGTTCGATTAACCCCAGAAGATTTTGTGGAAATGGCAAAGGCCAAAGTGTTAAGGAGAGACAAAATGAGGATGAATTAGCGCAGAAAGGGCACGAGAGGCGCCAGCAGGCAGGAAACAGAGATGAGGTGTGAATTCTACGAAAGGTAGAAGGCGTGAGATGTCAACAGAGACAGAAAAGACTAAATGGCAAAATAATTCATCCACATTCCCTTTTTTAGGTATGATCTGATTTATACAGCCACGTAGCCGACGCTGCTGTTGTGTTCTGTTTTGAAAGTCCATCCCTTTTCAAGAATAAAAGCTATTTCCCACAACTGAATTTTTGCATGAGAAACAAGAAACCCCGTTATTGATGCTGTTGTTGTTGTGCTGACCTTGTTTAATATGCACAACTTGGATCAGGTTTGGTAGATTAAATTACGGTTTGTTCTAAAGTGAGCGTTCATCATTCTCAGTGCACTCATCACTGTCCCCTAACCTGCCCCCAGAAATAATGAGGCTCCTTTTCATATTCAAACAGTGTCACAGAGACAACACTAATAGTCTATTATTCTGCTCAGCATTGCTATGCAAGAAGTGCAAGAGGAGACAAATCGAGGGCCAGAGGCGGACACAGGAGAGGAGATGACAAGAGCAATAATCAAACAGTGAGAAAAATGGAAAAGATGGCGAGGAGAAAGGGGAGACGTCTACGAGAACCCGTGCAGTGGAAGCAGCCTTTGCTTTACAGAGTCCAGTTACTTTCTCCCTGAGCTATGATGTAATGACATTTGGGGAGAAAACAAAAGTTTGGTCAGGACAGCTGTCGGCCCAACATCACCAAAATTAAAGCAGTGAATAAAAAAAAAAACGATGGGAACAGGGCTAATGTAAAATAACGAGAAATGCAGTGAGAGCATCAGCCACAAAGTTAAAGTGCATGTGTAATATACGTTTCTGCATCGCGTGGAGCGACAACTGAATGTCTTTGACCCATAACCTCGCTGCCCCTCATTATAATATCTGACGGTGCATAAACGAGGGGAGAAAATCAATTACCATTTACATATGAATGCCTTTAGGGCCAAGTATCGAGTGTGTGGGCCAGTGACTCACTGAATGTTGATAAAGGCTGTTATCAAGTCTTAGATTTCTGTGTTAGTGTTTAATTCTCGCTGCCCTCCAGGTCGCGAAGGATGCGCTGAATGACGAGCCTCTTTATTCTGATGTTATTATTATTATTATTATTATTCTCTCAGTCTCCATCTCCAGCTGCAGCCACTGCTTCCCTTTCTTCTCTTTCCTCTCTATACAGAGATACTGAGACTCTGAATTGCGAATCACTTGACTGATTCATTTCATCTAGTTTCGTTGCCTTCATGTCCAGCTGTACAGTTCATTTAAGCAGCTGCCTCTACTCTCTATATTCAAGACACATAATTATTCTAATATACAGTATTCAGCATGTAAATATTTAATATTTTATGAGGGATGTTTTAAATTATGTCTAATTGCTCTAGAGAAAATCTGCCTCCATCTATAACCCAGAGTTTGCTTTAAATAATTGAGTATAATAATTTTAGAACTATAATTTTGAATTATAATTACATACATATGCATATATATAAAAGTACCTCTACTGACCACTAAACCTTAAAAAACCCTCGGTGTAAATTATATTTTGATGTTCATTCGAACCATCCCATTTAAAATACAGTAACAACAACAAACAGGCAAAGGGCATTTCAAGGTCAGCGAAGGGTGGGAGTGCTGTCGTTAGAGGCTCCGTCTCCACTGATCAGTGTCTTCGTTCACTTACTAAAACTGTGAGCCGCGGCCTATAAATAAGTCAACCCAAGGGCAAGTGATTCAGAAACCATATAGCAGGATATTTACTAGACACCGCTCACGCACGCGTGTCTGAAAGAGACAGAAAAACAGAGAGAGGGACATTTTTAGTAATGTGCCAACTGGGACAAAAAAGCAGCAACTGAGCCAGAGCAAGTCAAGTGAACCAGGATATGCTAATGTAATGTTCCATCAGGCGCGCTGCATCACTTTATTAGCCTGCTGATAGCAGTAAACACAGAGCGCGTCACTCGGGGGGCCTGCAGGTAAGTGCGTGACACACAGCTGTGTGTCTGTGTGCGGCTGTGAAAATCAGGCAAACATGGAGGCATCGACTCTGCAATATTTTCATGCTTTTAGAATGCACAAACAATGATGCGGCAGCTTTATTGCTTTACACAAATACATGCAACAGCCATGAAAGACAAGCACAAGACCCAAGTTTTTGATGTATGCAGGCCAACCTTCAGTACTTCACACTGTATAAACCAAAGGACACGGTCTGTCTGCTCTATAAATGGACTGAATGAGCGATGAGAGGGAGTGTGGGTGAGTGAGAAGGTCAGACAAAGAGTGTAAAGCAAAAGCACAGAGCGCTTCCGTTGGCCCGGCGACGGTCGCGTTGACGCTACGAGAGGAAATGCGCCCGTGGCCAAATCGGCCTGTCAGGTCAGAGCGAGCCTGCAGAACCGGAAAAGGTGCTCCGTCAACTCTCTGTCCGTCACGTTCCCCTTAAAATTTAAATACACACGTTCTTCTCCAGGCTTCGGCTGCGGTTTCCTTGTCTCTGTACAGTTTTATTGTTCGATGCTAAAATCGTCCAATGAAAACTTTTTGGTTTCAGCTTTACTGCTAAAAGTTCTAAATAGTTCACCTAACCCCGTTTTCTTCCTGCCAGCATGTCAAACCTCTTTGATCTCAGCCTTTCGACCTTCAACCTCTTGCTGTAGCGACTGTTGAGCTCTGAACTTAAAAATCTGGGGGAAAACATTGGGAAGCGGACTGTGAACAACTTTTTCGTGTCATCTCACTTTTTTAAAATACAAGATGTGAGAGCAAAAAAAAAAAAAAACTTTATTTTTTTCTTTTCTTTCTGGCAGCAGCTTCAGCAACTTGACAACTAAAAAGCCAAAACAAAAATGATTTCCACATGACAGTGTAAGGTTTTAAGATGCTATTACGAATTTAATTGCACAGAGCTTTTCGTCAGAGGTTCTCGTCTGTCAAACTGAATCAAAAACTGCTAGGTCACCATTTTTACTTTTGACTGGCTGACTCGCTTCTCCTCCACTTCCTACATCACTCTTGCTCCTCTTACTCTTGATCTAAACTTGTTTGGAAAGAGAGCGTCAACATTTAATGTCAGTGCATTTCACACTGCCAGGCAGCCTGCGCTTGTTTGCGTAGGGTTTCGTCTGTAATCATCCTCTCTCCGAGCTTTTAATGAACGCCTCACCAGGGATCCTGGCTTTTTACGCGGTGCAGCGCTTTGCTGAAAGGATGAGGCACCGCCGCTGGAGCCTGCGGCGACCGGTGAGAGAACCACTAAGGCTTCTAAAATAAGCAACCCGAGCCGCAACTTTGAAGAGTCAGCACCTCAGTGTTTGGCCAAAGCGCCTGGAGTGTAGCCTTAAAGCTGGGCTGGGTCATTGTGCCACAGGGAATATGATCAGCGCATTTTCACATGGAAGCACTTATTTCCTTCTGAAGGACACCAGCACTCTCAGACCCACTTAAGTCGTTACATATCGTCAGTCTGTGATGTTCCCCGGAGTCATTTTCTCTCGACGGGCCTCGACTTTTTTGAAGCATCCACTTTTGCGCTGCTGCTCTCATCTTACCTCTGGTTTCTGACTCCTACATTTCCTGAGCTTGTTCTGACAGGAAGGATGTTGCTGAATATTTTGCAGTCAGTAATATGTAGGTGGAGAGAGAAATTGTGGAAGAACGGAATATTATTCATGTTCGAGACTCAACAGCTTTTATCATTTTGTTCATAAAGACAACAAAACACTTTTACATAGATACTATAAAATACTTTCCATTCTCTATAGGTAAAATGCTTTACCAAAAAAGAGCCTTAGCGACTGTGTCTGATCCGTTCTGTAACTTTTCACAGCCACCTTATGCAGAGACTGGACAGCTGCCACGTCTGCCCAGACATCGCAACTGTGTCTGTCACATTGGTATGTGTACAACCCTCCGAATGTCTTCCAGGACAGGCCGTCTGACAGCGGATCTTCACTTCGCCTTCCAGCGTGGCAACGTCGAACGACTCCTGACACCTGATTTCAGCGTAGTCGGAACACAAATGCCGTGAACTGGTTCTGCTTGCAGCCAAAATAAAATGTCATTAGAAAAGAATTACTCTTTTAATTTGTAAAAGAAAAAGGAAAAGGCTTGTGAGGAAGATAATAAAAGACCCCTCTGAGGCTCACGTGTAATACTTCACTAACACAGTCTCACAAAGTCTGTGTGTGTCATATTTTGAAGCACTGATCTAAAAGAGTCCTTTATATGTTTCCTGGGAGTTTTCATCATATCTTGTTGCTTAGCTGCACTGAATCCGTTCCTTCAACTGACTGGACATTATAATCAGTTATACAGATATTGGCTTACACAATACAAATAGATACCAGCGCTAGAGATCTCAAAGATGAGTCATCTGCACCCGCGTGTGTGCAGCTCTGTGATGCGTTGGTCAGTCTTGAGCAGCAATGCAGGCACAGGATCATAAAATCTAATCAAAGAGGCCCAAAAAGCTCAACGGGGGACTAACAGCCTGACATAACCATGAAATATGACGGGTGTGATGACAGACGGCATATTTCCTTTTTGCCGACGTGTCCCATCATAACAAGTCATATTTTTCATGGCTATTTTCAGTCACTCACAGAACATGATTGAGATCTGGGTTTTCTAAATTGGGACACTTCCTTCACCAAAATCTAACCAGATACTGGCCTCTGGAGTCCAACTTGGAGTCTGTGGAGTCACGGTCATGTCCTTTGTACCTTTGTACGTCCACACCAACAACTTCCAGCACCTCTGCCGATGTTATTACACGGAATCATCAAAAGAACGTCGCCCTGGCAGATAATCCTGCCACAATTACAGCTCCCGAAAACATGCTGGCTGGTCCGGTTCAGTAGGACTGTCTTTTCGGGAAAGAGGGTTGAGTTAGGAGTAAAAGAGCCCTCGGCTTACTGCTTACTGAAATAGTGATACACTTCTTGTTCTATTTAAAGCAGGAGGTTTTTGAAAAGAACATGTTCCGTCTCTCAAGGAAAACATGGCTTCAAAGAAAATGACTCCACGTCGAACGCGTACTGTCTTTCATACTCCCAGATTTCTTTTTAAACACGAAGGTAAAGGAACTGTGAGGAACACGTCCGATAGCGAAGCTCAAATATCGACAGTTTTCGCTGTGGAAAAAAGTGTCTCTCTGAATTTCCCCTTGTTTGGTTCACAGAAAGCACGAAGATGCACAGAAACTGCAGAGGAATATTTTAATGTCCCGTTGTGTTCGCTATCACTTTTTTTTACCTTGTTAACACAGAGACGCAGAGACAGACTGAATCTGTGTTTACACAAGAAAGCAGGAAACCCTTCAAAGACTCTTCTCATCCCTCCTCCAAGGAGATTAATGGGTCCTGCAATATGTGAAGATATTTCAACTGTTGTTCACCAATAACGAGACATAACATGTGAAACTATACACACGTAAAGAAAAAAAGGATCCACTCCCACAGGTCCATTACTTCACATACAGTATTTCTAAGAAAGTTCTCTCCACTGCCAAATGCGTCACAGGACCAAACGGCAGCATATTATCACATCACAGAGAACATCACAGCGTTCCAGCGTTTTGCAGCAGACTCTTGCATAATGCATTTGGAAGTTCCAGGAGGCCAGAAACCAGGTCACCGCAGGTTGTTTAAGAAACGCAAGCGCAAGCCAAACAGAGGACGTTGTTACCCGAAGACAGAGCAAACACGCATATTTCAGTAAATTCCTAAAACGTGAGGCGACTACTGCTCTGTATTAATAAGGAAAATCTATAAAAGCAGGCTTCAGCAGCTGCTTCCAAAGCGTTTCCTCACTCTCATAGTTGTGGGATTTGTTTGTAACTGACTTCACACCTTTTTATCCCACAGGACACTCTTCTCCACCACTTTGAAGTCATGACAGCAGGCCCTTTATCTTCCTCCTTGTAGAAACACACTTTATATCTTTCAGGAGCTTGGCAGCTCTGCGGAGCAGATATTTTTCACTCCGGCTGGGCATCAGTCGCTGACAGTCACAGATTGTTGGCTGAGGAGAGGTCAGAGGTCGCTGGTCACAGACTCAAAGGAAATGGAAACTATATTCATGAGCCAGGTAGGAGTTTGATGTTGTTAGTCACAGCAAGTCTTAGAACGCTAATGCCACAGTAGGTTTTAGCATTTCTTATGCACCACGGTTTTAGGTGGATGCAACACAAGCTAAGCCACAAGACAAAGATGCATTTTTCTATTGGTTGTGCTTAGAGCAGATCCGCGAGAGAAATAAATGAGGTGAGAGCGGAAAGACGACATGAAAGGGCAGACTCAAAACTCAAATTCAAAACTCAAAGGAAAATAGAAAGTGAGCGAACACTGAACAGAGGGATGGGAGGGTTCTGTGATACACAGCTGAATTTAGGATTAATGATGAAGGGTGAAAATTCAGAAAGACGGAACTGAAGGATAAGATGCAGAAAAATCCACTGGCACAAACAGTGTTTGCAACAAAAAGTGGCAAAATTATGCACAAAAATGCGCGTTGGCTAACTTGGGCACACGGAGAACGCACTCATTCCACCGGCGGCTTCGTCTGACACACGCGAAGACATTTACATCTAATCTGCTCTAAAAACAAATGCGGTAGTTGCACACACTTGTTGCCAGGCAACAGCAATGCTCGCTTGATCAGTCGCCTCTAAAATGTAGAGCAAGTCAGCGTGCAGAGGAGAGGAGAGGAGAGGAGAGGAGAGGAGAGGAGAGGAGAGGAGAGCTCCAGGGTTGGAGAGTATGCCAAGAAATGTCATCATCAGACCACCATCTGAAAGTCATACAGAAACACCGGGTCGGCATAGACGTCCCAAATCACTAGTGGACACACATCCACAAACACCTGCATTTCATAAATCATCCATTAGAAGCATGCGCAACTTTTTCTTTTTGACATTCTTCACAGGTGGACGCGAGCAGGGCTAAACACGCTTTAGGCTCAGGCAAAATCGCCACACAATTATTTTTTTTGTTGTGCTACATGCAAACACTTTAATTCCCTCATTAGCTGTGGCCATTAAGTCCTGCTCAGGCAAATGCGCCCTTTGATTAGCTCAAGGTTCGTGTCCTCGCACGGAAAGAGCTTCAGTGCACGATTAACGGGGCCAGACAAACTAAAAGTCACCACCTGGTCAACATCTCTAGCAGGCAAACACGTTGTTCATGGGGCAAAGTTCGGACACACCAGTGCTCGAGACTGATATCGGAAGCTCGATAAATCACATTACATTATTACATTACAAGATTATTACAGTCATTACATTATCATTTCTGACAGGAAAATAAACACAGTATGACACAGTAACCATTACACTATGAGTCTGTGTCTTCCTACGAACGTCCATGTTAACACGGCCTGACAGGACCAGTGGGCGGACGTGAGGGCCGCAGGCGCTGTGATGTTCCAACACCGCGTCATGCAAACGTGACGTGTTTGGCTAAAATCTCGCCGAGGTGCTTTAGGTTATGTGTCGATGGCAAAAGCGGTTTGTCTGCGATCAGCCAGTCAGAAGAGCCGCTGTTCATCTCTAATGGAAGCAATGGAGGCACAGCCAAAGAACAAAGCGACGCTAATCCCAACGCACTGTGCTGTATTCAAATGCATTTGAAAGGACTGTGAGTTTGCCGTCATTCAAAGGGTGATTATTTAAAAGACGCTTGCAGGGTTTAAAGGCCATAAATGTGAGCTCCCCGCCCCTCCATCGGCCTCTGATGTGACAGAACACAGAGACGTGTTTAGAATAACACGCTCATTTCAGTTAGACGGCAACTGCATTTTACAGTAAACTAAAGGGAACCTGAACAGCCCGAACGGCATCAGCTAAACTTAAATTAAATTAAAAGCTCCGTGCACTGTGGTCACAGTATGGTTCATCTCACAGGTATTAAAAGATGTCACAGAATGAATTTCAAGTCTTCCACAAATTTCAGAAGATTAGTTTGGAAAATGCAGCAATGCTAAGACAGAAAGTTGGAAAAACGAAGCTGCGGCGCGCATTTAACGTTTAGTTGCAAATGACTAGATTTTAGGTCGTATGACAGTTACTAAGAGGAAAAACGCACTCAGATGTTCTTCTTCTGCATTTACTGAACACGAGTGTCTGAGCTACAGATGTTAAGCCTTTCTCTAATGGGAGTTTTTCCTCTAATGAGGGTGACAGGCTCCACTTAAGGAAGCGTTTTAACTGCGGGGCTCAACAGCGAAAACTCTTCTGCTGCGCTCGCTTCTGGACTGAGAGCGCGTCCCGTCTCTCTGCTCGTTACAACGCACCACAGGCCCCACGACGACAGCCAGTAAAAGCCGCTGTTCTCTTTGGTAAATATGAATGTGGTACCACACTCTATTGCTATTGCATAAGAGTTGCAGTTTCAACCAAATGTCAAAACTCAAACATACGTGTGCTTACTTTTTGCTCATGGTTCAAATACAGAGTATAGAAAGATCCACATCCGAGAACTACGCCCTCATTTTGTCTCTGTTACCGTTAAAGGTCACTGCGATGCCTCGGTTTATCATGTAAACACGAGGAACTACACAGAAGCAGCACCTCCTCCCTCGAGACCTTTTTTGGCTACAGATATACTTTCCTCTTTAATAGCGTGTGATCTTTTACTTGCTTTCTCTCAACTCTCCCTGCACACTCCCGGGAATAAAAAACGTTTGGTCTGGTAAGTTTATTCAGCAGAGATATAAAAGAAAAAGAAAAAACGCTTCCACGTGAGCCACGCTTGACATTTTCCTATAGCGCTCACACATACACACACGCAAACGTCCACATGCAGCCCATTGGCCATTTAGATCATCAGAATCTTGACTGGACTGGTTTGGTGCAATACGTGATAAACCCAAGCCCAAGTTTCACGGCTGGTGTGAGCTGCATCGCAATCGCCTCAGCAGCTTCATCCGAAATTACCGGCTGATTCGTTAACGTCCCCACTTCAAGCAAACGACTTTGTAGCAGCAGTTGTTATTTCTTAAAAAAAAAAAATGCCAAAGCAGCTGCAAACTCCACTTTTTATCACTTCTTAATGAGGCTTTTGCAACAACTGGTGGTCGAATACACTGATAGAATTAGAAAATGAGCTAAACAACTATACTAAAGAAACTGTAGACTGCACAGATAGTGTGCATCTGACTCACAATTATTCTTCTGGGCTTGCACGTGGCAACAAGCGTTGGAACGCTGCTTGGAGAAATCAGAAGCTTGACTGCTCCTGGGACAAACCTGCAGACTATGTTGAGTAAATCTACTACACACACAATGAGCCCAATGATCCAAGCGACAGGTTCAACGTTCGCATCCCACTCACCTTTCTCCACGGTGGTGACGCCCATAGATGGCTGACCCAGGCCGGACTTTGTCTCCCACTTGCCCTCGTCCGGGTGGTACATCTCCACGGAGGCTAGCGGGGTCTGCTGTTGATTCATGCCCCCGAGCACCATCACTTGTCCCCCGAGCGCCACAGCTGAGGCCCCAGCCCGCGCCTTTGGCAGCGGTGGCAGCTGGCTCCACGTCTGGCTCTCTACATCCAGGACCTCAACGCTGTCCAGGGGCGCGCCGGTCTCGCTGCAACCCCCCAGCACGTAGAGCAGGCCTTCGTGGTAGACGGGAGTGCAGTAGACGCGGCGCTGGGACATGGAGGGGAACTGTTCCCAATAAAGGGACTTGACAGGACTCACCGCCATCTCCTGCACGGGCATGTCTCCGCGGCTGACAGGAGGGGCCACACCATCACACACGGTGCCGGGGAGGGCGAACGGGAGGAGAATCAGCGGTGGGAAGGAAATGTGGGTAAGGATGGGAGAGGGGACGAGGGGGGGGGGGGGGGGTCACACACAAAGATGTATGAAAGCAGAGGAAAACAAGCAAAACCACAGGCTTGTCTCTGTCGGTTTGAGAGAGCACCTGAATCCCAGTGTCCGCACAGGGGAAGACACAAGAAGAGATGAAAGACAGACTGGGGGGAGGATGCTGGAAAGCAAATCAGCAAACAGAAAAGGGTAAAGGAAAGGGAGAGGGAATGAGGAGAGAGTCTAACTCACTCCTCAGCCTGATGTCACGACTCCCTGTCTATTCCAATGTTTTATTCATCTGGCTGTTGGTGTTTCTGAGCAGTGGAGCCATCTGCCCTTCAGTCGCCTGTATTCCTTTCTCTTCAGCACCCGGCTCTGCTTCACTGCGTCCCACCCAACGGGCTACGGTGGGCAACGTTTCCAGCTTGAGTATATTCCTGGGAAAAAAAAACAATCCAGAAGAGGGTGCACCCAAGGCTGAGGACTTAATCCCACGAAGATCTCAAAGTCAAAATGGAGAAAAAGAGATTTACAGCCGATTACAGATCAGAGACACTGTCGAAAGCGCTGACCTTCACCAGTATCCTGATAATACAACATAAAGCTTTAATGGGAGGGAAATTTATACCCTCCAAGCAAAGGCAGTTATTAACGGGTACCAGCTTCACTTAGCTGCAGCTCCACTTTTCTCTTTGCACCCTGGTGACACAGCCTAGCGGGAAAAAAAATAAAATAAATCCTATAACAATGTACCAAAGTAGTTAAATGAAAACTCTATGGAGGTGTAATGACTGCAAGACTTTCTGGCATTTTCCGAAAGATTTTCTTCCTTTAATTACACAAGAGCATCTCGTTTCACGACCCGCTGTCGGGCGCGCACGTCTTTGGAAACGTGTGCTTCACGGTTTGCCGGGAGTCTGGGGCGGGTGAAGGGGCGTTGAGGGTGACGGTGAGGATCCCCTGGCAAAGACAAACCTGGAACAAAAGACAAGACAGAATCAGAAGCAGAATTTGGTGTTGAGGAAAAACCAAATACCAACAAGTAGGTCGAGGAATTAAAACGGAACAATTCCTTCTTTGGCTCTGTCAACGATTTCCAAATGTCAGTGAACGCGTCCCTGTTCACATACAATGACATTTGCTAGTGACAGTTCATTAGTTCAGCTGTTACACGCTGCTCATCACTCAAGCCTCTTTGCTACATCTTCATATTTTTGGGGGCTTTCAACCCCTATAGGAAATGTAAGTAAATAAATCAACATTTTTTTCAAATGTGCTAGTCCTGTAGTTGAAGTATTTAGGAGGTAGATCAGCTGATCTGAGCCTCCCCCCTCCTGCCTGAGAGCTCCCATTCATCATGCTAGTAGTAGGACCTTTACTGTTCCTGACGGATGAATGGTTTGTGGGAATAATTATCATAAAGATTTCAGTTTGTCGATGTAATCCCTGGTAAGTTTTCATTACCCAGAACCAATGATCCTGTCAGGCCTCCTACATTTACATTCCACGTTCTAACCAGAACCACATTCACGCGGCGTCTGGCTGCGCTTGTGTGGCCGAAACGCAGAGTGAGGCGGTGACCTGAAGATTGACAAGCAGTGACATTTAGACGGGTGGGCGGATAGAAAGCCAGCCGGACAATAAGTCCGTCCAATTCTTCAGATTCTCCTGAACTGTCCTCGTCCTTCACTGGAGAAATAACACCGCATATTCATAATTTATGACGCCTTATTCCTCATCGCAATTAGTGGCCTGAGCCCTGTGGACACTGTGGCATTTTAAACTGAGACAGAAAAGGAAGGAGGACGACGTGTAAGTCTACATCTGTATGAATGTGCAGATGTACATGACACATGAGTGTGAAAGAGGACATCACCGTGCAGCATCATCATGCAATATTACTTTGACCGAGGTGGGTGTTGTCATAAAACACCAGAATATTCTGCAACAACTACTAGACTCACGAGAAACCAACAGCGTGAGAGGTTTGTCGTGTTTTGTTGCTGACACTTGAATGTGGTTTGACGTACATCTGACCTTTAATGTCTATCAAGTCTACAAATAATAATGCATAAGTTATGCACTGTAAGAGGCTGAGGACACTCAACTACAGTATATTAGATATTTACATTTTTTCTCACCTTAAGTTACCACAGCTTCATATTTGTTTAAATATTATATGCACACGTGTGTTGGTAATGTCTAAATGTGCTCTTATGAAAGTTCTGTGACCGGGTCATGACAGGGAGGTAGCACTTCCTGTACGGATTGAGTTAAGTCACGCTGCTAGATTTAACATCTGAAGCTTGTCACGATATAAACACCCACATCCTCACACCTCAGAGAAAAAAAACACCTCGGGCTTTGTGTGCATCTCTGTTATTCCCAGAGTCTATCAGAACGTGGCAAACTCAAAATTATGCAAATGTATTTGATTTAGTTCACAGTTCATTACTGGAAAATATGTCTTTCATCTCTTGCTCTGTCGTTCTATCTCTCCCCACTAATGTCGGGCTTAGAGACTTAAAAACAGACATTTGGGCTGATATGTTCATAATTCATAAATCACCTGTGTTTAAATGACTATAGGTTTTTTATTTAAGGAGCTAATTGAGCAATATCTAAATAACGCCAGCACACGTTGTTCTCCTGATCCTCCTGAAGAGAAGCCAGTTATTATGTGTGAATGGTGTTGTGCTGTGTAAGTGTTTATGGCAGATGTCAGGATGACTAAGAGTCCCTGAGGTGCTTTGTCCCTGCTAGCAACATGCTGACAGTCTAATACAGTGAGCAGACAACACAGTAACAGCTAAATACAGGGAAGTCGCGTCTGGTGGAAGGGAAGCTTTTCTGCAATCAGCGAAGAGACTCTATGTTTATATCATAACACAAGAAAGTCATGAAACTGGCTTCGCAGTTCACCTGTTGCCTCTTATAAGCCGGTTCTGACGCGATGTCAGGAGTCCATTTAATCCGTTCTGCTCACAGTGTCAGCGATAAAAAGGAAACAGACGTTGCTGATCTGCGCAAATGAAATAAAAAAATAAAAAAAAAGCCTGGCAGGTCGGATCAATTGATGCGATAACGCTGCAGTAAGTGAATTTCCCCTCAACACAATCCATGTTTGATGCAAGACGCTCTGTTACTGTCTGTACATTATGACAGACGAATATGAATACGAGGCGTTTGGATTTGTTAGGAGCTGGTGTTCAGGACCAGACACCTTGTCAGTTAAAGCCTCGAAGATGCAGAGAAACAAAAGGTATTTATTGGAGCTGCGCTATGCAAATCAGTCTCATAGCAGCACAGGTGGCAGCTGCATCGCTTGTTATGCCGCTTAAGAGCCACGTTAAAGGACTTACAACTAATTTAAGGTCTCTTCAACTTTGCTTTCCTCCTGCGTGAAGTCACCACGAGCCTTTAGCTCTGTGCAAAATTTGTACTCAGTCCTCTTCTGCTCTGGTCCGTGGAGAATCGCAAATGTTACCTGTCGCCTTTCTCCAGCTCGACTGATGGGTTGGGGGGGGAGGTGTTGGAGGATGATTGACAACAAGGCCTTATTTTAAAGTATAATGAGACCTTTACCTGATCTTGATGCCTTCACTTCTTCTTCTTCACACATACAACCTCCTTTGGTCACAATGCAGCAAGATGAGCGTGTTTCTGATAAAAAAACAAAAAACGTCCTACTGCTTTGGTGAGGTATGAGATACTGAGGTATTAGTTCAGATTGTACAGTATGTCTATTTTTTTTATATTAGTCATGGACACTGTGTGAGTTATTTGGGGATTTTTGCGCCGCATTAACACTGGAATCTGCTTTTTGCGCACTGTGCTATTGATAAACAAGACTCAGATATCCTTGGGAAACAAAGTCAGTTGACTCACGCCAGCGGATCCCATCTCTGACGAGGATGTGCGCAGACCCCTCGAGACATCTTGTGTAACAAAAAGGTCAAATATGTTTATGTTTCGCTTCCCACAACTCAAAGCTGGAGAGCCTCTCCGGCGCAGAAACTGTGAAGCGCGTCGAGGCAGCAGCTGCTCTGCTTGCTGCACCCTCTGCTGCGAATACCTAAAAGGCCTGTTAATTTCCTCTCAGTTATTTCATCATTAAAGCAGTTTTCTATCACACCGAGCAACGAGCTGAAGGCAAAGTCCAGCCGAAACCCAAACCCTCCCTCTAAGCCCATGCTGCCCGCTGCATCCCAGACTCAGCCTGAAAGTTTGATGCCGCTTGTCATTCATAATTTAAATCTCACGTGCGTTGTTTTCTGGTTCACAGCTTCCTCTTCTCCTGGTTCATTACTCCCCATGACATTTTCTGCTCACTTTGTTCCTCGGCCTGCTCCTGGCTGTTCAGCCGGCACCACAGATATTACAGACAGTTCCTTTTATTAATTAATATAACAAAATACGCTAGTATACCGCAAGAGCAGCAACACACTAGATATTTCAAAGTAAGAGTTCAAACATTTGGGAAGGTTTTAAACTACTTCAGGAAACTATCCTGAAATATCAACGTAGCCTAATGTCGAAGCTTAAACAAACTTAAATGCACGCTTATAAAATTACAGTTACGCTACAATTACAGTACAAATGACTGCAATTTGTTTCCGCAAAGTGATGCGTTGGCAAAACTTACTTTAGTATAGTAGGTGCAAATATTTCACTGTTTTGACAGGGTTATCAACCACAGCTGACATTTTTGCAAAGCCCAGGCTTTTCTCCGTAAAATATAACATATAAAATATAATTAAATACACAATGACAACAGCAGCGACTTCAAAACATCGCTTCTCATCTCTAAGCCTGCAACAGTCGCTTTTGTTGGATGTCTCACGATGGCAGGTTCCAGGCTCCACTGGATGGAGTGTGACTGTATGCGAAACGTTGAGGGACTGAGAGAGTTTGCCAAAAGCTGATCGTACCCGGCAAGAAAGCAGTAGGCGGCTTTACATGTGTACACGCGTATATTAACCCACATTCAGAAAGCCAGATATCAGTGCAAGCATGAGAGTGCTAATGAGAGCTTGTGTTCACGGTGCCGTTCAGCCCAAACTATTCCCAGCAGATCGAGGCCAGCCATCGCAGCGTTAACGCCGCGCTTTCATTACAGACCAAGATTCCAGTAGTTTCTGTCTAAACCGAGACATTCAGTTTGTGTTTTCTCCCTGCAGGGACTAAATTGGTCAGGAAGCTGAGTGGAATCGATGCTCTCAGTGCTGCAGGACGTCTGATGAGAAAGAGCTGTTTGACCAAATAAGATGATGGGATGGGAGAAAAGCTCACTTTAGCTCACACAGATCTTGCGTCGGTTACATAATCTGACCACGTCTGGGCATTATCTGAATGGCTGGCTTTTAAAATCCTGCAGAGGCTCAGTCTGAGTGAATCAAAGCATGTGTGTCTGTCTAAACAAAAACACTTTTGTCCAAGTCAATTACGTTCAAAGCCTCAGATAAATCCTCTTGTGGGATTAGGAAAACAATGTATTTCAGGTAATCAACTATTAACTTGAGTGTCTCTTAAGGTCTGTTCCTCACACAAAACCATGTTAACAAGACGCTACACGCATCTTCATATTACAGGTGTTTTCAAGCTCGTCATCGCTTCCCAAAGCTGCCAAGATCTCAAAATTTACCAACTTGCTGCCACATATAATAGCTGTGTGACCATGGCAACCAATCCCACATATGAAGCAGGAGCTATATTACTCTGGATAATTAAATAGACCTGTTAACTAGCAGTAAGACACATTAACATGCTTTAAATGGTAATTCAAGCAAGATGATGACGCTTAAACAATATAACAATAATATGATACTAGGCAACATCTCCAACAAGTCAAGTGTCGACCTGAGTTACTTTCCTTCAGAAAAGGAATGAGTAGTTGGTTTGATCATGGCTGGTTTGATTTTCATCTGTCCTTATTTAAAGAATATACACTTCACTGTGCAGCAACCACATCCCTTCTAAATAACTTCAGTGACTTTTATGTAATTGCCCATAAGGTTATGAGTTTCACTGAACAATGACAAGACTGATAATCATTCGGATCTAGACCAGGCGGCAGGACGGCGGTATGTAAATTAGCACAGCTGCATTTTAGTGAAATCATGAGCTTTTTATTGTCTAATAATAAAATCTATCGCAGCTCCTGCAACCTGTTAGGTAATTCAGGGGGGCAGGTGGTGCAGGGTGCGGTGCTGTCATCCTAGGATTATATGTTGCCGTGTACAAGATGATAAATGTAGAGCCTATGCACAGCCAGCTGTTGCTGTAGCCTGGGTCTGCACAGCTACATTCAGCATCTAGGCCTGGGATCGTGTGTGGAAACAACATAAATATGCAAAGTATGAGAGACCTAGAAAAATGCTGGAGAATATTTCCTGTGGTTCCACATCGAAAGCAGCTGTTAGTTCAGTTGCATCAAAGTGTTTTACAGCAATTCGTCCTGTGTGTTTATTTAGGTTTTCAAGCTGTCACTTCGTAAGATGTCAGCTTATTGTATTGCACCAGTACATGCTGGTATTTTATCCGTCTGACTGGGAAACACTTCTTTTCTAAAGGTAGTACTGCTGATGCTCAGTAACAGAGAATTTACACCAAAGCAGCCTTTAAAGTTCACAGTAGAGTCTGGGGAGAAGCCGAACTGTACGAGCCAGGACACAAGTTCTGTTGTTTTTCCATTAATATTTCATTCATAATATATTTAAGCTTATAGAAAGGTGAAGGATTTGTTGGGATTAACCCAGAGGCACTAATGGGTTGGATCAGCTTCACTGACTTTGTGTTGGTGGTAAAACACATTTACATCATACAGAGACACTTTCTGTTTGGCAGTTTGAGTTTGTGCAGCTGTGGAAGTAAGAGCTTTCTAAAAAATGTATTGTAGTTAAGTTTGATATGTGTTATGAGTTATTCTTGAAAATACGACTCTGCATGACAGGTAGACAGCTTCTGTTTCTGCCATCCTGCAAGGCCAGAGGCACCACAACAGTGGGCGGAGATCCAGTGGCGGAACCAGTGATTGAGAACTCATGGTGGTGAATTTGACTGTATTCAAGGCAACCAGAGTGGAAAAAAAAAAAAAAAACGCTTTTACCGTGGCTGTGAGCAGATGCTGAGAAACAACAAACGCGTGTTCACACACATGCAAAGACAGATGGACACATGCAGCTGAGTCACATTATTAACAGAAAATAAGAAGTGGCTGAGAGCATGTTCAATGCAGAAGCAGCCAGACTAGAGGGAAGGAGGGAAAAGATAGAGAGGCAATAGAACATAAAGGAAACGTGGCTAATAAGAGATGATAAAAGAAAAACACTGTGAGAGCTGCAGAAAGCAAAGAGAGAAGACGGTCGCAGTCAATGAGGCACGTAAAAGCAAAGAAAAATGTTTTGCATGGGAATTACACGAACGCGCGCTGCTGGCCAGACACACTAAATGAAATCATTTCTCTCTGGCGCACACGTCCCATCAGTCCCACTAAGAGGAACAGCAGGCCCAGTCGGCACAAGCGCCCCTGAGGTTAACTGTCCAATCAGTCGCTTCGCTACCCGTCTCCACGGAGACGAGCCTTAAGTGACACAAATGGAGGTTGTGTCTGGTAAGACTAGCTCAAACTGATACGCAGATTCGTCACTGGTGTCGCGACTGTCCCCTTTCCACCCCACTGGGCCGCGTACAGCCGTCAGCATCCCGCTGCGTGTCTCTCTCTAGTCTGCGTTCACGCTTCCAGATACGATCCTGCGTCTGGCTGCTGGGTCCGTGTAGCAGCTGGCGGACAGGAGCTGCTAGAAGAGCTATAAAAAGGGATGATTTGAAGTAATTACGCAAAAAATACGGCCTAATATCACAGCCGATATAAACCTGTGGCCTCCTGAAGGACTACGAGGATAAACAACCTAAAGTTAATCAATGACGTTCACTTCCAACACTTGTTTTATACCTAAACCGAAGCCGGAAATGAGCGAAACGATTCATTGTCATTCACATGAACGGCTGCCATTTTGGAGTTCATCTATCAGAATCTGTCAGTCCCGCGGTTTCTCATCGATCAACATCAGCTTTAATAACACTCCAGCGCTGACGTTTCACACTAATCCGCGCTAGCGTTAACCCAGCAGACGGACGTCCTTCACAGCGTCGACGTCAGGAGAAATGAGTCACTTTACACAAGAGCTTTTCACTTGACGAAAACGTCTGTGTTGGGAAATGTTATTATGCATAGGAGAAGAACTTAACCTATTTCTTATGGTTCTTATTGTTAAATCCCAAAACCTGTGCACGATAATACTTGATACTCGTTGATTTCTTGGGACTTGTAGTATTTACCTGCGTCTGTCGCACTAGTACTGTTAACCACAGGAGTAGATCCTGAGAATTCTGGACTTGCTCAGTACCGGCCTCAGCGTTAAAGCCCTGTGCATACAGTTCTGTATTTACAGCAGCAGCAGGCTTTGCCTTTCGAACCAGCTGGAGGGTTTTCTAAAACGCAACTGAAGTCTGATCTATGTTCAGGGTCCATCTGTTTATTTGGTAATGCCAGGCTGCACTTTTAATCCTCACCATGGGTAGTTCACACACACACACACATACCAGCATATAGGGCTGAAGATAATACCAGTGCTTCACTGGTTTAATTAGAACAAGGAGGGATGCTGGGTAGAGGTTAGTTTTTCAGAGCTGGGGGTCCAGATTCTCCATCCTGAAGCAGGAACCTAACAATTCTTAAAATAAATGTATTCTACACTAAATTCCTCGGTAAAGAATGAAGGATTCAAGAATACAATAGATTTTCCTTCACATCCTTCACACCTGACCTCCCTTTACCTCTACTTCTGTGTGAAAGTGAAAATATCTCGCTCTGATGAGGAGGGGTCTTAATATTTATTTTATTTTACAGTCTCAGTCGGTAATATTGAGCGACATGCCTTTCCTGCAGAGAGGAGGGAGAGTGAAGCCCACAGTGCTGATCACATCTGAGGTTTCCTTAGAACCCAGCGGTGCATCGTTCTCTTCCGCGGAGGTGTTGGATTTGACGGGAAAGACGCACGAACATTTCTCTTCGATAAAGAGAAAAACACTCGAACGACAGAGAAAATCTAAGTGTGTCAGATTGGGAAAAAAAAGGGGGAGGGGGGGGGATCTGGAGTGGTGGGTGAGATCAAGAGAAGCTGAGACGAGAACTGGGGGATGATAATGTCTTGTAAACATAAACAGAGATGTATCTGCAAATTTAGGTGCTGCCATGATGACTGTGTTTGTTCCCCTGAGAAGCGTTGCCTGGAAACAAGACTTAAACAACTGGACTGGAGGAGAAAAGTGATTAAATCTTCTGCAGAAACGAAAGAGTAACAAAGTGAAGGGGATCGGGAAGAGAGCGCTGAGGACAAGAGGAATCCAGTTAGCTGATAAAAGCTTTATTAGACATGACACAATGCGCCACTCACCTCTGTCCCAGGAAATTAACTACGTTTAAGTGCTGTAACGAAGTAAACATTTCGATTTTTACTGCGCTGCGTTTATCCGACCGCTGTAGTTTTTAAATATGCAGTTACATTCACACAGGTAAAGACTCAGCTAGACTAGCTAAAGACTCATAAAATACTACTGATACAAAATTTGGTCCAGATTTCCCAGCTGCAACATTGTTGCATCAGTGACAGGGATAAACTCTGATTTAATGCATATTATTGAGGTTTCCACTCCCTTTGTTATTTGGGTTTAGATTTTTCTTCTTTATTTCCACATGCAGCTTATGGATGCTGTAGTTCTTCTCAGATTTATAATTGCTATGACAACGACTCAAACAGATGCAGGGGGGGAAAAACACCAAAAACCTGTCTGACGATCAGGCAGGTGACAAAAGGCCGCACTTACACGAACGATCTCACCACGTTTAGAGGTAAAACCGAGGGACAGCCGAGCTTCTCCCGCCCGCTGGTACAGTGCGTTTTCAGTTATCAGCAGGCCCGTGGGGCCACTACACAGTAGATCAGGTGCTGCGCTGCTGGTGTGTGTATCTGAGTTGGTGCGCGCTTAGCCAGAGGCAGTCGTGGTGGAGCAGAAACACTAAGAGGCTTTCGCAGCAAGACGGGAGCATTTCCTTTTCTAGATCCCCGCTTCCTTTTCAAATCTCCTCCTCTGTTCCCTCTGTCTCACTCTGCACAGTTGTTTCCCCTTTTCATGCTGTTGCTCATTCCGTATCCGTCTATCTGGATGGCCATCTCCTATGTCTGTCTCCCTTAGCAGTAGGAGCCACCGTGGGGCATCTGGGGACTCTCTGTGCCATTCAGATAAACCTCCCCACCCAGCCTAGCGAGCTCCCGGCAGACGCTGCCTTGTTCCTCAAATAGATGGGATGTAAGGCCAAATTAGAAGGAGAAGCAACAGCAGAGGAGGGAGAGAATGAAAAAAACACACACTGAGGAATGAGTGGGCAACGAAGAGAAAAAGCTCAAATATATCTGGCTGGCACAATTATGTTGACTAATGTGCAGCGTGGCTGAAAAAGCACACATTAATAAACAAGCTAAGGTGAGGTGAGAGAAGGATGGAGCCGAGAAACAGGAGACAAACAAGGGCTGATGATGAGGAACAAAACTCCAGAGGTGATGAAGTCAGTGTTTCACTCGTCCCCTGGGGGCTTGTTATTTAGAGGGAGCCACCGCTGCATGAACCTTTGTGTAACTCATCAATAATCATGGTTTAATTTCATTATGGAATACACAGCACAGGGAAAGAGAGAAAAGTAAGTCAGACGTGAGCTATTCCGCTGCTGTCTGGTGTGTTCAAGGAAGCTATAATTCACCGGGTCAACTCATTGTCCTCCTCATCCTCTCAGGGGCTTTTTTCAGAACACAGATGTTTGCTAATCTGTTTCCTAGAGTGTTTTCTTGTGGAAAGTGGGCAATACATTTACAGCATCTAGAGCATTTTAGTTGGAATATGCTCCAAAAACAGAAAGTGAGGAAAAAAACAAAACAGTTTCTGCGACCCAGACTCATTGATCAGCCTGGTGGCAGCGCAGGCACGTTCCCATCCGAAGCCTTAAAACAGAAGCCATTTATTTCTGCTGGAATGGAAAGTTGTTGTTTTTTTAAGCTCACTTTGTGTGTGTCGTGTTGTAAGAGTATAAACGAGAAGGAACCAAGTGGAACCGCGAAGTCACAGGGAGCAGAAGTAAAGAAAGTGCTGGATTTTAAGTATTTAGGGTCAACGGTCCAGAGCATCGGAGAGTGTGGATAAGAGGTGAAGAGGCGCGTGCAAGCAGGATGGAACGGGTGGAGAAAAGTGTGTTTGATATAAAAGAGAATCTGCGAGAATCAAAGGGAAGGTTTCCAAGACTGTGGTGGGACCGGTGGCGTTGAAGAAAAGGCAGGAGGCAGAGCTGGAGGTAGCAGAGCTCATGTTGGATGTTTTACAGATAATTCAGGGAGGCCAGATTGAGGTGGTTTGGACATGTTCAGAGGAGAGACTGTGAATATATTGGTAAACCTGCCTGGTAAACTGCCAGGCAGGAGGTCTAGAGGAAGACCACAGAGGAGATGCATGGATGTAGTGAAAGAGTTGTTGTAGCTGTTACTCTAAACTATTCCTCAGAGCACATTTTGTTCCAGCCGAGGTAAAACCAGTGGTTAATCGATGCTCGTACACGGACCCGGCTTTAAAAGTAAAAGCATGAAAGGTAAGAGCCTCAGGGGCATCAATCAGCAGAAATGTTATGAGTGAGAAAGCAAAATAAGCAGAGGGTGGACGTAAACCAGCGTTTCGAGTGGCTCTGGGGCTGAACGCCAAGAGATCTGCTGCCCGGGCCTCTCAGCAGAGCCACAATTAATCTGCGGTGAATTATGGCATCCACATTATAATCATTACACTCAGATGTTCCCCTGCAGACAGATGTGGCTGGTTCCAAGGACAGAGTCCCTCAGGCTGGAGAAGGAGACATTCGTTTCTTTATCGCGGCACGATAAGCACAAACCTTCCCATCAAGGAAATATTTAGCATCGGTGGCAACTCCCCAACACTTTCCTGCCATCAAAGCCGCCGCTTCTGTTGGCAGCGACGATTTGAAACCATCAAACAGCGATCAAGTCACCGCAAGTTGATGTACTGAACCTCTGCGCCGCTGGCGAATTCACATACTGTCCACACCAAGCAATCACACAGCAATTTGCTTCCCCGAGGCCTCAGCGTGGGCGTCGCGTTCAAATCACACAAATTAATCAAGCAGCTGTGTCACTGAGCTGGCCGCTCTAACTCCTTAACCAGAGCGGTTACTGCACTCGGGAAGTTTCATTTCTTCAGCCTCAACAGTTGGAAGGAAAGAGCGTCGGAGGCAGACACTTGGATTGAAGGACACAAGGAGAAGTATTCATAAAAATGTCTGGTCCGCTTGTTATTTCAAGCCCTCGGCTGCTATCGTTGCTGGGAACGAGCGTTTGTCTTGTTCCCAGAGGTCCGTCTTTGTTCACAATATATCAATGAGACACAAAGTAAGTCTATGCCAAAATGCTCCCCAGAACTCCAAGCCCCTCCACAGCCTCTGTAATCAGGCTCGCACCACCGTCGCCTCCGTTACACTGGGTCAATTGGCCTAATGAGGATATCTGTGTAAACAATGCGACGTAATTAAACCGCAAGGCAGCTGCTGTCACATACACTACTACACAAAAACTACGGCACACAAACACACACCTGTCTGCCCGCGTCATTAGAAGAAGCCCAGCTCCTCATACTCGGCTACAAGCTGCTTTAATTAACGAGGCAGGAACCTGCTGGCGTCAGGACGCCAGCTCTCACACTGGGGGCGAAACCTGGAGCTTCGCGGGCGGACGAATGAGGCGATCGACCGCTCTGCTTCCTCGCCGATTCCTTGTTCCCTTCTCCTCGTTCCCTCCTCCTCGCCGCTCCATCGTAGTCTAATACCGTCAGCTGCTTCATACGCTGAGCTTAGCTGGCTACTGGCAGGGCCTTCATATGTTGCGTGTACTTGGCTGTAGTTACTTTCACCACATGGACCTCTTTTACACCACTTTCCTATTTATTTTGCTTTCATCCAGGCCTAAAAGGATCCAGCTACTGCAGGCTGGATCCCCAAGCTGTCCTCTGCAAGCATCTCACTTAATCCTCTGATGGGAATATTGGCTCAGTTCCACACTCATCCCCCAGGGTTAATGTCCCAGGGATGGACAGTGTGTGTGTGTGCGTGTGTCAGTGGCCATATCGGCTCCACACAAACCGCAGCTAAAGACATTTTATCCTTTGCACACACTTTCTACTTTCTGTCCTGCAGATTCCGCCACACACGTGTGCAAGTGTCTACACCACTGAGTAAGGTGGTATTAATGAAGCCTGAATGCGCAACTTTCAGGAACGGTGGAAACTGATCTCAGGTGATGATTGGATCCGGCCAAAGTCAAGACGAGCGTCTATTTTTACATCATCAAGCCATGCATGTTGAAAAGGACGCGCACAGGAAAGGATTGCCAGCAAAGATGTGGAATGACATCCTTCACCCTGGGAAACGGGCTTCATCAAAAATAGATTTCTGTTTCAAGACGGTGTCCTCTAGTGGGCTCTGACCCACGATTTGAACTTCAGAATAAATATAGCTGTAAAGTGGGCGGTTTGTTTGTGCAGAACAAGTCGAACGCAAATCAACAAACGCTAACAAGAAGAAATGCTGCTTCCTCCTCGGGATGGAGGGGATGCTAATTAAAACAACAGCAGATAATGAAAGTGAATTTGCAATGCTTATGTGGTTTGGAGAAAAAAAAAATCATGCATTTTAATTTATCCCTTTATCTAACAAGCCATTGTGCCGACTACATCAATAGCTAATTTCATACTCTGAGAGTCCATTTGTCATTCTCCCTCACTCAGGCTGCGCCGACGGTGGCAAAGAGGCAGGGTCTGCTCTGTCAGAGCGGGCCGAGGCCTCCCCGGCGAGTCCTGATTGAGGGTGGCGTTTTGCTGGCACAATGAGAGCTGCCACAGCGCTAAGCGTCTTCTGCCGGATCCCGAAAGACAGGCCTCAGATGCCGCATGTCAGCCGTAATCCTCATTATGCAAATGAACTCAACACCAAGTTAGGAGCTATCATCGCAGGTCAGATGGGGGAAAAAGCAGCGCCAACGCAGAAGGAGGACGTAAGCGAGAGAGGAGAGGAGAGGAGAGGATGGTGGCGGACCTTGTTTAGAATACCAGAGCAGGAAGGCTTTAAACTGCAGCATGCAGCTTCTAAAAGGATGAGGCGAGAAACAGAGGATGTCTGTACCTCAAGACTCGACTCCAGCCTATAAGAGAAAAGAAGGAGTGAAGACAGAAGCTGCCTGTCAGTGACTTGCAGGGCCGTCCAGATGTTGGGCAGTGCGGCAGATGGCACTGGCTTGTCCAGAAAAAGAGCATCTTACTAACAGCTGGACGGATATGCCCTCCACCCGCGCACGACCTCGAATCCCCACCAGAAATCCCCACAAATGCATCAAAGGGCTTTATAT
The DNA here is from genome assembly GCA_030770545.1 of Macropodus opercularis. Classification (NCBI taxonomy): domain Eukaryota; kingdom Metazoa; phylum Chordata; class Actinopteri; order Anabantiformes; family Osphronemidae; genus Macropodus; species Macropodus opercularis. Next base: position 6,455,288 of record CM061095.1, on the reverse strand, counting down.
GCTACCAAATGGCAAAACAAACAGAAGTTGACTTTGAAATGCGGCGCAGCAGCAAAGTCTGCGACAAAACTTGCAAAACGCCGCTCATGGCAACCACAAAACCTGCGATGACGCTGATGTCCTCGTCCTGGATCCTAAGCTGTTATGAAATTATTTTGGATTTGCGGTTTTAAAAGATTTCTTCCGCGTGTGTGAAATTAAACGCGAACTTTTTTTTTTTTTTACGCAGAACAATGTCGACTGCTGATCGACGCCCCTGCCACAAGAACATCTCGTTTTTCAGAGCACGTGTGGGCAGAAATGAAGCGTAACACTGCATCATCCATTCTAATCCTCCCAGCAGCGCCAAAGGATGATGGAGAACAAAAACACGCTCCGCTGAAGCGCCTGTGCCCCTTTGGCCACGTTAAATCAACGCGCAGAGGTGGGAAGTTTGGCAACAGCAGGACCTTACCTTACTGTTCGGTGCGTGGACGTCAACGGTGCGTCGGAGCCCCCCGAAGCAGCTCTGCGTAAATGTTTGGATGCAGCATGTTACCAGCCGAGGCCAACGGCGGGGATATCACTCCTGCTGTTTACCTGTTTGGTGACAAAATCCAATGCAGCGCACAGTTACCATCGTCTTCCTTCCACTGACTCAACATTTCCCCCCCTCCTGCCTCGTCTTCCCGTCTCTCTCCTCCCGTCTCCTCCCCTCACTCACTAGTGCGCATTTACGCAATCCCGAAAACACCGCCAGCTCGCGCTCACTGCGTTCTCTCTCCACCATAATAAAGTGGCAACACCCTAAAAAAAAGATAGTCTCTTAACTTGATCCTTTCATAGCTGTATTTGTGTTGTGCTGCTGTGAGACGCAGGAAGTCTCTAGTTCCAGGCTTTCGTGCCGGTATCAGGTAACTCCTAACTCACCTGAAGGGCGACTCTGAAGTTGAAGCTGCTCAGAGAGCTGCACTGCTGCCCCCACGTGGACTAACACTTCGCGAGCATCACATAAATCCGAAGAAAAACAGGTTGATCCACCAGCAAGAATGTGCAAGCTGTTCTAACCTCCACGACGAGAACAGGGAAGAGAGGATGATACCAGTAAGTATTCACCATCCGTCACAATCAATCTGGGTCTTACTCCAGACATGATCTGCCACACATGAATGTGTCTGTCCTCAAACAATTACACGTGCTTTAGCAGAAATGTCTTTTTAAGACCTGGCTCGTGCCAGCACCAGGTAACTGCTGACACCTGACTGAACATTTCCATCAAAATGAGGAGAGAGTTTTATCTGGCTGGCATTTCGCTTATCTGGCTTGAGTTTCCACTCTTTAAATCCAGGTAGCTGCAGAAGTCCAGATAAATGTTGTGTAGAAGATAAGAATGGTTGCTTTGAAGCAGCAGGCGGTGAAGTATTATGCGTTTTCAAGGGTCAATGAAAGTCACGCGATTACTTCAACTCTAACAGATCCTAATCCTCATGTGACCAGACCTGAGCTCAGAGATGCTGCCCTCTCGGCCAATATCCCATCGATTATCAATACATGAGCTATGTCTAAAAATCTATAATTAGGACATGTGCCAGATGTAACGACTGTTCTCTCTTGATCTTGTTGTGACCTTTTATTTGTGGTGTCACGATGAGACCGGGTCAATTTACCTTCACCTTGTGTGCACCTAGCGCGGTCATTAGTCAGCATAAAGGATTCCATTATGCAAGATCCCAAAAAAAGATTTTAAAGATTTATTTAAGACCACCAATGTCTGATACAACACAAATACATACAATTCACGTTTTTGTGTGTCGTGCATCAAAGGGATGGTAAACGAAACCGGTAAACAAACTAATGATGGCTATTAGGTTGGATACTACATAGCACAATATTGCAGCATTATAAACCTGTGTATATAGTAAACTAATTGTAACCGTTTATAATTACAGTATGAATTGTAAAATTTAGAGTCTAATTTGTCACATAAAATACTGTAAAGTTTCCATAACGCCACATTAACAGCCCAGCTTCATGTATAGCTTTTCTTTCATACTAAATCTCCTTTGAAGAAACATTGGAATAATCACTTCACTCGCTTCATAAACCTGCCGTTGAGTTTTCTCAGCTTGCGTTCAGCTGCCTCAAAAACTGACCTGAGGAAAAATAACTTAATAGGAAAATAAACTAATCTTTCTGGAAGCTAAAAAATAAATATATCCTAAACCCTTCAAGCTAAAATCTCCACAAAAACTATTAAATCTTTCACACAGAGGTCCTATATTAAAAACTGCAGTAAATACATCTGAGCAAACACACTCCAAACTCATGTTGTGCCTAATGATGTCTCAGTGTGGTCCAGAAGATTTCACTATGTATAATCGAGCTGCCAACAGACTCATAATGGATATGAAAATGACTCTTACCTGACTGTATTGTGAAATTGTGTATTGTTATAAATATATTCAAGCCGGTTTCCCACAGCAGAGAGCAACATTACGGTGCAGTAATAAAACATCACCCAGTTATTAGATTCTTTTCCAGTCATCTATTCAAGTATCAGTAAACAATGACAGAGCTGTGACCAAAGGTAACAATCTACCCTGAGCGCCATAAAATATTATGCTTGTAGCTTCTACTCACAACTACTGCAACACGTGTGACCCTAATTATAGCTGTCGGACATACATTTTAAAGAAGAGGTTTGCTTGTGGACTTTGCTACAATCCAAAAGGTTAAAATAAAATCCTACCTGCCATATATTTAAATACATCTGCAGCCCATCGTGTTTGCAGTAAATGTCAGCCTTTGACCATTTGCATGCAGCCTTGTTAGCACTGTGATAGCGCTATCTGGGGTCATGCAGGTTGTCACGCGTAGACAAGCAGACATACTGGACGGAGCGGCTGCATGGTGTTCTAGCCTGCACCCTGCTGGAGGTTTCGTTCATAGTTTTCCAGGCAAATGTGGACGCGCTGAGTGAAGTAGTTAGGGTCGGCGATAGCCCGGAGGAGGTCGGTCTGGATCAGCGAGATGTCATAGAGTTCAGATGTGGATGCGATGCGGATCTCATCGCTGTCAGGGCCCAGGAAAACCTGGCAATCACAAACGGGTGTAAAGTAAGAGCTCCACTATTTATTGAGCAAACCTGCTGCTGACTGAGAACTATAGTCAACAAAAAAAGATGACATAATATTTATTGTAGTTACAGTCTGATGGTTGAGTATAGCAGTTGAAATGACAGTACCCTAGGATTAACAATAGTGTCCTCGTCGTTCTGTCGTATGTTGTCATCTATAAAGATGTGCTGAGCCTGCTGGTCAAATGGGTCGATCCACAGCGGCTTCCCTCCACGGATGGAATATGTTTTACTGACCCACCTAGATTTAAAATGAGGTGCACAAGGGTAACACAGATGTGTGAAGGGACAGAGGCCAGAAATCTCACATCAAAGAAGAGCTGCAGGTACCATTCAAAGTCGTCCTGGAAGCCTCCCAGGTTCTGCTCCCAGCTGAAGAACTGGTACAGGCCTCTCTCCCCGTCCTGAGTCGACACACGCTGCTCGCCTCGCTTCAGAACAATTCCCCTGCTGTTGCTGCGAATCTTTCCTGGAGTCAGGTTCACACTTAACTGTGCCGACAGCAAAAATAAGCATTGGAGGAAAGAAAGAACAGCTTTGACGTCTGGGATAAGAATAAAACAATAAAAGCCATAAAACCAGAAATAAATCTTCTGTGAATTTATTTTGTTATTCAAACAAAGCCCCAAGACAACCTGACCTAAATAAGGTCATAATAAGGTGATATCAGCATTAAACAAAAAACATAAAAAATAAAACACCACTGTCATTCTGAGTGAGAATTTAAAGAGGATATATGATTGTGGGCTTTAAAATAGGATATTCAAAAATAGATTTTAAAGGTTTCGGACACATATTTTTAAATCGACCTTAAACTTACTGGCCATATAAATACCTGTATCTGTGGTGTCACTGAATCTCAGATTGACAATATAATAAGCTCAAAAGCAGTGAAAAATAAATGTTAAGTGTTTGTAGTAGGAGACGCTGCTCCATAGACCACTTTATTAGGAAAGGTAGTGTGTGAGCCTGAAAGCGTCAATAGGAAACTGAAAGTTTGCTTTGAGCATTTCCCAGTGCACGCAGCTCAACCCCCATCCTTCAGTTTCCCCCAGGAAACCACTGAGGCATCAAAGGTACTCGAGTTCAAAAACGCAACGACCACGTTTTGTCTCCTGATTGATTCCCCACCCCCCTCGTCCTTTTATCTGCACACATAGATGAACAGCATGTGACAGGACACTGTCAGTGCTTTTCCCCAGACAGCTCACTGAGCCTGACAGGTTGACTTGTCAGGCGTCTGGACACACACCTCCCCCTCCCCCCGCCCCGCCCCCATCTCCCTCAACATCCTCCATCCATTCCATCCTGCGATTCTCTCAGACTGAATCTGTTCCACTCCAGCACGCTAACAGGTACAAAAAGCACAGAACCCTCTGGGAGGGGATTCGAGGAGATGCATACACTCAAGTGCGTCAGTGGGAGGGCCCGTGGATAAGGCCACAGAAAGGTCATGCTCTTTAAGAGAACATCTTTGAACCCACCCCCGAGGAATACCAAACCACACACACCCTAAACCACAAAAGGTGAACAGAACACAGCTATATATACATAGGAGGAGTGATATCCCTGCCGTTGTCCTCGGCATACGTTAAAACTGCATTGAGCCACAGCTTTGAAGCAAAAGTGTGTTTTTACCTTCAGGTCAGGCAGATCAGGGAACAGTGGATGGGCCCCTTCAACGAGTGCCCTGTTTACAGCTCTCAGCACACGAGATAGGTCCGTTCCAAACGTACGGAACACAACGGCAAACTCCTGTCGTTCCTGTGTCAGGTCCTTGAGCAGCTGAAAGAAGGAGGGAAGGATCCAGTGGTACAGTCGCCCGTCCTCGCCTTTTAAAGACAGCTCTCTGTCTGCCTGCAGGGAGCAGAGTCACGGAACAGAATGTCAAGAACAAATACCTACACCAAACTGTCAAACTGGTTCTGAGAGAGTGCAACACCAGGGTCTGTAGCTAAATCTAAATCTAAGTCACAAGTCACAATTCCACCAACACATCTGACAAAACAGAAACACGCCTCCTACACCCCTCTCTCCCACAGGATGCTTGCCTTGAGGCCCTCGGGCCAGCGGAACAGGTCCAGATGCTCATCCAGAAACCTGCGGAAACGTCGACCTGCGGCAGTGGTGAAACCAGGCGTCCGTCCAAACTGATTGTAGTAGGTAACAGCATTTTCACACGGTGGGAGCAGGGAGGGCGAGTCGCTCAGCCATTCCCACTTACCTGTGCAGGCGTGTGGAGAACAAAAGCTCTTATGAGCAGCTCTTTTGTTTCCAGTATGAAACTGGCCTTTACATGTAGTACCATAATGTATCAGTGTATCAATATTACAGTACTAGGACCAAATACTCCATCCATTAATAATTATGAATATAAATATCACAGTCAAGCTTGAAAACAAATGGATGGAAAAGAGAAGAAAACAATGAAGAAACACACTGAAAATCATGCAAACTCATTAACTTGAGGCTGACTTTAAATCTTTTTTTGGAATTGTATTAACACAACGGGAAGGCAACAATAGCTTCGCTGTTGGCCCCTGACTGCGCCCGCATTCCTGGCATTTTTGTCCAGTTAAGGCTAAATCAAAGTTACCGTGTTTGCTCATCTTTCCCCAGGTGACAGTCGTGAGGTAATGCTCCAGAGCAGACACGGGACCCTGAGCCGTCACGCCGTCCGACACCACTATGGTGCTGTTAAGGTCCACGTGTAGGACCAGCTTCATTTTGTTCTGGTCGTGGTTTGTGGAGCAGAACCCCAGAGGGACCGCCACCGCGTCACTCGACCCGCAACCGGGCTGCTCGGTGACATGTGTGCTGTTTATCCTGCCCGGTTCTCCTGCTTGACAGCGGCTATTCTCAACGAACTCCGCCATGAGACGGACACGGACGAAACGAGTGAGGTGTTCGGTTGAACTATAACCGGTTCCACAACAATCCGTGACATCATCATCTACCGGTATATCCCTTACAATCATGGCATTTCCGCATCCACGAACGCTTCTTCTTCTTCAGCTAAATAGTTCAGCACTGCCAGAAGGAGAGCGCGCCACCTGCAGGCCATAAGCCGGAACGTCACCACTGATTATTTTTTTTAAATGAACTTTTATCAATGAACAATGAACTTTTATGATATCATAAATCCTCATTATGCTTGTATTTTAAGTACATTTTTAGAATACATGCATAGTTAAAGTTGAGTGAAGAACTTCTAATAATGTAGGCAGGTACCTGCACTAAAACAGAGTTTGTGTACTTCTGCCACCTTCTACATAATAAAGAAAATAATTTAAAAAAGCCCAAAGATTAATTTAAAACAAATAAATACTGCATCATTATTCATATAGAAATTCAAGAAGTGTAAGTGTCACAATGTCAGCAATTCTCAAAACTGTTTTTATTTATATTAACCATCCATATGTATCCACAGCAGCATTCTTCATGAGCCCCACTTTATGTCCTTAGTCCATTACAAAGGAGGAGATGGGCACGACCGAACAGCTCACACAAAACTGAAATAATGAAACCGTAAAGTTTGAGGGGCAGCGAGGGTGAAACAGAGCCTGGAGTTACAGCCGGAATAAACATGCAGCCATGCACATTTCAGTTTATACTGAACAGTTGCATCCACAGGACTAAATACCTAAAGTAGTACAAAAAGAAACGCGCTGAAGCAGCAGAAGCCAAATGAAGTTTACAAGGCAAAATGACAGAAACTGTGTGTGTGTGTCACCTGTGCTGAAAACTAAACAAACAGGTCATCACCAGTCTCACTTTTGCTACTATTCCAATCCAAGTTACTGAATATCCTGCAAACAAATCAAACCAAGTAATATCTTAAAAAAAAACATACACATTTATACACGTTGTAACCACCGTCAGACCCCCGTAGTTTAGCCTAATAAATCCGGTCAGATTAGCAGTGAGGTTTTGTAGCTTGAAACCAGACCATAAGGTGCTTTGCTCTCGGTTAAGTATGTGAGGTTGAACCCATTTAGCAGAGCTGCCAACAATCTGGAATTATAGAAAGTGTGTTAGGTTCTGTTCAGCTGTCACTATATGCATTGGATGAATATAACTAGATATACAGCTTGATAAGTCCTTATTAGTGGTTAAGTACATTAATGAGTATATCAACGCTGTGGGTTTAGTTAGTTGATTACGTTTATAGGCTTGAAGGCCTTTCAGAGTCAGAGTGCAGTCAAATCCTCCAAGGCCGTCTCCAGATCTTCTACTGTTGCACTGTTCTGACCTCCATGGACTATCAGCTCCCATTTGAGATTTCTTAAGACCTCATGGCTAGTCCACCTCCTCCATGTTGCTGTAGGATGGCGCTGCACACTCTCCAGAGTTGGCAAAGAGGTCAGAAGGAACCTCTGGGGTCAACGTCGGTGGGCCATCTGGTTCCAGGTCTGGCCCAAATAGTGACTGGCTAGAGGCCTGTAAAATAAACCAGTGTTAACAGTAATTAATGCTGGTTTGTTATTCTCGCAGTCTCTTTGGAAACAATAGTCAGGATGTAACAGGAAAAACGCATACAGGGACTATAAACAGATGAAAATTTATTTCCAAAAGGAATAAAATGCTTCATATTTCAGAAAGCAGCATTTAAATAGAGGTATTCAGATCAATTATTGCATTAGAATTAAAATATAATTCATATTTAAATACAGTATTTGCAATGATCTATCTACAATTCAAACCTTAAACACTTTTTTACAAAATAAAAAGGTCTGAATGATTATTACTAGCATTTCTTAGCAGGCTACACATAGACATTTTTTGTCATTCAGTAATTTCAAAATTTCTCATTCAGACCAAATTCTTTTAATTCTTTAACCATTACAATTTTGAAAGATATTTGTCGATGCCTCTTCTTTGCCACTGACATTTAATATTTACTACATTCATAAGCTCAGTAGTGTCACCTGCTGACCACAAGAATTTTAAAACTAGACTGACTTTAGCTTTGCATATAGTTGAAAGACGTATTCATAGACCGGCGGTGCACTGAACTATGGCGAGCATATAAGGCAAACAGGTCGATGTACTGCAGTACTAGCAGAGGAGTGGAATTGCCCTGAGACCCAGAAACGCAATGACTGTAGTTAAATCAAGAAAAACTAATTAGTGTAGAGGAAGAGCAGATTCCAGCAGGGTTTGAAATAAAGAGACAGTAAACAACAATCAAGATGAGTATTTCAATAAGATGATGATTTGATACTTTGTAAGTTACGTGTATATGTTGGGTATTTAAAAACAACAGCAGGTCACCGCTGAACAATTCATCCTGAGAATTTGAAACCTGTACCCTAATATAGTATGGCTTAAAAACATTAAGTTAAAAACAACTAAAACCCCATGTGACTGGTAATTCAATCATAAAAAAAAACAACAACACACGAATACAAATGAATATACATATGAATATTGTTGGAAACAAGGACCATACAAACATCATGGTGGTGGCAGTGTTAAGGCAGTCATAAAACTGAGTGTTAACCTGACTCTCAGACACACACTGTCTTACTTGCACTTATGCTGCAGGAAGTTGCAAGTTTATATTAAGACTGTAGTGCAAATCAAAAACAAAAAGACTTCAAAGCAGTAACTTCATGGGTCACGTTAGAGCTGGTTTCTTCCTGCACTTATTTTTGTCTCAATTATTAAACAAAACAAAGGGGCAATGTAGTTAACTTCTTGAACGTCTCCTTAGTGCATTTTGCTGTCTCGAAGTTCTACATTAGACCTTGAACGTCTTGTTGTGTGAAGTAGTTGCAAACGTATTTCAAACCATCAGAAGTTAAATAACAAATATTGAAGAGTTGGAGTTAATAGGTCATTGTTAGTCCGTCCTCCGTTCTACTCTTGCAGTAAGTATTAAGGATTATCTAGCTGTTCTCAGGTTTCTCTCTGGCCTCTCCTTGCTCGAACTTTTTTACTCCAGCAGAAGCCAGTAACCAACCAGCTGGTACTTATCTCCAGCTGACTTTGTAAAGAAGAGGATACACTAAATTGACAAACAGAGCGAACACTGCAGCCAGTGTGCCCAAAACAAAATATCGCACACAATCGTCTTCGGGATAGTCAGACATCCTCTGTCTGTGGTGCCGTCGCACCGACCCTTCAGGTCTGTCTTCATCTTCCTCTCTGTTCCTTCTCGTTTGCTGCCTCCGCAGCGCAGAACGGAAAAGTCCATGTGGGCCCTCGGCGAGCCCCTCCTCTTCCTCCTCTAGTTCCCGCCATATTAGAGAGGCCTGCGATTGGCGGAAACCTGTGTCAGCTTCTGCGAAACGTTGTGGTCTAACATATGATCACAATCAGAAACCTTCCGCTGATCTATCGCAGTTAATCGATTGGGTTCGTTACAGGCTTTTAACATGCCAACGCTTAAGGACAACATGAGGGAGACTGAGAGGTTTGTCTTTCTGAAATCAGATGTGTGTGGGTTGAAAAAGATGCATTTTATTTGAATCAAATACATCTGAAAAAGAAAAAAAACCCAAATGTTCCATCCAATGTTTCCTTTTCCTGGTGCATATGCAGTATAGGGGAGCAAGTTACGATACATATATTTTCACGTGGACTGTTGACTGTGTGAGATAGCCACTCTGTGAAATTTTTTACTCCCTGTTTACTCAACTGGATCCCACATAGTCGCCGCCATCATAGGTTAACATTCTGGGTAAACTTCGAAAACACCAGTTTCCTTTCTGTTCAGCGAGAAAGTCTGAATGTGGAGATGAGTAAAAGAAATCCCATTTCAGCACCAAACTCCACTTAAGTTACTAAAAAAAGTCAAAAGACAATGATTATGTATGACATCTGAGTATTGTTGACTCAAGATTAACATACCATCTCAGTAATTAATCTCCTCATTATGTCTAGCTCTTGTCAAGTGAAAATAAGTACCGGTTCTCAGAACAGGGTAAAACTGTCATTTAGCACCAGTTCCATGAAAGGCGAACCTGCATTCCTGATTATGTATTCGAAAGCATTTCTCAGTCGAAGGCGCCTGATTCTACATTACGTAATCCACACAGTAATACCACTACTGCAAACAGATTCACCTAAAGCAAATTTGGAATGTTGTGCCACACTGTCATTGCAATAGTTACGATAACACAGTTACAGTTTCACTTCTGGGCAAGCTATATGCTTTCTACACATTATTGTTCACCAAGTGATTGGTCAGTTGATATCTTTGACATTTCATCAGCCAATGTTTGCTGACATGCCAATTAATTTAAAAAAAAGCCAATAGACAACTGCAGCCTACAATTGGAGGACTTGCACACCCATGCAAAAAAACAAACAAAAAAAACATACGAAAGTGAAAAATAAATATTTGGGTGCAGGTGCAAACCCAAGATTAATTGCATCAGGATTTGAAGAAAAGCACTGCTTGCTCTGACTGTACGCAGGGCTCAGTTACTCCACACAGAGTGAACAGGAAGTTGCTGAAAATTTTGTTTAACAACTATTGAACAAGCATAAAATCTCAGAACAACAAACATCCCACCTCTCCCGCAGCTCAGTCAGGGACCTGCATTTTACAAACAGCTGATGCTGGCAAATGAAATAAATATCGAAAGAACTAAATTCACTGAAAGGTCTCATCTGTTATAACTTATGTAGAGTAAAAACAATAACATATATTGACTCTTGGATTACACTGCTGTGTAAAAATCTGCAGAACATTTCTACACGCCCTAAGATACCCTGCATCAGGTACAGTAGTATTTTTTAGGAGCTAAGTTTCAACCTTGCTAACAAATTCTGTTGGTAAGAAGGTAAGGAAGTCAAACGTGCTTTGATTTTTTAACGTGAACAAAGACATTTTGTGACGTGTGCCTAGGTCTCTTGTGGTTGTGGCTCCCTCACCTGGCTGGCAGTAGCTCCTGCACCAGTGGTCGACTCAGGTCCTCCAGGCCTGAAGAAGCGCGGCGGCCTCTCCACCGGAGAGTTTCGTCGTCTGTAGAATAGCACGTACGCATAACGGGTCACCACCTGACTCTCCTCCACCATTGTCACTGTGCTGTCGTCAAACAGACGCCATCCTGCAGTAAGAGAGCATGGATGAAGGAGGTGAATGGGAAGAGAGGTAAGTAACAATGGGGTATGGAAAAAAAGTAAACGAAATAGTGATTAAGTGAAGGAACCAAAATGGCAGCACTACCACTCACCAACATCACTGCGTTGGCTGTTCTTGTCACTTGGCAGACGAGCATATGCTGTGTAATGGCCTCCTATCATTCCTCCATAGTGGTTGATGACTGCATACAAGTCATAGATAGGCGGTTGTTGCATTTCATCCTTCTGGCCAATACAGAACTTACTCAGATCCAGATTCCTACATCACAAAATAAAGATGTGTGAACACAAGCCACAAGAAACATATGACAAAAAAATCTAAATACATAAATCACAGAGAAAACAAATGAATGATACACAAAATGATGGACATGTGTAGAAACAGTTGGATGGACTTCTAGTTTACCTGACAGGGAAGTCGACCATGTCATTGATTTTATCCCTCCAGATAAAGCTCCTGAATGAAAACCTTTTGAGCTGGATGATCAGAACGTTTGGCAGACGCCACAGAAGCAACTGCTTAGAGGCCTCACGATGTTGCTGGCACTTTGGACAGTACCTTAGAAACAGAGTGGGTTGGTATAGTTCAGCAGTGGCTCAAGAAGTAGCGCAGCTGCCCACCAATCATAGGATGGGTGGTTCTGACGATTAAGACAAGACAGCGACAGAATAGAGACAATATTGCATTATTTAAAATGATTCATCCTACCATGCCTCCTCTGGTGCCAGCACCTCTGGCTTGGTGAAGAGGTTGAGGCACTGTTCCAGGGTAAAGTGCCCTGCTCTAGATGTTTCGCTTAAAGAGCTGGGGTCCTCATCATATTCCAATTCCTTGGAGCTCACCAGGACGTACTCCTTCAGACGTTCATTGTTTTTCCACACTAGCTCTAGGGTCACATCCTCTGGAAGGTCTGCAAGTGCATCCTCTGCAGTTGCAGGAAAAAAAATAAAGTGTCAGGTCACGTTAGAAAAGGTTATGCCAGCTAGTAGTGAGTAGTATGTTTTCTCAAATTCATGTTTCATTATCTTAACATGTTGCTACTCTGAGCTGCACGGGTCGATTGTGCAAACTTCGACCATCAGCATGTAAAAAAAATAAACTGTTAAAAGCACCAAAAGAGTGAGCTATAATCTTAAACAATCATAAGTGACATTTCTGGTCATACCTCTCTCATCCAACCTCTGTTCTTTGCCATTAGAGTCCAGTAAAGCTATGTAGAACTGACTAGCATGACCTGAGGCAGATTCCGTTGGATGCTGATACCCTGTTACTGCAGCTGCAAAAATGTATCAAAAAGGAAGAAGTAAGTTATACAGAAGGAAAGAAAAATACTATAGTAAAATGAAAATTATGCAATTACAGAAACATTTGAGCATCAATGTGTTTTGTTATCACCTTCTGGTCGCACTGCCTTCTCACAGGACGTCTCTTTTTCAGCATGAGGGTCAATAGAGCAGCAGGAAGTTGCAGAGATCGACTCAGAAAACCCTGAATCTGCAGTTTGTGCGGTAGAAAGTGACGTCTGGGAGGATGAGAGGGAATCTGACTCCACAGAGTGTAGGGCTGAAGCCTGAGCAGACTCTGCCTGTGATTCAGGCAGTAGAGATCGCCTGTCCAACTCCAGATCACCTGCTTCTACAGCACCGCTGCTATCTGTAGCCTCATCACCAGATACATGACCCTCAAGAGAGCCTCCTGGTACTGAGGGGAGTTCTACCCGGCTTTGGGATGTTTCAGGGGATGTCCTGCCTGATTGGAAAGGAGGCTGGAACACGTTGACAGAAAACCTGCATAGAGAAAACAAACCATTACATGTGCACTTTTCCTTTTTTGACAGTACATGAACATTAGTCAACATGTAACTTTGTGTACCTGGAATAACCCTCCAGTAGCTGGGTGAGACGAGCATAGGAGAGTCGCGACTCTGGTACACTGATTAGGAAGGGGAGACCCACGTTCTCTGCATTGGGTCTACACAGACCCTTGTGATTGGGCCAGTGGGTCCTCTGACATACCCTGGGAGAAGGGGAACACAAAGGTTTAGATGTTCGTAGAAAACTTTATTTTTTAACAAAACTATGTGGTGCCATGAGGGAGATTATTCAGATTTACTGTCTCTAGATTACTGTAGTTTCACTTGTATGTGTGAGAAAATAAATCTGAATAATGTCCCTCATGGCACCTCATACAAAACATCTTGTTCCTTGCTTTACATATCAAAACCCTGCACAAAAAGGCAACAGCATGACGACACAAGAAAACAACACCAGAACTCACTGGTTACAGTAGCCCACGCGATAGCAACGAGTGCATCGCTTGAGCTTTTCTTCCTCAGATCCTGGAGGTTTCAGGCAAGCAGCACACTTTGAAATTGGTATGCTAGGTACCTGGAGTTTCTGAAGGGAAATCAGAAGACAAAGAAATCCCATTAATTCTTGTAAACACCAAGATATTTAAAACACTAGAAAATAACCACTCTGGACTTTTACCTGTTGCACTCTGAGCAACACCACTTTTTCTTTGACCAGGTCTTTAGAGAGCACCTCAAAGCAGAACAACATGTCAGAGGAGGACACAGTGTCCAGGGAATGGGATGGCAGAAACATGCGCTGGAAGCGATTTTTCCCCACCTGAAAAAAATGAAGCCACACTTACAGTCCAATCTTCACAATGTCCAACACATAATAGAACTCTGAACATTGTGAATGTCCTACCTCAGCAAGTCTGAGGTTTTCTGGTTTAACCCTCACACTTCTGGAAATGGACTCGAGCACTTCAGCAGTGCTGGAACTCTCCTTGCTCACACTCACCAAAAACTAGAGTGGATCGTAAAAAGATACCTTTGTTTTCTCACACTTAAAATGTCTCTATTATTGTTAAATAACAATAATAATTGTAAATAATTATATAAATGTTATGATGGAGACTAGAAATCAGTTGCTTTATCGTACCTTGATAGGTTTTTTATGCGGTTCCTTAGCAAAGTAGAAAACGGATAGCACCTTTTGTTTTTGAGGCAAGGGAACCGGCAAGTACAGGAAAGGGTCAAAGGTGATAGACACCTGAAAAAGACAAATACAGTGGGGGGAACAATGTAATCATCAGTAACAAGGTAGACATGGCAAATAGATTGAACCTGATAACACACTTTGTGGAAAATTATTATTCTACCTTGGAGCATGTAGGGCAAACAAGCTTAGATTTGAACTGGCCTTGAAAGAGGTCTACTATAAAGGAGTCATTTCTCATTTTATGCCTCTGCCATGCCTCCTCTGCAACCACCTGCAAAACAAATAAATAAAACACCACATCAGTCTTGTAGGAAGACTAGTAATTGTTTGTATATACACCCAAAGTAGGCTTAGTTTGAGCTAAAGTCATTTTAAAGTTGATGACTACGCCTACAGTGTTATAGTAATGGGTTTCTTTTGTAACCAAACCACCTCTGAGCATCTCATAGCAAGAAAACAAACACCTACGTCATCCAGCCGCCCATCAGAGTCAACTGTCTCTGTGTACGGCTTATTCTGGATGCGATTCAAGTCTTCATGGAGCCCGTCCAGCAAGAAAGCCATGAACTCCTGGGCATCATGCTGGGCGTAACCTGTAAACTGGCTGGCTTTACTGGCCACAATTGCCTGTGAGAATACAAATGACAAAAGAAGAAAAGGGCAAATGAAAATACTGGTCATATTGCTTATATTCCTTTCCATTTAACATCAACAGGTTTCCTCTATGTCAGTATTGATCTACACCAGGGCTGTTGTAGGGCAAGTTGGAAAACCAGCAGGACTGTGACCCTCGAGGACCAGGAATGTCCATCCCTGATCTACACAGTCAACATTTGACTCCTCCCAGGTACAATAACTTCTTAGCTACCGAAGGTGAAAGACTCACTTAATTCTTTACATTGATTACCTTGAGTTTTGAGGGTTGGAAGGCATGGTGTGTTCCCTTCCAAAGGGCCCTGAGCAGCACAGCAAATCCAATGGCTAACCTGCCTCCTGTTCCTAGAGGATTATTGCAGTTGATTTCTGCCTCAAACGCTCGATCTGCAGCAGCACAAAAATGTGTGAATAAATTTAAACATTGTTTTGTTAGAAAACAATTTGTAACAATGAGACAAACATCTTTAGGAACAACTGAAATATCTATATGCAAGCAGAGGCAACTGATATAAATGGAGCAAAATTATCACAGCAGTACAAGGAAATAACACAGCTGTAATATTTCTTAGCTACATAAATTGTTGTTCTTTTAGGCAGTAGTATAAAAGATAGAAAACAATACATTTGGTGAGGAGGATTTAATAGTAAATTACACCATTTACCGTGAAAGTAATCCCTGAGTTCTCTGGTGTTGGACAGGGACTGGATAACACTGTTCATGAAGCAGGTGTTGCCAAGATTGACCAATCCTGTAAAACCAGGCAGGCAAACCTTCTTCTCCTCCTCCTCTTCATGGTGCTCACTGCTGGCTGGGGGTGCATGGGTCATGGGCTGCACCATGCATGTAGGCTTAGGCTGAGACAGAGAACATACGTACCAGTTCAAAACAACAAGACAGACTAGACAAGTGACTCGTCTCTTTAATGTCTATGATTTTTGACTCACGGTGGTAACAGTGGGTTCTGGCTTGGTGATGGCTACATGCTCAGAGCGAGGAGCCACCGTATCCAGAACACTATCCTGCACTCTGGAGGAGGCCTTAGGAGCTTTGGGTTTCTCTTCCCCAACTCTCTGAGACTCCTCCTTGGCTGGAAGGTTGTGTTGGCTGCTGCCTGGTTGGCTTTTCTCCATGCAGGCAGGGCTGGAGGGCACAGCAACCTTGGCGCCACCCACTGCACCTTAAACAGAGGAGAATGTAGCTTGTGGTTAGTAAACAAAGGTCAACTTGGAACAGCTGGGCATGGCTGAACTTCTGTATTAACATCCACTGTTGTATCACATTTTTTGTCCCTGTGGGATCCAAGTGAACACAAATTCCATCCACTGAGAGCTTCCCAACAAGCAAATCCATCTACTGCAGCCACACACAATAAACATAAGAGATACATTAGTGATATTCTAATGTGGGGTAAAAAGAGCATTGTTATAATACATAGGGCTGTTCATTAAAACACAACGCGGATGAGAGTTTTATTTACATTTTCTTTTTTTAATTCCTTTAACTTCTGTGTCAACAGAAACATGTCTGCAACATATCTAATTATGATAGGGCTGAACCATGGGACTTATGATGCATGTCTGCATACAAGCTCATGTTTGTAAGTACCAGCATTTGTGACAAAATCACAAGACTCTTATAACACACATTAAAAAACATTATCTATACAGTGTTAAGAAGTAGAAGCTTGGCAGCAGACCTTGTGTGGCAGGGGCCTCCAGACCCCCCCAGCGCTGACTGTGTCTCTTCTTCAGGGTTATGTCCACACGGGATGGTGTAAAGGAGTAGCTGCACTGCTCAGGCTGGATCAAATTCCTGAAAGCAAAGAACACGAAATGAGAAATGAAGAGCTCTTATAGTACTTGAACAGTTAATGCAAATTATTTTGAAAATTACATAACTCACAGCAGTGCCTGCATATGTTACCTGAGTTTCACTTGCCACTTAAAGACTGTGTTTGTTCCACAGTCTGAATGGAGCCGCAGAAAGTTAGCATCACTGCAAAAATAACACAAAGAGAATCTGTCATTGTTTGAATTCATGCCTTAAGCGGTTTTATTATTAATATCAGACAGCTGTGCGTTTAGCATATGCACATCTACTACCTTGACTGAAAGATGAGGGTGAAGTCTTGTTCCCTGAAGATGACCCTGGCTGTGTCCCTGCAGATCCCCTTCATGTAAACATTGACCACCATCAGGTCTGTGCCCTTTTCATACGAGTCGTTTTTTACAAATTGTAGGTTAACCATCGGCTCTGGGGCTGTAGGAAATAAAGTCAGCACGTCAGCAGAATCCTATTTAACTGATGCATGAAGACAGAAATAACAATTTAGAGTATTAAAAAAACATGTTTATCCATCAGCAAATATTGTATATACATTGGATTGTAAATTCATCAATCCAAGGGGTGTGATTGTTAGAAAAGATTAAACCTACGTTTGGATTGTCATCTATGATAAACATTATCCTTATGTGATTACAAGTGTAGCCCTTGTTTATAATCCAACACACTTGCCTTATGTGTGATAATTAAGATTGGCGGGATTCTCAGAAGGAGAAGCTATTATTTAGCTTTTAAATTTAAATATCAGCAGCATCTTTGTCAGAATCAAGTGCTGCTTCACATTCAGTTAAATAAGGTAATTTACACAGAACATACAAACACAGAGGAGGTTGTTTACAATGAAAATATTATTATCATCATTATAATTCAAGGTGTTTGGCACACTTCAGCCCTTGTCAACTCGCCTTCTTGTTTCTTAATATCCACAGGTTCTTCCTTTGACTGGTCCCGTTTCTCCTCTCCATCAGAACTGCTCTGCTTCTGTTCAAGACTGTGTGACAAGCCTTGATTGACAGCCTTGCCAACAGGTGGTACTGATACTGCATCTCCTGACCCAAGCTGTTGGCAGAGCAAAGTAACCTGCTCTGGTTTCTGCTCAACAGTCATTTTCTCAATCTCAGAGTTCGCTTTGTCCCCCAGCATTTCAGGAGATGCAGATTGCACTTCATTGTTCAAGCTGACAGGTTCAAGGCAATCGCTGGTGCTGATGGGAGCCACTGATTGGCTTTCACTACCGTGTGCTATTGTTTCAGATTTGTCTGAAGACTGGTTTATCGTCTCTGCCACCTGAATCATTAAAGAAAAAAAAACAATCAAAAAATGTTCATTAATTGCGCACTTTAGAGATACTGCATGTGCAAGTTTAGCAGTTTCTAACAATTATTAATCAATAATTGCTGTAAAGACAGAGAACCCACTGAGTTCACATAGTGTTAGTGGTGACACATGTAAAATGGCAAAAATTAATTTATGTTATATTATAGTGCTGATTGCCAAATTGTAATTTATTTATATTAATAAAATTGTGGTTGTAAAATAGAGTAAATCATTTTTTAAAGATTAGACTAAAGAGAATCTAGGTTGTTTGAAGGACTTGAAAAAAACGTGATACAATGTTTTACGTGTTTAACTTAAAAAAAAAAAAAAGAAGTTAATGTTAGTTGTTTTGCAAGCAACCATAAGATTACAACCTTTCTTACCTGAGCTTTGTTGGTGTGGCTAGAAGCATCAACTGCAGGTTTCTGTTCCTGACCACAGCCTAGTCTTTCTGCTCCTTTGTCTTCATCCTTGTGTTTTGTCTGTGGGCTCTGACCAGTGGGTGGGTGTGTTGCTGGAGCTTCGCCGTTGGACTTTATAGAATTCGTGTCCCTGTCCGCTAGTGACACAGCACCTTTGGTGGTCTTAGGCAGCCGTACGATGGTGCGCTTGGCACTGGGTTCCAGGGGCTGCTGCTCGCCTGTCGTGACAGTAACAGGCTTGCTGGTGGTGGATGGGCCTTCCACAGTGTCAGCTTTCATTTTCTCCGACTGTAAAGTGGTCTTGTCACTACCTATTTTGTTTTTGAGACCACGCTTGACACCCCGCTCAGCTTTGCCACTGTTGCGTTGTGACTCGCTTTGTGCAGGTGACGAAGGAGACTGGTGCTGCGGTTGTGGCTGTGAGGAGAACAGTTTGGGTTTCTCTGAGGATTCCAAGCTGACAGGTTTAACCTCCAGTTTCTTGGTGTTTTTGGTCTCAGCAGGTACTGTCCCCTTGCCCTTCTCCTTTTTGTTAGACTGAAGGAAAAAAAGACAGAAGAAGCAATTAGTTATGACGTATTAAGTGTCTAAAAAAAGTGCAATAACCACTTTTTATAAATACTGTGAAATGTAAAATGAAAAACGCATTTATTACTACAAATAAAACGACACTGTGGCGGCTCTTCAGCGGCTCACCTTTAGTGATGGCCAGATGTGAAAGGGAATCTTTTTGTGCATGATGATATGCAAGAAATTTCCCTTGTGCTGAACTCTGCTACACGAGGCCTCAATTTCCTCCTGCAATTGGCAGCTCCACTGCCGTCCATCTGTGGGATAAAAGTTATGCTTACAGACATCGTTGGAGAAGACATGGATTCATGCACTCCATGTAATAGTTAGTTGTGCAGCTAAAACCTAATAAGACCTTACTTTAAGGAAGTGTAATTTAAATATTTTACTTCTTTTCAGGTAAGGTATGTTCCTCTGTACTAAGATCTACCTGGTAAGCACACACTGCAGTGTGTATCAGTGAAGGTTGTGTTGATGTCCTCTATCTTCTGCACATCTTCCCCACAGCGCAGTCTGACAGTCACTTCATTGACATTTTGCTTCCAATCCACAAATACATCTTAAAAACACACAAGCACATCACAGTGTCCAAAACGATCAGTAAAATAAAGTCAGAAATGTTGGGCACAGGTTGACTAAGCCTATATAAAGAGCACAACAGACCTTTAGTGCCTAACGGTCGGTGAACACACACTGAAAGGTGCATGCTCACAAATTCATATAGGCCACCATACTATTACACTCATAAGATCAAGTGGGTCAGGCCAGCACAGAGAACTCAGCAGTCGCAGAGAGGAGATCTAAAATTATCTGCGCCACACAAACTCTAAATGAAAACTACAAATGCATAAAGCAAATGGTTGCCTTATTTTAGCGAACATGCTACAAAGCAGTACACACAGTTTAGCATACAAATCCAGAGTGAATCCAAAATATCCCTGAGAAAACTAAACAAAAATTTACCATTTTTCATAGTGACCTCAGATTCCTGGCAAAGAAAATAAGGCACAGTCCAAAAATCAAGTTGACCTAGCAATAGATTCCTTTGTGCAAAGAAGTAAAATGCAGCCACACATTAAATTTTGTCTTTAACAACAAGAGCCAGTGAGCCTAAACCTTCCCACAGTTGCTCCTTCACTCTAACGTGCTCTCTGACTAATGTGATCACTCTTCAGAAGGTCACAAGAACACCCAAGTCTTTCCAGCTGGACAGTTGGCTGTCGAGATATTCCCAGAGGAGTAATATTACAGTGTGCCCTTGCGCCTGAATACGACATCCAATGGACATTCCTGATATTATACGATATCTTTATCTGCACATGTGATCTAGTGCGATCTATATTGCTAAAAGCATAATAACCAGTAGCCACTGAAAAATAGATTAAAGTTCAGTGTCAAAGTTACAGACAGCTATTGAAAAGTGAAGTGCGGATGCAAAGGCCTCATTAGAGGCATGGAGGGCAGCTACAACAGATACGGTAATGTTGTTTGAACTTTTTTCTACAAAGTTTAACAGCAATGGGCTGAAGTATCTGTACTAGCATGAACTACAGACATTCAGCATTTAACAAACCAGCAATTTTTGATTGTTTTGTGCATGACCAGACATTTTGATCCATGCCAGTTTTTATTTTTATGACTGAGAAGCCATTTTGTTTAGAGACCAACAGTGTGTGTATACGCAAAAGTAATGTGACACTATACTGTTTACTATGCAAAAACAGCATTGCACTGTATATCTGCTATTATTAATCTGCAAAACGTTAACTAACATTACCATGATGTTCGATTGACCAGTTTATTTAACAAATTAGAGAGTTATCTGACAAATATTTAGGTATTTACAAAAAAGAATCATGTTATTGTTTCAGCACCACCTTTTGTCCTACTTACCTTTCTTGACTTCTGCAATTACACCCTCTGCTGCCGCTGCTCTCTTTGCCTCTCTGCTTTCCTGGTTGGCTCGGTCCTTTTGCTTTTTTTTACTGGTACTAGTGGACACGTCTGAGCCGTTGTCCCTACCGTTGCCTCTTCTGTGCTGAGCCCCACCGCGACGTCCCATTGTTTCATTACCAACCACACTGCTACCACCACTGCTGGCCATCTTCAGGCACTTGGCACTAACTGGCTGCCCGTCGCTGGAATCACTACCACTGCTGGGGTCTGAATCTGAGGTGTGCCTCTTCCTGCCTGGCCCGGCTATCTTGGCGATGATGCTGTCTGAACTCTCCCAGAACAGAATCAGGAAGGCTACTTAGGGATGGGGACCTAAGCCAAAGGACAGAGGCATTCAATAAAGAAGAGAAGGAAACAGTAGTGATTACATACTTTATTGCTATTAATGTGCTAAAAGCAAGAAAGCAGAGTAAAGCAGCCCATGTGATTATCTAACTTTGCCGTTTGTTTGACTAGTTTACTGCTTTAAACCTATTAGAAGCATGTTTGAACACGTTTTGCAACAATGCTGAATAAAACAGAGGCATTAACCACTGCCTTAACACTACAAAAGGAAAGCTGAATACAACGTTGACAGAGCTAGACGGACGTTAAGCCGCTCCCCCCGTTTCCTTAGCATAGCCACAGTAAGTTGCTAGCTCGGACACAACAAATGACAGAGGGCAGTAGCTTAACGCCAGCCATTTTATTCAGCACGCAACACAGTACATTTAGTAAAAACACGAGCGGCGATCTTTAAGCTAGCAATCAAGCTAACAATACAGCTTGCCGTGCCCAGAAGCGTTAGCTTGGCTGGGCTACGTTAGCCAGCCAACTGTAAAGGTGCGTTTAGTTCAAGGCGCGCGGTTCGGCTGTCATGTGCCTGTCAACATAAAGCAACACAAGGCAACGTTGATGCTGTATACTGTCGAGGTGGTTGTTATTTAAACCGTTTTATGAAACCAGTTATTGAAGTAATCAAACAACGGTTTGCCAGTAACGTTGAACCTGTGCTTAAGCAGCCGAACCACTACAGGGGAAGCGAAACAATACAAGTGCGGGATGCGTCGTGTTACTTTACGTAGCGTTTGATGGTAAAATTGCCTTCGTTTACCGACTGGTAACAAACAACACATCATCAATATATAAGCTCCTGAGGAATTTCACGTATTAAGTTCGTCACTGTGACCAAACAGTATATTCTCTGAGTGTCATGTTAGACGAAAGCGCAGAACAGGTGGTAAAATCGAGCACCCCTACACTCGTCGAACAGCTAATGACATTAACCACATACAAGCTAGGCGCTAACAGAGAAGAAAGGTGTTGGCATGGCTACTCGTTTTGCCAAGTGTGACACCTGACGCTCATCTGGGAATTCAATGTCAAATTAATTCTGGCATTAAAACGAGAGACTTACGGAGTTTTAATATGGCGAGAAGTGCGTTCCCGACACACAATGGCCGGCAAGCCGTTCTGCTCCTCCCGGCTGCTAAGCTCCTTCGCGGCCGTGGGCCGCTTCGCTCCTGCCCTCTGTCGAAACCCCGCACTCCACGGTGTTTCTGGAATATTCCTTACTTTATCCGGGGCCCATTTCTGGAAACGTTAAGTCACTCTTGTTAACGATTTAAACGACAGATGAATTAAGATCCTGTCCGTTGTCCTGGTGCCATACAGCCTCTGCAGGGTAAGTACTGTAAATCCTACTTTGTTTAGCTGCCCGGCCAGAATGAGTGCGCGCACAGGCCACTTCCTGTCTGGCGCGTTCACGTGACGTGTGTCATCTGTATCTCTGTGACTCTTGAACTTATACACACGCGCACACCCTTTGATCGGACATTTATATTTTTCTTATTGTACATTTATACAAAAAAACGGAGGTTTTCAAATAATTTACACATTTGCTAACATGTTTCAATGTGACAAGCTTTCCCCAGGGCACCAGTGATTCACAGGGGCTCACATGGAAAAAAAAACAACGATTCATACCAATGGGCAATTAATTAATTAATTTTATTTGCACCAAACTTACCTCAAATTTACTTTTGGATGAAAATATTTAATCACTGAGATATTGCATAGTAGCTCATTAACATTTGTTTAATTATAAAGTTTAGTGTCTCCCTCTGTCAGACAAACTGTGAATCCTGCATCTCTGCAGACGGTGTGAAAGGATATATGCTGGTCTTATGACACGGCTTCATTGCACACTGGCAGAACACAAAAATAGAAATGGGACATCTTACACCGTGGTAGACCCTGGGGTGAGCATATATATACTGAGGCCACATGAGCAATGTCAAACAAAGGGCACAATATCAAGCCTGGAAGGAATGTGACACAGTCAAAAATCACAGTAGTTCACCACAGAGAAATGTTAAAAGTTACTTGAACTTTATTCACAAAACTGTACACTGTAAATCTGCATATAACCTTCTTTGGGTATTTTTGCTTTGGCAATTAATTATCAGTCTTGTGGTTGCCATGGTAGGGAGTCTGGGTGAAAGGCATTAAGTGAGCAAAGTTAGGTTTTTTGGTTTTACACATATTGACATTGAAATGACAGAGGAGTAAATGTTAAAGATACTGGCATAGGATAAGGCACGTGTAAACATCGTACAGTATATACAGTATCCTGTCAGATTAAAGCAGGAAACTTCAATTTAACAGGTGGATGACACTGCTTTTTTATAATATGAATCAGTGAGTTACTGGCATGTGTTGTAGATCTGAATCTGTTTGTTGATGTCATTAAGGATGGCTTTCATCTTGTCCTCCAAGCCGTCCAGTTGACGCGCTTTTCCCTCCAACCTTCTCTGGTTCTCTTCATAGTTTTTCTCCAGCTCTGTGAAAAAAAAATAATTCAAGGACTTAACTTAAACTTAAAAATGTTTTTATTGCCTTGTATAAGTTTCATTTTAATGTGTTGCCTTCTCTTAAACTGGACTCATTTACTTGAAAATACAGATCATGCTCAATAAATAAGCCTAAAACTGAAACCTTAGCTTAGCGTGGACTATACATGCAGTAACAGTTTATCTTTAAGACAGACTCCACAGTATTAGTGATATTCCTGAGCACCTGCTAGTCTCTTCAGTTTGTCCTGGGCATCTTTCAGTAATGCCTTTGCTTCATCTCTGAGTCTCTCGGCCTTTTTCCTGGCGTCCTGCACAGCTTTGGCTTTAGTGTCGACCCGCTGCTGCACCTCATTGTATTTATCAGTCAGCTGGCCATCTAGAATCTGAGCACCAAGACAGGAAAAATAGCGTTAGAGGTGAGACAAAGTGTGCACACACACGCGCGCGCGCACACACACAAACCTGCTTGGCTTCGTTTGCCTTGTCACGAGCCATAGTGGCCGTCTCCTCAGCTCGAGCCGCCGCCATGCTGTTGTTGGCACGTTTGGTCTTCAAGGCATTGATTTCTCGCCCCAGCGTTCCCAGGCGGTCCATGGCATCATTCAGATTGCCCTCAGTGTTGGACATCTCAGTTTCAATCTGAAGAGCATGTATACAAGCAAAGTGAAATCTTAGTCTAAAAAAACATAATCATCGTGTTCATGTAATAACCCTGAAGTGGCTTTTTCTTAATGTGCATTGATAAAAAAAACAGACATACAACACATTTGCTTGTCATATAAATGCATAAAATGGACATTGTATGTTGGTAATTGTCCAGTGGAGCAATGCTAATACTTCTAACTGCCATATGACTCACAACTAAACATTTTTAGATTTTTAATTTACCTGTTTCAGTTGGGCTTCAGTCTCCACAATGTCAGCTTTGGCTCTAGCTATGGCCTTCTCTGCTGATGTCTGGGCAGTCTTCGCATCCACCAAGGCTTGTTTTACGGTCTCTGTGGTAGTCTTCACCCCCTCAGCATGATGCCTTAATAACAAGCAGAGAGAGGATGGATAACAAAGCCACACTCTTGGTAATTGTCGAACAATATGTGGGTCCAACTCTGCTTTGGTTACCTTGCCCTCTTAGCATCCAGCAGCAGTTGCTCTGCCTTGCGGACATCATCTTGCGTCTGCTGCAGGATTGCGTCTACGTTAGAAAGGCTGCGAACGCGTTCCTTGATTTCATCGGCAAGTTGTCTGATCTGAAGAGGCGAAGCAGGGATGGCGAGCTCCAGCACACGGTTCGCTATCGCCTCAATACTATCCGGATCTGCTCCCTCCTCTGAGAGACACGTGGATATGAGAAGTGGCAGGGTTTACACAAACATGATTATTCTTCAGTCTGTTTTGTTAGTACTGTAAATGTGTGGAAAATATTTAAGGCTCACGAGTGAGGAAGCCCCTGATCTGTTTGATGAGGTCTCTGAGGTCATTGTTAGAGCGCTCCACTTTGTTCTTGGTGGCTGCGGCTTTGTCCAGGGCTGCCTGGGCTTTGCTCTTGGCCTCCTCTGCCTTGGTCCTGGCTTCTGCTACCTTAATGAGAGACAACAATGCTTATAGAGCACACAAATAGTCATCTATAAAATATAATAATTGTTCGTAGACTCCCTACTTTTGTGAAGAGTCCTGCCACCTCCCCCATGGCTTTATGAAGCTCCTTCTCTGCATGCTTTGCTCTCTCCAGGGCATTGTCGGCTGCTGCTACAGCACCGTTACAGTTCAGGCCTCCACAGTGATGGTTTCCCTCATCATCCCGACAACCTGCACCACCACAAGGGCTTTCCCCACAGGGAGCATCACCCGGGGCACCGCAGACCTGTTCAAAGAGGTACTTGTACTGTTAGTGTAATGAACAACAGACTGTGGATAATAAAACAATCACGCTTCACTGTGGGTAACTGATATTCCGAAGAACACGGACAAAGATCAAACCTTCTCATTGATCTTCTTCATGTTCAAGCCCTGAGCTTTGGCATCGAGGTCTCCCAGTGCTCGCTTGTTTGCAGCGTTTCTACGGTGGAAGTCGTCCTTCTTGGCGGCAATGAGGCGCTCCGTGCGGCGGCGGGTGTCTGCAGATTGGCTGACGGTGCTGGGCTTGGTGGTTGTTGCTTCATTAGCACGTCTCTCGGCGTCACGAGACTTGTTGTGAGAGCTACGAATGCTGTCGTATGCACCTATACACAGGAGTTAGGACAGCGATCATTTAACCAAAATGTATAATGAATATGCAAACAAGTCTATTCCCCCCTTTCTTTCTCACCAAGGAAGTTGGAGTTTTTGAGAATGTCCAGTTGGTGGTGTAGCTGCTCTGAAGTGAGGTTTAGTTCCTTGGCCTCTCTTTCCAGAGCACTCAGCTCTTTGCTTGCCTCAGAGTTGCTGTCTTGAACCAGAGTTAAGTCTCCCTCCAGACTGTTCAGTTTGTCGGTGGTTTCACCTATCTGTGCCCTGCAGAACAAGACGAGTAGTTTTCACAGGATGCAACCTGTAAACCTGATAAGACCGTCGCATACTTTCTCACACAAACAAAATAAATTAACCTCTTTTTAATCCAAAGGTAAAGGAGATCATAAAACACAGACCTACTTCCTACACTGCTGGAATAGTCTAGTTTGAGTGACATAAACATGCAGTGGAATGTTGCAGCCATACCTAAGATCCTCAGTAAGCTCCATTAGGGTAGCCACAGCTGCAGCAGTGGCATTGCGTGCGTTAACGATTCCCTGTGCTTGTGCTAGTTTCTCTTCCAGGTCTCTGAAGACCTTTTCGTAGGCTCCAGTGAGCCCCGTGGTTTGAATCTCATGGGCACGTGCTGCCAGCGCCTTGGTACGCACAGCCAAGTCCTAATAATGACATGAAATTACAGAACCAACCGATCAGTTATTCAGTGGCGATTTCTCTTTGTTTTGTACCAAAACCCCACCTGCACGATGCGATCCCAGTCCCCGAAGCACTGGTGACAGGGCTGACAGTTGGGGAACTGGCCAGAAAAGCCTCTGGCGCATTGATCGCAGCGGACGCCTGAGACGCCCTGTTGGCAAACGCAGTGGCCAGTCGCGCGATGGCACTGAGAGGTTTCAATGCCACGCCAGTCACAGTCGCACGCTGGAAGAAACATAGGAGAGAGAGAACAGAATGTACCAGTCAGTTATTGCCAAGAGCGACACCATCTCAAAAAAAACGTGTAAATCTTGATGTGACTGACCTCTGCACTGTGTTCTGGGGTCTCCCCAGTAGTTCTCCTGGCAGTCAGTGCAGGTCTTGCCTCCAAAACCATCACGACATTGACACTGACCAGTAAACTAGAAAAAGAAGAAACATTTAAATATGCCACATTAGTTGGGTTTTTATTAATGGGAATGTGGAAGTATTGGTGAATTTAATTCATGATTCCTGTACCTCATTGCATGAGGAGGTGACAGAGTTGTTGGGATCACACCCGCAAGGCTCACAACCTCTCCCGCTGGCCAGGTTCCAGTGGCTGGGGGCACAGTGGTCACATGTCAGACCTTTGACGTTAGGTAGACACTGACACTGGCCCGTGATGCGCTGGCAGACACAGTCCTCGCGCTCCATACACTGGCTGCGTTCAGTACCCAGGAAGTTACATGTGCACTCTGTTATTCAACAGGCAAAAGAAGCATCATTACAACTGTGCTTTTTTTTTTTTTTTTTAAACAAGAAGCCAGCGGAGGTTCTCCTTGAACGCTCGACTCACTCCTGCAGTTGCGTCGAGAAGCGTCTCCGAAATAGCCACTCTTGCAGATGCCACAGCTCGGGCCTTCCGTGTTGTACAGGCATTTCTTGCACTCTCCAGTCACTCTGTCACACGCGTCCGTATCCGACATGTCTATGTTGTTGTTGCACTGGCACGGCTGGCAGCGCCCTCCAGGTTGAGAGGGGTTCCCGTAAAATCCTGGGGCACAGTCCTCACATCGAGCACCTAAAAAGAAAAATTTAATTGCAGTGAGAACAAGGTGGATGAATGATACAATAAGCGTTATATGCTGCACATCAGAATGAATTTGCATTAAGAAATGGTGCTCTACAGGATTTTCCAAGCTTGAGTGAATGGAACAGCAACAAGCAGGAGATTGTGTAACGTGAAATTACGGCAGTAAAATCATCCTAGTTTTACACAGTAACATGGACCCGTGTTCTCCCTGTTCATTTGTTTTTGTCTTCTGACTTTTGTTTAGTTCTCTGAATCGTCCCTTTAAGTCAGACAAAGATGAATAAATACATGGCACATGTGAGTCTAGCAAGAATATGAGCGCAAGAAATTAGGAAGAAATTGGTGAACTGCCTCCCTGTTCCTGTAGCCAGATAAGGTTCAAATTTTGTTTTGAATATACTTTTTCTTCTGCTTTAAATAAACACTTACCACACAGTATAATAATAGCATTTTAGCAGTAGTACTAAATACCGAGGGTCATGGAAAAGCGTTTTGAGAGTGTTTGGCATTATTCTTTGAGCCAGCTCTCACACATGGGCAGGAGTGCACTGTGGCACAGCACCGTTGATGGGAGGGGTGCTGAAGCCATGCATGGGTAGGACCGGTAAAGTGGAGGGTTGGTGGAAAATAGAGGAGAGGGAGGAGAGGGAGGAGAGGGAGGGGAGGGAGGGGAGGGAGGGGAGGGAGGGGGCAGGGCTCAACCACCATTACTCACGCTTAAAAATGGTCACCCCGGAGCGTTTAACAATCCCTGCGTCAGTAGTACAGGGGAGGGAGGAAATAACTGGTTACCATTAACTAGAGCCCACAAATGTTCCTCTTACCTGATTTGAGTTGCACAATGTCCTTTGTGTTGTCACATAAGGCAATAGACTGTTCAGCCACACATCAGTACAAAATATAAACATTGTGGGCAAGATCACGGTCCCCATAGGACGGAGGACTGGTGGGAATTTGAGGGATGGTACAATATATATTATAAACAACTGAGATGTTAGTGTTCAATCCGATTAGCACCAAGCATAGGCATAGCATTGTCTGAAGTTTACCTGTGTAACCTTGTTTGCAGTTGCAAATTATTTGTCTGTTACGATTGTCCTGGTAACAGGAAGCAGCAAAGTGGCGACCGCTGTTGGGCCCATCTGGACAGGGACATGGACGACACTGAACACTGGAAGCCTTGCCCAGAACCGGGTTACCATAGTACCCATCGGCACACCTACAGAAATGAAGTAAAACGCAGATTCAAAGGCGGTTCTACTCCACCTAACCATGCTAGACGGTCTGCAAGAGCTGTTCTATAACTAAAGACTTTAGACAAGGTTTTAGATGAGATAGAATATAACTCATTATCATTATTAGTATTTTATGTTTGAATAGAATATCATGATCTCATTCATGATTCTCATTTTTAGCCTTACACTGAAACATCACCTTTCACATTTATCTCCTCCGGTGTAGTCCCTGCAATTAATGCAGACTCCGGTTCTCTGGTCACACTGGTCTGCGTGTCCGTTGCACTGGCAGGGCCGACAGCTCGGGAAGCCCCAGTGACCCGCCTGACACCCATCGCAGCGCTGACCAAATGCGCCTGGACGGCACTGGCACTGCCCCGTGAACTTGTCACAAAGTCGAGTCACAGAGCCTTCCAGGCTACAACTGCAGGCTGGTGAGTCAACAACAACAATAACAAAGAGCATAGGAAGAAGAAAAGAAAAGAGAGTCACTCATGTCAAGTGGCTTTGCATTTGTGTTGTGTGCGACAGTAGAGGGCGTTAAAAGCAAAGAATACAAGTACTGCACATGTACAGATATCGAACTGAATACATAAATGCACTGTGCACCTCAACGCTGACCTCCATTACTTTTATTTGCAAATCGAAGAAAAGATCAAATGAATGATAATAAAGTTGAATCATAAGCACCAGCATAATAAACTAAAATAATTGTAAAACTGATTTAAGTTCCAATGAAATTACTTCATTTGCTGCTCAACTAAGCTAAATTATAGAAAAAATGTTATAAAACCTAACACAGCATCCGCTCTAGACAGGTCTGGACCTCAGCGAGAGTTTTGAAAGTGTGGCTGGTTCTGGGTTACTTACATATGCAGCCTGACGGTCCAAAGCCATATGTTCCTGGAGCACACTGGTCACAGCGCCGACCAATCACATTGGGCCTGCAGTGACACTGGCCCCCGCGAACCTCACACATAGAACTCGTGGACCCCTGAGGATCGCAATTACAAGCTGGAGGGCAACGGAGAAGCACAGGGATCAAAGCAGCGAACCACAACATATGCATTCAGCGCAATAGCAGATCAGACCAGAGCACCATACAAATAAAGCAAACGCAATTGATAAGCCTTCACTCACGCAGGGCCCCATCGTTTATAATAGCTGACATGCTGGTGATTAGCTTGGCACATGTGTCGCTCATCAGGGGGCGGGTCACGCTCTTGGCCCCCTCGTGGCAGCGGTATCGCTCATAGGTCTGCTTCCTGTTGTTCGACGCTAGATCCCCGGCATTGAACATCTCCATGGAAAAGTGACGCGGCATTAGGGCGATCTGGAGGAGAAGTACCGGGGTTTATGGAGATGTTTGGGCTTGGAATTACATTTGTTCAGGAGTCATATCAGAGTCATGACACTTTAGAGCAAAGGAAAAAGAATCTCACAGAGTCCACAAGGAGGACAGCGTTGGCTGCTCCATTGATGATACTGTTGGCATCCTGGTAGCGTCTGAACTCAAAGCGAACGGTGTAAGTTACACCTCTTTCCAGACACACCGGCTGAGGAGGGATGACAAACCTGAGGAAAAAAGACGCATACCGTTTACATCAACACTGAAGTGTGTTCATACGTGCGTACGAAGGCGTTTCCAGACCTGGATCCAGCTGGCAGGGAAACAATGAGTCTGTCATCATCCGGGATGGTGTTTCCACAGGGGCTACTGGTAGGAATTGGCCCTGGACGGATCACCGTGATTCGCACCTCCTCCCAATCCCTGGGCATCTAGAAGAAAACCAGTGCTCCATGTTAGTGTGCACTCAACATCGAACCGATCATGAAGAACTTGATATGAGTACGATACAGAAGGAAGACTAAGGTCTGAGTTAGGTTGCACATACATAAAGAAATATTGTTTACCACACACTGGTTGCTACACTTGCCTACGAAACGGCAGCGACGCACAAACACGCAGTTCTCACAGACCTGTGACTCGTAGCGGATAAGCAGGTCATACTCCATTGAGTACGGAACGTCACTGATGAGGAACTCCAGGGTGCCGCCTTCAGGTACCCAGGCGAACCCAAGGCCCGTCCAGGTGGCAGGGCGACCCGGTTGGTGCTCCCTGGTCTCCACCCTACAGCCCTGAAAATATACAGACAGATTTAGATGTATCTGTAGATTTCGATCTAGATAATCTATTCCAGCTATGGAATCAGGTCAGTTCTCTCACCTGCCCCATTTTGGCAAACTCAGCCTCATAAAGGAAGTGATCCAGAGCCATGATGTAATACCCTGATTCCACCTGTGCACACTGGCGCCCTGACATGTGGCCGCGGCAGCGACACTGACCACTCTCCACGGAGCAGCTACATTGAACAGAAAAACATTCATTTCACTTTTCCAGTTTTATATGGCTCCGCTGTCCATTTGTTATCCTTGATTCCCAACTGTTACGTATTACGCACAGTATGACCTTGTTAGTATATCCACACTCACTGGTTGTCCAGGGCTCCTCCAATATCACATTCGCAGCCTCGGCAGCCGTTCACGTCGTGGCTCAGCGCCCAGTGCTCTGGCTAGAAACACAGAGGGACAGATAGAGGACAGGGGGTGGGTAAATAAAGCAACTACAGACAGACAAGGTGCATTATTTTCCATGCTATAACAGAGTGAGATGATTGGCCGTCAGAAGTGAGTATCAGTCACATTGTACTACTCTGTATTCAGCTATTATTAAGTATATTATTACTGTCCCATTCCTTTCTAATGACACTTTTTGTTTCTTCCTTCTAGAGGAGAGATAGTTTCACAGCATTGTTTCTTCACTGGACATAGGACTAAAATGGCAGGATCCACTTTCGGATCGGGTCCAGGTCCTGACCATTTTAGGTTTGCAGTAACTCACACCGACCAGACAAGTCTCAAATCTCTGGCCTAAATTTAGACACAGAGCCAAGCAGGAGCTCACATTCCTGAATATACGATTCCTAGCTGAGCAGGTTTGGGGCAGTAGGTTAAATTATAACTGGAGGCTGAAGGTGAGAAAATCAAACAAAAAGCATCAGTGATTTTTATTTAATTAACAGCTGGGACAGGCTACAGCATGAACTTGAACCTTACAAAAACTAAGATGTTAGAAGAAGATGAGATGGGATATTCGGTGTCAAGCATAAACAATAAAATGAGACTAACCCATTAATCTTGTACGGGAAGACTAAGAATATCAGTGACATATTATCACGTGGTCACCATTAGGGGTAAAGACAGAGAAAGAGAAACTAGAAGTCCTAAAAAAGAAAACCTTTGTTGCACCATCTTACCAAACACTGGTCACAGCTGCGCCCAGTGACAAGACGCTTGCAGAAACAGTCTCCACTGACTGGGTCGCACTGGGAACCCCCCGACACTGTTCCTCTATGGTCACACCGGCAAGCTGCAGAGCGTGGGTGGGCAAAAAGGTTATTTAACGATGGTTTACAAAAGCTTTGCTTTGGCCTGCTCATCACTTTACTTACTACTTTACCAACGTTACTTTGTGGACGAACTGTGTGACTTTACTTACGCTGGCAGCCCTGAGGGTTGTCGTTGCTCAGGCCGAAGAAGCCAGGCTTACACTTGTCACAGCGCGGCCCCTCAACGTTGGCCTTGCACCGGCACTGACCCCCCAGCATGCCGAGGGACGGGTCAGTGTGGCTGTCGCACATCCCTCCATTCTGAGACCCGTCCGGGTCGCAGTCGCAAGCTGTGGGACAGACGGGGGTTAAGATATGAGGATTGTAAACAAACGATAAAACATTGTTGGCTCCATTGCTAATCTAAGATACAGGAATCGCCTAAACTCACTCACCTACGCATACGTGCGGGTCCCTGATATCCTTAAGAGGATCTTTGTAGTAGAAAGGTTTGCAGCTCTCACAGTTGCGGCCCATAGTGTGGTGCTGACATTCATCGCACACTCCTCCACTGACGCTGCCAGTGGCCAAATACACCGCCATGTCGAAGTGGCAACGGTTTGAGTGGCTGTTGCAGTTGCACTCTAGAATGAACAAATCAATCTAGCTGGTCACTATACCTCCATCAATCAAAACGCACATCGAGCTCCGTGTTCCCTCCCCCGGACTCACTCTTGCAGGCGTGGGTGTTGCGTCCCTCGGCGGGTCTCCAAGGCAGATCATTGTAGAAGTCGTCACACTGCTCACAGTTCAAACCCTTCGTGTTGTGGTTACACACGCACCTGCCGTGAACCTTAAAAAGAGGCGGGTTGGTGGAAAGTTAAGACAGTCGGTATAGAATGAAGAATTTCTTCGAGCAAATTCCACCAACCATTCCCTCTATGTCGTCCCTGATGCCGTCGATGGGGGCGCACTCCGAGGCGTGGCCGTAGCAAAAGCAGTTTCCCCGTACGACGAGCTCATATATGGCGTAGTAGTATTTCTCCTTGATTTCAGCTCTGGGGTCCAGCAGATTGTCTCCCAGCGTGTGAAGCTTGGTGAAGTTCACCCTCAAGTTGGTGATCTTCAGCTGGTCTGAAGGGAAGAAGACGTGGACAATATTGGACGGAGGGAACGAAGGCAAATGCTCTCTTCTTAATGAACGCTTTATTAAATGCTGAATGTCCGAGATTTGGGCATAACCAAGCACTGGAGAAACTCAAGTCAAGTGGATTAACCAATGATTTATTTCTCCACATGTCAGTTTACCCTTTAACTAACAGGAAGATAATTATATAAGCTACGCATCCACATGTCATATATAACTTTTAATTGCCTTGCCAGATGTGGAAGATATCCGAAAGTGATGGACAGTGACGGAATGTGGCGTTGAAACGGTTCTTCCCACATCCTGCCTCAATTGACGTTTAGTAACTAGAGAGATAACCTCTTTCCTGAGTCTGTTGAATGGATGGAGGATTTTCTGCTGTTACGTTCCAGCTGTTCACACATAACCTTCGAGACGCACACACACAAGCTGCCAACATGGTCTATGCATAAGAGCCCTTCACTTTCCTTATAATTTCACTTCTTCATCTTCCTGAAGGTCCGACTTTCCCAGAACAACAGGTGTGATCTGCTAAAAGTGGTTTATAGATAATATACCACATTATGGCTCGTTGCTGTTTCTCAGCCTCTGGCTTCCTGCGTTTCCTTTTTCATCTGAAATGTGTGCGCTCAAATAAGAGCAATGAAATGTTTTATGAGAGGACTTATTCCCCCTCAGACATTATCTGAAGCAATGCGATCCCTCTTTTGACAGACCAGCGCTAATCCCTGAAGCTTCACAACACTGAGGCTCTTGTCTGTTCCTCTTCAGACTGTAATAGCAGAGCATCGGTCCACCTCAGGTAGCAGCCAAACAGCAGCTTAACAGAGGTCGAGGACTGAAACTGAGACTCAGATTTACAGCCGAGTACGTGTGGTGAACACACTCTAGACTTGAAGTACAGTAACAACTTTACTTACTTGCTTTACTTTATTTTCTACATACAAAAACATTAAAAAATGCTTTGAAAATGTATGATTTGCTGCAAAATAAAAATGAAAAACAATAACTAAAGGAGTTATGAGCTTAGGACTGTACTGGTTGGATGAAACAAACATGTTGGACCAAAAAGTCCCCAGAAGACATCACCGGTAAATGCTTCAAGGGCCTTTAGGTTCATATGTTCATCTGTACGGATCATAACTGGGGTTAAGGTCTGGAGGAAGAGTGCAATGACGCGAGGAAAAGGTTCATCTTGAATTCTAATATTCAGTATAAATAAAGAAGAACTCCTCCTTCAGACGTTGAGCCATTGTCTTGACAACAGCAAATACTAAATATGGATTGTTCCGCTGTGAGCGGGTCAGAGGTCTTCGTGCGGGCCAGCTACAGTGGGATATTTTACGGCAGAACAAGACAGCCTCTGCTGCCGCTGCTTTGGAAACTGAGCTCAAGTTTCTGGGAAAGGCTCACATGTCCTGCCAGTCTAAACACGACGGCCGGGACAGGGAAGCTGTGTGGGAGAGAACAGCTGCTTTTCACATCTCTCCATGTCTTCCACACAGCAGGGCCATGTTTCGCCCCCCAGAGAGAAGCCGTTACTGTCTGCGATGTGTCACAGCTAGAAAACGAGTGAATTGTCTGCTGGAGTTTGATTTATGGCCACAAATGGCAATACAGTTCTCAAAAAGTGAATTTGAAAGAATTTATTATTATTATTATGATTATGTTAGTAATAATATATTATTTTTACAGCAGCCCCTGCTGTAGAGCTCTCAAACCTTTCTAAACCACGTGAACATCACTCATAAGTTTCTTGACTGAAATTAAATTTCATATGAACAATTTAAAATGTGTTTTACACTCTGTTGGTAAAAATGGGAGCGGGACCTACTCTGGATGTTCGGGCTGTATGGATCCTCAATCCTGATGGCTGGATCCAACACTCTGTAAATGACCTAGACCAGAAAATGCACATTTTTAATGTCAACTTCCAACGGTTTGTGCAGCATGCACCTCAATAAGAACCGACTGACAGTGTGTGAGATGTACCTCTCCTTCCGTTGACGGTTCGATGTCAGAATAGCGCGACTCACAGACGACATCATTAATGTTACGCAATGGACCCTGGGAAACTCCCGGAAAAGTAGAAGCGCAGTCGTGGGAAAAGTAGCGGTAGATCTGCCAGGTACGACCAAAATCTGCAGACCGCTCAATCAGCATGGCCGCCGGGCGGAAAGTCTGAGAGAGGAAAAAAAAATACCAAACAGTCAATGCAAATCCAGGCTAACATCTGTCAGCGGCTTGTAGATTGTCACTTAGCGTCTCACCTTGAAAGTCATGATCAGATGAGTGAAATGAAACTCTGCTTCCAGATCCAGCTGAATGAACACATCTGACTTTCCTGGAGAACACAAACAACAAACAAAACTGCAATTAGAAGATATATTTGTTTCACTGCCGCCACTCAGACTGTTGTTGATCAATCGTAGTGTAGAAATCACTAGGAATTTTGTTTCGGCAGGAGGAATGAAGTGAGCATGTTGGAAAAGCCCACACACTTCCTGAGTTGTAGAGCACCAAACGTTCTGATGGGCCCCCCGTTCACAGACCCGTTGGAACATTTGGAACTAAAGTGCCGTGAGATGTGTTTTCCCCCTCCGTTTCTGATATATTCTTTTAAGTTTTCTATTGTGATTCACTCTCTCCACTCTTATCAGCCTGTTTCAGCTGCAGAAGGAAACTGTTCGCCCCAAAAACAACATCTACCTGCAGACAAAACTAGCAACTGCTACCAAACATGGGTCAGTTTCTGGCAGAGACTTAGGTTTTCCCTCAGGAGTCAACGAAAACCAAAACTAATATTTGAAATTTGGCAAAAGGCCTCCTCCCCTTTCTGTCTACTTCTTCAATAAAGCATTGAAGCGCTATCAAATCTGTGTTCTTTGCATCTGCACCACTGGGATGGGTGTAACTGCCAGGCAAGAGAATAAGAGCAGAGGCTAATTCTGAGTCCTGCCACTGCCTTTTTGTGCAAGTTATTAAAATGATAGAAAAGGACACAACCCTCCCAGGAAATGGTCGACACAATCAAACCACTGTAATCTATATCAAACAGGCCTAGTGTGCACATCAGCACCACCACGGCACTGCCACAGAGATGCCAGGAGTAAAAATAGTCTATACTCTTCCTGTTTCTTCCCTTTCTGCCTCTCTCTTGTTCTCCTTTGGGTCTAGTACTCCATAACAGCTGAAATTGCGATAAAGATTTAGTGCATGCACAACACGCACTGTCCGTCCTTTGCCGCCTGTAATACTCAACTTTCACTTTTATCTTTCCTAAGCCTCTATTTTCCCTCTAAGATGCCAGAGCAGGACGTGCCCTGTTATTAAGCCCATCTGTAGTGCTGCTACTGGTCTCTGTGGTTCCAGTTAATGTTTTAGGAAGTCGTTCGATTTTTCCGACTGATCTCCATTGCCTTGCCTTTTTACTGAATATTTTTGCTGTTCCCTCAGCGCTTCTCTATCTCTTTAACACAACCATCTCTTACTCTGTCCTCCTTTAAAGATAAACATTTGCCTAATGCGCACAGTTGCCTCTTTGATTTGATGTCTTTATAAACGCTGTCACCTCACTTTGCATCTGTGAACATGGGAACAGCACTAGTGTCTGTGTGTCTTGATCTAATTTGGCCTAAATAAAGCAGATTTTAAAAAAAATAGGATGCCTTTGGTTATTGATTGCGACTTGGGAGAGAGATAAAAACCTGTTGAGGTTGACAAACCAGGCCACAACTTGACGATGTCTCCCTGGTGTCCAAGAATTATTTGAATAAGAAAGTAACTGCTCGAATACTCTATGTGACGATATGTGACGGCTTAGTCGCTAGATCTGAATGTAGAGTTCATGAACATTGCCCAACAAACTGACCAGACCTCTGGGACGAGCTGTAGAATGTGTGCGTGGGTGTGATTTTTCTTGCCAGTGTACCTCCAGTGGATTTAATTACAATTTATTGCAATTCATCCTGAGGAGAAAAACACACTGGGCTCTACTTAATGGACTATGAATGGATAATGGACTATTTTAAAGGGTTTAAAAGATTATAACGCTATGGTAATTATGGCTAATTAGACAACTACAGCATCTTCTTACCATTCTCAGACTGCCACCAAGACTTCTTACGATGAGGTTTGAAGGTAGTGATAACATTCTCTATCCTGTGATTAATGGTGTTGTAGATTGGGTCATAAGGCCGCCTGGAGTCACATTCAAAACACTTCTTCTCGTCCTGTAGAAGGTCAGGAAGAAGTCAGTGGAACGAAGGTCAAAGGTGAAACACTTCAGGGTTCAGCGGGAAAGTCCCAGCACAATTTATTCAGACACATGCACTGACCTGAAGATGACTAACAATGCAGTAAGGTTCTTTTCTCCTCATGCCGCATGTGGACGAAGCCTTGAGGTTCTTCTCTCGACCCACCAGCAGGTCCCCCGTTGCTGGGTAACAGCTCCCTTGAGCGCAGCCATGGCTAAGGTCAGGCTCCTGGCCAACAGCAGCAGCCACGACTGGGGGGGTGGGGGGGGTGGGGGGGGGGGTATAGCAGGAAATGAATTACAGAGAACTGGAAAAAGCGGTGCAGAAAGTGATGGTTATCTAATACAGCACCCATTCGTGAGCTTTTGTTGGCAAATAAAGTCAAGCACAAAATCAGTAACCCTAAAAAAAACACACATTAAAAGCTCTTATCTCTTCCTGAGGAAAAAACGGGAGGAATGGGAGGCAAGTCAAAAGCTACACTACAAGTTTAGACACACAATCTTCTTCAGTGGTTATTTTTTCTATTGAATATTGGTTATTTTATATTGAAATGATGACAGTGAGCCCTGTTAGTGCTGCTACAACTGCTGTTTCACCAACAGGACAATGGGCCCGAACACACCTCATGCTTGTGTAAGAGGTATTTGTCCAAGAAGCAGAGTGATGGAGATCTGCATTACATGAGCTGGCCTCCATAGTCTGTTGAGATGTTGAGACACCATCCAGTGGAAGGGGGATTTTCTTAAAGGCTCTGTTAGTCTGCAGGGGTCCCAAAAGCTAGAAGCTAAACAGGTCAACTAAAGACCATCGCGGCTGATTCTTCCAGACGAAGCCGCGATAAAGCGTCGCAGATGTGTTGCTTTTCACACGTGCGGTACGAACGTTCAACCACGGAGTAGAGAGATGCTGTGTCTCTGTGATCCAGCTCTGGGGCCTTGGTGTGACTGAGTAGCTGTGCTATGTGTGGGAGTTTAAATAAACCTTGTAAACCTTCGTGACAACCAGCAGCGGTAGCCATCGCACATTCCTCTGGACTCCTTGACGAAGACGTGTCCTCCTACACCACTCTTGGACGTGCGCTATCGTTGTGTTGCAATGGAGGAAATTAACATCAGCATTAGCAAGGTCAAGACCCAGGGTCACGCTGTCAATCTGTGGTCAGCCCACAACAGGTGTTTCTAATCCTCCCACCGCACTATTCTATGTAATATATAAACACTCCTACACTGTGGGTTGAATGCATTTGCATCAACACAAAGTTATTTCGTGTTCTGATCTTATATACTGATGTGTTGGCATGTTGGCTGGGAGTAAAGCTATACTGTAGGTATAACTTTTGCCCACACGAACGCTTCCACACACTGGCCAATCAGAGCAGAAGGGGGGCGGCCGGGGGCGGGGGCATGTACTTTTCAAACTTAAAAGTCTTAAAAGTTGTTATTTTTCATATCAATGAGATGATTTTCTCTCTCGCTCTCTAGTAAAGTAGAAATAAATTCAATAGACTGTCACTGAACAAATCTTAACATTGGCAGCAAAGTCAATCTATGACTCTTCTCTATAATCGGATACTTCTGCCGCCTTCATTCTGTACTTTAGTGAGATTTCATAAAATATTTTGTGCGGAGAGGCGTGAAGAGTGACCTGCACTCTGACATGCTCCCTGCAGGCCTAATCCCACTGACTAAGGTAGAGACAAAACAGGACATTATCAGAGTGTGATTGAGCTCAGGCCAGCTGCAGATAGGTCGTCTTTTGGGAACAGTGTAGAGGAGTATTTCACATGGACACACACTTCTGAGGAATCCTATATTTGCCTGGCATCCGGACAAGTCTTAGGGGTTGGTGCCAGCCAAGTGAGCCACCGGTTACAATCGAGTCAAACGTACGAAGGCCAAAACGTGTGCAGCTGACAACTCAGGAACATAACCTTGTGCACGCAAGACACGCATTAGAGGATTTGTTCAAGTACAAGGTAACAATCTGAACTGCTTGACATTTATCATTATCTGAAATGACTGCCCTGACATAATAGGCTGTAGTAAAATGAGGCTGCTCCATTAGTCTTTATCGGCCTGAAAGGCGGAAAAAACACAAACAGACGTCAACTAGATGATTTGATGTGTGTGAGTGAAGTGAAGACAGCGAAGACTCATTCACACGCACAACCTGATATCTTTACTGGAAACTCCTGGCCCACGTTCAAAGGCCTGTCTGTGGGTGTGAGAAAAAGCCGTGTTTCACCGGGTTTTTCATAGTTTATCTCCGCGTGTTTCAGTCTCTACCGGTTTGTCACACTCAGAGCACAGCTTGAGCTGATCTACGTATTGTGGATACAGTCAGTTTGATAAACTTTAAGGTTGGTTAGGGAGCCTCACCTCTACTGTAACTATCCCCAAATAAGCACACTTGAAATGTAGAATTCAACCCAAACCCAGCATTTTGATCATTTTTTTCTACGACAGAGCTGATGCAGCGATAACAGACAGTAGTTGATTAGAGACCAGAGTTTCTGTCCTTTTCGCGTTCTTTTCTCTGCATCCATAAATGGAGAGGCAGCGAGGAATGCGGGCTGACAGCTGAGAGACGAGAACGGTGCCGCTGGTGTCCGTGATCGTGTGTGAGTGTGCGTATTGGAGAAGGACTCACAAAGCAGCGAGCTACGCACTGTAACCCCTCTACTCGATCGCGAGCTACGAATCTTGTTTAGCGTTTTGCATCACGCTGGGTTTTATTCCCGAGCAGCTTTTAGTGTCATATCGGTGTCAAGCGAGTCCGGCGGCAGCTAAAAACATCATATCAATGTGCGTGACTAAGGCAGCAGGTTTTCCAATGGATAGAGGTGATTCATTCATTCCCACACTCCCCCAAGATGTGATTAGCCTTCATCCCATCAGCCTTTGATTAAGTCTTTGCAGACAGTACAATACTTTTTGAACTGTTTGTCAAATGTAGAATGTGGCATTTTTACAAAACGTTTTCCCTTTCCATGACATGTCTACCGTACTTATCTAATACTACATAGGGAAAAGCATTTCCGGCTTGTGTTGTGTTGTCACAGTGGAAGTGCGGTGGGGGGGGAGAAGTGGCGTAGACATGACACATTCTACTGGGACAAGCCAACTACGGTGGTAAACAACAAACGAGGCAAAGACGAACAAAGCTGGAAACAAGAACAAGGCAGCACACATTCAAGCAGGAGGAACTGATGGGAGGGTGGACAAACAAGGCCGCCATCATTTTCAGACGAGCAGTAAAGAGCCTGGTGGAGTGGATATATATTTAGCCCTGGCAAAGCAAAGTCAACAACCTTTTTATTTTTAACTCCTCCAGGCTAATTAGTTTACATTCTCCCTGTCTCCATCCTCTCTTTGCTTTGCACTTAGTTGATGGATGGTCAACTCTCGCAGCCAAACATCCCGCTCTTCTCCTCCCTCTTCACCTTTTTTATTAGCCTCCCGCTTTTTTTTAACTCAAACTTTGTTTTGTGTTTTTGTTCATTGCAATCTAACAGCTCAGTTTCTTTGAAATCCTCCGTCGATCAACAACTGCAGCAGTTAAAATCGCTCTCCTGGCCTGGATATATACATCGGTTGTACTTTACACTCAGCTGTCTCTGTGTTTCCAGGAGACAGAAGCGAGCGACGGCAGACGCAGGCCATTACACATGCTGTTATGTTAACGAGGCATGGCACTGCGAGGCAGCTGGTTCTGCTACAGAAGACGACCACATTCCTGTCCCGTCCTGAAGACGTCTGGATCAGGAAATATGAAACAAGGCCTTGCCATCAACAGGTGGACAGCGGAGAGCGTAGCTGAAAGGAAGCTTGCACAGAACGAGGGTTGTTCCTATCTCAGTGGTCCAGCAAATCCTGGGGTTCGCTCCGATGTGCGATCCATCCCTATAAGTGCTGCTCATGGCCGGATTCTCGAGAGCCTGCTAGCAGCCGCAAAGCCTCCGCCGTGGTGTCCTGGCTCTCAACAAATCCATCAAATCCTTTGGTTTCTTTTGGCTCACTGTGCGGGTGTGAGCCACTAGAAACCGAAGTCCGATTCTTTTCAAACATAACGGCGTTTGATTCTGAAATAGGAGGTACATGTGGGCAGCACATGTTGAGAGCAG
The DNA here is from genome assembly GCA_030770545.1 of Macropodus opercularis. Classification (NCBI taxonomy): domain Eukaryota; kingdom Metazoa; phylum Chordata; class Actinopteri; order Anabantiformes; family Osphronemidae; genus Macropodus; species Macropodus opercularis. Next base: position 6,413,318 of record CM061095.1, on the reverse strand, counting down.
CTTGTCAACCAGTTACAGTAACTCGGTCTGGGTTTGGTTAGTGATTACAGTGTGGTGTGTAGACCCTGGAGCTGGGCAGCTGAACCCACAGCACAAAGGGTAGACTGCACAAGTAATCAGAGCCTCTGGAGAAGGAAATCTGGCTCCACTTAGGGAAAGCTCAGAGAAGCGTGTGTGGGACTTGCAATTAGTGTGTACACGCGCGTGTGTGTGTGCTCTTCTACATCCACTGTTCATTTTTGTGCCTCAACTTAATCCGGGTAATTGTTCTGTGCTTGTGTGAGTACAAATACAAGCAAAACTACCAGCGTTATTATGGTGTCGGTGTGTGTTCCTGCTCTCACATGACAGCTGGTGCAGCGATTACAATAAGATAATTACGTAATTCCCCGCGTTAGAGAGAAAACAGTGACCTCTGTGCGGCCCGAGGCACAGGTCAGACGCTCTGAGTATAATTTAGATCTCACAGGGACCTGAACTGGCACCGACAAACTGATTTTTTCCCCCGAGAGGCGTGAAGAAGGAACAAACAAATAAATCAGTCTCTGAGCTGTGATCAGTTTAGTAGAAACAGACGGATCACAGACCAGTGCTGCCCTTCAGAACTGGAGCTGTATCAATAAGACAGCTGCAGTAGCACACAGTAATTGCTACGTGTTCACATTAGATAATTATAGGTGCGTTGGTGTCTTTTAACAAGCTGCCTGTTGTCGGCCTGTCATTAGACTTGTCCTATGGATTACAGCAATAAAAAGAAAAACAACATTTCTCCCATGATTTTCAAACAAATTAGCAAAACATTGTAGCTCAATTTCTACAGGAACTTCTGAAAACATTTGGATTTCCTTGTAAGGAAACAGCCAATATGCTCCCCGCTCCACCAGCTTCCCTATTGTTTTGACTGAAAGCGACACTAGTTCCAGTTCTTCCTCCTTGCCCTTCGTCCTCCCTCTCAGGTCCTCGTCCTTCTCCTGCTAAGGACAGGGAAACCTGAATCAACGCCCACTCACAAAACAAATCTGCTCCTCTGTCTCCTTCTCTTCCCCTTGTGCCCTTTCTGTGCTGTTTATCTCTTTGTCCTCGGTCTGCCCCCCCCCCCCTCTCTCTCTCCAGTGCGGGTGGTTACTGGGCTTTACTACATCATTGTTCTTGTATCAGTCATTTCCGGAGGTTGTCGCTTACTAAGACTTTGGGAACACACTGGCTCGCTCCCATTGCTTAACACCAGATCTCACCTGCCCACACACACACACACACACACACAAACACATCTGACAAAGTAGTTCAACAAAGCCCCATTCCTACACAAACACAAACCTGCAAGTCAGGTGCATTACAGAGGATTTACTTCACCCTGTACCCTTTCATGTCAAGTTTTCCTTCCTTTCTAGCTCTTCAGTTCCTTCCTTCCTCCCTCTGGAGGAATGATGAGTTGCTTCCTCTCTTATCTTGACTTAACTTAAGGAGATCAAGTCATGAAAATGTTGCTACATTTGACTACAAAGTCTTTTTAAAATTAAAAAAAAACTCGATTATTGTGGTACAGGAGCTGTATCAGATCACTTCCTCTGACACATTTGTTTAATTTGTTAAACTACATTTCTGCAGATGCCCGTTCACTCACACACATACACAACCGGCTTTCTACACGTCCTTCTTCGACCTCCAACCCCCAGAGAGGACGAATAGAAACAGAAAGTGAAAAGAAAAAGAGTTTGAGTGGAGGCTCTGCTGGTTCCTTTGTCCCTGTGATCAGCTTGAGTCCTTTCACTCCGTCCCTGCTTCTTTCTCTCTTTCCATCAAACACGCACCAATTAACCCCGCAGGGATTTGGACCCAACCTTTGACCTTGCAGCTCATCCTTAGAGGTGTTCAGAGTCTGAATGGACAGCTCCCTTTCTCTATAATGACGTTCCGTGGCTTTCTGGTACATGCACACAAATTGCATCAGCACTTAAAACATGCCTCTCTCTGAATTTCTAACAGACTTAAAAATCCACTCAGACCACTCACAAACCTCAAATTTGCTACTTGCTTTTACTGTAAATACAGATTTAAAAAAAAAAAAAAAACACATAAATTTGAGGGCAGTGCTGCACCAGAAGAGGCAAAACCCAAACCAAGTCAACTGGAGAGGACAAGATTTTCACATAGGTACCAAGAAACACAACTTATTCCAGGGAAGGAAAACTTGTTCTGATGTTCTTTTGCCGCCTGATGTTCCTTTCTCTCTTCTCTATCCCCTCACCCCAACTGGTCAAACAATCCCTCCAAACAATTGCCATTAACCGACTAAATCTATCAAGGTACCTGATTCCGTTACAGATTTATTTTATATATATTGTTTTGTTTTATTTATGTGTGATTCACCTTCTGATAAAACCTTTGTCTAACTGAGCATGTAAATAGTTACAATACACACACACACACTAAAGGAAATATTATATTAAATTACGCCAAAGCTTTTACTTCATGTTGAATCCCGTCACCCACGCCTGTAAGTGTGTTATTGTTATTGCTAAAACTAAAACGCTGACGCTGTTTTCTATCCATTGCACCTGATTTACCAGCATCTACGACACATCCACCAGCAGCGTAGCCAGAGGCCAAGCTTTATTAAGCGCGTATGTGGTCAGTGATAAGGCTGCTGAGAACACCCTGGGTGCCGACAGCAGGCACTAACAGTGTTTAAGAAGTGCAACAAGCCCTTTGTCTTCCAGCTCCAGGGGACAATGCATTAGGATGCATTTTATTGAGGATCATTGTTCTGTGAAAGCAGTGAGCACACCTCCACTTTGACTGGGGTGGAGCAGGTGCAAGCCCCCGTTACGCTGAAGACTTTCCGACCTATTCAACTATTTTAATTACATTCCACAAAACCCACAATGGCTTCATATACACACAGTCCCCTTAGATGCATAAAGAACAGACACAAATACATCTAGAAGGGGATTTCGCTGTGATGTCGGTGGGAGTTGAGAGGGTGTCTCTATTTGTGGATTCAGGTGGGCTGTTTTAGGAGGACCATAAACAGGGTGACACCACCGAAAGAGACAGACAGACAGAGGCACACAAGGCGCCGTGGCCCTAAAAAAGAAAGTTCAGCTATCTTATCTTTGGCAGGGAGACGCGTGAGGGGACACTCTCGACAGCTTTGACCTAAGCTTGTGTTAGGTCACAGTAAAAATCTGTTACAACTAAAAATAATAATAATGTAACTTAAGTGCAGTAAAATCTGCCCAGCAGTTAAGTTCTGCTTTACTCTGAAGTCCACTTTGCTAATAGAGGGGAGTAGTTGTTTTTTTTTATTTCGCATATTCATAAACTTTACGCACGCAGCGTACTCAACGTCTACGCGCTTAACTCGAATTGTTTTAATCAAGGAAACCCAAGTGACCGTGAGACACTTGTTAGGCTTCGTAACCCGTTCACTGAATGACTTCTGAGGATTTATTGCGGAGCAGAAAACCTGGATTGACTTCAAAGCGCGCGGTGTACAGCGCAGCTTACTCACCGCAGACGAGCATGACCAGTGATGCCTGCATCTCCGAGCGCAAGGGGCCGTAGACAACCTGTGGCACGTAAGAGTTGAAGTTAAAGTGAGGCACAATTAATGAATACTGATTCCAAAAAAAAACAAAACACAACTACTCAAAGGTTCAACTACCGGGTGGAGTTTTTCCACAAGGACGCCAAGAGGACTCTGATCGTTTTTTGTTTTGCTTAGGTTTTTTTTTTTTTTTTTTGCGTAACGATGTAAACGTCTTATGATTAGTGTTGATGAAAAGCTCCTCTGTGGGATTGTTAACTGTCCAACGTGTTACTGTATCCCGTTCTTCTTCCCCTCATAATGTACTCACGGTTTGGAAGATGACAAGAGAGACGCTCCTGTGTTGTGTTGTGTTGTGTTGTGTAGTGTAGTAATCAGTCTCCCCCGCTGGTTCACTCGCTGCGCAGTTGCCGGACAGAAGCGGAGCGGAGCTGGGCAGCGCAGCCTACTGCGTGAGGAGTCCTCTGCTCTTGAGCCTCCCCGCTGGAAACTCCGAGCTGGATTTCCGGAGCGGACCAGAGCAGAGCAGCGCAGCATAGCCGGGGAGGGAGGGAGGGCGTCAGCTGCGTAGGGAGGCAGGTGGAACCGCTTAAAGGATGATGGGCGGTGGATAAAACAATGGCGCAAGTCATTCACACCTTTATGTGGTTCTAACAATCCTGGCTGGGTCATTTAGCTCCACGTGGATGGTCAGTAGAGTAAAAACATCCGAAATGTTCTAAACAAGAGACCAGTATTTATCAAACTGACTGCAAGTGATCGATTCTCTTGGAAAACGTCTTTTTTTTCCCCTCTGCAAAACCCACTGCACGTTTTCCGACGAGCACCGCGCAGGTCTGAAACGGAGGAGGAATGCGCGCTCCCTGCTGGAGTGGATTAGATTCCCTTTGATTGCAGGCTGGCCGGCGCATCCCGGGGGCGCGCACAGATCACAGAGCTTGGCTCACTGCTCACGCTCAAAACATCAGCTTCATACAACAGGTGGCCGAGGACAGTAAACCTTTGTCTTATTTCTGTGAGAGACATTTAGTTCATTCAAGGCTGGATTCAGGGTGAAATGTTTCAGTCACCACAATCATACGAGTCTCATACTTCCCAACTTGCATCTACTTTCTTTTAAAATGGCAGAATTCCACCTAATCATTCCAACACACATTCTCTTTTTAGTTCAGTTTGTTCTCTCCACCAACTCCTGGGGGAAGTATTTGCCTCCATGGCTCCTGAATGCATCACTTTGTCACCGAAACCTTAAATCCCTGTTGCGGTCAAAAACTAATTTACACTGAAAAAACGCATCGTCTGACCGAGGCGCCCTCTTGTGATCATGAACTGAAAAAAACTTCCGTATTGCGAAAAATAGTGGACGCAAGTTTTATAAAATGTATCCAGTTTATTTTTTTCGATAATCACACCTCATCAGCAAATCTTGTTATAAGAATACGTGTGTGAATTTATTCTAAGGACTTAATTAAGAATTTCTTTTGAAATAAATTTAGCTCAAAACAATTCAAATTTTTGCACATAATTCTTATTATTAATGCAACGTGTAAATGCCAGACACTAACGGAGTACCCCCTAATACACTTTTGGTAAAAGTAACAAAAGTCTCATAAGATATTCTTGTGTACTTCTTATTTATATTACAGACAGTAATAATTGTAGTCTATACAATAAAACAAATACAATCCACATACATCCACTTGCTGTAATAGCTTAAAGACGCCACACACTTTGATATCCCAAATCAAAGGCAAACCTACAGTCCATGGACAGAGGAGGCGTTTCTGTATATAAGACTCGTCATGTGTATAAAAATATATCAAAATCCGAGTGAAGTTATGGAGGTACTTGTATTTCCACGGGTGAACTGGTTTTCAGTTTGAGTCACAGCATCAGTCGTCTCACTACAGCAGCAACGAGCAGCGCTCCGGTGACCTCTTCAGAGACAGTTACTGTACTGCTGCACGTGGTCCCTGATCTCTTGCTGCACCACGGTGGCGTTTTCCTTCAGCTCGTCCAGCTCCAAGCGCTGCTCCTGCATCCGCTTCTCGTTGAACTTGAACTTTTCCTCCAGCACTGAAACCACAGAGTCGCACAGAGCTCAATACAGGCATCAGGTGCTACTACATTCCTTATGGATGTTAATGTGATGTGACAAGCAATGTGTGATGTGTCATGGACTCACTCTGAAGTTCTTCTGTCCCATTCTTCACTTTCTCCAGGAGGTATTCTGCCTCCTTCTGGATCTCCTTGGCCTTCTGGTTGATGCTGTTCAGATCTCCAGATTCCCCACCAAGAGATTCCACTTTCATCTGCAGCTCCAGATAGCGTTGCTCCGTGTCGTTAAGGCTCTGCAAAACAATATTCTTAAGTATTTAAAAACGAGTCTGGTGCAATATTTGCTTCCTTTCACACATTTTGCTCCAAAATGATCCAAAACAAAAAAGCTAAACCCTAGTTTACAAAACTGACTTGCTCCAGTGAGGATGTGAGCTCAGTTGCGTTGTCCGCCTGTGCTTTGGCCTCCTTTGCCATCAGTCTGTTCTGCTCTGTCTTGTTCCTCAGAGCTTCCACCTCCATGTGGAGGGTCCCTAAACGCATCATGGCATCCATCTGCTTGTTCTCCAGCTGCTTCAGCCTGTCATCCACCTGCAAGGGCGCGGGACATTTAAAAGCAAAGAATGAAGCGTAGGAATAGAGGTGTGGAATTATTTGAATGACAGGTGGGTGACTCCATTTTAGTTCCAGTTTCCAGGCTGTACCTCAGTAGTGGCGAGTTGTGTACTGTTCAAGTTGTTGTAAGCCTCATTAAGGGCTGTTCCTGCTTTCTCTATGGCCTCCTTAGACATATCCAGTGCATGGTTGGTGTCATTGGCTGTATTCATCACCTCCTCAGCTCGGCTCCTTGACAATGCAAAGTTAGACAGAAAGGAGATATTTTGAACTGTACGTCTGCACGATTACGAACTAACATAATCAGGAATGATTTTTATGACTTTATCATTGTTTAATTTTTAGTGGATAATTAAATGAGAACATTGGTTTCTCATTTTCTTATTTGGTTTGTGTTAAGAAATTAGATGTAACAAGTTCATTTGTGAGCTCCGGAGCTCTGTGCAACCAGAGATGCATTATATATTCATTTAGAAATGAGAGACAATGACAGCACCTTAAATCAATTAGTTTTTGGCCTAGAGAGGATCTACCTGTGAGATACTCTTCATATCTCGGTTTTCACTAAAATTCAAATGTTTATATTAAATGTTTGATTGCGCACTTTGACAGTACTTACTTGGCATCTTGAGCGTTTTCGAGTAGCTCCTTGGCTTTGTTAATATACTGCGAGGTTTGGTTGACGATTCCCTCGACGTCGGTGAGGTTGGAAATGCTGTCCTTTATCTGCATGATCATCTGTTCCACCATGGTCCTGTTCACCGGCAGCGTGATCGCCAAGACCTGCTGAGCCACCTTCTCTATGCTCTCTGGATCCCCGCCCTCCTCTGGACAGCAGGGATGAAGGACAGACAACATGTAAAGTCTAATTTGTTTACATCATTTAGGGCAAAGGGGACTTAGAACATCAGTATACCAGTGAGGAAGTCTCTGATCTTCTTGATGAAGTCCTTGAGCTCGTTGTTGTTTTTTTCAAAGTCATCCTTCTTTTCCTGGGCTTTTTTCAGTGTGTTCATCGCCTGGTTCTTCACATTGTTTGTTAGAGCAGCTATATCCAGAAGCTGAATTCAGAAGACAATCGTCATTCATCCGATCATAGGATACGTTGTCAGATCTACTCCCAGTGAGACATTAGATAACATTAGTGCCTCTATCCGCACCTGTTTTGCGACATTCTGCATTTCCGCAGTGGTGGCATTCAGGAGGTCACTGATGTTCCGGGCGCGACTCAGTGCTGCTGCAGATGAGCTCAGCATCCCGTTGCATCCTTCTCCTCCACACACGCGATCACCCTGATCGTCGCGGCAACCTGCACCTCCACATGGGCTGTCTGGGCAAGTGCCGTTAGCAGTGGCGTTGCCATGACCACCACATACCTGATGGATGAACGAACAGCACATCATCATTCACATTGGAATCATAGGCCAATAAAGAAGAAAAATAAATAATGATAAATGGCTTCTTTTTGGAAATGTGTTCCATACTGGTCAATAAACTCTTTCACCAAGATGTGCAAGCTGTTTAATAAATACGAAGCTGAGCTTACAACTTGCAGCCACTAGAGGTCACTGCTGTCGACTTAATTAGCAGTAATCAGGGGAAAAAATGCATCATAAAACTGGATCACAAACCATCCTAAGTTGGTGAAGCATGTCAACAGAATTGACATTTTTATTTTAGTTTATTGAGAAATGTGTTCAGGAAACTGATGAAAGATAAAATCATAAATAAATAGATGCCTACGATTTTGCCTACCATGCGGCTGAGGTGTTGGGCTGTCTTGTCCAGGTCATGGGCCTTCTGCTGCAGCTCGTCTAATGATTTGTTCTGAACAGCCAGTTTACGAGTGATTTCCTCTTTACTGGCATTCAGCAGGGATTCGGTGAGATTGCGGGTTTCTTGGGATTGCTCCACTGGACTGAGAGGACCAGAAACTGAGGCGTTGCATTTCTCCTCAGCCTCCAATGACTCCTGATAGTACTTCTTCACTTTGTCAAATTGGTCTGTGAAGATCAGGAACACGGGCACGTGTTCATTAGCCTTAAAATGTTTTTGTTTTTAGATCTAAAAGGTGTTGATTTAATTGGCTGAATCTTAAAGTTTCTAAAACCTTACTGGACAAATAATTGACACTTGAGGGCAATCTGTGTTAATGAACAGTGTTACTGAAGACATCCTACATTTATTGCCCAGCGTACTGTATTAATCAACCTTTTCCACACAATTTTGATTTAACTAACTTGAGTGTTCTACCTGAAAATCCCGAGGTGAGGTAATCGTCCAGGAGGCGATGCTTTTGAGCCACAGTGGAGTTAATGTCTCTCAGCTCTCTCTCCAGGTCATATAACGTGTCTGCCAACACCTCTTCTTCTTCTGCTGTTGCGTTCAGCTCCTGGCCGATGCCCATCAGACGCCCGTCAGTCAGCGCAATCTCGGCCCTGAAACACGTGCAGCAGTTGGTGGCAGGTGACAATATGCAAGTAGGATGAGCTTGCAACACCGTGTCACCCCCCTCACCTGAGGTCGTCCATGCTCTGTCCAATCAGCTGGTGGATCCTGTCGCTGTCGTCCGTGCTCAGCAGATCCTCCACCTGCTTCAGCTTCTTCTCTAGCTCCCTCATTCGCGCGTCCTCCACTCCACTGAGGCCACTCTCCAGAATCTTTTGCACAACGTTGTCTATATGGTCCAGGTCCCTTTTTATTTGGCACACTACGTCGTCCCACAGCTGGAAGCATGGGTGGCACTGAACACACTCGGGGAAGACGCCGGTGAAGCCGCGCGCACATTCATCACAGCGCGTCCCTTGTGCTCCCTCCCGGCACTCACACACCCCCGTTACTCTGTCGCACTGGGCCGTTTCTGAACCCAGTGGGTGGCAGTTACACTCTGAACGCATGGAAGGAAGAGGTGGGTGAAAAAGTTGTAATACTTACAATAATAGATTTGATAAAAGTATTATTTATTACATAAATTGGATGTTTTAGTACAATCCTTTTAGTTTGAGCTATGTTGCAAATCAAACAGCAAACGAGCATCAAACACTTACTTAAAGTCACTTGCTAAATGTTATTGTTACCTTGACAGTGCACCCGTGGGTCTCCCCAGTGGAGCTGCTCACACTCAGTGCACTGTTTACCTCCAAAGCCTGACTGACAGTGGCACTGGCCTGTGAACTGAAAACAGACATAATAAAATAAAATGATTTTTTTTTTGTCCAAGTACACGTTGGCTTTTAATGTTTTTTTTAAGCTTCTGGATGCTGCTTCCTCACCATGTTGCAGTGAGATGCCCGAGAGTGTTGTGGGTCGCAGTCACAGGGCTCACAGCCTCGGCCTTGACCGTAGTTCCAATGGTTGGGAGCACACTGGTCGCAGTTATGGCCGACGATGTTCTCCCTGCAAGGGCAGGCTCCGGTCTGCTGGTCACAGTAACATTGCCCGTCACTGCAGGACGACTCCTCGGTGCCAGCAGTTACACAGGTGCAGCCTGAGAACAGAAATAGATCAATCGGTCACATTCTACTCTTTGAGTTCAGCAATGACCATGTCTGCCATCAGCACTCACGTCTGCAATCGTGAGACAACGCGTCGCCATAGTAACCAAGTTCGCAGTGGGCACAGGACTGGCCGTCAGTGTGGTACAGGCACTTGAGGCACTGGCCGGTTCTGGGATCACATGAGTCAGGGTCCTGGGTGTCAATATTGCCATTGCAATCACAAGGCAGACACTGCCCACCTGCTTGGTCTGGGTTACCATAGTAACCAGGTGAACACAGGTCACAGCGAGATCCTGGGAGAAGAAAGTAATAACATGGCTTTGAAAATCATAGGTAATTTTTACTGTTAGTAATGACAAGTTAATAGATCAGCATGGTCCATAGAGGGAGTGAAATCTCACCAGCGTAGCCTTGCTTGCAGTTGCAGACGATCTGGTTAGAGGTGTGGTCTGCGTGGCACGAGTGGCCGTTAAAATGATCGGAGCCTGGGTTACCTGGGCAGGGGCAGGGCCGACAGTGCTCCCCTGAGCCAAGCACGGGGTTTCCAAAGAACCCATCCACGCAACTGGGTGAAGTATGGGAGACAGTTACGACTAGTGTGAAAATCCAGTCAAAGGTATGTGAAACCTGACCATCAGCATCAGTTACCGTTCACAGAGGTGTCCCGTTGTGAAGTCCCTGCAGTCTCTACACTCCCCTGTGCGGGGGTCGCACACGTCTGCGTGGCCGTTACACTGACAGGGGCTGCAGCTGGGGAAACCCCACTGGCCCAGCTGGCAGTCGGAGCACTGACGCCCACTGGCTCCCTGCCTGCAGTGGCACTGGCCTGTAACTGGGTCGCACTCGTGGCTGAATGAGCCCTCCGGGTGGCAATCACAGGCTGGATGGCAAAAGGTGTTTATGGGTTGACTTGCAGATTATGTTCATCAACAGGTACAGGTTCTGCCTGTGAGGACATGTGAACTCACCAGTACAGCCAGTCACGCCAAAGCCGTAGGTTCCTGGTGTGCACTGGTCACAGCGTCGGCCCATCACGTTGGTTTTACACCGACACTGACCTCCAACCTTATCACACTCACCACTGAGGGAACCCTGAGGGTCACACTGACAGGCTGCAACACCAGAATGAGCTAATTCTTATTACGGACAACAACCCGCATCCTCTAGATCTGCTTGTTGTGTGTGTTTTCGACTCACCCAGAGCACCGTCATGAATAATGGATGAAATGCTGCAGATGAGTTTAGAGCACATCTCAGCCAGGGCGGGCATCGGGGTGATCATAAAGGAATCCATACACATGTAGCGAATCATCTCCTCGCGCCGATGCTCTGCCTCCGGCTCGTTACCTTGGAAACCAGGAAGCTCCGTGTATTTGGGGATGAGAACCAGCTATAGGTGTAAAAAATATGGAATATATAATAATTTTGTTGGATAGATTTTATGCAGCAGATATTACTGTTTTGCATTATTGCTTTAGATGTTTATTATTTTAAAGCTGATGAGCTGATGCTCTCACCGAGTCAATAAGAATAAAGGCAGTGAGGTGTCGATGTGAGACCCCATGGCGCTGGAACCTGATGGCAACCACGTAACGGTTACTGGGCTCGAAACAGAACGGCCTCGGCATCTGGACGTATCTGAGAAATAAAAAGTCCACGAGTGTTTGTGATTGTATTTAATTATTTACTTATATACGTTCATGTTTCATCTACTACTGACTCCATCCACTCTCTACCTGCGCCCATGGCTCTGTTTTGGTCTCACTTTGCTAATTGGTTTTGGCTGAAGGACCAACCACAGGGGAGAGCGGAAGCTAAGCTATCTGGGTCTGGGCTGGGTCTTGCTTCTTAGTTCCAGTTGAATTCAGACTCTGAAAGGCTTTTCAGTGAGGTGAAACTAAACAGTCTTTTTCCTGGGCCTTTTTTTTATTTTATAGCCCATTTTGGTGCTTTGACATTGGAAGTAATATTTAATCCCATCTGACCTGCAGTAATCGGTCTAATGTGTAGATGTAGGAGCAAGGTTTTCATAAAAGTAATTCAGAGAATCATTCAGTCATCAGCTGCTGTGTACACTGGCAGACAAACCCGGTGAACCTGAACCGGGTGCATGACACTGGGCGTACGATCTCTCTGCCCGACGGTACCGTTCCCTGCTCGTCTCCAGCACCGGTGGACTCTTCCCACTCTAAAACTTTGTTTAGCGGCTGCCCTCTCTATTCATGTCACTGCAGCTGAGTCTTAACCCAGAGTTTCTGGCATGTTTGCTGTCCTATCTGTGAATCTGTAGTAAAAATACTGCAGGGTGCAGTACAAATACACGCCTCATTCAAACAGTCCACACAAGTCAGGGCAGGCTGAGGCGACAACAATGTGATGACGCAATCCTCCCTGAGCTATGAAACATGAACCGGAGAGATCGAGACGTGCAGAAACAAATCTCACCTTAAATACAGTAACATGCAAACAGATTCGGGTACCTGTTGCGGTGCGGCAGGGTCACGGTGTACAGCTGTTCGGTCGGGAGGAGGTTTCCACACCTGAGACTGGAGGGCAGGTTCACAGAAGTAATGCTCACTATGGCCTCCCAGTCTTCTGTGGACTACACACACACACACAGTCTTTATAAGCAGTAAGCACTTCACATCTACATCTGTGCAATGGGCCACGAGCCAGAGCGCACAAACCTCCGGTTCGTAGCGGATCATGATGTCGTACTCCATGGCGTAGGGGATGTTGTCGACAGTAAACACCAGACCGGCTCCATCTTTGACACGGGCGAACCCTGGACCAGTCCATGTAATCATGTGGCTGAGAGTGTGATCTCTGTGAACAGTGCTCACATCCGGCTGACAGAAGCAAAGAGACTAATTAAATGGTATTTGATTTTCGAATGGTTTTATTTGCTGCCTGTTGCTGTTCTTTGTTTCTTTGCTCTATCCCACCACGTTTGTTTTATCGAATGACTATTTTTCTATTCCGCTCCCTCAGAGCTGCATATTCACGGCTCTTTTTTCACCCTGACTTGCTTGAACTGAATTAATTTTACCTGACAGTCTGGTTTTTAATTAGACAGTTTGCCAAGTGGTGCACACAGCACATGACCCCAATACCTCACACTGTACATGTAAACGGGGAGCATATCACTATGGTTAAACATCATCTGATGCGAGAAATGAACATCATAACTCTACAACTGCTGCAGTAGCAGAAGTTTAGAAGGTCTGTTTTCGGAAATTCCTTAACCAGTGAAAAAAAAAAAAACATACTGTCTGTCGAAGCTGGCGGATGCGCGTCAGTGCAGCGCGGAGCTGCTGCGAGTTGGTACGACGGTGACGCCGGTTTCTCCTGAGCTGATTACTGAGTTGCTGAACACATTCGGTGTCCGCATTGGGCCGAACTTTTCCCTGAGAGAGGACAGAAGAGAGTTTGTTACTTCTTCACACATTTACACTTGCAGTTCATCCCATTGGCGCTAAAGAATCTAGCCGACCAGCTGTGTGTTTGTGTTAACATATGTGTTGCTCCGCAGCTGTGACGGGCTGCTGTGTATTCCACTGTCTGGTTTTTCTGGGTCAGTTCAGCTGCACTATGAATTCTGCGCAGACTTGACTGTGCCATAACCTATTTCATGTGTGTGTTGAAAAGTAACACACCACAGCCACAACTAGTGTGATGCACGGTTGTGTTTCCTCTCATAACATTCTTAAGAGACTATGCGCTTCTTTCGTCCCACATTCCTACAGTAGGGATGTTGTAGGTATGGACTGTCTGAGCTTGCCCAGAGGGCTGAATGAGGGACGTGGAGGGGGTCTCTGCAGAATGAGGAGGATGGAGGCAGGCAGAGGGAGGTGAAGTGAGCAGACAGAGAGGAAAGAATGCGAAGAAGCGGGCAGAGAAACACGACAAAGAACGGAGCCGATCATCCGCTGACAGCAAGAACAGACCTGTCAACCTGGCGTTCTTTACATTAACAGCCTCGAGTTTAAAAGATTATATTCATAGATATGTGATTCATCTTTAAAGTCTTTATATGAGAACATTTATTCTCTGGTATATAATGTGGTGTGAGGATTTAATGCATGACACACAGCTGCAGTGTTTTGATCCTGTTGGCCTTTTTCCTCTAAGGTCTGAGAAGCAACAGCAATATTCATTCTGTAGGTACAGCAATATATGGTGGTGATAAAGACACACGTCAGGCATCACAAAGACACAATCCTGATGGAATCAGTTTGTTATAGTCATAACATGACTCAAGCCTGATGCCTGATCTGGCTCAGTCTCTATTTAGAAGATAGAACTCAGGCAGTGGAATTGTGTTTGCGATGCTTCTGTTTTGAGGAGCCACGTGTCCTTTGACCTTTTGGGTTATAAAAGGTCAGACCATACCCCGGTTGAAGCAGGAGCATGTTACAGCAAGGACTAACAAGCATTGTATCTTAAAATCTAAGCTGTTTAGAGTCATACGGTGTGTAATTATTCTCCAAGTCCATGATTTCCTATATACGTAGAATTTTGTTTAAGCTGTTTTTAATTTTCTGGATGTTGGGAGCTTTGAGAAATGGTTGTTTGGTTCCAGAGATTGTGTTAAATTGCGGTGCGCTGCTCACCGGCAGGTTAGGGTCAGTGGGGGAGCGTCCACTGGCATTTTCAGCCTCATATTTGTAGTAGTCCAACGGAGCACAGAAGTACCCAGGTTGCACCTCTGAACACTGTCGACCAATCAGATGCCTCCTGCAGTCACACTGGCCGTTTTCCATCATGCACCTGGTGGAAAAGGAATAAACTTTAAAGGTCAGTTACGGCTCGTTCTGTCATAGGAAAGATTAACAAGCTATCTAAAGAAATCTCCTTTTTCAAGCCTTTGTTAGATACAAAAAAAACCCAAAAACCTGTTGTTAAAGGCTCCACCAAAGTCACAGTCACACGGTCTGCAGCCAGCCAGGTCATTACTGAGGCCCCAGTACTCTGGCTACAGGGATAGAAAAAAAACTTCAAACCAGGACGCATAGCAACGTGTATTGTGTGCCAACCGCGCACATTAGCAGCAGATTTTAGCTTGGTACTAACCAGACACTGGTTGCAGTAGCGACCGGTGACGTATCTTTTGCAGGAGCAGTCACCACTTATCTGATCGCAGGGAGCTCCCGTTAGAACGATGCCACGAGGGTCGCAGTTGCAAGCTGAAGAGGAAACGCACTGTTGCTGTTATCAGTCGCACATTAAGGCTAGAACACACCGTGTCCCGGCACACAAACACACATATATACGTACGCTGGCAACCCAGCAGGTCGTTCTGGCTCAGACCGTAGTGGCCCTCCTTGCAGTCATCGCAGCGCATGCCTCTGACATTGGCTTTGCAGCGACACTGTCCCGCAATCATCCCCAAGTCTGAGTTGGTGTGACTGTCACACACTCCCCCCTCCTGGGATCCCACCGGGTCACAGTCACAGGCTAAAAGAGAGAAAAATCTTAATTTGTCCACTTTACCTCATTTAGGCTTTGATCCATTTTACAGTCAAATGAAACATTCTGTCAAAAATACAAGCACTAGCAACAAAGCCATCAATGAAAACCCACCAAGACAGGCGCGCGGGTCCCTGATGTCCCTGTTAGGGTCTTGGTAGTAGAAAGGTTTACACATTTCACAGTTGCGTCCCATTGTGTTGTGCTGGCAGTTGTCACAAACGCCTCCACTGCCGTTGCCTGTGGCCAAATACACCGCCATGTCGAAGTGACACTGTTTCGAGTGGTCGTTACAGTTACACACTAGAGGAAGAACAACAACATGAGTTTCTCAGGAGGATGCAAATCTACTGCATGCATTAGGATCTGCATTCTGAATTCCTACATGAAACTGCTTATGTGTGGGTTCCCTGAGACAATGCGTGTGTGCATGTGTGTGTGTATGTCTGGGTTTTCCACCTCTGCAGGTGTGAGGGTTCTCGGCCTCCGCCGGGCGCCATGGCAGGTCATGGTGGAAGTCTCGGCAGCGTTCACAGTTCAGGCCCTCTGTGTTGTGTTTGCACACACAGCGACCGTGGATCTGCACAGTCACAAGTATAAAGCACTAATGAGAACTGAAGGAATTTGCACAACGTTAATTTCCTTTCGTTTTCTGTGACATTTGAGGGCGATTGTTCAAAGTCCACATCTCACCATGCCGCTCTCTTGGGTTTTTACCCCCGGGACTGGGGAACACTCCGAGGCATGTCCGTAACAGAAGCAGCTGCCTCTGACCACCAGCTCGTAGATGGCGTAGTAATATTTCTGCAGGACGTCGGAGCGTCGGTCCAGCAGGTCGTCTCCCAGGGTGTTTAGCTTGGTGAAGTTGATGCGCAGGTTGGTGATGCGCAGAAGTTCTATAACGGAATTTGATATCAAGATGAAACAATGCCGTGCTGCTCTGCTACTGCTGTTTTTAGTCTCCCATGCACTGTCTTCACTGACCTTGAACATCTAAGCTATAGGGGTCTTTCACAGGAACAGCAGGATCCAAAACTTTATAAATCACCTTGAAAACACAGTAGAAATGTTCAGCTAGAGTGAATAAGAGAAGATGAAGCAGACATTGGGACAAACAAAGGCAAATATAATACACAATCCGTGTGACCCTGTGCATCATCATGTGCCACATACATAAAACTGGAAAGCAAGGTCCCTAAAGAGCTGGAGCTCCTGGGGGAACCTTGATATGCTATTTTTCAATGCCAGCAGAATCAATCATTTAGATTTTTTTTTTTGTGGACGCTGGGTTTCACCTCTCCATTAGTGGACGGTTCAATGTCAGAGTAGCGCTCCTCACAGATGATGTCGTTGATGTTGTGAAGGCCGTTGGCAGGGATGCGGGGAAATGTCTTGGTACAGTTTGAGGCGAAATAGCGGTAGGGGCGCCACGTGCGGCCAAAATCGGCAGAACGCTCGATGATCATGGCTGCAGGTCGAAACGTCTGTTGAGGTAAGGACAGATAGGGGTAAAAGTTTAAATGAATATGTTTTTCACTTGTAAATAGGTTATGGTTTATTATTTTTATCATTATACAATAGAAGTCAGTGTGTCTCATGTTTGCATTTGCAACATTGCGATGGTGGAGTCATGCCTGATGGAACGCAGATACTGTATCACATCTTTGAGTGCACACAACAAACATTCACAGAGCCAAGTATGCAGTCTAATAAAAAACTAAAAGAGGCTGCACCTTGAATTTCATGATGAGATGTGTGAAGTGGAATTCAGCCTCCAGGTCCAGTCGGATGCTGACATTCTCATGTCCTGTGGAAAGAATCACTTCATGTCGTAACAGCACAAAAGAAAACTACAGTCGCCGTCTGCTTTTCTTAGTGACTGTAGGAGACCTCATGGCACTTTCTCATCTTATAAATATAAACCTTGCACATACCGAACATCCTCATCATGCCGTTATATATGTTTACAGAACAAATTCATGCACACACACCATTGACAGACTGCCACCAGGTGTTGATGCCATGGCTGTCCATGAGGTAGATCACGTTCTCGATGCGGTGACTGTGTCTGTGGCGCGCCGGGTCGTAGGGTCGACGGGAGTTGCACTCAAAACACTTATCAGACTCCTGTTGAACGGAAAAGTATGTTTGTTTTACAAATGATGCTGAAAGAGTAGCATAAAAACCACAATGAGGAATATTTCAAACCACTTGAAGTTCAACATTGAGTTAATAAAACCGTGGGTGAAATGGAGGAAGCGATCTTGGTATAAACTGAAAAATCTTCTTCTTGAGGGAGGGTATAAAGGGTTTACTGAAATATTATTACCTCAAACCAAAGTTAAAATGCAAAGGGCATGAGGGTACAAGCGGCACAAAAACATCAGTAAACCACACGATTGGCCTCTATTGAACCATTCCTTTCCTCAACTGACTTCTTTAAGGAGACAAATTCAAGTTAAATGCTCAAAATTGCAAAAAAAAATTTGAAACAGTTGTGGTGACTGGTTTGGAGCCACTCTAGCATTTCTGCACTTAAGCAGGTGGTCGTGTTGCTTCAGGCTAATTGCTAACAGCTTCACGGTGTCAACATGCTGAGGTTTAGCAAGTTAAACGACGTGTGAACCAACTAACATTTGACACCAGTGAGATGCTGTCAGTTTTAAAGGTTTGTTGCTGTAGAAAAAAACTAATATATATATATATATAGTTCATGGCACAAGTCACGGTTAGTTATCTTTTATGGCAATTAAAAAATGTTTAATCGGGACCAAAGTGATGGGAAAACTAACATAACTGAGGTGTTAGAGCTATGCCTCTACGCCGAGGCCACCATGGCAACAAGACCCCCCACAGTTCGTACTCAATCCACTGAGAAAGACAAGACTGTGGGTACCATCACCAAGAGCTACACCGTGGGGAGGTAATAAGAAGTATGCAATGGAGTATCCAGCAAAGCAGGGTGAAAGACAAAGCGGGTGGCAGCATAGAGCGAGAGAGAGAAGGGTATAAGCGCGAGCATGTGAGAGGGGACCGTGGCGAGGGGAGCCGAGAGGGGGATAGTGGTCCACACAGGGACATGAGGGTGAGTTGGCACAGAGCAGCAGCAGATTCCAGGGCAGCATTTCTTAATTAGGTTGTTGTCAGGGGTGATTAAGCTGCTAACAACGTGGCTGTTATCAGGGGACTCAGCTGGGAACTGAAAAGAAATGGAAGTGGTGTGTGTGAGCCGTATACACAAACACACACACACATCCACATCCACTTTCCTGTCTATACTTTCATATGCCTGCTTGCCCTATACTACTATGCTCTACTATCCAAAAAGTGAGCATTGCAAAAACAAAACGAGTTTATAACAAGACGTATGTATAGTGTCTGGTCTTTCGAGGACACTGTAAGTCTTTGACATGTTCGGTTGGTGCTCGGTGTAAATGTCTGGCTTTAAGACCCTCCCTCCCTCCATTGAGCTCTTATTTATCTCCCATTAGTCAAGGCTGGTCAGCTCAACTTCCAGGCTTTCTGCTCCAACAATACACTGATGTAAGTCTGACATTTGATTTAGAAACACTTCTTTGTCACACTACGATGATGCCTTTGCAAAAAAAGTCACTTTGGTGACAAATCTAAATATTTCTTAGCATTCTTTTTAATGTAATCTGTATTTTCACAATCTATTCATTTTTCTCAATCCTTTCTTTTGGAGCACAAGCTTGTCTTTGTAGTTTCAGGATCTTTTAACTTAACTTGTTTGACGGACGCTCCCTAAACGCTCCGCTTCTGCTGGGAAACAAAATCTGTGCATTGAACAACACACAACAAAGAGAACCGACATCAAACTCAAAGGATTGATGCAATTCTGGAAAGTCAGTGAAAAGCTGGAGCACAGATGTTTGGAATGGGCCCCTCAAGGAAATGACAGATCATCAATGGCCCAACCTCGGCAACCTATGACAGGTATTCGCTCACTTCCTGTACCTTACAGTAACAAGGAGCCACAACCAGTTCAGACACTGTCAATCACGTTCACCTGGAAGCTGACGCCGGCCCTGAGGCAATGGAAGTGCAAGCAGGTACACGTACAAGCAGGAAAACGCATGTCGCGTATGTGGTGAATGTCAATGTGATGGTGAGCGTGTCAGGAGATGTGTCACGCAGAAGCAGACAGAAAAACAAGAGCTGAATTCTGCAGGGATGAGGGAAAGACTGGAAAAGCATTTCAAGGAGGTGAGGGCTGTAATATAAACCTGCTACATGAGTCTACGCATTCATAAAATATTACAGACATGTGAGTGGGCTAAACAACATTAAGCTTCATTGATATCTCTACCTCCTACCTGTGTTAAGATGTAATTTGAATAATTCTTTCATCTGTTCTTTCACCAATATCACTTTCACTGGCTGTTTCTGGACACTCGACCGCGTTCTCTTTGCATATCTGTGACTGCATCAGCGGTCATCGAGTGTGTTGTTATCCTGTCGCGGTGCATGCGAGGAAATGGAAGGCAGCAATTGTAAAGATGACAGAAAATACAAGGCGGAGAAATGCGAGATAAAAACAGAAGAGGCCACCACAGCGGTAGAAAGAGGTGAACCGAGACGGGACCACAATGGGAGTGTGTGTGTGTGACAAAGGTGTGGCTGACTTGTATGTATACACCTGGTCTCTTGCTTATGGAAACATGGCTACAAACAAACAGAGAAATGAGCAGATGACGATGGAGCAGTGCAGATGAAGGTGGGACAAAACTATCACATACTGCAGGACGCCTGATCAGCCTGTTAGCTGAAAGGAACGAATGGGGAAACCGGCCATCTCTATGCCTGTCCTCACCTGCAGATGGCTCACAATGCAGTAGTTCTCTGGCCCGTGCAGGCCGCACGTGGAGCTGGCAGAAAGGTTGCCAGCCCGTCCGATCAGAAGGTTTCCTGTCGCAGGGTAGCAGCTTCCCTCCGTGCAGCCGTGAGGACCTGATGGCTGCTCCTGGCCAAACACACAGGCAGCTGGAGGTGGACGGAAGGAAGCAGAAGAGAGGAGAGAACCATTAATAACATAGCTGTTAATGATTTATACCTGCACTGACATTAGAAACCGGTAGAGCAGGTTAATAAATATAGGATTTGTGTGGATGTTGAAGCCGTACCCAGCCGTCCTAAAGCCAACTGCTGCTCAGTATCAGTAATTTTCTAATCATCGCTTACTTGTGACAGGCCTGTCAAGAGTGCACTTCCCCACATTAAGCCGTGATTGTAAAAGCAACACTCTGCATTTTAGCTCAGCAAGAAATGAAGAACAACGTGTTCACCAGCTCTTTTCCTCATGTCCAGCTGAGGGTTCACTCCAGGTCTAGAGCCCTTCGTTCAACATTAATGCCATTCACAACTGAAATTACCTCAGCATGGCGTTTGCACAAAGGCCTGAACGTCATCAGCCTTGGGACTGATGTTAAATATTCAGTCCATTTCTACTGGATTTGCTAGTTTTCATCCTACAAAGCTTCCCTTGTAATCTAAAAGAGAAAACATACGGCTAACGCAAGCATGTCAGCTAAGCAAACTTTACTTTCACGCTTCCTACTATAAAGAACATAAAAACGTTAGAGGTCAACAATCAAATACGTGCAAATAAAAGTATAAACTATATATTTTCCAACCCATGTTCCTTTAAACTGTCTCCCTCAGCTGTGCAAACACTGTATCTGCATCACTGATTCTGAATAGCAGCACTCATTAGGGAAACATGAGAGACAGAGTACAAAAGTAAAAGCCATGGGATAAAATATGGTCAAACTGACACAGAACTAAATGTTTTACACAAACATAATGGAGGGAGCAGAAATCAAGCAAATCAAAGGCTGTGGATTGAAAATAAATGAGACCCCAACAATCAAGAGAGCACAAGTTGATATGAGATGGCAGACGTTGAAGGGAATATCTCAGGGCCTTTCATCCAGTACATCTATGGACAATAAAAAACAGAGCTGCGACGCGTCGAGGCACGATGAATGTCTGAGAGGCAGTCGGAAGTGTCTCATTAAAAAAAAGCTGCATCTGCGCATTCAGTGAATGACTAAGAGCGTCGGGCTCTTAACGCTCCCGAAGTGAAAGTACATATGCATCTGAGACGTCAGAAGAACCTCCAGTACTGCTGATGCAGCAGAGAAGCCAATTTAAATTGGATCAATTAATACAATTAAACCCAAGAATGGCGTGATGGCTTAGTTTGATACACACACATGAGCTGCTCCTTGAATGATCAACATTAAACTGTCAACTGGGATGTGGAAGATTCCGTGAATGGCTTTTTTAATATCAAATAATGACAATAAAGTGGAACAGTAAAAGCTTCTGCTCTTGCATTAAGTCAGCGTGAAGAACACTTAGTTGACCTGGTTGGACCACAAAAGTGTGGTTTACGCTGTGATGAATGCCAAGATACTGAAGGGCTGATGCAGAGAACGACGACACGAATCCGTGTAAAAAACCTCCGTCTGAGAATGATTCCTTTTTAAAAATATAATATTCAACAAAGCACGTGGAGTAAAGATGGTTCTGAGTTCACCAGCCATTTGCTCTGGGTGAAGTTCATCACCTCAACAATAAACATAATAGGTACCTGCCTCAAACCCCACCCCACAACATAATGCACTGCACAAATATGAGCAGGAATGACAATAAAGTGACATACATAGGTAAGAAAGCAAACCTTTCGACTGTAGATAAAGATCAAACACACCCATGAAGGCAGCGAGGTACAACACTAAAGCTCAGCTGTAATGTACAGATGCAAGACGGTGCAAGCAAGCCATAAATAAAAGAACGTAGGCTGTATCTGGGTTTTAATCAATCTTCCTTAAGATAAGATGCCTCACGCACGCACACACACAGATCTTCCTGTTTTTGTGTGGTTGTAACACACTGTGACAAACTGAACAGGGCTTAGAAACATCTTCTGTTCACAACTTCCTGCTACAAACTTGCTGAACATGGATTAATTTCAACTTGACTTGAATTGTTTCAGAGTAGATTCTTAGATTGTGGTGAGTCTCTAAGGCTAAGAAACTACCAGCGCATAAATCACTGTGATGAGATCACCACTTCAATGGATTTATTGTTATTAGATTTTCCAAACCTTCCGTGTTTATTTGAGCTCTTTTTAAACTTCCCTGGATCGTCTCTGCATCATCACAGCTCATCCCTCTTGCCCTGGGGTTATATATTTACAGCTGGTAGAGCGATACAGATGGGAGGAACATCCAGCTGTATTGTGACATCCTCTCCCCACAGTCTCCCTAGACGCATACCCTTCAGTCAAAATTTGACCTCAGCTTTAATTATCGACTGAGATTATGTTTGGAAATAAACCACACGCGAATGGAGCAGCGCCACGACACTCCCCAATCTCTGCCCTGAAACGGAGAAGAATGCCATTGGTGTGGATGATGACGGAGCAAAGCCATCGCGTAGACTTACGCTCGAGTGAATAACAAGGGATCATTTTGCAATAGAAGCGTCTGACATCTGACGCGACATTAGTTTTTATCTCCCTCTCTGTGTGGGCTGCGGAAAACATATCCTCCAGCAAATTAGTTTTTCACCTGCCCCGACTAGCAGGCGCGAACGCCAGAGCGTCCGCCTGCGTCTGAGCGTTGTATTAATACAGCTGTACAGTTCATAAAACGAGTTCTGCTCAAGTAAAGTCAGTACAGCTGTTCTTCTGACACCAGCTTGTTAGCCAGTGTGTGATTACGCACACGTGCACACGAGGAAGACACACAGTCACAGGTAAACATACCCTGCATCGTCCAAGTGTCTCCTCCAAGCTATAGCTGGAATGCTTGGTCAGAGAGGAAGATGGTATTCATTAGAGAAAACACTCCAGGTGTTTGTGTGGCGAACACATGTCATTGTGTCACTAATTGTATGTGGGCCAGAAAGCAGAGGACGCAGGACCACGGGGGAACAGCTTTTGAATTTGTTGCACAACACTTGCCAGCTTGAGGCGCGGGAGGAAGAAAAGCAAACTAAAAAATTAAGAGGGTTCTTTAGTTTAAAGTTATGTTTAATGTACAGCGAGACTATTAATCTGCAAGGAATCCGTTTTTTGTGACAGTTCCTATTTACCAAATGGGGTTATTAGCTTTTTTTTTTTTACCTACACATGACGGTGCTCACAAACCAAGACAAACCCGACGCATTACTTTTACTCACCCAGCATGAGGAGACTCAGCGACAAAGCCATGATGTACATCAGGATGCCCGGGCACGTGGGCACCAGCGGATTCCCTGGCTGTAAGAGATAAATGTGAGAAATAGATTAGAAAAAAAAAAACAATTTGCAGCTGTGGTGCAGTATTTCAGGGTTTTGCTGAAGGTGTAGGATCCAGAATGCAAACAACTTTTCATACACATGTATGTTGCTTACTGAATAGCATAAATCTGCTGATTCAGGAACTTGTAACGGTCCATATTGTTCATACAACCTTCAAAAGCAGTAAAAGCAAGGCAAGTGGGAAAAGCACTTGTAAAAACGGACACGGTTTAGAATCACTTCACGGCCACAAATACCTTTGCAGTCTAAATAATTACAGTACGTCTGAAGGACAACCTTTGTTTTTGATGAATAGTGTATGTTAAACTATAAAGAAATAGTTTAACCTTCCTCCCTAATCCAGGTTTGAGATCTGAAGCAGGCCTCTGTTGGAAGCTTTGTTCACACTCAGCTTAGCTTTGAGAGGTCCACATGGCCCCACACTCTTACAGGGAGAAACACAAAGGAGAGACCTCAGCGCTCAGTTCAATAGGTTTACACGTGTATTAAGTTGGTTACTGCATTCATAACGCAGTGCTTGTTTCACTGGTATAAAAAGGGAAATAGTAATAATAATAATAATAATAATATCTTGAATGAACTTGCACAGTACCTGCACACGCACCCGATGGCCTAGCAGCTATAAAATCTGATCTTCCTGACTGATACTACAGAGGAATAACTATAATGAATGTAGTTTCATTAACACCACACATTGTTTATATATGTTTATATTTCTAGAGAAGTAGAGGAAGGGGTCGAACACTGGGGAGAAAATTACGTGCAAAAGTGGAAACACAGAAACACAGAGGCACAAGATCAAAGTGCAAAACTGAGTCAGAAGCTTCCCAGGACGGAAGAACGTTGAATAACTCAGTGTGTTGTTTTTTTGCATCACTTCATCTAATTTTGAGTAGCTGAACTAAAGCAGGATGGCAAACTTTTATTTTCTATTCCAGACTTGGCACTTGCTGCAAGTGGAGAGATCCGCACTGAACTATCATCACAACATAGGGATATGAAACAAATATATTATATAAAGAACATTTTTTAAAGATACCTACAGATAAGATAGCCCTAAATAAGACATGAAGATTGATTAGGTTTATTAATAGCTAAAATATTGCAGTATTAAAAACATTTTCCACTTAATCTTACTGAAAATCCAGACATAGTGCTATTGAACTGCTACACGCAGCCTCAGGCAACCTACAGCACAGAGGTGGCGACAGCAGGTCACGTTTTAATCCTCACTACAAGACTAATCCACCAAAAACACAAGATCATAGAGCGAGCGTCAGCTGATGTTGTATAAGTACATCAGGCACTGCGTTATGAGCGATTAGCTTCATACTCACACAGCCACAGGCCGCCTCACCTTCCTCTGCGCTGCGTGGTCACAACCGCTCGCTCTCACTTTCGTTTGACAGCGCGTATGCGTCCAGGTTCCCGTATTCCAGCGCACATGTGCTGGCCCCAGACCCCGATGGGTATATTTACGCGTGCATGCACATGTGTGGTGTAAAGTAAACTTGAAAACACAACTGATGGCAGCGATGGGAAAACAGAGGGAACACGCGAGCCAATGGGAATCCAGAATCAGTGCGGGACCCCCCCCCCCCCTTCATTCCTCTCTGCTTTGCCCTCCCTCCGGTTCGTCACTGGGGCACTGGGGTGAATGGACAGCTATTCTTATTGTAATTCTTCTGTCACTCTGTGCGCCACTGGCTCAAAGAGGCTGAACGGTCTCCAGGCTTTTGGAATTTAGGGTGAGAGCGACAGAGAGAGCCAGAGGGAAAACGGATGGTAGAGTGAAAGATTTGCCCGGCAAATGGTTTGGCAGCAGCATCGCCACCATTTCCACCTCATTACACCACTTGCTTGGGACTTACTGTAGCAGGAGGAGCCGACATTCGGATGAAAGCTTAGCTCAGCGTTTTTGGAATTTGCTTTCTGCTGAAAACTGATGCTACTCTAACGTCATATGAAGTTAATTTCACCAGATACTGAATGTGCTGTGGCACAAAGAATGGGGAAGAGTGACACTTACATTCAGTAGGATCTGACTTTAACCAGTTGATTTAAACTAAGTCTGTATGTCTGGCTGAGGCTTCGCACTGAGGTTGAGTCTATTCAGGGGCTGAGGCAAGGTAAACTTTCCCTTCTAGCTTGAAAAAGAGAAGCATAGAGGAGTGGAAAGTTGCATGTACATGCCTGTGCGTGTAAGAAAGCTGCATGTGTGGGTTGTGTGCATGCATGTGTGTAATTCAGGCCTTGCACACATGCGGGAGCGAACAAAGCGGCACTCACGTTAACAGCTCGCTGGCGATGTGACCTTTGACCTCTGCTCAAGAGGGCGATGGAGGGGCTGACTGGTGGTTCACACTGCTATAATAAAAGAGTTATAGGCTACATGGATCAGTGTTGAAATTATCATATGATACAAAAAGCCTGAAGCCCAAACCTTAAGTAAAGACACGCAGTCATTACACTCAAGATAAGAGGAAACGTGCAGAAAGTTCAATGCCACCACTTTAACACCCGCTCAGCGGTCAGACAAAGCTATGAAATCTCAAGACGCTAGTCCAAACAATTCCCATAACCTTAAATTCAATACTGTGATAAGCCTGTGGGTGATGTGTGAGCTTGTGTACACATTCAGTTAAGGGTTTGAGACAGAATAAACGAACACACTGCCGCTACTCTGCAGCTAGAGACGTTGGTAAAGCAAAGCAAAAGAAGCCTGGGCTAGAAATAGGATCATATCAGCAAGATGAGCTCATGAGGGAAGTTTGCGTTCCATGACTCAGTATCTAGAGGTGGTGCAACCTTCAGATTCAACCGTGCGTGTTTGCCTCCGTTTTGTCTGAACACCGAGCCAGTTGAGCTACCCTGTCATCATTCTTACGGCCTCGGGCGGCAGAAAACGTACCGTCTGGGGTAAACGTGCCGTTGATTAGAGGGCAAAAAAAAAAACAGAACACAGAAAATGAACTTAAAATATAGCCGGTTGTAAGGTTGTAGAGGACACTGCTTTACCAGTGTGAATATTTTGCTCTATCCACCTTTGCTCTAGTGCAGTTAATGATTTGCTGTGTTGTTAAAAATACCATCAACAGACTGGATGAGGGCTTGTTGCATTCAGGTGTGAGTGAAGTGAGTAATTACAGCAAAAAGCTTCATCCAACACATTTATTTTTTCCAGCTACATCAAAGGCAGCGTTGCTCTGTGATTTGCAGCTGGTTCATTACTGTTTGTGTATATGCATTTGTGCCTCTCATCCTATTTACAGCATTTCAAACTCTATATTTTAAATCGCATCAAAAGTACAGTAACATCAGTTTTTAAAGGATAACCAATTCCATACATGAGACTGAACTCATTCTACTCTCCGTCTCTGACCAACAGCTCTCTGCAGTGAGCTGAAAGGCCAGACCTTGGTGTCACACAACTCATAGAGAGTGAAATGAGAATATGACGTTAATTCCTTGCACAATTTTCATCCAAGTTATTTGAAATATGTACCTTATATGACCTTTCTGCTCCCACTCGTCAGAAGCATGTCTGACACTTTAGTTTGTTCTGTGTAGTTTGTTGGTGGTTTCACACCAAGCTTATTTGGCCCTTTGGAAGACAATATCAAGCAGAATTTGGTTTAATCGAAGGTGTGAAACTATTTTTTAGAGAAAGGAAACTGTTTCAATTCTACTTCACCTTAGTAAGATTTAAAATGTCAAAACAGGAAAAAATTAATGCATAAGGAAATGCCAAAATATATGTTGCCTTTCTGAGAAGATCAGATAAAGATGGAGGTTATAGGAAGTAGATTATGGAAAGTTTTTTTTTGTGAACTCCCAAATCTGCAATATCAAACAAGTCTAAGCAGATCAAAGACTGGGCTTCAGGTGCAAAACGACCCTGAATGAAAGAATCCTTCAGGCAACAAGTGCCATATAGGAACATACCACATACTACAAAAAGACAAAATCAACAAGAAACAATGATCTTAAGTGCAAGAAGGCAGCATAATCCACCAACCAGAATAAACATTTATCCAAAGTAATATCATAGAAGCTCAAATTAAAGCCCTTTAAATCTCCTCCAGGAAAAAAATTCAAACATGTGCACAATTTGATAAAAACAGACCACCCATACGCAACGTCTTCTGCTCAAGGGATTCAGTTAAAGCACAGAGTCAGAAAAAAAAATGAAAATCACTTCCTAATCCACGCTTTACAACATCAGATCACTGCCTGTGGAGCCAAGGAAATCCTGTAATGCTCTCTGGATATTTGCCTTGTTTATGATGACATCTTACAGTTGAAGACAGATTATCATCAAAGATCATTTTCTATTTCAGGATTGCAGTTTAACCTGCCAGTGGTGAGACATTGCTGCATTTCCACTGCTCCTGACCCAGACTATGTGGTCCTTGGCTCACCTACATGTACGCCTTATTGGTTCACCGCCTCTTATGTACACAACACAAAGCGTATATGTGCATTCCTGCTCATATTTAACCCAAAACGAGACTCTACTAGACGTACTTTGAAATCAGGTACGACCTTTAGAGCCTTAAGTCAAGTATCACAGGAATTAATCTTTAACTTAACTCAGGGGGGACACACCCAAGACCAATAAACAGCTTCCGCAAGGGCATGACCAGACAGTAGCCAGCTAGCAGCCTTTAACGTGATTATATTCACAGCTAAGGCAAGCAGCCACCACATTCATGTATGGACTAATCCAGAGAATCTGTAGGTGAGAGGTTAAGGTGAACACGGCCACTGGGAGTTTAGCCGAGCATTAAGGCCTGTGGAGAGGGTCAGCAAAGGTCAGAGTAGACAGGCAGAGCTTTACATTACCTTATAACAAATATTTGATGTTTCTTATGGGAATATAACTGCTAAAGAATGAAAGATGCATTTCCTTAGCGCTATAACTGCATTTTCTCTTAACTGAAGTTGTTTTAGATATGCGATGCCCAAAAAAGACGTTGTCCTGCAGCATCCATTACTCAAGCACATCGTTAAATGAACTTTACTTCTGCATTTCCTGCACAACAGCACTGAAGTCCTGATCAGTTTCCTTCCTATATAAAAGATAAGCAGTATGTTTGGCCACATTTGACTCATTTTTTAGTAAGGAAATTACATTTCCTGCTATCAACTGGAATTGACTGCTGCGCCTCAGACTGGGTGAACTATTTCAACATTGCACAAAGAAAGTTGTTGCGATCGAAGTTCTGTCACACATTCAAGTGGAAGCCCAAAACAATCCATAAGGCAAAAAGGGATCAGCATCAGCCAGGATTTGTCTGAACCAGAACTGCAGCAGTCACAAAGAAGAACTATCTCTTTAGATCAGTTTTATTTAATAATCAGAATACAACCTTATTAAAAAAAAGGTAAACATATCAAATAACTGGACGTTGTTCACAATATTTTGGGCAATTAAATCTATGAATACCTTTGTAAGTACTCTGTGAAATGCAATGTAACCAGCTTGACTGTTCCTCAGAGACACAACACTGAGACAAGAAGAAAGGATCAGGACATGTAGCCCCTCTTGTCAGGGCGCTGCGAACAAGGAGCTGATTTATATCAGGGGACATAAACTCAGCGTCTCAGCCAACAGAGGCCCAGACAGAGGCTCAGATATCAAAGACACGATGACAGAGCGCACGGTGGCCGATGGCAGCTTTGGTCTGCGCGTCCTACACGGAGGTGCATGGACCACGTGCCACAAATGAGCCGCCATCACAGCAACTCTCGCCTGGTATTTTAGAAAACGTACCTCATGGATCTCATCGTGTCCTATCCAGACTGGTCTATGCCTGCTCAGTTATTACAGAGACATTACAGTCGGGCTCTGAACAACTCGTGGATCCTCTTAACCCTCCAGGTTAGAGTTGATCTCTGCGGCGGGGCACCAGGCCAGGTCCTTGAGCTGATTAAAGCTTAACTAGGCCATTAAGAGCCATGGGAATCTGCACCACCACATCTGAATACTCGCAAACGAAATTCAAGTGGGAAAGAATTCCTCGCAGAAAGGTAATAATAAGCTTTTCACCCTGGACCTCTTAATAAGAACTAACCTACATAAGAGGACGTGATTTTCAGGTTTTTCACCCAGGTATTGAGTAGCACTGTAATGTAAGTGTGCGCTCAGGGGAACATGCTGCAGAAACACTACACCACCTCGCGTGTTCTTCACCTGCAGCCAGAACCTGAATATCTCTCGCTTGAGTTTGGAAGCTGAATCCGAGCTGCCGGTTAATCGGGGAGGAATGTGTATGTGGCACATCCAGCCACCAGTGACCTGCTGGTGTGAGCCAGAGAGCAAGTTATGAGGACAAAACCCAGTGTCTTTAAATGAACCGAACTCATCATAAATGAACATAAGTAAAGAGAAACAATAACCAAGAAAAAATAAACTCAATAAAAATTTAAACACCAATTTCTAAGATTGGATTTCACAAATCTTCACACGGGTTTTACACGTTTAGATATTTATATAAAGTCAACCTCTTGCTGCCAAACTTATGCAAATTATAAAAAGGCTTCAGTGTGTGGATATGCAGCGTCTTACGTTTACTCACCCGACACTTTCTTTAATTGAGCCAAATGAACTCCACTAAAAACGAGAGCAAGCCGGGCGCGAACAGAGTCCAATTTAGCGACATACAGTAATTCTGCGGTAGTTACTGTTAGGTCAAGGCAACGCGAGAGCCCGCTGGTGATTTCGCGTTATTTCCTCGCTCACCTGCTCGCTAGGTTTTCCGGGGGCTCTTCTTTTTCTTGCTCACGCGCACTTTTCGTTTCTCTCTCTCTCTCTCTCGCTCGCTCTCTCTCGCGCGCGCGCACGCTCCCGAGGGGGGCCGCACCACCTGGGTGAGTGAGTGAGCTCGAGGACCCGGAGGTGTCAGCGGTAGGTTATACTGTCGCGTGTGCGCGAGCGGGTAGACAGGCCCCCATTCAAGGTGCTCGGACCCCACCCAGCTCCTGCTGCGAGGCCAAACCCACTAGCTAAGCGGTGGATTTGACTTTTCATAAAAGATTTTATTATTATTGCTTCAGGGATGTTTCACATGTGCTGGAAGAGATCTACAGTAACAGCTACTACAGAACCTAAGGAAAATCCACATTCATTGTTTTTAATGATCAATCCAATTCATATTGAACATCCTGTTTCGGCTATATTTTCAGTATGAAGACTGATGCATATTTTCATATCAGCTCAAGCTTCCACTCAAAGCCTTCAGATGTTAAAATCTGAAATCATAATCACTGAAGTTGGGTCATGGTTCAAAATTGGCCTCCAGTCTCCAGAGACGGCACATAAATGCGTCTTTCTGCCACTTTTCTGTGGCGCTGTGCAATTTTCTGCAATTACATTTAGCTCAGCATGTGTTCCTGCTGAGCGTGGCGGCACAGAATAAAATATGCAGTCACAGCACTCACACGAAAACGATCCCTCACGTAACAGGTAGATTGATCACAGAGGCAGGTCAGCGGCGCGGCTCGATTGGTACCTTGGGGATTGTCAGGACACGATGACAATCTCTATCGCCAAGCTCATTATGTGGTGCCAGCCAAGTCAAGCGATGCGTATCAGGCAGCACAACACGAGCACAGTCTGTGAGCGAATGGGAGATGGATGACTGTAAACGCTCTGATGTGATCCGTGTGGTTTTTTAAAAAAATAAGGATGTTCTTGAGATGCAAAGTTTAATTAAGAGTACAGGAGAGGCTGTGAAGTCCAGGAATGACTGGAACAGTTTTGCGCACTTCTGTGTTCACCTATAATACAAATATGAAAGTAAACAGCAAGTACAAGAAGATATATAGTGGGAAGGTATAGGCTGTCATTTATGCAGAAGTGTTTACCTGAGTGCTAACCACACACACACTCAGTCCAAAATGTTCAGGTGAAAACAGTGATTTTCATTCTGTACATGTGTTTTATTTTTCTGTAATAACTGCATGTGAATATGAAGAAGTTCTTTTAGGGAAAAACGTGAAGTAGTTCTCTGGTGGAATTGTGGTATATTTGAATTAACAATTTCCCTCTAATTTATTTCTGTTTGCCAGTTGGGAATCCATAGATATTAAATTGAGTTCTTCTGTCGATAGGCAGCAACCTCTGTAACCCCTATTTACTCATAGTGATCAAGGTCTGCCCCCTAGTGAGAAAACACCTCCTTGTAAGGGCTGCAGCTACATAAGATACAGACCTGTTTTAAGATTTAGCTTTTGGGGCTTTTTATTTATTTCTTCCTTCCACAGCCTCCACCTGTAGCTTCTGCTTGACTACAGCTCTTCTAAGCCTCAGTAACTGTAAACCTGTGGGTGTGCAGAGTCTTTTCGCTTTTAGCAGAGGTCCAATACATAAAATTAAGATACATAAAAAACAGGTGTGCAGTTGTGTCACGGTGTGAAGGACCTTTGAACACACAAAAGAGAAGAGTGATGTAAAGTATGCAAGAGAGATGGAGGGAATCAGGCTTTTATTCCAACCATCCATTGCACTTAACACTTGCTCTCAAGACGGTATTTGAGATTTTTAAATAAACTATTGTGTTGTGTGTCTCTAACAAGTTGAAGGTTTTGATACGTAATATTTAGAAGATAGATGAATGAACAAAAAGACAGGTCGTCATGGATCAAGTGTTTCTGAAAAGGGACAAAATGGTTTTAGGCGTCTTACTGTATGTTATCACACCCACACAGTATTTTCTAGTCAAACTGCTCAGTAAAAAGCGTTGGTTTTGCTTTGCGTTTGGTAACCGAGTAACATGGGTCTAATGGATTACTCGTAGGTTTAAAAAGAAACATTCTTATAGCATCTTCAGTGGTGGTCTAAGTGCAGCATGCAGTAGGAATTCACATTGATGACCTTACTCTGTACTTTTTGTTGGTTATTGTCCAATTAGAAATGGGAAGAATGAGCACAAAGGTAAAAAAATAAATAAATAAAATAAAAAATACTAACTTCTTGTGATCTTGAGGCATGTGGGAATAACATGTTCTGCCTGTCAGACCTTACCTCACTCCCATTTTCTCCCTACATGGGCATCATATTCTCCTTTCTGCTACTCACCTGCTGATCCTGGAATCACAAGCTCCTGCAAGTTGCATGATCACACTATCACAAAGACGACGCATCATGGAAGAGGTTTTTATTCAGTGCTAATACATATTACAAATTAAAGTCATATTTTGCGAAAAATAGTGAATTGATTTAATTCTACGTCTAAATAGAAGGGCCACAACAAAAAGATCAAAAGAAATCAATGTTACACATAAATATTGTGTTATATTTAATCATATATTTAATCATTGTTAACATTGAGCAATCTACTTTTTATGTGCCATCAAGTGGACCCAAAAGTTGGCCTGCACGGTCCAGCCCCTCTGCTCACACACATCAATTTGCTGAAGAAAATGCTCCTTGGCCTCGGCTTCGCTCCGTTCCTCCTGGAGCGCCTCCCGCAGGTAGAGCATGTCTTCTGCAGCACTCAGCTCTGGGATGCCCGTCAGCAGCATGAGGTTGAAAAGCGTGATCAGGAGGCGAGAGTGCGAGCGCAGGGACAGGTACGCTTGGATGCAAGTGTCCTGAAATGCCGGGAGGGCAAGAAAGAGCGAAAGGGAAATGAAAAATGATGCAGTACCTTCCAAAAAGTGTAATGTGCACATGAACGTGCTTAATGGAGAAATGTGCCGTTAAAATGCAAATACAAATGACAGCACCAGATAAGTTGCACACAGTCTTTCCTACCCGAAATCGCTGAAAGCAGAGGCTGTCGCTTTTGCCCATGACATAAAGAAAGTCAGGTGTGAGGACGAACGGCACTCGCTCTCTGCTCACACCAAGAAAGTACTTCCTGTTACCCAGGATGTGACCAAAGTCAATGTGAAACAAGTTCCCTAAGGGGCCGAGGAATGAGAACTCATCAGATTCATTGTTTTAGGAAAGTAAATCATCACATTACAAAATTCGATCCTGTTGAGCGTTAAATCAGGGATTTGCGCGGCACATACCTTGGTCTGTGATCATGATGTTGTCGTTGTGTCGATCTCCTATACCCAGCACGTAGGTGGCCACACAGTAACCAGCGCAGGACTTCACAAACCTCTCCATAGTTCTGTAGTGCTACAGTACGTACATTCAAATGGGAACATCATGGCAGTGTAATAACATGTTTACAACAAACCATAGTCCCAACATTAACTTGTGAATTCTGGTGAAGCAGAAGTACAAAGTAGCTTGAAATAATAAAGTCATCATTAAAAAATTAGGCTTCAGTACAGGGTCTGAAAACGTTATCACCCTGTGCTGCTGCTTGCTTGGTTTTGTGATACTGTCAGTTTATTTGGATCGTAATCTTTAGTTTTTCATGTTACTTACAATTTCCTGCAGTGGGCACTTGGATTTGAGCCACTCGCACAGAGCCTCATTCTTGAAGGCACCAAATGTTCCCCAGTGGTTCATCTGCAGCGCAGCAATAGTCAAGGCGTTCCTCACAATCTCAATCATGCCTGTATAAAAAACCCGGCACAATTCACTATTTTTATGCCATTTAACATACTGCAGACTTGTTTGGAGCATTTCTGAACTGGTTGTACGATATTAGTGAATATATGTTGATACCCATGTTGTAGCCTGTGGAAATGCAGCCATACGGGATGAGGTAAAGCTCAAGAGATTTCTCCTGCCAGATTGACTCCATCACCACCAGTGTCTAAAACAGGATGGACAGATGAAGGTGTCACATCATCCGATGGTGAAACAAAGACTGAAAGACTAAAGGCCAAGAAAAGAAAAAATCCTAAATGTCTGACTTGAATGATCAGCATGTCCTGTCTGAGGTCGTCCCCGTGTTTGAAGATTATGCCCACAGGCGTATCAGAGGTGGGCGAAGGCATGGGCGAGAACTCCAGCCACAGAGGCTTCTTCTTGGAGCCCATCACCTTGCATTTCTCCAGCTGCATGAGAACCAAAACAGATTTATGACAGAGCCTGTAATAATAATAAAAAGCAAAATATTCAGCTACATGCTGTTAGTACTGGTATCTTGTTTATCCACAACCTTTTTATTCAAAAATGGACAAAAGGACATGGTCAGGGTGATTATGCCAACCGTATAAACCTCACCTCACACACAACACAATCACAATTTGTTCACACAGGTGAGCAGGGCATTAGCAAAGCTCACCAGGATCCTTCCGGCTTTGACGCGAGGGTCAAAGGGCAGCAGGAATTCATCTGGAAGCTTGGAGGTTCTGAGCAGCTCTTGAAGCCTTAGATGAGCTAAAACGACAGCAGCAGAAACCGAGAAGCTGAGCAGTGTGTGTGACGCATACGCTGATCATTTTTCGCTGCTGCTTATTCTGAATTTTTCTCTCCTCTCCTATTTTGTCTGTCAATTGAGCCAAAGCTTGACCTGTAGGCGTCCTCTGGGTACAAAAGTGTAGTTGTCTTCAGTAAATGATAAATCTTAACATATCTTAATAATTATTAAGCCTTATTGTCATCTACAACTAATCCAGCTACTAATTGTTACACTTTTTTTATGACAGCTGTCTTTTAATTAGTTTTTGCATCTTAAATAATTATTCTGCAGCGACATTTTCTGCCATGTTTGATTTTAATGTAACCTTTCAGTCGGCTGACTTCGACACTGCTGTGTTGAGTCTAGGTTCTTGTCATAACAACATCAGCCAAGCCATCATTCATTATAAATGTGGAAGTAGAGCGTTTCACTAGTGTTATGTTTAATGACAGTTATTAGCATTGAATGTCACGGCCGTCTAGAGTTCTCCTCTTTTAATAGAGGTAATTATGTTTTTACTGTTATGGTTCTCTGTCCTGTGTCATCTGTTCCCACTGTGTTTTCTTTATATTTGGTTTACAAGGACAGCTCTGGACAAAACATCCTATTAAAGTACAGCCATAATAAGGACAAGTTAGAATAAAATCTAAATATTCAAAGTCAAATCAATGTCAAGAGTCGTACAGTACCTGTTGGGGGGAGGCTGTCTTTGCAGATTTGCTTCATTATTAAAGCGACTTCCTCCAGGGCCTCCACAGCCTGGACCTGCTGGATGAAGCTGTTGACCATGGCCTGACCACAGCCCAGCAAGTAGGCCTCCAGTATCACAGCCATGCGCTGGCGGAAGTACAGGCAGCCTGCAACTTCGCTGCGCACGTACCAGAAGAAGAAGTGACCGATTCGTTTGCTCTGCAGGGGGACAGTGAAGAAGAAACGACGGTTTGACGTAGCCAGACTGAAAACGACAACCTGAATTCCACAAACCTGTGCGTCATCTCAGAATTCGCCAAATCAAAGATAATATGAATTGCGAAAACATTTTTAAAGAGGAAAGGTGTCAACAAAGGCAAACAATGAATTTCTGTTCATTGTTGGGTGTGTGTTTAGGATAATGAACATTATAATGTTGCATTTCTAACCCGCAGAGCTCTTTGGATGAGGTACCGAGAAAGGAAACTGTCATGGTACGACTCCACCTTAAGGGTCTGAAAGGAGACAAAATATATGAGAAAGAATCTGCAGACAGAGCCTCTGAACATCCTCTCTTTTACTTAATTAAAACATCCTCAGATAACAGCATTTGCTTGGTACTGACAATGAGTCAAAAAGACTTACACCCACACGAAGAAAGTTAATTAATCTTTATGTTGTGGGTTCGCTGACCCCTGAACACTATGTCCAGCCCGTCACTCAGAATAAAATGCTGAAATGCTATTTTGCATAATATATGTAGATTTTTGTATAATATATGACACTTTTTACTGAAACAAGCACATACCTGCACTAGCTGCAGCAGATACCTCAGTACATCATCATCAGACAGGTTCTCCAATCTCTGGACCGCCAGTCTTTTGACAGTCTCGTCCGCAAAGTCCACACTTAGGAGCTCCAGAGCCACTGCTATGTCAAGGTCTTCCGCGTCCCAGTTACCCAGCAGCCAGTGGACGTCCTCAACCCCCTTGCGATTCATCCAGTCTACGTTGCGTAGGAAGTGGGGTAGGTTTGAAGCGTAGTGACAGCTTTTGAGGCAGGCCTTGTTGCTGCCGGCGCCTGCAAGCTGAGGCCTGAGAATGACGTTGTCGGCAGAGGAAGAAAGGGTCCTTGGTAGGTTGGACAGGGGTGAAGTGGGTGAGGAGGAGATTGAATAAGAGGAAGGAGAAGATATAGATTCAGAGAGGGTGGAAGTGGGACTGTCGGAGAAGTCGGAGGGGTAGGCGCTGTTTGGGAGAACCACAGGGAAGCTGTAGCGGTCTAGAAGGATGCTGATAGCCATAGAATCAGCAACATCGGGGTTGGTAGCAGAAGACAGCTTGTCTGCCTTGTAGGTGGTCCTACCGTCCTCCATATCAAGGTAGGACCACATGTGTAGAGTGTAGGGGCCCTGTCTAAGGAGGGACCTGCAGGGGAGAATAAATGCAAGTCAGTTTCTACTCTTAAGACTCTTTCTAGCCATTTTCTACACATCAGGTAAGTCTTTATGCGACATTGCTCAAGTTCAACACCGACCTGTGATCAATGAGAAGGAGGTTGACAAAGTAGAGCACCTCTGTCTTCCGTTTCTGCACTTCTGTTGTCACCGGGGACTCCCCACCGCTTGCGTTGATAGTGAAACCCAATTTGGCTCCACGTGGCAGATCCCTGAGGAGAACATCGAACTCCAGCCACTCATTCCACAGCACTTCATCTGCGAAGGCCTTGGTCGAGGAGGACACTGAAGACAGAACCTTGTTGCCATAAAGTATAGAGGCTTCCACGTGAACAGAGTGAGGATATTTACTCGGAAGTTTGGGAATGTCAAAGCCGAGCAGTTTGACTCTGAGTCTTCTGTTGCAGTCCCACAGGGATATCATGAAGATGTCATTCAAATCCTTTCCTTCCAGGCAAAGATCACTGTGAGAGCTGAACTGGCCGATGAAACCGTCCACAAGGGGCCAGTCCACAAACGTGACACTCTCATCTGCAAGCTGGGTCATGGGGACCACGGACAAGTGGAGGTCTTGATTGGTCTTCAAGCACTCTCGAATCCAGAGGAAATCACTGATTGGGTGGTCCCCGGATAAAAACTCCTCCCTCCCTGTGACCTTCAACACCAGATCATCGTCATAATCTACCCCGTGGTCAGCCGCCACCCTTTTAAAAACCTTAAATAGAAGATCTGGCGTTGCACTTAAATCAATCTGTATGCTGAAGCTGATCTTGTTCATGTAGTGGAGGGCGACAGGAAGCTTTCTGTTCTGCCAGTCCTTCAGGTCAGCTGGAAAAGGGGCACGTGTTACCCAAGGCTCTGTGGCGTACAGCTTGTTATCCCGCTTTCTGAGCTCTTGTCGCCTGGGCGATGCCAGTTTCCGGCGGGTGAACATGAGCTCGCCGAGTCTGTCGGACGCTTCTTTCTCCAAGTCGTACCCGATCAAGTAAGCCAGACACTGCTGCTGCTTCTGTTTCTCCTCTGAACTACTTGCCTCCACAGGTTGTACCACTATGTGCGCGCATAGGCAACCAGCATTGTCACGCGACCACGGAATATCTAACGTCCTGAGCACCTGACAGTCATCGTAGGCCTCGTACCACTCATCGCTCCGCATGTACAGCAGGGAGTATTTCTCAGGATTCAGTATCCCCACTGGGTCCTGATGGTAGTTTTTTTCCTGGACCTGAAGGGATAAAGACAAATATTTAAAACATGTCAGTGGCTCCACTGACACAAAACAAAGACGTTCAGCGGCAAGCGTTAAGTGTCTAATCAAGCCAGAGAATCTTTTTCTTGTGCGCTCAGATTCTCTGCATGACAGGGTCGATAAGTCCAAGCAGGCTGTGAACACAGCTCGCTGGTACTTGAATGCATTTACGCCACTAACGAAAACAGGAGGCGCCTGATCGCAAAAAGGATCAGAATTCAGATGGTATCTGTACATGAAAGATTGTAGATTTGATAACATGTTCACTGTGTGATTGTGGAATTATCAACGTGTCCAGAACATCAAATCAACAACAAATGCACAATATTCTGTGGTGGTCAAGCAGTAGCAGTATTTCTCTGTTAAGTGCTCTCAGAAGGAAAACCAATCACAGGTAATATACCATCCAGTACTGGTTCCCACCTGCATATAGATTTGTAGCCGGAGCTGGTAGATGCTGCACTGTGCAGGGAGGACGACTGACACCGGCTTGCATTTCGTACCGACACTGAAACCCCCATTGTCTGATTTTTGATTAGACTTGAGCTCACAGACAAACTTCAGGATGTTGTCAGAGCAGCTGCCGGGCAACGTCGCAGACAGACGGTCTGAGCAATCTGGACGGATTGGCTGATGTGAGAGCATTGTCGGATTCATCGGTACCTGTAAGAAAACACTGTGATAAACAGAGAAACGGAAAAACACGTTGGCTTTGTAGTAATGAGACAATGAAGCAACGACGAATAGCACATCTTACTGTGTTTGGTTTCTTTCTGCAGATCCTGTGGTGGCAGCTGTGAAAGTCTGCGCTGGTCTGACAGTGTGAGTCTATGCGTTCCTTTCTTGTGCGTCCTCAAGCTCTTCCTCATTCTTTTTACAGTCTGTCAGCACGCGAACACCGACACAGAAGAAACTGCGAACAAAGCATTCACCGCTGTTATAATGGGTTCAACTTCCTTATTCTCCTAATTGTTTGCTTTTGTTGATCACTGTGTTTAGTTTAGTTTGGCCTTTCTATTTTGCGCGTCCATGTTTCAAATCTCCCTGCGTGAATACTTACGCAGACATACAACCAGTGAACTGCACAACGCAAAATGTGCGATGCCCCAAAATATGTGGCTGTAGTAAAACCGTGGTTGCATGACTGTAATTAAGAGGATGAAATGAGCTTCTGCATTTCAGCTGGCCAGAGGGGAACCACACTTGTCAACTTACGGGAAGGCACCAAACCTGTCTGGTCGGTTTGCATTCTGCAGAGACGCTTCGGAATGGAATGTGGAAGCATCTCACATTAGCAGTAAGTCATATTTTAATAGATGTGCATTCCCAACAGTTGTAAACTACTCTAAACTTGTGAACTTACTACCTTTTCCTTTCTAATTGCAGTTTAAAGCCTATTAAATAAATTTACCCATGACTTCCTTAGATTAGTATTACAGGCGAGACCTATCGTCAGACTCCGTGTGCATTCATCACTGGTCTGTTCTTGGAAATTAGCAGAGCATTGTTTAACCAGCACAAATCAGAGCCAAACAACAAAAGATCTGCATGTGGTTTTTAATGCTGATTCTAAGGCAAGAAGGGAGAAAAGAGTGATCCCAGCGGGAAACCTACCTTTACAAATACTTCATGTGCTTTTAGTTTAGCGTTTGTAACAATCATCACACGTTACGTGACCTCACCAGCCTCGTTGAATACCTTTACAGAAGCAAGAAGCTCTTTGTTCTTGGAAATCTATGTTTCAATTTGCAATTTGAACGTGAATTGCCTCCAACCCTGCGTTCAGTCAGCTGGGGAAAAACAAGATGCCTTTTGTGTGGCAGGTCTTCACGTCTGCACGAAGTGATAGTCAATAAATGTCAAGACTGCTGACATTTCTGCAGCCTGCTCTTAAGCTCTCTTTGTCTGTCCATCGTCTACAATGCAGTTAAAATAAGACAAGCTGGGTGGGGAGTGTTTCTCTGAGGCAGATGTGCTCTAGGTGACACATGGTTTCAGATATAATTTCTTGGTACGTGTGACATTTGGTTGAATTTTGGGGTCACTAATGATATATAGTTTTCCAAGGTGCTTTCCTGAATGTTGCCAAAAACAAGGGTTGTTGTTTTTGTCAGAGCCACTGTCCCTGGTTATAACTGACAGACCTTTGTATGACTGGAACCATTTACTGGATTTGTGTACAACTTGATGTTTCATGCAACGCTGAAAATACTTTGGAGTTTTAATTAGTCAACAACTTAAGAGCATAAAAATACACAACTCTCAACATCAAAAACATCTTTTATTGAAAAGTGAAAACTCATACTGACATCAATCCTCGTGTTTTTTGTTTAGCACATCATGTACGTCCTCCCAGTGTTTAAGACCATAGAAATCATAGGGATGCTGATCTGAAATTAATATTTGGAGATCTCACGTTAACCAAATCACGCACCAGCAGAGCTGCTCAGACTGCTCAATAGTCGTTTCTTCTGTGGAGATACTAGTCATAGAGCAGCCTGTGACAGAAGAGATACAAGATGATATACAGGCAATTATCGTGTTACAACAATTAACTCAAATACACGACGTTGCTGCACTTAAATGTTTTTAAAAATAACCTAATAATGTTACTGTACATGACATCATTAAGTGGCACAGTCAGTGAGTTGGGTTCATCTGTTCCATTTGCTTGCAGACGTTGCTGGTGTCTGTTAGAATGCATGGTAAAGCTTTGGTGTTCATTTTGCTCGTGTTTCCAGCAAATTCCAATTTCTTATTATCTTGTGTCGGAGGAGCACCAGCCGCCTGGGTCATGACACTCTACTCAAACACTGATGGGTCATTCAGCTACCCCGCCTGAGCTCGGTGTGGACGCGCAATGTCTCTGACCTCCGCTCCGCGCACACCTGCGCCCCTCCTCTCCGTCCACCGCCAGAGC
Source organism: Macropodus opercularis (assembly GCA_030770545.1). NCBI lineage: Eukaryota > Metazoa > Chordata > Actinopteri > Anabantiformes > Osphronemidae > Macropodus > Macropodus opercularis. The sequence goes on along the minus strand of CM061095.1, from coordinate 6,372,167 downwards.
ACGTCGGACAAGGCCCGTCTCATCTCCGCGTTCCTCAGACCGTACACCAGCGGGTTGACGCACGGTGGCACTGTCAGCAATACAAGCAGGGACATGTGCAGAACGGCCGCCTTTTCGGTTTCTGCGGCGGTCGCCTTCGGTTGGCGCAGGTCCCGAGATGACAGCGACGCAAACGTAACGGTGCCCTCCACCTCCCACAGGACGTCCGTGGCGACCTTCAGCAGCAGCGGCAACAGTTGTATGAAGAGCATGGAGCAGTAAAACATCACGGTTCTGCGCGCGGTGGTGTTGACTGTGTTGAACGGTACCACCGCGTTGCGCGCGGCGCGGTACATCCTCAAGTAGGAGAACGCGTAAACCAGCAGGCAAAGCAGCAGCGTAAAGGAACCTGTAACTTTCCTAAAGATAGCTGAGGCTCGGGGGAACCCCAGGTGCTGCTCTACAGTGTCCGGCTCGCAAAGTAGCCCCTTGGTAAACGGTTCATAAGTTTCCCCTTTGGTTGTGTATAGTAACATTATATTGGCGGTACCGACTGAGAGGGAGTAGACCCAAATAAGGCTGAGGACCAATCGCAGGCGCCGCCGCGTTATGATGACTAAGTAGCTGACAGCGTGACAGACGTACAAGTACCGCTCCAGTGCCATGCAGGTGATAGTGACGAGGCTGGAGAAAATACTGATGGTCCCAAAAAAGTACTGGGCTTTGCACCAAGTGCTGAACGCCATAGTTCGGCGTTGGCTCAGCGAGTAAATAACCGTTGGACCGAAGGTGAGAGTCTGCATCAGGTCGCTCAAAATCAGATTCTTAAGGAAAGCAAAGCGCGGCTCCCAAGAGAGATCCTCCGAGCGTCGAAGACCAAACAGCATCAGCCCGTTTACGAGAAACGAAAAAATGGTCAAAGACGCAAACGTGCACGTCAACGGTGTGACCGCGTGCTCGTGTGGCAGTATGGATAAAAAAACGCACTCGGCAGTTTCCAGCTGCACCGGTATGCGCGGCTCTGTTCCGTTCTCCTCGCTGGACCAGGCGCACTGCTCTGTGAGGTTGTGCGTCTCCGTGGTCGTCATCATAGATTCAGTTCTGTGCCATTCCGTGTATCCTCTTGGCAGATCCGTTGTGCGCCTGACTGATCCATCCATCCATCCATAACCGTGCCAGCCCCCTCTCACACACAGTGGACATACAGAAAGCGCACCTGCTCTCACTGTAGTCACTGATAAGAAGCGTTGAGCCCCCAGACGTCACGGAGATGTGCATCTGGAGCGCAAGTAGCGCGCCATTACGCACCGGTACAATATGTAATTTAATGGCATGGATTTGTTTTCAGGACTAATTCAAGAATGTTTCTATAATTTTTTAATAGATATAAATTGTATCTGGACCTAGTTCCCTTTAATTTCAATTAAATTTCAATTCAATTTGATTTATATAGCGCTAATTCACAACAGCAGTTATCTCAAGGTTTAAGACCAAGACCATACGCAACTAAACCCAACAAATCCCACATAGAGCAAGCTTTTAATTGTAGATTTTGAGGAAAAACTCCCTTTCTATAGAGGAAGAAACCTCCAGCAGACCCAGGCTCAGTGTGGGCGGCCATCTGCCTTGACCGGTTGGGGTGAGGGGATAGAGAAGAGAGAAAAGAACACAACCACAGCAACAGAACAAGCAGCAACAGAACACAGGCAGGATGGTTGGACCAGCAACTGAACACTGGAGACACACGGCTCTGCAGTCTGACGATACCTGTAGATGAGAGAGAGAGAGAGAAAGGGGAGATGCAAATTATTATTATTATCTCTTATTTGAGAGATGTTGGCGAATTTATTTATAGCATTTCATCCTCTCAGTTCAAACTTGCTTATATATACCTATGCTTGTGCCATTTGACAGCGCGCATCAAAGCGACGTACTGACACCTAGTGGCGAATGCAGGTCATTTCAACCGAGATAGATCGTCACACATGTGACTCAACAATTAATTTGAATGGTGCGTTTGAATGAGGCTCACCTCTCGGAAGACACTCAGCGAGTCATGGAGATCTGGAGTAAACGCTGTGCCAAGCAACATGAAAGGTTCAATTAATTAAACCCATGGCCTTAAGTGGTTTGTACAAGGGGGTGAATTCATGTCGAACTTGAATATAGAGTAAAACACAATACGTTTCAATTTACCGGTTATGAAGCTAACATTTTATGCAGGCTTCATTCAAATGGTTCTAAAAGGGGTTCAATGGCATTGTAAAGTGACTGGGAGGAGGAAGAGGAGCAGCAAGAAGAGACAGTGAAGAAATGGACAGAAGGCCAGCGAAGAGACAACAAAGGAGTGAACGAGGAAGGAGTGATGACATACCTCCAGCTTTTTATAGGGGTGTGTTTGTTTAGAGGGCTCAGCTGCTGCTCCAGGGAATGTCCAGGAATAGTTGGTGGATAGAGATGGAGAGAAGGGGAAAATACAAAATAATAAAATAAACGTCCTCTTAGTGTTATTGTTCGTTGGCTGCAATATTCTGTGTTTCCACGTGATTTTGGTTCACCCACCAAGAGGAAAGTGCTTCTAGAAAACCACGAGCTCATCAGTTGGCGCTGTCACTCAGGCACCAAACAGTCACAGAGCGAAGGAGGTGACATAAGTCGGGCGGCATGGAGGATGAAATCAGCTGCAGGGGAGGACAGGGGTGATGAGTGAGCGGGGTGGAAGAAGGTAACGGGGGAAAGAGGAGACGGTGAGGATCAAACCGTGGAGGGTGACAAAAAGAGGAGTGTTTTCTCAAGGGGAGGAGATAAAAAGAGTGGACTGTGATGGATGTTATGGTGATGAAGGAGAAATAAAGCAGGGGCAGGAGAAATGGACCGAACCTCTCGGGAAAGCAAAAAAACAAACAAACAAGTGAACCGAGTTCTTCTGCTTTAGGCCACCTGTCGGCTTGGAAAACATGTTTGTGTGTCTCAGTTCATGACATTTTCTTGTTTCAGCAGGCGCATAAAAGCAGAACACAAACACAAAGCAGTTTCTCAAACACTTTCCTCTTTTGACCCAAAGAGAAAAAGCTGTAACGCATGGAATGTATGTAATATACAGCTAGAGATTAGACCTTGAGATAAAGCTATAAGAAACATCCAGATATCCAGGCAACCGTTGTGTTTCCCTCCCATCAGGAACAACAAAGTGTTCCTTTGGCAGAATGACAGCAGTTAAGATGAACGTCTCTGGTGGTGCTTACTAACGTTGTTTAGACAGAAAAATCGCAACAATGTATTAATTAAGAACATATTTGGTACTTAATAGGAAATTCAGGATGTTTATTCAATTCAGGAAAATGAATGAATTTGTTTTTAAGTTTGAGACTTAGTCTGCAGAAGGAAAGCAAATATGCCTGTAAAACTGATTTATTTATTCTGTAGCTTAGCTTAAAATCATGACTAATCTAAATTAAGAATCATTTACTCACACAGACATTCAGATATTATATTGGACTACTTCCCACTGACATAATGAATCATTTCCATTTTTTTCTTGGATGCTATGTTCATACTTTACACATATACAATGCATACTGACTATGACTTTCTTTGATTTGCATTGTAATTTGCTGCAGTTGCTGCATGACCAGACCTAGATTGGTTTTGAAACGTTACAAAGAAGTGGACATGCTTTAGAATGTGGAGGCTGACATCATCTCACCACCCTGGATGCTGCTGTTATACATGATTAAAAACATTACCTAAAAGTTAACATTTAGAAAAAGACGTGTCATCCACAACATGTTCTCACGTTTCATGTTTTTCATCTGGAGTTATTGTTTTCACCCCACCTCTAATTTCTAGAGTGGTCTTTGTTGTAGGGAATCATTACGCCACATTCGTCCATTCGTGTTGGTGATGATGTATAAAAGGAAGCGTGATGATCTATTCAACACGGTGCATCCCGTCAGACACAGTTTTTAAGGTTGTGATTGTGTTTCATTTCACGTCATGGGCTACTTCCTGTCAAATGAAAACCTGTCTGTGTTTTCTTCTCTTATTGCTCTAACCATCACTTTCTTTTCCAGATATGCTTCTGTTTATTTTCATCCCTGAGCAGTTCGAATGCTGCTGGTTCTCAAGGTAATAGGCCTCTTGAGAGCTCTGAGCAACCACTGAGTGCTGCTGCTTAAAATTTTCAAAGCATCCATCGAGGTCATTGGTCTCCCGGTTTCTATGCGTCACCATGATCTAGTCAGGTGGGGAAGTGGGGATTTCAGCATTTATTAGAAGATTGCAGCTAGAAGCAAGATCAACAGCATCCACTATTAAAAATGCAAAGCATTTATGTGACTTTAGTTCCTGTGAAGCGAAGACTACAAGGATCTCTCACACCCCCCGTTTTCAGACTGTTTTAATCCCCGGAAACGTTTACATCACCCACCCTGCTCAGCCCTGCTGTGGTCAGACTGGATAAAGGTGGAGGACAGCTGTGTCCATTTGCACGCCTCTAAAGTTACAGATGTCAGAAGTGCAAGGGCAAGTCAGCAGCCATGAGGACGGGGAGTCAGGCGGATGGATGGGGTAACGGACACTGCAAAAGATGCGGTGAGTCTGTGGCTGCAGCAGTGTTAATCTGGACGTGAGCCTGCAGGAACCCGGGTCCTCCTGCAGGACGTGAAATCAAGTGTCCATCTCCACTGAGATGTCCAGTTGATCCTCCGCCAAAATAACCTCCAGCTGCCTGGTGCCTGCACCGTGCTTTCTTTTTTTTTTTTTTTATAAATGTGTCTGAGCTTGTCTGTTATCTAAATATGGGGGATCGGCCTGCGCCACACAAGGGGATGTCCATCAGCGGATTCAAACAGAGCACAAGCTGAAGTTGCATTTGATTGGCTGGCTCCTGTCTGGGAAGAAGGTCCATGGCCCAATCCTGATTAATTTGGGGAAAAGTCTCCTGGGACCAGAGGGTACTTATGAAGGAGTAAAGCCACAGTGGAGTCTGATCTCTGCAGGACGAAGCCTTCCTTTCGCCATCGCCTGTTGTTTTTACTGGTGTCTGTCCGGCACAACCTGCCACCATGGTAAGAGCCCACAAACTGTAGGAGGAGGTAACGACACTAGGAAACAACAGTGATGTCTGCGGATTTGTTATTTTTTATTGCAACTGATAAGGGATAAAGCCAGATGACAGAAGATGGAGTTTATTTCCTGAAGTCACCTCATCTGCAGCACAGCTGGATGATCATCTGGATCTATTTATTGGAGCTATTTAATCATATGGTGTTTCACTCCTTGGAATAATGGAAATTCAGTTTGTAATTTGACTGTTAATGTTTTTTATTACATAAACAAAAAGTCATTTTATCCAAGTGATAACCTGCTGCTGTAAACCTTCCACTGCTGTAACTCCTTGTTGCCATTTGTTTGCTTTGACTGCTTTTGTTTGAATCACTTTGTGACCCAACTCAATATGGCTGGTATTTAGATTGGAGGGCGCGATACTAAAGATAGAAAGCACATAGTAGTAGAGTAAAGTGAGAAGACACGCTGCCCGTTCAGTGTGTCCTAAATTAGGGCCTTCACCTTGAGAAAATCCCTCCCAAATCCTCACCCGAGAGTCACCTTAACTGAAATAGCTTTAAAGTGAACTGTTGGCTGGGTTTGTGCGACCTCCCATATCTCACGACATTAGTGTCAGAGCAGAACAAGGACGCACAGCTACTGTTTTACTAACCCCCTGAACTACAGGGGAACAGCGTCGTGTAAAGTCATTAGAGGGGAACACCAAAGTTCTTAGAGCTGACTTTAATCTTTTATCTTCCAACTGCTCCTGATCTCATCCCTCTTTGAAAACCGAAGAAGCTCTTATGTCGTGAACTGGTGCCGGGTGGGATAACAAACCGGGAATCCAGCAGCTGTAAGAGAGATTCCATATGAAACCATTTAATAATCACTATACGATCCAGAATGATTCGCTCCGAAATGCGTTCCCCTTTAAGAACCATCCATAACATGTGCAGACAGCTGGTGGAGGATTAAACATGACTTCTTACCTGACATCTGTCTATTTCCAGTCCTTGGCTGTCACCTCGTCAGTGATGTTGCGTCGTTGGCTTTACGCTCCTCTTTTAGTTTTCTCTCTAGCAGGGAATGCTGGGATGCTAATGAAGATTTTGTGATGCTCTCTAACCAAACCTGTAACAAGTTCTCTTCCTCTCCCCGCACCTTCCCACCTTGGTTCATTCTCCGCTCGTAAGCCCACTGACGCCCAAAGCGATGCTCGCTCCTTCCTGACAGAGGAGATGATTGCAGGTCAGTCCTCCTCCTATGCAACAAAAATAGATTATATACACGTAAAATAGCTCTGTTGAATTGTTCTTCTGTCAATATGCTTTTATAGTCTACAAGTAAGGTGCATTTGCCTTAGCCCTCCACTAATTCTTTACTAACCTTCCAGGTCTTTGCACTTACTCAGGTTGTGTCAAATTCTGAAATAAAACAAACAGGAAGCATGAAAACGGGAAATGTGAAAGTATTTTAATGGGTAATGTTTTTTTCCAGTTTGGAGTGTAATATAGAAACTAAACTTTCTATGATGCTGGGTCTGGTTTCACCCTGTGTAATTGCTCCTGTGCAGAGTTTAAGGCCGCCTTTGACATGTTCGACACCGACGGTGGCGGTGACATCAGCACCAAGGAGCTGGGAACCGTGATGAGGATGCTGGGCCAGAACCCATCGAGGGAGGAGTTGGATGCCATCATTGAGGAGGTGGATGAGGATGGTGAGATCAAGGGGAAATCCGAAACAGATTTTTATCGTGCTGTGATCGGTGGCGCAATTTCCATTTCACTGGAGAGACAGTTGAAAAAGACAGATGTTAAACTAAAGCAAGCTTTATGTGAGCTATCTAGTGAACTGACTTTACCCAAAGCCCATTTGAGGAACTGTGAAATAATATAATATATGACACTGAATTAAATCTCAAGCTACTTCTGAGAGAGCTGAACACACAATAAGGTCATTGTTTAAAGTAGAGATTTGACTTTCACTATGCTCTCAGGCAGCGGCACCATTGACTTCGAGGAGTTCCTGGTCATGATGGTGAAGCAGCTAAAGGAGGACCAGGCTGGAAAGAGCGAAGAAGAGCTCTCAGAATGCTTCCGTATTTTTGATAAGTACGACCTTCATTACTCACATGAAGCCAGACGCTAACGCATTCAGTGTGTGATGAGACTGAACTGAAAAGCAGCTTTCACGCCTAAAGCAACATTTTACAATACAAATGTAGTTGTGAATCAATTTATTTGCTTGTGTGAAAGTCAAAATGTTACGTAAGCAATCATCCTTTTTAACCGCAGGAACGGAGATGGCTTCATCGACCGAGAGGAGTTTGGAGACATCCTCCACCTCACCGGAGAACCAGTCACGGAGGACGATATCGAGGAGATGTTTGTCGACTCAGACTTGAACAAAGACGGAAAGATTGATTTCGATGGTAAGATTAAACATGAAGCATGTAGCCTTTAATACTGGTTGTGATGAGACTGAGCTTCCATGTTCAGTGGTTTTAGGTGACCAGATTCTAACACAGTTTGTTTCTTAATGGCAAAGACAGTGTCACCTGTATGTTCATTCAGTGTGAAAGTAGAATTAGCAGCCTGACAGTTCACTGTAGCTTAGAGTATAAATGAAATGATCTACAGTTACTCAGCACTTATAAACTATCTATTTGAAGTTAAAAAAAATGAATTGTAGACCTTTAAAAAGGTTTCACCAAGGCATTTGGCATTCCATTTTCTGGAATTCCAGTCAATTTAAGCTGAGTACCTTCCTTTTCGGGAGCTCAAAGGTATTAGGACAAATCAGAGGTCCGAAGGTCTTGATATTGGCAGGTGACACTGGTGGTTATTGTAACAAATTGTAAATTTAGAATCTTTGATGTAGAATTCAAAAATCGTATTTACAGTTATATGACTTTGTCCAGCTACCTTTGAGCCGCTAAAAATAGAGGCGCGGAGGAGGAATAAAACCACTCAGGTTGTAACTTTGCAAATGCAGGGGGTTTAACACGCAATATAAATGATATAAATGTATGTAAATGACCATAAGTGACTGTGAGTATGTTGTGAATCCAAAGAAACGATCATCATTATTGTTAGTCTGATGGATCGGTGGTGGGTTGGGTGACTGACTGACACCATCTGTCTGTCCAGAGTTTTTGAAGATGATGGAGAACGTCCAGTAACGGTGCCGGTGCTACATTCCTTGGTGACCCTTCCTCTGACAGAACACAAAGCCGTGGAACCCCCGCCCCCGTCCCCAGACAACGGTTATGATGTAATTTCTGAGACATCAAAATGGACGCTGCGCCCACCCCCTCCCCTCCCCACCCTCTTTCCTCGTACGCAGGCCTGGGAGCTTTTTGAGGATACCTATAAATACCCGTTCAAACCTTTTAAGACGAAGGCGCACTCCCTCTGCCGCTTCCTTGCGCAGGCCGCCCAGCTGTCCCCTTGGCAGCTGCTGTTTCTTCAGAAATGCTACACCAGCTAACTATAACCCCCAACCTCCTCCCCGTCCCCCCTGAAAGCTGGAGCTCTCCTCCACCCTGTTCTGTGGTTTCTAAATAAAACAACTTCCTCCTTAACTCACTGATAATCTCTGTTGATTCTTGTGCTACGCATGCCTGACCTGTCTAATGTTTGTCTACTTCCCGAACTCAGGCGTCACCACACTCAGCGAGACCACGCGCTCTTTCACACAATCGCAATTACATGCGCACATCTTCCCTTAACACACAAACAAACTCTTAACAACAACCGGTCTTGTCTCCCTATTTCAGTTGCTATTCTACACTTTACAACCTCTCTGTCGTTTGTAACGTAAGAGAACTGTATCTGAGGAACTGTTAGAGTCTAGATTTCAAACTGATCTTCACTAATTTGTTCTTCGACTAAATCTGTTGTAAGCCTCATGCGGAAATCTCCAGACAGAAATCAATCAGGTGATACAAGGCCCAGATTCTCCCTCTGGAAATTGCAGGTCTCTGTCGGCGTATATACCCTGCAAGCCCCTCCACCACTTCTCAAGAGCAACAGCCTTCCCCCCTGTGATCATGGCTTCTCTTCTGCTCTGCACCCTATCCACCTCTCCTGTGTCTCACCTTGGGCCCTCCCTTCAGGAACTGCCCGCCATTTAAGGAGCAACAGGTTGCGTCGATGGAGGGACGCAAGACTGAGACGTGCGGCCGCCTCTGCCTCGCATCCCCTAAAATCTGCTGCTATTTAAGGCACAGCTAAAGGGGTGGAGGGCTGAGAGGTGGCTGAGATTGGGGTCCATCCCTGCAACATTTCTGTCCTGGTTTTGAGTTGCACTCCCAGATTAAAACGCCGTCATCCCAAAACGCGTAACCTACTTTAAAATCATTGGCTGCGTCTCCACGTTTACAAGGCCCACCACAGTCAGACTGCAACATCTGTAGTTTTATCATTTCTTTTCAAATTTTAATGACGCTTTGCAATGTGAAACATACACCTGCATAATGCATGTGCATAATACACCACACTTTTCAGAGCATACCTCAGATAATGTCAACTTCTTATTGGCATCTTTGCATTCTCTCCAGAGCTTCGTTCTTTCCCATAGACTCCAAAATTGCTATTAAAAAAAACAAACAAATAAAACAAAAACAAAAAACCATTACCCCATTTGTTAAACTTCCAACTTGAAAACAAGAAACATGGGCTTTCCTTTCCATAGTGTGATTGGCTTGCCGTGGCCCCAGAACCCTAAAAGTTCAGGATACTAAATCTGGAGGCCTGTGAGAAGTTGGGGGCGGGACCTGGCTGCCCCGTTTAAAGTGTGTCTGAACCTTCACTTGACGTCTAGTCTCTCTGTTGGGGTGCACACGGATTGACCACTCCTTTGGGCTTTTCTTTTATCCTTGGATATTTGGGGGGGAAAAGCTAATCCACAAACATGGTAAGATCAATTTGCGCAAATGAGCTGTTGAAGTATTACAAGTTAGTTATCAAGATATTAAGATAAATATTGGCCTTTTACTGACTGAATAATAAGCAATAATAATAAAGCAGTAATGAACGACTCACTTGTTCAGGGGCATTTTTGCAAGATTTAGATGTTAACCTGCTGACCTTGATTAAGATGACAATACTTTACTAAATACAATTTTTAGCAGATTTTAAGTGCATTTAATTAACTTACAGTTAAAGTAATCTGTTATTTCACTCAGTTATTTTAACTGCTAGTGATTTTGGTACTAAGTTAAGCTTGGGTAATGGAATGGCTGTCAGCTGTTAAAGTGCGGATTCTGCTTAGGCGACAAATTCCCCGGCATTGGATGTCTGCAGGCCATATACAGCGAGTCTAATGTGTTGATCCTGAAATAGCCGGGCTAATTTTCAGCAAGCTCCGGAATGCTCTTGGCACGCAGCCACTGGGCCTATATCTCACAAGACTAATGAAAACATGTTTTCCGCAAAATATTTCGAGCGAAAAGAAATAATTGGGTTTTATGATATCGTCTCTGCCGTGCGTCATGACGCTTTTCTTTCCAATGCCATCATTTTAAACCTAAAAAGGTTTAAGCGCGAAATCACATGCCTGTGATTTTTAAAGGCTTTTGTTAATGAATTATTGGAGGACTTAAGCATGTGTCATGAAAAGTGCCACTGTAGCCATAAAGGGAAAATTCCGGCGAGTTTTAGTGAATTAACTGGAATAACTGATGTAAATGAATGAGGGAGTCACAGTGTGGACTTTGCTTTCTTCCAGACTGACGCGCAACAAGAGGCCCGCTCCTACCTGAGCGAGGAAATGCTGGCTGGTGAGTTTAGGCTGTAGTTACACGTTACTTTGCTAGTAGCTTGTGCCAGTAATGTAATAGATTACTGTTGTAACGATACTTGTTTCCAATCACGCCATTGAAGTAAAACGTTAAACGACCCATTTAAACATATTACCGTTGTCTTTTGCGGTGACTTACTGCTCAAACGTTTGCTTTTAGGCAGCAAAACAGGTCACAATCTAGTTTTTGGGGGGACAGGACACAATGTTTGCTTCTGATTTCTCCAGAGTTCAAAGCCGCCTTTGACATGTTCGACACCGACGGTGGCGGTGACATCAGCACCAAGGAGTTGGGTACCGTGATGAGGATGCTGGGCCAGAACCCGACAAGAGAGGAGTTGGATGAGATCATCGAGGAGGTCGACGAGGATGGTGAGCCACGATGACTATTTCTGACGCTGACACTCGACCGTAAACACTGCGCGCAAATAAAGTTTTACGCACAACCCCAAAAAGCAATTACTGCTCTTCGAGGAGGGTAGTTAGAGTCCATCACATATTCCTTTTTGTATTTAATAATTGTATTATCGTGCCACAGAAAGGGTTAAACTCTAATGACTGATCTCCCTTCGTTTTATATTCACTATGGTTCGTGCGTAAAATTGTGCGCAAAGACGAGCCAGCTGTCATGTGCCACAGGTGACACGTGTTCGGACAATTGTGAATCACTTAAGTGGCTTATTCTTCTCAGGTAGCGGTACCATCGACTTCGAGGAGTTCTTGGTCATGATGGTGAGGCTGCTAAAGGAGGACCAGGCCGGCAAGAGCGAGGAAGAGTTGGCAGAGTGCTTCCGTGTGTTCGACAAGTACGGACACGCTGTTGTTGTTTACATCAAAGTTTACGCAACACAGTTCATCAAAGATGTGAAGGCATCGTTTTATTTGCTCACGTTATCGTGAGCTTATTTGTAAACCCCCACATACTGTTGTCTTCTGCGCAGGAACGGTGATGGCTACATCGACAGAGAGGAGTTTGCCCTCATCATCCGCAGCACTGGCGAGCCCATTACAGAGGATGAGGTTGATGAGCTGATGAAAGACGGAGACAAGAACAACGACGGCATGCTGGACTTTGACGGTACATTCATGATGACAATAATGACGATGACTGACTTTTTCCACTTATTTTATGCTAATAATTAATGTCTTGTGTGGTCGTTGGGCCAATAACATGCCCAATCTTTCTTTTGCAGAATTCCTCAAGATGATGGAGAATGTGCAGTAAAACCAGAAAAACTCATGGACATTCCTCCTCTCCCCTGTGAACACACGAATCCCCCACTCATCCACTTAAACTACCCCTCACTCCTTCTCCTCTCTCCCGTCCACCTGGTTCACTGCCTCTCTTCTTCTCCATCCTTATAGTCATCCTCAGCAGACAGCTAGAGCACCTGGTGGGGGTCGCTGGCTGGGATGGGAATTCAGACAGCCACTGGATGCTGCGCTGACACTGTAACACGTGGCAGGATGGCATGGGTGCAACGTGGAGTTTCACTGCACACACCTTTTGCAGTATGCATGGCGTAACATGTCATCAGTGACCCCCCCCCATGATGGTAAAGCTCTGATCTAGATGTAGTCTAGATAGAATGGCAGCCTGTTACCTGCTGCTTAGACCAATCCAGCCACTTCACTGTACAAAGAAGTTATTTGCTCAAGAAGAATAAATGAACTAACTTACTCACTTGTAGTTGGTCTGTCATATTTAAGGTCTGTGTAAAAATCTTGTTTTGAGGAATATCAATAAAATGTTTGTTTCTTTTTTTGTCCATTTTGTTTGAACAACAGCTAGTGTTGTCTTTATGGCCTGAATGTGTGCAGAACATTCAGCCTCTTGACGAATTTGAACATCAAACACTGTACCATTATGGTTTACTGTGGATAATATTTGCAATCCAGCGTGCAATAACACTATGTAACCCATACATGTTAAATGGGTTATATGGAGGTCATCAACAATGCTGGTGTGGCCTGCAATTCATTAGTTTAAGATGTTCAGTTTGCATTTCCTGTTTATTGCACAATTAGTTTTTGTTGTTGTTTTTCTCCAAAAGAAACATTTATTTAAGTACTGCCACTGTCACTGCCACAGTTGCGTCAAGACATTAAAAGTCTTGACGCAACTGTGGCAGTGATCTTTTAAAGGCTTGCGACTGTATGAGTCTATGAACAAACAGAAGGTTGAGGATCATAGGTAATGTTTTTGCCTAAGAAACTCACATTGAAGAAGTTGAGTAACAAATAGTTGGGAGTTAGAGTAGTTCTGGCGCATCAATCATTTTTACCAGTCTACTGTAGTAGTAGTATTGATCATGCCCAACTGTATCCAAGACTCCATATTCATACACAAAAGTAAAATTCCATCCTTCGTGCCTGCGCCAGTTTCTGCCTCTAGAATTAAAAAGTATTAAAAAAATCTTAAGGATTAATTTACAGCCGTTCTATGCATTAACGGTTGAAAGAGTCGTTCCATATCTTACTTACTTTGACTTTATTTAAACGAGGCCAAATATGATATCCGCTACAACAGATCCACAAATAAATGTTAGATGAAAGTAAAAACAACTAAAGTATTGCAAATAAAAACTCCCCATTAGAGATTAGGAGCCATAATTCGCTTCATCGAAAGCTTTTCGGGCTCTCTTCAGCTCCTCGTTCATGGTGAGCAGGTCTTTGACTCTGGCGAACTTCCTGGGGTCCTTGCGAATAAGGAAAACGATGTCCTCCACCTGGACGCGGCCTTGGCGCCCAATAGACATGGCTTTGTGGGTCATTTCGGTAATAAACTCGATCACCAAGTCTTCCAGGATATCCACGGACTCGGTGTACGGATTCTGGTCGTCCCCAAATCCGTACATCATACAGCGGAGCTCCTTGGAGAACAGCCTCTTTCGCCTGCCGTGGCCGACGTCCACTCCGCTGGAGCCGTCCTCCAGCTCGTCGTCGAAGCCAGTTTCGTCCTCCTCGTCCGCCATTCTGTCAAAAAAATAAAAGCACTTCTCCGTATATCAAAACGTAAGATAAGCAGGACATTAAAAAGCTATACCATATATTTTAAGGCTCCTCACCTTATATGTTGCAGCGAGATCACGACACTGAACCGTGTAGTTAATGTTTACTTCCGCTTTGGGTTCGTTGACGGAGGAAGAGAGCAGTGGTCAGAATAAAGTCCTCTCCGCTTGAAACGCTGCCCCTAGCGGTTGGGTACGTTACTGCTGCATATAGCGCCACAAAGGAGAGCGTTGTCATTATTAACAACACCGCAAAGTTTGCATTTTCTACTCATCCGTTTAAGGTAATCAGACTTCCTCGGTTACTTTGGATATCACATTGCGCCTGTTGTTTCACCTACTTCTGACAAGGGCCATTCTATTAGGCGGCGAAGTTTAATTGAAATTTAACATGATGAAGCTTACACAAACGTATGTAGGTCACATATTTTTAGTAGTTTCGTCTGCAGTTTGCTTATATTCTTATACAATAACACGGATCAAAAAGGTCAGGCGTTTATCAAATCATACTTCTTACGTGGTTTATGTAGACGCCAAATTGATGAGTGGACCGTTTTAGGAAAGCGTTGCATCATCGTGCGCGTCACTAATCATCAATTCCGCAAATATGTAATACATTTACCAGTGTAATTCAATATGTGGACGTCGTCACGAGAAAGGGGGACAAATAACGCGCTGGCACCAGTTGCAGAAGTCGAGCGATGACGTTGAAACTCGAGTGTTCATCTCTCACGCTGACCCCGTGAAAGCCTCGCTGTTTGCACAGACATCGCCAAATAACCGATATCAATAGTCCACACGCGCGCGCGTGCACGCACGCACAGCAGGCTAATGGCAGCTAAGGCGCTAGTTCGCCCAGGAAACGGGAGCTGTCAAACTTAGCCAGACAAAGCCTGTGGTGAGTACTGACCTACTGTTCCCTCGGCGCTTAACTACAAATAAACTCGGTTCCTATGTGACAATTAGTTCGCCCCGTTCGTGGCGTTAGCTGCGGACTAGCGGCTAAAGCAGACAGCTGACGTGGTCGAACAGTTAGCTGATGCTGTCAAACTTATTGAGCTAAGCTAACAGCTAGCGTCGCCCCAGTTTCACCTGTTTTCAGCTCCCCGGTGTCTTCTTCTTCTTCTTTTTCTTCTTTTACGGCGGTTGGCAAACAACTATTTGATGCATTGCCGCCACCTTCTAAATTGGAGCGTGGATTGGATGAAGTCGCTCATACTCTGCCTCTCAATCCCTTTAGAGCAGTCCGCTATGAGAGGACGAGGCGCAGGCTGAGTGTGGCGATGACCTCCTCTCTGCAGTAGCTTCGGATCTTGGCATCTCTTCATGGCGTGTCCGGTCCAGTTCCTGTGCCGGGCGCTTCGCACTGTTGGATTAGTTCTGCTCTACTATGTCTTCTCCATAGGCATCACCTTCTACAACAAATGGCTCATGAAGGTAAAGTCAGTGAGTTCAAAACATCTGGAGAGTTCCTCTATGCAGCACAGCTGGTTTAATGTGAGACTGTTCAGTGACTAAACATTCAGGAGATTGTGGAACCTGAGTAAGTTGATTACTTCAATTTATTCCAAAAAGGTTGATTATACTCTTTACTCCAGACACAGATTGTTATTATTAATATAAATGGTTTCATTGTTGTGTATAATTAGCCACATGTATAAAAGGTATGTGGTGCATTTGCCAGCTGTCGTCTGTATTTCATGCCAAATCTCCAGTTAGCACAAAACAGTTTTGTAGTTTGAAATAGGACACTCTGCGTTATCAGAAGGTCAGTTAGACTGAGAGAGCATCGAGTGCTGTTTGTTGTTTACTTCATGTCTGTGCATGCATTTACTGGAACACAACCGTTAAACATACAGTCAGGGTGGAAAATGTAAAAATGAACGTGAAACTCCAAAAAAGGTTTTGGACAAGGACATTTTCTGTCTGTAGCAGATGTCTCTCCAGCTGAGCTTCAGACATTACGCTGCTGGTTACCTTGAAAAACGTGGTAATCGATTTTCTTCTCCTCACACAGCTTGTCCACAAACAACACTTTAGGTGTAGTCTTACACCTTAACACATTTCCTGATAATACACTTGTACTTTTGATCATCCTAACCGACCCTGTCTGTTTGTCTTTCAGGGTTTCCATTATCCCCTCTTCATGACGTTAGTTCACCTCGCCATCAACTTTTGCCTCTCGGCTCTGACCAGACAGGCCATGCAGCGCTGGACAGGGAAACCCAGAGTCATTCTGAGTTGGAGGGATTATCTCTGCAAAGTGGCTCCCACAGGTACAGTAAGACTGGTGCACAGCAATGGAGAAAAGCCAGTGACCTCTTATCTGACTACGGTTTCAGCGACGCGTACTTTGACCTAAGTACACGTTCATCTAAACATTACATCACCCCTGAGGGTTATAGCTTGCGGCCAATAAAGATATTAACCCTTTTAATTGAACTGATTTGCTTTATAGCTTACAGCTGATATATTTAAAACCTCTATTTTCTGGTTTGTTTGTGTTTAGTTGATTATACACACATCAAAATATCCCCTCTGTGTATCTCCCCAGCCTAAAGCCTGTAACAAGTAGATTCTATTATGTCATCTAATACTATAAATAAACTGCAGACTAATTAACAATTAACAATAGAGCTAACATAAATTCTGTTTGTCTTACTGTTCTGTTCTCAGCCTTTGCAACGGCGCTGGATATTGGACTTTCCAACTGGAGCTTTCTCTTCATCACCATTAGCTTGTAAGTTTGTGGCTTAGGCTCTCATTTTCCAACGTAAGGCTCTTCTTGACAGAGGGTCAAGCTGGGGTTCTCCAATCATATGTGCCCAGTTTTGTTCCGTGTGATTAGCAGGATGTTTTTTTTTTTTTTTTTTTGTGGTATTCAAGGTACACCATGACCAAGTCCTCAGCAGTGCTCTTTATCCTCTTTTTCTCCCTGGTTTTCAAACTAGAGGAGCCGGTGAGTAAAAGTCTTTATTTTCATATAATGTTGTAGCTATAACTCCACAGTGTTGTTCTGTTTTTACTGCTTGTTTCTTATGGTTTTCATGTGGGGAAATGATCTTCTTCTTACGTAATAGTTACACTAATGACAAGAAGAAGTATCCAGTTAAGTAGTTATCTCAGAAGGTAGGATCCATCTTCTGTCTCTCCTTTTTCTGTCAGAACCCATTCCTGATCCTGGTGGTCCTGCTGATCTCCAGTGGTCTGTTCATGTTTACATTTGAGTCTACCCAGTTCAACATGGAGGGCTTCATCATGGTGTTGCTGGCGTCCTTCCTAGGGGGGATCCGCTGGACCCTCACTCAAGTGCTCATGCAGAAAGCAGAGCTGGGTTAGTGTTGGGACCATGTAGAACGTGTGATTGTTCACTTAAGGACATTTTAGAGGTTTTAAATGTCATTTATAAACTCGTACAAAAATTGAAAATGTACCAGAATTATGTGGTAGACATAAACAAATATGTGCAAGTGCATTTAACGTTTCGTCAACTAATTAATTAATTAATTGTCTTACATTTGTTAGACACTTTTACCTTGTCTTCCTGAATCAATTCACAAGTTACTAGATTTGCTTCCTTTTTCAGATACAACTTCTGCAGAACCTAATTTAAAATTGCAAATAGATGGTTTAAAACAGTTAAAACCGACATGATTACTGTTCTATTTTTCTGCAGGCCTTCAGAACCCAATAGACACCATGTACCACCTCCAGCCTCTAATGTTCCTCGGGCTCTTTCCACTCTTCTTGTATAATGAAGGTGAGATCTAGACGTGATGTGTGTTTGTAATTCTCAGCCATTTATCTTCTGAAATCGTCCTGTGCTACCCACTTCTGGCTTCATTGTCTCCTCTCTGTCTTCAGGGCTGAGCCTTAGTATGTCAGAGAAGCTATTCAGGGCGACGGAGCTCTCGCTTCCTCTCTATACACTCTCCACACTGAGTATCGGGGGCTTACTGGCCTTTGGTTTGGGATTCTCAGAGTTTCTGCTGGTGTCCAGAACTTCTAGCCTGACTTTATCTATATCAGGGATATTTAAGGTGCCATTTAAATGACCAGAGAGTATTGTCTTTAATATAAGCATTACAGTCATCATAGTTTGAAACCCTCTTTGTTTTGCTCCCTGAATTTTCCTTTCTTGTAGGAGGTGTGTACTCTGTTTTTGGCAGCACATATAATGGGAGACAAAATGAACATGCTTAACTGGCTGGGATTCGGTGTGTGTCTGTGTGGCATTTCATTACACGTGGGACTAAAGGTGAATTATTCCAGAAGTAAGTGCTAATTTTATTGATGGTTTTGTATTGGCAGAAGCAATGAGTAGCAACATGTTTAATATTTTTATTTTCACAAAAGTACACCAAATCCTTCAGAGAAATATCTAATGATGTGTAACAATCTTTATTTGAATTTATTTGAAAAGTGTGCGCGTCATTCTTGCAGGCTAATTTTAGCAGGTATCTTTGAAAAGCAGGGCTTAGTGTGAAGGTAGAACAGCTAAGTGGGCTGATCTTAAGACATTACTATTTATCTTCCGCTCCGAGTAAAATCTATTAATGCTAGCGCTGATCTCAGTTTGGTTTTATTTTCTGTCAGATAAGGGCCCATCGTTAAGGCAGCTCAGCCGTAAAGGAACTGAGCTAGAGATGCCATTACTGCATCTAAATGAAGATGAAGGAGAGACTTCGGCAGCCGACGAAGACGAGGAACAAGAAATCTTTCTACACTGACAGACGCTCTACAGGTTGTAGGCCAATGTCTACACTACCCATTCCTTCACATCTCTTCCATCAGATGGTTTAAACTCTGACGTCAGGAAAATCCTTGAAAGACACTGTCACAAAAAGATGGAGCAGCTTTTTATTTCCTGTTATTACGTCTTCAGGCCAGACCAGTGCCTCTGTGTCCGCTGTACTGTACATTAACCAAGGACTTTAAACGTGACACAAATTATGATGTTTTACCTTCAGGGAGCTTCATAAATGTAGCCTCTACATGCAGGTGTCAACAGAGTTTGATATATGGATCATGATGAAATATGATATATTTAACTTAGGACACAGATGAGTTTGTCAGATTCTTTTCTTAAATATGTCAGATTTCTTTGCAGGATAACATGCAATTGCACATAAAAACAAGCTGCTGTTATTTATTATGATTTTGACTAATTTTACATCCAACTGTTTTTAAATATGAGGAAATAACTGCAAATGCACACATTTAGTACAACCTAAAGTTTTATTATTCCAAAATGTCTGAAGTTTGTCCAAGTGTTTCACAATGTAGTCATTTAAAATAAAAAAAACATTCCACAACATCCAGCTCAAACGCAACATACTGTAAGCGCTCAAGGGCAGAATTACGTCGAATAGGAATTTTTGAAATGATTACACCTTAATGTGCCTCGCTGACGTTACAGTAAGGCTAAAGAGGACTACGGCTACCACTACAAGCCATTTTGAGAAATCTATCACAAGTAGCTGAAGAACCTCTTAGCAAATGTTGGAATATTCTCTCATTACTTGCAGTTGCATTAATTTGAGAAATAAAGTGAAAGAATAAAAAAAAAAGAATGGTTTAGAAAAAAAAGAAAAATGGTTTATTTATAATATACAGTACTGTAAGTATCTTTGTTGAAGTCATGCACGATTAAGCTGATTTTGTTTCCGTGGTGATTTATTTTCATGGTTTGTTATGTGGCAGTGACCGCAGAATAAAATAAGTAAATGCATGCAGCAGATTCCAAGAAGTTAATGACTGAGCTCACAGCGGGCTTGTTTGCACTGGGCAAGTTTTCTCTCCTCCTTCGGAGTCCACGCCCCGGTTGGAGCCTTGCTTCTCGGGTTTCGCCCTGAGGACTTCGGATACAACCTGATGTAGGGAGCTGTCTCCACAGTTTAGAGGAACTTGCGAGGGGTTGACATTCCGGCCCTGGAATGCTGTGAGGAGTCCGTCCGCAGGAACCACCTGGACGCACCAAACAGCCAGGTAGGACCTCATCTGGCAGCGATAGAAAGCAGAGAAGAGTTTAGTCTCATACGCCTGAAGTTCACTATAAATACGCCGTACCTGAAGTGATTGTTTCCGTCCATTGTTTGAAACAGGAAGGGGCACATGTGAGCGCAAGAGCAAATACCTTCAGATGAATGAATTGTCTTTAGTTGACATTGTAATTGTTACTTTAAACGTCATTGTGTCTTTTTGTTGCTGTGGTCATCGTCTAAGGCAAATGTAGGATGCAGTAACCAAAATATAAAAGGCTTGATCTGTGAGTAAAAGTGTTGGAGAGGTCTAATGCAAGCGGTTAGACTCTTTGCATTTATAACAGAACGGGCTGTAATTCACAATAATATAATTACATATAATATAAGTAAGCCCAATTATAAAGTACTCCAACACAGACAAAAAGATTTGATATTGTGATCGCTCATAGATGTTGCTCACAGATTCTAAATAAAATAGTTGAATATGAATATACCAAAAACACATATCAGTCAGCAGTTTGGAGGTTCATTTGTGAGTCAGGTGAGCAATATTGTTTAATGAAAGTTTAAGAAAGACGGACGCTTGTTCGCTATGATTCAAACATGCAGATCAACCATGTGATCCGACTGAACTTCTGTCTCCATTTCCATCGCCCTCCTGGATATTTGCTAGGTTAACAGGAGTTCAGACTGCTGGTGTCATTTTTTCCTGGAGAGGTCACAGAGCTGCGAAGGCAATAAATCAATGAATCATGATATTAAACCACATTTGTCCTCCAGAATTCAGAGATGCGCAGCCCAACAGTTAAATATGAACTTATCACATCACAGGGCCTCTAACAAGACCCTGATATGTGATTATCTATGAATGAAATATGTTTACAGGAAAGACTGTAATGCATGGTTCGCTGAAAAGAATCCGATTACTCCAAACTTAATTGTCATGGCAGCTGAAACCTATCTGTGCTAATTTTTGTGACATATTTGCAAGCACCCAGAAATCGAAAAGGACGCAGAGCAGATAGAAACATTGCAGTCATGTCAGTAGCAGTTGATCCACAGACATTTCCTGTGTGTCTGACTTCATACAGTACCTGCATTGTATTTCAAACTCGACTACATTTGGGCAAGCGAGTACACGTGAAACACGAGAAAACATACAAAAAGTGCAAAATTGATACATGACATACTGACACATGGTTTGAAAAGCCTTTAGGCAAAGCGGAGGATCCTCTCGAACTCTCTTCACGGTGGCCTGTCTGATGGTGTCGCATAAATAAAACGCAAAGCTCTGACAGTTAAATATGATTTAGAACAATGACAGACAAGCTCCACTGTAAATAGAATGAACATTTATGAATGAATACGTCAGATTTCCTTTTTGAAATTCTAATTTGACTGCTTAGGCGTATTAAACGTATTCTTATTGTTGTGCAGATAAATTTTATATTGTTTAATTAATGTTAAGCAGTGCAGACACAAGTGGCGCATCTGTCCTTGATATTTCATTTTCATTTTAACTGAAGCAATTTGATCTCCTCTCTACCATGCAGATTTGCATGATTAAGGATTTGTTCCAAACTCTCACGTACGCCCACAGTCTCATACTGTGGCTACCAGGCAGGTTGTAGCTTTGTTCAGCCCACGTTTCGACCAAACAATGCTCGAATTCACGAAGAACAATGCCAGCGTTCATGTCTTAACTTTCTACACACCTGCCTACTCGACTTAGTGATTTTCCAAGGTTGCTCAAAGCCGTCTTTTACTGCACTCAAACTTTTGAAACGAATGAGCTGTGGACGTTTCAGTTTTTTATTCTATATAAAATAGCTCAACATAATTCCACCCTTTCAGTGGATTTAAAATAACAATGCATGTGCAGGCAAATGCATGTTGACCACCCCAGACAGAGGCATGCTAGTTTTATGGCCACTTAAATCACATTGCCTTGGTAATGTTACTGCCCTGTGTGTGTCATTACCTGTGTGAAGTTTGTAGGTCTGTTAGGGGGCGGCGAACACTGAAACACCTGTAAGTCTGAGTCATAAACAGTTCCCATGGGAAACTGTTCCCCCTTTACCAAAATTATTTTACCATGTCACCAGACATAAAGTCTAGTAATTGAAATTAGTTAAGTTAACTTACTCTCATATATGACGAATGAATAGAACCAGTAATGCTGATATTAGTATGATGATAACACATAAATAACGTTTTTATCATTCCAGGCTTGGCTAGTCTTGTGCCATCATCACCGTCATCATCATCATCATCATCATCATCATCATCATCATCTCCCTGGCTAATGCTGTGTTACCTGCTCAGTGTCGTCCTCCTGCTGTCCTCAGGAGTCCATGGCCAAGGTGCAGTGGCTTTAATGATTATCGTTGTCCTGTGTTCACTATTAATAACAGAGTTATTTAAAGTTTAACTCTGAAAGGTCGGCAAAACGCTCCAACTCGGACTCGGATGTTGGCACAGTTCAGCGCATCTGTGCCTCTTAATGGATTTAAATGTATGGAGACAGAATCCTTACCTTGTAAGGTCCTTGTAGCACATTTTCAGCAGCGTGGCTTGTTTTTATCATCAAGGATATGGCAGGTTGTTTTTTATTTTTATTTCTATATTTCTTTCATAGTAACATTTCGTTGAGTTCTGAACTAAAGCGTGACAGCTACAAGCAGCTGCTCTTACCCCACAGACTGGAGCGTACAATGTAGCTACTGTGCTTGACCACATACATATCTGTGCCTGCCTGCCTGGAAAACTTGTTTTGGTTAGTGGGTCTGTTAAACCTTGACCCCAGTCGCTCTAAATTCCCATCGGACAATAGCCGATCCTTTGCAAGACACCCAAGAAACTGAGGACCCTCCAGAGGCCCCTGGTCCAAAAGCAGCCCCACAGACACAGACGTGCACATGCACACATGCATGCGTACTTACATACAGTAGACACAGAGTACATGCTACTGAGTGCTTAAGGTCATTCATTCACAAGTGAAGACAAAGTTGTGTGGTTGTTGCTGTTCTTGTCTTCCTTGCTTCCGTTTTTCCACCCTTCCTCCCTCATCTCCCTCCCCATCTATCACCCCATCACATACTACATACAAAACCTTGACAGACTTTAACTCTCTGTGACGTTCCACTGACATGACCTTTGACCCCCCAGGACCCAAAAGCATCCTCTTCCTGTTTCTATATCACGACGGGAGGACAGGGCATGCTTTGATGGATTGAGAGGCAGCTGGAGAGCCGGGTGGATGGAGGGTGGGAGGATAGCAACATGAAAGACGCTGCTTGTTAGAGAACCGCTCTTGGAAATTATGGAGATGAAGTCGAGACAAGAGCTGGATTTGACTTTGTGACAAGGAAGTGAGAGGACTCAGGCTATGTTGAGGAAAAGAAAGTTTCCAAGCATGTTGCTATGATACCAGAAAAAAAAAACCTACAGCTGCATCATGCAACTACATTTGTTTGTTTGCTTTGTTTTTTTTTTGTCTGTTAAGGTCGTCTCAAGCTGACGGTCTTGTCTGAGGACAGACTGCAGATGAAATGGAAGGAGGCGGATGGACCCGTTCAGGGTTACAAGGTCAGAGTGAGGCCCATCTCAGGTGAGACTTTCCTGTTTGGTTACGTACTTTCACATAAACAAACTGACTTGATCCTTGACGCTAACTGGTTATTATAATGGTACTGAATGGTAGTCCTTCTTATCTATTTTGCCAGGAACCCTGCTTTTCATTTTCGACCCGATCCGTCGTTTCTCAGAGTGTTTGTCTTCTTTTCCAGAGGTGCCACAGCCGGAGCTGATGCTGACTACGACGCGGGGCCGGGCAACCGTGGCAGGACTGGATTCTACTCAGGAATATGCGCTTCAAGTCCTTATGCTCAACGGAACGACGGAGAAACTTCTCGCTAAGAGACGATTCACCCGTAAGAAACACAGATTTTATAGGAAAAGAGTAGCACGGAGGATGGAGGGAGGTGGTGCCTTCAAGAGCCTATATTTTTTATCTTAAAAAGTAAAAGATTTTATTTCACTGCAGTCCACACATTATTATTCAGTTTTATTTCTAAGTCAAAGTTTATAGGAAGACGCTCTGTCACTCTTTCTCTCATACACACACAGATACTAATAAAATACCATTCAAAACATATTACAGACTGAAGTGCACGGATTGTTTTCTTCACTTACTCCCTGCAGCAGTTGTCTCCTGATTTTTGAGGCCCTTTCACTTTGATGGTTAAGACTATGGCTGATACTCTCCTGGGGCTCACGCGGCTTGCGAATCATTCGAGTGATAGTAGGTTACGCCGTCGAGTCCAGCGTGTCCGGGCAGGAAAGAAAAACATGTTGACTTGGAAATTCATAACACCGGCTGTCATGCTGGAATGATGGTAGTCTGGGAATTCCTTCCGCTGTCTTCAAGTTTTCCTATAGCTTTAACCCCCTGTGAGCTCAGGATGAATTCAGACTGACAGATCTGTTATGTAGTTTAGTTTGTTAAGGAAACTCGGTGACCTCCAGTTTGTTATGTTTGCTTCAGACAAGGATTTTAGACGTAGATATCTATGCAGCCCCATCATCTGACATCTGAGTTCTCTCTTTGATTTATGATTTGTCCCGACCACCCCAGCTATACTTTACCATGCCGACACAGGCAATTTTAAATTTGTTTGTCAGTACCCATGCTTTTGATTGTCATGTTGCATTGAGATTCAACAGGATTTGATACTTAATTTTATATACTTTGGTTCATTTTGGAAATGTGTAGAACATTGTTGTAGCTTATGTCACACCTTTGTATTTTTTGGAAGGTTTCAGACGTTTGCATACTGATTATATAAAGCATCATCTTCATAGCCACACTTCTCTTTCAGTGGAGGGCCTACGAGAGGAAGAAACGATCCGCAGCGGCAGCCGAGAACAGAGGAAGAAGACGCTGCCGGGCGGTTCAGGGTCAGGAGACCTGGATGATGCGTCTGAGGCTGTGCTGGAATCGCCAACTATTCTTTATCCGGATCCCACCACTTCAACTCCTGCTGCAGGTAGTCTACTACTAGATCATACCTGATCGCTTTGGGTGCCAGCATCATGGAAGTGCAATGTCTGATTAGAGGTTAGAAATTAGAACATTAGAAATGCTGCAGCAGTGCACAGCTGCAACGTATTTTGCACACTGCTTTTGTCTTTCAGGAGCCTTTGCTGCTCTGTGTGCTCTAATCTTCCATGGCCTCTGTCATTATAACACCTACATGGCACGGAAATGCTGCAAACACCCTGACGAGCAAGCACAAACACGCATACAGTTCCCACAGTATAATCGTCTTTATACGAGCCGCGGAACAAACGCATTCGCAGTAGTGACAGCCTAAAAGGTGGAGTAGAAGAAGAGGGGAATAAAAGCAAGAATAAGAAAGCAGGGGTCGGGATGAGAGTTTGCTATAGTGTGTACTTACCATTGCCTCTTCCCTCCAGAGCCCCCAGTTATGGAAACCCCCTCACAGCTCCCGGATGAGGCCCCAGAGAAAAACTCCAAAGACAAGAAGAAGAGGAAGAAAGAAAAAGAGCGAGATCCGTTTAAGGGGGAGAACAAAGAGGAGCAGGGGACAACACAGGGTAAACGAGTTGAGGAGAAACCCCGGAAGACGCCCATCTCTACCCAGCCAGTTACAGGTAACCTCTGTTCTCCGGTGTTATGAAAGCATGACAGGACAGATGGAAATCCCTCCTCTAGCCATGTGTTGGGTTAATGAACCGAAACCACGACAAAGCTCTTGGGGTAGACTTCCTTTAGGCTGATAGTTGAGCAGGTTAACTCGAAGGAAGCCTGGCTCCGTCGTGTTTGGCTCAGAGGTAGAAGTATCAGTTTTAGCCGTAATGACTGTGTTTATACAGGGGAGGGACGGGTAGAGGGAAAGATAATGACAGGCCCGTCCTGCTCGGCCTCGGGGCTCGTGTTCTTTTATAATCCAAAGGAACACACACATTATGAACTCATGCTCATGTATGCTCACATATGTGTATGTGTTTCCCGATTCAATCTATACTCGCCAATGTACACATAAAAGGAAATGACAAACTGACCCTCCGAACATTCAAACACAGTGTCATTTACTTTCTTTTTATGAAGGTATGTCTCCGAAGAAACCGTTCGAGTGTAAGAGCAACGCGGCGGCAGACATCATGTTGTTAGTAGACGGCTCCTGGAGCATCGGACGCACAAATTTCAGACGGGTCAGAGACTTCTTGGAGGGCCTGGTGACACCGTTCAGCATCGGGCCAAACCACATTCAGATAGGTGAGGATCATGGTGGCGGAGGGGGCTCGTGGTGAAGCCATTGCTCTGCAGTCTGTCCAGTTGTGTTGTTTTTTTTTTGTTCCCAGGTCTCACCCAGTATAGCGGAGACCCTCGCACAGAGTGGAATCTCAACAACTTCACCACTAAAGACCAGCTGTTGGAGGCAGTGAGGAATTTCAGGTATAAGGGCGGAAACACATTTACAGGTAAACACACCTCACACAAGTGCTCCATCATTTCCGTGCTCCTGTAGCCGCCATTCGGTACGCAAGCGTTGCCGCTCCCTCCCTCCCTCCCAGGCCAGGCGCTGCTCCACGTCATGGAGGAGAACATGAGGGCTGAGGCAGGAGCGAGGATGGACGCGCCGTTTTTCCTGGTCTTGTTGACCGATGGGAAATCTCAGGACGACGCCATCGCGGCGGCAAACCGCCTGAAAAACGCCGGCGTGGAGATCATTGCTGTAGGTGAGAAAGAGAAAGGCTGATGTAGTAATGAAATAGCTTTGCTCTTTGAGGGCTCATGTTTTGTTTAATCAATCATATCCATTCTGCACTGGGAACAGGCATTATTTTAATTTGTTATCTTCACCCCTGGCACACGAGAGCGGCGTGTGAAATTATAGCCTGCTGTGGTGGTTTTATTATCGTTGCACAATACACTTCTTGTGTCGTCAGGTGGTATTTAGGTCTAAATGCTTTTTTTTTTTCTCCTCATAACTTGCCAGGAGTGAAGAACGCTGACGAAGCCGAGTTGAGACAAGTGGCATCAGACCCGGTGGATCTGAACGTCTACAACGTCAATGACTTCCCTCTGCTCAGCAAACTTGTGGCGCGACTAGTCCACATCCTGTGCGGGAGGATCGAGGACCACAGCGTTGCCAAGCGTAACCTACTACATATCAGCGCAGTCCGCAGCGCCTTGGTTTCTAATTCACGGGGGCTGATCCTTGGTTACTGTGTGTCTAGGAATGGAGCCTGGACCCACAGCGGACCCGGCGCTCTCTTACCCGAGTCCCACCGATCTGCGCTTCTCTAAACTGGGCTCGAAAGAAGTGAAGCTTCACTGGACCAATCCTGCCCTGCCGGTCAAACAGTACCGAGTGGTTTACCACAGCGCAGAGGGACAGAGTCCTCAGGAGGTCGGGAATTAATTAGCAGAGCATCATTTATAACACAGCATCAATAATGTGAATTGGTTAGGAAAAGCTAATTCAGGCTACTTTTGAATTTGTTACTAACGTGTTCCTAGGTCATATTTGGCAAGTAGAAGAAAGCACAGTGATTTAAACACAGAGACAGTGTTGACTATGAAGGTTTTCACGCTTTAGCAGCCTTCACATTGTGTTGAAGTGCCATTCAGTTCTGCTTGGAACAGGAAAACACTTTTCTTTGGTGACAGGTGACAAACAATAAATAAATGTTTGTCGCTGTATGCGTCCCGTCCAAGGCCACAGCTAGTGCACATTAAAGTATTGATACAGACGACTCACAGTACACAAACACAAGCAAACACACAGTTAAGAATTATTCTCCTCCCGAATTTCGTGTTGTTGTTTGCTGATGGGTGCACTCTGGTGTGGGCTGGTCTTTTGGGCTCTAGGTGGTTCTGGCGGGTTCGGAGTCCACCGTGCTGCTGGAAGACCTCTCGTCTCAGACTCTGTACCACGTGTCCATCTTTCCTGTGTATGCAGACAACGTTGGCCTGGCACTCCGGGGAACCGTCACAACGCGTGAGACGTGCTACGTTGTTGTTTGTTCAGCACTTAAACTTGTATCTCAGCACCTTTTGTCAGTCTGATGACTTCTTTTCCGTGCTCAGTGCCCTTGGCCATGCCGGCCAACCTCGAGGTGACCCCTTCCTCCTACAGCACACTGCAGGCAAGCTGGAGCGCAGCACCTGGTGCGACGCAGTACATGGTCCTGTACTCTGCGCTCAGCCACGGAGAGCCCGACGATGCCAAGGAGGTGGGAAGTCTGTCGTGAGTGCGGTAAACCAAACCGAACTAGGTCTGTTGATGCTGCGCACATTGAGATGCGATGTCCGGTGGTGTGTCTGTGTTGCTGCAGGACAAATTCAGTGCGGACCAGACGGTGGTGGAGCTGGAAGGGCTGCTGCCAGCTACAGACTACTCTGTCACTCTGTACGCTCTCTATGATGACGAGCCCAGTGACCCAGTCACCGCAGTCGCCACCACGTGTAAGACGTTGTGTTCATTTCACGCATCCATATGCTGATTAATCATCTTCCTTCCTTTCGTTTGTTTGTTATTTCGCTGCAGTCCCCCTCCCGACCCCAGCAAGCATTCATTTCCCAATGGTCACCCACAGCACGCTGAGGGTGAGCTGGGTACCAGGAGCCGTGGACGTCCCCGGCCACAGAATCACCTACAGCACCAACCACGGCAGTGATGTCAAGCAGGTAATGGTGCCAAATTACAATTTTTCAGTCTTGAAAACACAATATTACTGGACTCTTGAACTACATGCACACTATAGTAGATACTATCTACACGCAACAATATCTTACACAATAACAGTAAGTCTCGTCATGTTAGTTTGCACAGGTCTCATCGGATTGTAAAGGAAAACTGACTCTCTGTACTGTATCACATATATAAAATTAAAAATCAAAAAGAAGCAGAGAGAACTCAATGATTCAGACATAATTCATTTTATTTTATACAATGGAATGTTTTAAGAGGCTAATTTCACTGTTTATCTCTTTCAAGCTTCAGCCTATTACCATTTCTATTAACTAACCCTGAGCTTAAACCTTTTATTCATTTTAGAGTTGTCTAAGAGTTTTTTTGACTAAGCACCTTGTCAGTCATGTGTATTATTTCTCTTTCCAGATAGAAGTATCGGGACAGAACTCAGTGCTGGTGCAGAACCTGTCCTCTCTGTCCAGGTACCTGGTGTCCGTCCGGTCTCATTACCCACAAGGCCTTTCAGCAGCACTTACCAGTAACGTCACCACACGTGAGTCGCGTATGAGAAAGCCAGGCGTGTTCGTTTTTCTTGAGGTTATCATCTTGGATGACGCCACATTCTTTAATGCACTAATGGGTTTGTTTGGTGCCAGTGAAAGAACGTGACGTTTTTTTCTTTCTCTCCCAGTGAAGGTGCCTTCACCATCTGACCTTAGGGTGACTAACTTCTCAGGCAGCGATATCACTGTGCGCTGGGAGGCTGCAGCTGATGATGTTGTCTCCTACCTCATCAAGTGGATTTCTCTCAGTGGAGGTGACCTGAGGCAGGTGAGTTTCAGTTATTAGAGGAGTCCAGAAAATAAGAGATATACTCAATATATTTCTATAGTTATATTTTATATGTAGTGTAATAACAACAGTTTTTATCCCCACTAGTTGAGGGTTAGTGGCGAAAGTGAAGGGGCGATCCTGGAGGGGGTAGAGGACCATAAGGAATATCAAATCTCTCTGTCAGGACTTTATGGAGATGGAGCTCAGAGTGAAGCGGTAGCCATACGATATAGCACCGGTGAGTCTCATACACCCAAGAGATAAATCCACTCTGAAGTAGCTAATAAAGGATTATTAGCAGCACTGAAAAGTAATAACTATCATTGGATATTAACTATGTTTTTTTCCTCAGGGTGTAATCCTGCGTAAGCAGTGAAATGCAAGTACAAAGAAAAATATTCAGATTAATGAAATTGTTTTTCCCTGCAGTGTCCGGTGGAGGCCCGTCCAGTGTATCGATCTCTGACGAGACTGCAGTCAGCCTGACGGTCAGATGGGTTCCTCCCAATGCTCATGTTCTCCGGTACCGTGTGTCTTACACTGCACTGACCGGAGCTGAAACCCAGGACAGAACCGTAAGTGGCCTCTTGTTTTGACTTTCATCCGAATCTCACTGCTGCTCTAAGGCGGCAAAGAATTCAAATATTGGAGTTTTACTTGAAAGAGGCGATTTTTATGAGGCGTGTTTGTTTTCTGCAGGTGTTGGTCCCAGGTGGGGAAAAGCGGGTGGTGCTTGAATCCCTGCAGCCAGATACACGCTACAGCGTCCTGGTCACCGCCGAGTACCGGAACAGAGAAGGGGGCAGCGGTTCAGCCCAGGGAAAAACCAGTGAGTCAGTGTCACTGAAAGGATACACACTGACCTGTTGTTGTAGTAATGTGCCCCCTCTTCTTAGTGTTTGTTAATATTCCGGCAGCAGCATTTTGAATGAGCTGTAAATCTTTACTGGTACACCCTACACGAGATTAATGCATGAATAAGCTTTTCTAAATCTTGATAAACGGGATGTTCTTGAGATGCCAGAAAGATGTTTTTGTTAGAGTTTTAATGTAGGCACTGAAATTTAAATCCTCGTCAATAATTACACAAAGATTTCTACCATTAGTTAGTTTTGTGAACCTTAAACTCAAAATAAGTACTGGCCGCCAACCTTCCTTCTTTATTACCAAAAATAATAATTTCATATCTGCCCAGTGAGTCTGAGAGTTAGCAGTTTGAGTGTGGTCAGGTCAGATCACAACAGCGTCTGCGTTTCTTGGAGACCCGTGTCTGCTGTCGATGGGTACCGCATTGTCATCCAGTCTCTCAAAGGTAATCTATAAATAATTTATTTAAAAAAAAATAAAAAAATCACTTGACCCACGCTGGTGAATATGTCTCTGTTCCGGCCTGTGGGGTTAGACAAGCAAACGAAGGAAGAAGCCGTCGACGACTCCAGCAGCAGCCACTGTTTTACCGATCTGCAGCCAGAGACCTTGTATCGAATCAGCCTGCACTCGCTGCTCGGATCAGCTGAAGGCGCAGCTGTGTCCATTCTCCATCCAACAGGTAGGATCCCGTGGTGCGTTATTTGTGAGCGAATTTGTTACTATACTCTCATAAATGAAAACAAACAAAATTGAGAAAACCTTATGCTATTTTTGTTGTTGTTGTTGGTAGCTATGCTGTTACAGTTTGTGGTTCTTTTTACAGCTGTGGCACCCGCCAGACTTCCCACCCATCCCCGGATGTATCCCGTCCACAACGAGGGTAACGCTGCATGCTGGACTCATCGTTTTCTGTTGAAATATTTCTGAATAGAGCATGGCCTGTTTGTTTGAGGTTTCAATTTTCTCCTAATCAAATATATATATATAGTTATGACGTATGCTCAATGCTTAATCCGTTTGCTGGTGTAAAGCATACAGATGCTTTAGTTGAAACTTTAGTTGAAGATGCTGAACACTGAAGGTTTGATCTGTGCTTACAATGACTCAGCACTGCCCTCTCGTGTTGCAGTGTGCCCTGAAGTCACCATCAGAAACAGCGTGGTTAAAGGTGAGACCAGCGTCCTCACACATGCTGAATTCTCAAACTGTCATCAGTCGAGTTTAAAGACGCTCTTCGTTTTATTCCCGCCGTGTTCGTCGTCCCAGGGTTTGACATGATGGAAGCGTTTGGTCTGACTCAGAGAGCCCACTCCTCTGTGGAGGGTGTGGCAGCCGAGCCTTTTGTCTTCAACACCCTCCCCACCTACACTCTGTACAAAGACGTCCAGCTGACACAGAGCACCAAGTGAGACCCCCCACATTATATACAACTTATATTTATACACTGCTGCTCATTATAGAAATATTTCGACATCAAAACAACAGCACAGTATGAGACTGAGATAACCTTAAAAGACAATTCTAAGAATTCTTTGTTTATTATTAAAAGAACAGAATGTGAAGTGATGGAGCAACAAAACAGCTGCGAACTATGACTGTAAACAGAAGGTGTGATTTGTTTGTCCAGACTCGGTCTGGGATTGACTCTTTAAAGGCGTTTTATTAGAACAGTGGTCTGTCGCTCTCTCGCTCCCGTCAGGTTCATCCACGCTGCAGGTTTCTCTCCAGAGCACACCATCAGCATCGCCTTCCGCGTGGTACAGGATACACCCAGGGAGCCCTTCGCTCTCTGGCAGCTCACTGACATTGACTTCCAGCCAAAGATGGGAGTGGTGCTCGACCGTGAGTTGTGCTTATGCATAATAATAAGCTGAGGAAAAATACTATTTACAGAACAAACATTTTCTAATAACAATTTAAATAATAGTGTGAAAGTAAGATGTTTGGTTTTGTGAAAAAACAAAAACAACGACTAAGAGTCAAACTCTGTATTTGTATACTCAGCTACTACCAAGCATCTGGTGTACTTCAGTCTGGACTACAGGGGAGAGGTGCAGGAACTGACCTTTGACCAGCAGCAGGTGCACAGACTGTTCTATGGCAGTTTTCACAAGGTGAGATAATTGACGCAGAGCAAGTGTTAATTAACTCTTAATAACAGCTTCACACAACATTAAATGGATCACACTGAATATCCTTGATTTCACATATTTTCCTCATTACCCATCTATCTTTATGTGCTTGATAATAAAACAGAAATGCCAACGTTTTCAGTAATCGAAACAGGTCAAAGAGGTCAAACAGACTCTACGATGTGTTATAGTGTCACAATGTGATTAGAGCAACGCACAGTTCAAACAGATTCAATGACATATATTCATTCATTTAAAATGACATTTTAAAATGAACTTTCTGGATGTGATCTTTTTTTTTCACTTTATATTAATGACATCAATCTGAGACTCATATTTATAAAACTACAACAAGTATAAAAGTTAGAAATAATTCACCGATATTCATGAATGTCGAATTGCAAGTTTCTTTGGAGTTAAGTGAAGTTTAGTTCTAGGGGGCAACAGACAGTTTGGAGAGTAACAGGTAAACTTAGATAGTTGTTTTATCAATGTGCTGCTTTTTTCTCAACATTCTCGACTTGTTAACATACAGTTTTCATGAAGTATCAAAAAATCCAGGGACACTTGATTATGTGCTTTAATGTAAAAAATTTCAAACTGGAAGTGTTAATAGCTAATTGACGTCCCTTTTAATCACCTGTAACTTGGCAGGTTCACTTGTCTGTCAGCCAGGTGAGTGTGTCCCTGTCTGTGGACTGCCAGCGTGTTGGTGAGAGGCCTGCCCGTCCTCTGGGCAACTTACCCACAGATGGGTTTGAGATGCTGGGGAAACTGGTGAAGACCAGAGGGCCTAACAGTGGATCTGCCCCGGTATTTTTACTCTCTTCCTTTTCTCTGATGTGGATAAACTGTGCATCCGTTTGTTATCTAAACAACGGACGGCCTCCTTCGCTTCCACGTGCTCAACCTTTATCCTGTGCTCTTCACTGTGTCCAGTTCCAGCTGCAGTCCTTTGAGATTGTCTGTAACACCACGTGGGCTTTAGACGACACCTGCTGCGACCTGCCTGGAGTGGTCAGAATGCCATTTACAATTGGGTTCTGTTTAAATATAGGCTCAGATGTTGTTTAATTTGAAGGTTTCCATTGCTTAGTAGTATCTTAAAATGTTTGGAAATGGCTCATATCCAATATGCAGGTTGCATTTTTCTTTCGTTATGCAGCATTATGATCCTGATTGAAAGATTGATTGCCATGAAAATGCTTTAAACCTTGATTTAATGTCTGTGCATCAGAGAGATGAGGAGAGTTGTCCCGTCCCGGCTCACACCTGTACCTGCTCCTCTGACATCCCTGGAGCTGCTGGTTCCCCTGGGCCAACTGTATGTCCCTGATAGTCTATCATTTTTTGTGTGGGATCCAGTTGTTTGAAACATTATTTAAATTCTCCGTTTTGTTTTTTCAACAAGGGAAAACCAGGTCCTCGTGGTGAGAAAGGCGAGAAGGGAGAGCAAGGCCAAAAGGTGATGTGAGAATATTCAGTTCAGACTTCTGGGGTTACATAAGGTTACATAATGTACCGATGTTGGAAGGGGCAAACCGCTTGGAAGGTTTGTAGTTTTAAAAGACTTTATACCTA
Organism: Macropodus opercularis; assembly: GCA_030770545.1. NCBI lineage: Eukaryota > Metazoa > Chordata > Actinopteri > Anabantiformes > Osphronemidae > Macropodus > Macropodus opercularis. The sequence goes on along the minus strand of CM061095.1, from coordinate 6,338,196 downwards.
ACCTGTTTGTTCTTGACATTTGATCTTATCAGTTCAGTTTTCAGCAAATCAAAGTAGCAGATGGGAAAATAGTCCACATTACACATTACAGTGCACTACATTGCTTGTTTGTGTGACAGGGGGAGGTGGGTCCTCCAGGGCAGACGGGACCTGAGGGAGGCCTTGGAATCGTAGGCAGCGCAGGACCCAGAGGAATAACAGTGCAGGGAAAAGTGGTGAGTAACCTTCACAGCCTTGTCTCCGTACAGTATCTAGCTATTGTCTATGGTAGTAACGAATCTAAATGTAGTTGTTTTCTGCTTTCATGTATTTCATTATAGGGTCCACCGGGGGCAAGGGGTGAAAAGGGCGACCCTGGGCGACCAGGTGTCCAGGTGACTTTACTCTGGACAGTAGTGTCACCATCAACCAGTCATAATTGCTGTGTATAAAACATTACATCTCTCTAACCTGTTGTCTTTCCTTGTAGGGTTTACCAGGGCCTCCAGGTCCAAAAGGGGAAGAGGGAATCCCGGGCCCCCAGGTGAGCTGTTCCATCCCAACCAATAATGAGCAGCAAATTAGCAGTACTTCATGTAGCTGCTGATGTGAAGCGCGGACTCCTCATCTAGCCATATGTCTCACAGGGTATTAGGGGAGTTGAAGGTAACATCGGTGGACCTGGAATCACTGGACCCAGGGTAAGACTTTAAGAGTTTAATTTTCATTCCAATGTAGATATTTGTAGTGAAATATTTTTAGGGTTAGGGTTAGCCACTACACGTTTTATCTAATTCTTCAATATCCTTTTTAATGCTAGGCGATTTAGATATAGACATCATATTTTGTAAGAAGGGAGGTTTAAAATCCCAAAACTGGCTGCTCCTGATTTCCCTGTGGATGCCCACATTTGCCTCGGAAGCTTGGTGCATCTGACTCTGTTGAACTCCTGTTCCACCCATATGCCGTTTTCTATTGTACAGGGTTTCCAAGGAATACCAGGCCACCCAGGAGTGACAGGGGAAAAGGGACCGTCAGGACCTGTGGGGCCCACAGTAAGAACAGAGCGACAAATTGCAACATTAGACCTGTCTGTGTTCAAATTTGATTATTTATAAGCGTGTTCCTTCAATTACAGGGTTTGCCAGGAAGTAAAGGGGAACGAGGAGAGAAGGTGGGCTAACGTTTCTTAATTTTTAGTAAATTGACTCGTTGCGTATTTTGACTGTTTGTAAAAAGGTTTACAATTTTACACTAAGTTTGATGGATGTGGTGTTTTACAGGGGGAACCGCAGTCTATGGCAATGATCTACCAACTGGTCACACAGGCCTGTGAGCAACTAGTGCACAGTAAGCCTTCACTACTGTGCATCAACCAAACACTTATACTGATGATTAATAAAGCTACAAAGACATTGTGTTTGTTCTTTAGAGGAGGTGTTGAAGCTCGACATGTTCATTAATGAGATAAGTCGAAAGCCAGCTCCAATAGAGGAGCCGGTGGGACCACCAGGGGAACCTGGTATTCCGGGGTCTAGGGGCCCTCCAGGTGCCAGAGGGACCCAGGGACATGTTGGCCCAAGGGGGAAACCAGGCAGGCCTGGATATCCAGGAGAGCAGGGTAAGAGTCTGTCTAGTACATGTCAGGCAACAAAGGTCTGACAGTTATGTTAGTTTGTCTTAGTTTAGGACTAATTAAATATATATATAGTTAATTTTGTTGGTTTGTATGTTCCTTCATTGCAGGAAGGAGAGGCATGCAAGGAGAGAAAGGCAATGTAGGGGCCAATGTCGAGGGGCCCATAGGGGTCAAAGGATTTGCAGGTACCTCTTCGAAGGATCCTTTTATTTCAAACAGTATCTATGTCGAAACATTTGTGGTTACCAGACTACTGTGTGTGTGTGTGTGTGTGTGTGTGTGTGTGTGTGTGTGTGTATGCTCCGTTTCTAATCTTAAATCACTGTTTCAGAGCCGTTTAGGTTTTTACCTTTGTAAAAACTGTAAATGTGATTAGTTAGCACAAATTATATGACATCGTAACAATGCGCTGAAGTTGTGAAATCTGTGCTCCTGCAGGTTCTCCAGGTGAGTCTAAGCCAGGAGTCCCAGGTTCCAAAGGTGATGATGGTAAGACAGGACCACCAAGTATCCCCGGACCTCCAGGACAGCCAGGTGAAATTGGACCCCCTGGTGTCTGTGACAGCAGTGGAGGCTGCCAAAGAGTTCCCCAGCAAACAGGTTAGTTACCAAACAAGATCCACAAACTTAAGCGATGGGCGGTTAAAAGATAATGATGCCGAAGTTTTAATTGAGCGAAACAGGCTTCAACGAGTGGTAACTCGTAAATGTTTTGTGCTCTCTTCTTACAGAAGATCCTTATTATGGCTATCAACCTTAAATGGATACAAACAAGCAGACATCAATGGTACAGCAAACGACGGTGGTTCCATTGGAGCGGAATTGACAAACTGGGAAAAGGGCTTTTAAAACAGCACCACTGAAGAGATCTGGTGCGTTGACCTCGCCACTGACCAATGCAGAAGATTCATTATTTGAAAATATAGACAGATTAGGAATTTATACAGTAAGGACTTTTCTGTGTCACAGTGATTTTTCACATGCAACTGACGAAGAAAGCTTTCTAATGTGCAGTTCTCGAGTGTTTTGATGAGCAGATGTCTTTATAAAGAAAAATATTTTCCTATTGAGACTTGTAAAGTGATGTTTTATATATTATAGTCGCACTGAAACTTTTTGTTACTAACTCTAAACTTAACTGCCTCAAGAAGAATGAAAATGCATAATCCATGGTGTGAATGCTTCTTTTATTCCATGGTATTAATGTGAGACACTGTGAGAATGTTTGTTGTGTGAAAATTCGAGTTTGGCATTCTGGGGTTTGGGTAATAAGCATCATATGACATGTATGTGTATGTATGAGTGAATGTGAGAGAAAGAGGGGGATTTTTATGTATGTATTATTTTGACTTTGTTAATAAAAAAAACCTATTCATGTGTCTGATGAAGTGTTTATGTGTATCAATGGAAAATAATAATTCTTAGGATAAATAATATTACTTCTGTCCATTTAATTATGTAGTATTTTGAAATTATTACATATTTAAGTATTCATTAAGAAATCTGATTATGTTTTGAGAATGAACCTACGCAAGTTCCAGGGCTGCTGGAAAAATAAAATAAGAAAGAATCAGTAAAGTGAGTTAGTTTTGCGTGTTTGTGTCGGAACCATGTTAAGAAGACAATCGTTTCCAGTGGTGTCTATTTTGAAGAGCACGTCTGAAAGTCCAACTAAGCAACGAACAAGTGGTTGTCAATGCTTTTTGTTATCAAGCAGAGTTTCCGGTTTTGACACATATTATCTTCAAAATAAAGGCGTACAAAGCCTTACGTTACAATAGATAGATAGGACTTTATAAGGCAACGGAACGAACCTCGACTTGTCTTGTGGTGCTTATAACTGATGATAAACTGATTTAGCAGATTCTGCCACTGCTACTTTACTTCTAATAATAATAGTAATATTTGTAATACGTATGTAAAAGCTTTAAATTATATTTTTGCATTATTTTGAAAATAATAAACAGGCTGTTTCGAAGTAGTTTTTTTTAACTGAACACAGTGGGGAGTAAAGGTTCACGTCGCCATGACAAGCCGGAAAACCTCACATCTAAACCGGGATAATGAGGGCAAATATTCCGTTTTATTACCTACCTACAACGAAAGGGAAAACCTACCTTTGATAGTGTGGCTTTTAGTGAAATACTTTGATGAAAGGTGAGTTCCGGAAAGCCAGTGCAGCTGGCTCAGCTAATGCTAAGTTAGCTAACGTTACAGCTGTCACTTACAGGGATGAGCTGTCGTTAAGCCGATGTTAACAGGCCGACTTGCTCGTTCTAACACCATTTATTGGCAATATCTGAAGTTGAAGTTTTATTTACAGTGGCTACAAGTACGAGATCATTGTGATTGACGACGGAAGCCCGGATGGGACACTGGTGGTGGCCGAGCAGTTGCAAAAGATTTACGGAGAGGACAAAATAGTAAGTAGAAACACAGCTGCGGAAGAAATAAAATATCAATCCCACAGTGTAGGGGAATGTCATGCTTTCAAAATGGTATTTAAAGGTCCCCTCCAGTCGCACTTTCATATTAGTCTGCGTTGACTGTTATTCTGTGGCTAACAGAATAGACTCATTAACTTTTTCCCTGTGTGTATGAAAAATCCTATAATATATATGCAATCTGTAATAGATACCAAACCCCTGAGTAGAATTTTCCTTAATGTCTTGATTGTGCATTTCAGCTTCTACGTCCTAGAGCGACAAAGTTAGGACTGGGTAAGTTTGTCTCAAGAGTTGGTTTGTTTTCGTAACCTCATAAAAACTACAGATGACCTCCTGTTTCCTTTTGTAGGCACCGCCTACATACACGGCATGAAACATGCCACTGGCAACTTCATCATCATCATGGATGCAGATCTTTCTCATCATGTGAGTGCAGCTTCTTTCTAAGTGATTGGAATATATATTAGCTGCCACTGGGTGTGTGGGTTTTCCAGCAGATGTCCAAACAACTTGTAGCTCTTTTTAGAGCTGTAACAATATCGTTTTCTCAATGTCTACCAAATCTATCCTACTGTGGAGAGTTCTACTTGAAATGCACGTGTGTCTTAACTGTACAGACTTGTTATACGTTTCTAATTTTAGACATGTGCCACCTTGTGCTTTGTGAGCAGCTGTGCAACCATGGGATTTGATCATTACTGTAATTAGAGAACCTAAATCTGTCTTAAAAGGCTCTTCTGTTTCATTTGGGAGAATGTTTTATTCAAATAAAAAGAGACAAACCCACATATTGAAGCCTGCTGTAAGAAATCAGTTAAAACAAAATGTTTTGTTGGAACAGTCATCTAAAACGCAATAAATTTCCTGTAGATTACTGTCACCGTAGGCGAAAAGGAAGCTCCTCATGTTGCTACTAAACAGTCAACTGAAATAACACTTCATAAATTATAGACAGATTAGTTTTCATTTGAATAAGTAACTCAACATTCAAGAGATTCTTCTGTCTAGTTGATTGTTTTGTGACTTGCATCCAGGATAGTATTTGCATTATATACCTGAAAGTTTGAAAAAAAGTCTGTTTAGGCAAAGTGTAAAATAAATTTCAAATAGCTGGATCCTCGATCATGCTGAATAACTTTGTTTTTGTTTTGTTTTTTATTTCAGCCCAAATTCATCCCAGAATTTATTGCGTAAGTGTTATTAGTGGTATTTAATATAATAGTGTTATTTAATTATTTGAAGTATTCAGACTCTTATTTGTGCCACAAATGAGAGCACATGAAGTGAAAGTGATCATATATTCTTTAGCCAAGGCACTGTTTTTGTGTGTTTGTCAGAAAACAGAAAGAAGGTAATTATGACCTGGTGTCTGGTACACGATACAGAGGGAATGGAGGCGTTTATGGCTGGGATCTGCGCAGGAAACTCATCAGGTAACTACAACACCCAGCAGTCTCCAATTTCCAGTCACCCTCTCACACCGGCCCTGATTACAGACAGGGGAGAGACTGAGCTGTAATTTTCCTTTCCTTTCTTCACAGTCGGGGAGCCAACTTTTTGACTCAAGTGTTGTTGAGGCCTGGTGCTTCCGATCTTACAGGCAGTTTCAGGTGAGTGGTGTGACTGCTGTGAAACGAGCGCTGTTGTCTTTCCATTTGTGCGTAAATGAGGTTGTGTTTTCTCACACTCCTGCTATTTCTTTAGGCTGTACAAGAAGAAGGTGCTGGAGAATCTGGTGAAGCAATGTGTGTCGAAAGGGTACGTTTTTCAGATGGAGATGATCGTCCGCGCCCGACAGCTCAACTACACAATCGGCGAGGTGAGTCCTTCACTTATTCATTCATTCATTCATTCGTGCATATTGTTTTGAGATCATTTTTCCCCAGTGACACTTTCTGTTTTTACATTTCAATTGGAATAAAAAAAAGACGAAAAGGAAATTATGAGCTTCAGTTTGTCATAATTTTTACACCACATTCAGATGTAATCAAAATGTCAAGATTAAGAAGCAGGTATCCCAGTGTTTGAATCTCTTTGTACATTTATACCTACAATCTATATTCTCTTGATACTGGTTGGTCATAAACCACTTGTCTAATTTGGGCAACACCAGAGACTGATTAAAACATAGGTTTGCAGAAAGATCACTAAGGATATAAGGTAACTAATTGTCTTGGTTAGTTTGAAATGCTGTTTTTATGAAGCATTATTTGCATCAGAAAACACAGTTTATGTTGCCTAAATGTTAAGATTGTCAGTCATCTGGGTGAGGTTTTCTGGAATCTGAGTCATGGCATCTGGACTTTTTTACTCAGGTCTCGTGGAAAGTATATATAAATCAGTATTGTATAGTGGATGATGATTGGCTACACACACATGATCAGCTGTGGGTAGGGCAGGGAATCTCTTTAAACATGAGGAACTTTGATTCAAGTTATCTTGGGACTAGACAACTGGGGAAGAAAAGTGATGTAAAATCTGTTGTTACACCTTTGTCCTGAATTTGAAAAGTCTCAATGAACGGTACACAAAATTGGGTAAATTAAATGTATAAAAAAATATTAGAATGGAATGGAAAAGGTACTTTGCCCAATGTTATGTAAAGGTGGCAGCTTGGTATCTGCTTTTTATGGTTTGAATTGTTAATTTAGCTTGATGAGTCTTGTTACTGGTTGCAGTGTGTTCACTATGTGTAAATGTGCATGCTTCAGCATTATGACCCTGCAGCCATGCTTCAGGATGTGAGTTGAGAAGCCGCTCTCTCATCTTCTTCAACAGGTTCCCATTACCTTTGTGGATCGGGTGTATGGAGAATCCAAACTGGGTGGGAACGAGATTCTGTCATTTGCAAAAGGACTGCTCACACTCTTCGCCACGACATGATGACGTGCCCAGTCTTGGACATCCCACAGTCATACCCCTCTCACTCATCAGGTTGCCGTCTTAATGCAGTAGTTACGTCAGAATCACTCGCCCATGGTCAGACTGTGACTTGATGGCAAATGACAAGATGTCTCACTCATTCCTGTTAACAGTAAATGTAAAATCATCCCCATCAGAGGCAGAGTACTTTACATTCCTCTTCAACCACCCTGTAATGAATTTTGAACAAAGCACGTGGTGTCTCATTATTCCCCAACCAGACAGCTGACAGGACTTTGCATTAATACAGTTGTCAGAATTATCTAACTACACAATTACCTGGTACAGCTTATATTGTTTGTACAAAACTGGATTGTTTGTACAAAATTAAACAGCTTATATTGTTTGTGTTTTGCTTTTTTTTAAAATCTCTGCTTGCCTTTTATAAGTCAAATGCTAAACTGGAAGACTGAGAGTCCTCCCTGATGTTTATTGACTTTTGTTGAACTTTGAAGTTTCAGGGGGTTAGGGTTTCTCCAACCACGACCAGGTCAGCTAACGCGGAAAATTTCTACTGTTCATGTAAGTTAAGAAATCGGAAGATAAAAGTCCAAGCTGACAAAAGATTTAGCTGACCCAAAGGGAGGATGTGTAATTGAGCAAAAGGTCAATTCCCTACATTAATTTAGCTTATTTTATAAGTTCGTGTCTGCTCCAAAAATGTAACATTGAAGAATATAATTGGTGAATTGATTGATTGATTGAAAAAGTGGGACAAATGTGTTACAGTATGTGACTTGTTGTGGATGCAGGGGCTGTGGTGAAAGTGCCACTCAGGAAACCCAAAGTCAGTCAGATGCCTTTATAGCCAACAACATGCCCCCGTGTACAAAAAAAGCGGAACGAATGGGAGGGGGTGGAGGCTGAGTGGCTCTGGTGGTGGTGGGACCGAGGTCAGTGTAGCTGACCTCCACCAGGCACCATGGAGGAAAGTAGTCCCGGTCGGAAGGGTACAGCGCCACCTACCGTTGTTAGCCATCTGAGTGCTGAGGCACAGTGTGCATCCGACCCTCTGCAGGGAGCGGGGGGGGCGCCAGCTGTAGCTACACTGAGCATGCGCCTACACCGGAGAACAGCCACTCCAGGAGGACGCCCGCTGTCGGCCAAATTCCGCAACTGCGGTGCCCGGTTGTTTACCCCACAGCCTAGGACCGAGCGCAAAGGCCTGCAGCAGGCTCCGAGGGACTACATATGTTTTTTTAATAATACAGTGGCTTAATTGGGTACATTGATTGGCAAGCCAATCAAGAGTTACAATGACTCGCGATGGCCTCACAATGAGATTATTTATGCTAATCAAGTAGATGTCACTTCCGCCCCTTTTATTTGCGCCATTTTGGATAGGGCAGTTTCTAGACTGGATGTGTATTGTCTACCAGGGAAGAGAATGGGCACAGCGCTGTCGGCTGCCAGGCGATCATAGACGGACTTTAGGTACATTTATCTGATAGAGAGCTTACGCCGGTAGTTGTTCCAACAACAGGACACATGCGTGCGCCCTCGTCGCTCCGGGGCATGGAGGGTTTAATTGTCTAATGAGGCTCGCAGGCTTTCCGTTCCCGTTGCCGACCGGAGGGAAGAGGATAGCTCCCTTGTTGGCGAGGGGCAGGCGGGATTGGAGGGTAAACCGACGTCCGGGTGGCTGTATGTCCCTCAGCGAAGCTAGCTGTCACCTGGAAGGATAACGCCGAGTAAACCAGCAAAAAAAAAAAAAAGTGAAAGTGTGTGCAAGCCGTGTGTCATCCCGAGGTGACACATTTCACTCAGACCGGACTGGATGTGAAAGCAGGTAAACTTAATGTTGGACACAACGCCCCGAAGCGAGTTAGTTTGCCGTTAGCTACCTGCCGTGGTGCGATGGGTGGCGGTGAGATAACGTTACAGCTAAGGTAACTTGGCTGCCGATATAGCTAGCAGTCAGGTGGGCTACACGTAACTAGCAGCACGTCGAATGGCTTCCCCGGTAAGTCGGTGCGTATTGGCGCCGGTAAACCGCAGTCTGTTAGGTTCGAGGGGGGCTAGGAAGAGAGATCTGCGGCGTTTACTCGGAGGTTTCCAGCTGCTGGTGTTGTTGGTGCGAGTTGGCTAGCTTAGGCTAGCATGCTAACTCGGCGCCGTGTGTCCCAATTCTTTGTCAGTGGCAAAGCGATCGATCTGGATACTACCAGATGTGGATCAGAGAAGAGAGTCTCGGATGTTAGCGTGACCACACAGCAGCACGACAGAGCTAGCATGTGTGCAGAGATCAGCATCTTGTTGACAGACATAGTGGCGTGGGATCCAAATAACTGTTTGTTGTAATCACTTGTAAGTTAGTCTTTGATTAGGGTGACGGGGGTCTGGCTTAGGTTTGCCCAGGTGACCCCTGCACTTTGATGCACTCTTGCCTTGTGCTTGATCCAGGGGAAGAGGGGAGCAGGGCTGTCACTTAGTTAGATGATGATCATGGTCTCTACCTCAACATCTACGTTGATGGCTAAAGGCTGCAGACAGGTGTGCAAGCCTATTAACACAATTGATCTAAGTTCAGATCAGTAAGCGCTCCCAAACTTTTCTGCTCTTTTTGTTACTATGGATGTCAGCAAAAGCTTCTCCTTCCACACACACACACACACACACGTAAACAGGAGCAGTCAACGTAGGTGATAGTGTCCTGGAGCAGGACTCACTGCATGATTGAGTGGGTGTAAGTAAATCTTTGGTTAAAGGTTTGTAAACTATCTCTTTTTTTTTCCACACCACACTATTTGGGGAAACCTGTATTCTGTCAGTAGCCAAGGAGAGCACAGCAGCCTCCTATGTAGACTTTCCTCCCTCTCTATTTCCTTCTCTCCTTCCCTTCCCTCCTGCACAGCTTCTCCTTGGTGTTTTTCCTCCCACCTCCCTCCCTTTTGTGCCTATCCATCGCCCCCTCTTTCTCTCACCCTCTTCCATTTTCTGTCTCGCCCCTCTGTGTCTTCCCCTCGCCCCTCTGTGTCTTCCCCTCACTTACTCTCCCTCCCCTCTCTCATCTGAGCCTGTCCGACCTCCTCGTCCCCTCCCCCCTCCACTTCCGTCGCTCACTCCCCGTCCCCTCTCCTTTCCTCTCATCTCTCCCCTCACACTCCTTCTACCCTTGCCTGCACACTTGCTCCCCCTCCCAGCTTTTTCCCTCCCCTTCCTCCCCCTCACCTCATCCTCTATCACACTCACCCTCCCCCATTTGCCTGATCTCTCTCTACAGCTCCTTCTGTCCCTCCCCTTCCTCCCTCCAAACATCCCTCCCTCCTTTCCACCCTTTCCTCACCTCACCTCCCTCGCCCCTCCTGCTCCACTGCAGACATATTGTAGAGGCTGCTGCTGACTCAATAGGAGGCGCCATTCTGTGATGGTATTGCAAGACAGAGAGGAAAAAGGGGGCAGGCGGAGAATAGGGAAGCTTGGGAACCTTACATAATGGATCTCCTCCCTAGCGCCATCTACAAGTAATAGGAGGAATCAGGAAAGGGAGAACAAGAGACAAAGTGGGCATGGGTGAGTGTCTTTTACTCATTCTGTCAATTGCACACTTCTAAATGTAAGGAAAACAAAATAAGTGGTACAGACGGGCAGATCAACTGTAACTTCGGCCTCCTGGGCTCGTCGCTCATCCAGCAGTTGGTGGGACTGAGCAGTCCCTGTCTGTTTTGGGTTTTCCTACAAATAATAGAAGCTGGGATGTCTGGGATCGTTTCAGAGTCTGAGCTGCCTTTATGTCATTGTGCATCTGTGACCTTTGACCACTGTGATGCACTGATTTGAATTGAGATATTCCATTAGTCACAGTGCTTTGACAGGCAATACTAGGAATTTTGGCATTTAAGATTATTTTTTTTATTGCTATAACAATAATGTGTTATGCTGGCTCACTTCTATGCATTGTTTACGTTTTGACTATGTACAGAGTTGTTGATAACAGTCAGTAAATTTAATACTGTAACTATTGAAAGTGACTGCTGTGAAAAATAAAAAGGGACATTTAATAACATGACCTCACAAAATAAGGGCACATTCAGAACAGTTTGAGTTTTGCATGAAAACCACAGCTCTGATTCATTTGAAAAGAGGCAATCCCACAGAGCAGCAGGGGTGCAAACACAAAATAAAGCAAAATTGTGTGGCAAAAAAAAAACTGAATCAAATTTTGTCCCACCGCATCATTATCCAGCACCAACATGCTGCAGGGGCCTGTCACATACATGCACATAAAATGTATAATGTATGTGTGCAATCAGTAGCTTTCCCACTGTTTACAGTAGCCTTTGGTGTCAAGTAAAGGGTCGTTTTCAGCAAACGTTACTTTTCCTGCCTTGTGTTTCAGTTTACATGCATCGGTTGGAGTCTGACCCAGCACCTGTTGTTCATGCAGTATGTGTCGTTCCTTTTCAGGTGGGCAGAATGTTCCAGCTCCCTGTCAATAACCTAGGCAGTCTGCGGAAAGCAAGGAAAAATGTCAAAAAGGTCCTTGGAGACATTGGTTTGGAGTTCTGTAGAGATCACCTGGAGGTGAGCGTGCCCTTAGCGTGACGCTAGTATTGTTTATAATGACCACACATTTATAGCTCTGCCTTGATATTGTAGCATATGTCTTTTCAAGAGTTTATTTTGATTGTCTTCAACTTTTTTATTTGCCATTTTCATCTCTTGTTGAGATACCTATAGCAGTGGTGTACATAAGGTCATTTTAGTTGTTTAGTATTCACTCTGTTTGTCTTACTGCAAGGAAATGAGGGTTCAGCGGCAAGGGGCCTGCTGCTTCTGCATTTAAATATAACTTCTTATAAATATATATGAGGGGGGACCTATAACACATACAGTATTATGTGATTACACTCATTGACACCATGTCCTCATTCTGTTGTATCCTATTTAATGTAGGAGAAGGATGCATCTCGGGCTCAAAAGCACAGACCAAAAACATCTAATTCAGCATCCAGTTCTCTGTATTTCATAGATACGACCATGAGTAATTATACAGATTTTGTGAGGTTAGACAGGGTTTTAGTTTAAGCAATCGTGTGACTAATAAGCTGGAAACTGAAACTTCTATCTGGTGAGAAGTGTCAGAATAATGGAAAACCATCTCTCATTTGCTTTGTTTTAAAAAGCAGGACAACACATGTAGTAAAAATTCATAGATGTGAACAAATCTGTTTCAAACAGAGTTACAGAGAATGGCATAGCAAAGTTTAGCAGAGTTTAGGATCACTCAAAAGCAAAAATTACAGTTCCATTTATATATGTACCTTGTGACTTGATCTCTGATTGAATTTTTCATGTACTGATGCATTAAGTATCAGTCACATTGTCCTCCTTTTGCTTTTTAGGACTACAAGGACTTTACTCCCCCAGAGGTGTATATAAAACACACTAGCTGGGAAGATGTGTGCATGTGGGAGCCCTCACATACCAAAGTCCAGGTGGGCCATATGTATAGACATACACGATCTATTAAGTATGACATATCCTTAAAGACAATCTGTATAAAAACAAAATGAAATAGCTTTTATCTTTTCCTGCCTTTGTCACCAGGACTATCGATCGAAACCTTTCTGCTGCTCTGGCTGCCTCTTTTCATCCAAGTACTTCTCTGCATACAAGAGCCACTTCCGCAATGTCCACAGCGAGGATTTTGAGAACAACATCCTGCTCAACTGCCCCTACTGCACTTACAATGGCAACAAAAAGACTCTGGAAACGCACATCAAACTTTTCCATATGCCTAACAACGCTGTGCGACAGGGCCCTGGTGGAATGGTCGCAGGAGCCGGTGGGCTCATGATGAAGGATGGTGTGCTGAAAAGGACTGGGGACAGCATAGAGCAGGCCGTGTATTATTGCAAGAAGTGCACCTATAGGGATCCTTTGTACAATGTGGTGCGAAAACACATCTACCGGGAACACTTCCAGCAAGTGGCCCAGCCCTATATTGTGAAACCAGGAGAGAAGACAAATGCTCGGAGTGGTGGCACAGCGGGAGCCACAGTGAATAACTCTAACAATGTCACCAGTAACCAGATTCATTGCAAGAAGTGTCTGTTTGTCCCAAGGACCTATGAGGCACTTGTTCAGCATGTCATTGAGGACCATGAACGAATTGGCTACCAAGTGACTGCCATGATTGGACATACCAGTGTAATAGTCCCTCGTCCAAAGCCCATCATCATGATCCCGCCAAAAACCCAAGGGGACAAGACCATCATTGGAATGGGCCCAAAGGGAGCAGTTATGGCCACTACTAGGTCTCCTCATTCACAGCAGCTGGGCCGGGTTGTCATGGCGTCAAAGACTGGTTTTAACTCTCAGAGTCTTCTATCTGCAATGAAACACGATGCACTGGGATTAAAAGCTGGGACCACCCAGCCTTTCTCCATTGGCAGCCAGCAGGTGAGGGTTACTTTACCAGGGAATGCCCAGGTTTCTGTGCCCCAGCAGTCCCATGCTGCAAAGCAACAGCTTTCTGGTGGTAGCCTACGAAGTCCAGTGATGGTTGGTACATCTTCCTCACTCAAATCCAACCCTCTGGGGTCACGCGTCCAGGCAGCAGCTACTACGGTAGCATCTGTCACTGCTAAGAAAAGTGGGTCTTCGGTCCTCGGAACATCCTACACACAGAAGTGGAAAATCTGCACCATCTGCAACGAGCTGTTTCCAGAGAACATGTACAGTTCTCATTTTGAAAAAGAGCACAAAGCAGAGAAGGTGCCTGCTGTAGCCAACTACATCATGAAGATCCACAACTTCACCAGCAAGTGTCTCTACTGCAACCGGTATCTCCCCAGTGACACACTGTTAAACCACATGTTGATCCATGGGTTGTCCTGTCCACACTGCCGTGCAACATTCAATGATGTTGAAAAGATGGTGGCCCACATGCGCCTGTCTCACCCAGATGAGACCGTTGGCCCACGCACAGACTCTCCTTTGACCTTTGATCTCACTCTTCAACAGGGCAATCCCAAGAATGTTCAGTTGATTGTCACCACCTATAACATGAGAGATGCTCCAGAGGAATCTGTTGCCTTTCATGCTCAAAACAACAACACCTCTGTTTCTTCAGCCTTGTCTGCCTCCTTGTTATCAGGCAAGAGGTTAATGCCTCAACACCCTCCCAAAACATCTTCAGGGGCTGCTGACGGTGCACCAATAAAAAGTATCCCACAGGCATCGGTGCCCTACAAAAGAGATGTGGGCAAGACGCTGTGTCCTCTTTGCTTTTCCATTTTGAAGGGCCCTATCTCGGACTCTCTGGCCCACCATTTGAGAGAGAGGCACCAGGTGATTCAGACTGTCCACCCTGTAGAAAAGAAACTAACCTACAAGTGTATTCACTGCCTGGGGGTTTATACAAGTAACATGACTGCATCCACCATTACTCTACACCTAGTGCACTGTCGAGGTGTGGGGAAATCCCAGAATGGGCAGGACAGCCGGGCAGCTCATGCTTCTCGAGTCAGCCAGGCCCAGAGCAGCACTCAGAAGCGGACTAGTTTAGACAGCTCTGACAGTAGTGCACCAAAACGAAGGAGACCAGGGCCACCAGGGGAAAGGGTACACCCGCGAGATATGAATGGCCCATCAACGTTTGTTGAAAATCCAGATGAACCTGTAGTTTTGGCTCTTGACCCCAAAGGACACGAGAATGACTCATACGAGTCCAGGAAGGCGTTTCTCACGCAGTATTTTAATCGTGCGCCATATCCCACACAGCGGGAGGTGGAGAAGCTGGCAGCCAGTTTGTGGCTGTGGAAGTCGGACATCTCAACTCACTTTGTAACCACAAGGAGAAAATGTGCACAGGAATGCGAAACCTATAATGCCACCGTGTTGCTCGGGTTTAATATGCTCGAGCTCAGCAAAGTGTGTCACGAGTTGTCGTTGAACCAGGATGGTATATATGAAGGGAAAGGTAGAAAGACACGGACATCTAGGACACAGTTGGGGTTGTCCGAGCAGGCGCTCCAGAGACACAGAGAAATGGTAGCTGCAAACGGTGGTGTGGTCCCACGGCGTGCAACAGTAGAAGGTACCAAAACTACGGCACCTGCTCCCAAACCCAATGGTGCCAGCAGAGACCAAACCAAGACAATCAAAAGCACCTTGCCACAGAAAATGCCTCTAGACCTTTCTGAGCCTATTGCCATTGACTCTGATACCGATGAGGAAGAGCAGCACAATGATCATAAGGAACAAGGGGGAAAGGTGCATCACCATAGTAACGAGCAGCTTAACAGAGCTAAGAAAATAGAGCAGAGGACAGGGGCCAAGACCGTTTCAGACCTAGATCTGTCTGATGATGATGACGATGACGAAGATGATGAGGACGATGAAGATGATGATGAGGACAATGGGGTGCATGTAGAGAATGGCTTTGGGCCCACAGAGGCTCCACTAAGACAAGCGGCTAATGACAGAAACACTCTACCCATCATTATTCCCAAATTTGTTCCATCTTCTGTGAGAAGCAGGAGAGATGGAGCCCAGCTCGGCAAACAGCAGGTCTAACTGGTTAAAGACTCGCACATTATCAGAGAGACGCTGTAGATTTATTCACATCAACAAATCTGCCTCATCTGAAGTGAAGGATGCTGCCCTGTTGCACTGGGCATCTGTGAAAGAGGCAGTGGTAGGAAGAGGACTCTCCTTGAGCGATATCTCAACACAAAGCCATTCAATGACACAGCAAAGCAGGGGCCCAACAAGCAGTTAGGACTGATGTAAAGATTTGTGAAGTTTTAAGGCCCTCCTCCCCAACACGGGACTGTAGGAGAAAAGACAAAGGCGATGCCACACCAAACAAATAGAGAGAGGGTTTTACCTTCTATATACTTTATTACATTGAGATAACAATGTTTTAGCCACTGAAGTTGTAACTGTGGCTTAAAATTGATTTGTTGTGAGGTGAAGCTATTAGGCTGACCAATACTCCATAATTTTTTCATGTAGTTATACTGAGATACAGTAGTTAGTGTAAATTTGTACAGTTTTAGACATGTTTGGACAGATGTTGCCGTACATGTACTTAAATATTTGCTATTACCTGTGTGTAAGTTAGGCTCATATGTTCTGCATTGGTATGCTTAACAATAGGTGTCGCTTTAGTGGCTGGTATTTTCTTCTGTGTTTAAGTTTATTTTTTAAAGAAACTCCCAATTTTTTGCTAAATAATATATCTATATATATATAAACAAATTAACAGAATCAAATTGTTTTCCTTTTATTTGAATTTTTTGTTTCTGTTCTGAAAGTAGAGTGAAGACAAGCTGTTTCCATTCATTATGATATAAAGAAGCATTTCATCCACTTTTTGCAGCCTTGTGCTCATTGGCCTTGACAGTGCTGTACTTGCTTTATATATTTTACTGTTTTAATGTTTCTCTACCCCTCAATACTGGACAGTAATCACAAAACTGATGACCACAGAAGTAACAGCAGGGTTTTTTTTTCCAGAGTTGTGTTAATGTCATTTATTTGAATTGTGTATTTGTTTTATGTTTTGATTTTTCACTTAAGCATTTATGAACAATAAAGTTCTGTATTTGTGCTTCTCACAGAACTAATGGTTGCACCACTTACTGCTGTTGACGTTGCACAAAGATTTGTGGTGTGGCAAGTTCATGCGCAGCCAATCTTAATTCTCATGTCTATCAGTGCGTAGTAATTGCTTTTGATTTGGGATTTGCAATATATGAAGGATGTGCACCTGGATCAAGTAACGACTTGTCACAGGTCTTTTAAGTAAAAATAGTTCCAGGAACATGTAGGATTGCCTGATAACTAAGAATCAATTGTGTAATGCAGAATCAGTGTTCAATGTGCAGAAAGACAAGGCTCACTGCTACATAGTCTCATCAGTGGGCTTTCGGCTGTAGAGTCTTGTGGAAGGGGAGTCAGATATGTTGCCGTGGCAACTTTACATATTTGTAACGTAACAGCTGAAATTATGTGTGGTACTTAATTTTTGTGTGACTGCTGCTGCACAGTTTCCCAAAATCGTGACGATATTTGTTTTGGTTTTAAAGCTAAGTTCAAATGTGGATCTGCAAGTTACTAGTGACCAGATATGGAAGCACCTCTGTTAGAAATAGAACACTACATCATTAACCCTTTGCTAAAGCAAACTCCCCCAGAGTAAGGCGTCAATCAGAGATACATCAAGTGAGTCACACCAACCCAGGTGACGTAACAGGGATCTACTGTTGACTACATTTTTGGCCTCAATTAATTCATTAGAAGCCCAGTGACGCGTTGGGATGAGGAATCTAAAATGGAGGGAAATTACCCCAGTGCAAAAGGGGGAGAGGGAGAGAGGCAAGACTCTCCTTGGCTGGCTAGACAGCGTTGCTATGCTGTTGTAAGGAACCAGAGAGGAGGAGGAAGTAGATGGAGGGAGGGTGGGAAAGAGAGGTGGGGGAGACTAGGATAGAGAGAGGCCTGGCAGTCTGTGGGGGAGGCGGAGGCCTCATCTGCAGTGCTGTGTGCAGAAGGAGTACTTAACAGCCTTTCAGAGGGGGAAGGGGAGAGGAGGGGAGGTGAGAGAGAGAGGACGGGAAGGGGTGGCAATAGGGGCTGGAGGGAGAGGGAATAAAAAGGAGTCGGAGAGGGACAGGAGTATGAGGGAGGAGAAGCAGAGAGGAGGGAGAGGACAAGGTAGAAAGAGGGGAGGAAGTGGTGAGGGAGGGGTGCAGGGGGAGGGGAGGTGATGCAGCTGTGGAGGTGTAGAGACTTGCGCCCCCTGTAGATAGAAGAGGGAGACAGAGAGGCCCTCTGTGTGTGTCTGTGCTATCAGACACAAAAGAAGTGAAGGCTGCAGAGACACTTAACAGCAGGGGGGCTAATTGGTTGAAGTGGGCGCAGGCCAGTTTAGCATTTGCCCCCACCCGACCTGCAGGCTGCATCCACCCGAGTGGTGGCGATCGGGGTGCAAGAGTACGACGAGACAAGGTTGAAAGGGAGACCATTGGGAAAGCTGAGGGAGAAAAGAGAAGGGACAGGCTTTAAGGTAATAACAGCCGTGATGGCGCCCCCT
Organism: Macropodus opercularis; assembly: GCA_030770545.1. Taxonomy (NCBI): domain Eukaryota; kingdom Metazoa; phylum Chordata; class Actinopteri; order Anabantiformes; family Osphronemidae; genus Macropodus; species Macropodus opercularis. The sequence goes on along the minus strand of CM061095.1, from coordinate 6,320,162 downwards.
GTACCGTAGGTATGGGTAGTGCATGTTGCTAGAGGTCATCTTGGTCAGGTTTGCCACCCAAACAGAGAAAGGAGAATAAATAGAGGGGAGACTAAAGAAAGGCCGTGCAGACGACTGCGGGGGTGACAACAGGCTTCTGCAGTGCGTGAGTGGGTGGCTGAAAGGGGGAGACACAGACACAGGAGGAGGGGGGGGACAAGAGGGGAGGGAGGCAGATAGAGCTGGAACAGACCTACCCCCACGCCACTGCTAGCGCCTCCCGCAGTCAGAGCGTCTTTGTTGCACACAGACACGAGGCAAATGATTCATGGAAATGATAGGATGGGATTTAATCAGGCTGTGGGCAGATAAAAATGCGACACATCAGGGGAAAGAGTGAGACCTGTGGCAAAGCGAGCAATGGGGGGGGGGGGACAGGGAGTGCAGCGAGACTGAAAAGAAGAGGAGATGTGGGAGGAAGCAGGACATAGAAGAAGAATAATGATGAGACAAAACAGGAGAGGAAGTCACGATGATGGAGGTGACAAGAAACCAGAGTTCTGCCGTTTTTAAACGCACGTGACAGCACAGAGCACGGCCAGGACAGCTACGGCGTTTAGAGCCCCAAAGGATAAAAGCAAGTATTGATATAAGCTAAACTAGAGGCATCGGGCGGCTATAAAATCACAACTTTAAGTGATAAACAACATAAAGGGAAAGGAAGGCGAGAGGGCTTGTGTATAAGGAAGCTGATTAGTGACTCAGGGCAGGTGTATGAAGATGCTACTGCGGAATCAGAACAGTCCCTCATCAACCCAACGAAACAGTGGTGCTTCAATCAGCCTCACTGGTAACAGTTATGAATATCTTCTATCTACTGTAGTTTGTTAATGTCCGACTTGCCAGTCAAAACTAGGATGAGCCCTTTCAGGATGTTGCATAATTGTGGCTCAGCTGGCATTACAGTCATCAGTTCAACTGCAAGAATGGCCCAGCAGACCCGGGAGGCCTCCTCTGCAGTCCTGTCTACCGAGGGGGACGAGACTGAGGACGAGCGTGCGTGTGGGTGGTAGTGGAGACCCAACTGGAGTAGGAGCAGGGTGGAGGCTTGGCAGCATGTTGACCACTGCTGGCGCTTCTGGTGGCGGAAAAGAGGATCTGTGCTGCAACACGTTGCACAAACCAGGGGGGGCGGTGTGATGCAGGGGAGGGAGGAAGTCTGCCGAGAGGTCAGACAGACCTTCGTTTATCTACAGAGCTGTGCAAACAGTAAAGTAGAAGAGGAAAGAGGGGGTCGACAATCTCACTTTGAATGCCGTGAAGCAGACGTGGACATTTTAGAGATCTTGGCTTTATGATCAAAAGCCTTTAAATGTAACTATAAGGTTAAAGTAATGATTCCTCACAGGGAAGCCACAGGTCATGTTTTCGTTCAAAAGAGGCTGGTTGTAGTGAGTCGGTATCCTGCTCAGGAACATTTCAGGTGAACACAGGTTCAACCAACACCGCACATGAACTTGTTTGTCCAGCTGAAGGACATCAGAAGGACCTTGCTGCCGCTATAGAAATATCTTTTTAGTGCAAAAAGAGTGAATTCGTTCGGAATGTTCTTTGCCCTTGGAGTTGTTGTCTGTGCTCTTTTAGTAAGTGGGAGTTCTCTGGTACAGGCTGTTTGTACTCAGTGATTCAAAGGTCTGCACATTTAACGGTGCATTCAGTGTCATGCCACTTTGTTAAAGACATAAAAGCAGACAGGATGATGAGGTGCTCGAAAACGTTAGCAGAAATTTAAAGCAATAACATTTAATACATGATGCTGATACATAATGTGTAACTGACATCCAAGCTGCTGACTGCAGATGCCCCTCATTCTATATAACGGCAGTGCAGCTCTTAGCTTGCTGTACCTTGCTGACCACTCTCGAATTGTCACTTGCAGCGTCTGTGCGTGAACCATGTGACTGACAGGCACCTAGTTCAGGGTACAACCCACCTGTCAAGACTATAGGCCCCCTGCAACCATGACAAAATGTGTGCGGAGGTGATCATTTTTAATCCTTTTCTGAATTTGAAGGTTGTCTATAGCAAAATTCAATAATTTACTCTAACTGAACCACCTGTAATCGTTTCTACTGACTACTGCTGCATTAAAATTAGAATAGAATAGAATAGGTCTTTATTGTCAACAAAATTTAAAGTGCTCTCCAGTCAGTGCATCATTCGGAGTCATAAAAGTCAAAATAATACAACAAATTAAGTGTTAAAATTACTAAAACAACAATAAATCAGAATAAAGATACCTAAAACCAGATAATTCAAGATTGAAGCATAGCATTATTTTTCTTAATTATAATAGCACAAGCCGCAGTCAATACAACATTCTACGTGGGGTACATAGATGCGACTGGAATGCAGAAAGCTCATGTAGAAAAGCATTTACGTTATTGTATCCTCTCTGGATTAACCACATGGTAAAATGAACCACTGATGGTTGTGGCTGGTGGCTGCCTGAAGGCAAGACATGGACCTCTGAATGCAGCGGATGTGATGGACTGCCTTTTATGGAGGTCAGACAGATTTCTTAATTAAGTCCCAATGATTTTACTGCTCACTGTAACATGCTCCTTAATTAAAAATATTTCTCAGTAGAGGCAAACCAGTACATAAAAATGTTCGAAGCCATCGCAGACTTAAAGGGGCTGCTGACTTTACTTGCATGGCTTGTTAGTTTATTAAGCTCTAACATTTTTCCCTGTGAGCTTGGATAATTTGACATTTTCACATGTTCCTAGTTTGTATTAATATTAGTGTTTCAACTTATTCGAAAATTGTTTTATTCACAAACTGCATCTAAAAATATTTTTATTTGTACATTTATGTATACAATAAATGGCTATTACTGTGAAAAACATTGAATCCTATATGTTAATACACGGAAACAGTAAAACAGTGAAAGCAAAAATAAAGCACAGTCTGAGCTTTAACCAGATGCATAAGAAAACTCTGTTGCTGGACTTGACTCACTTTAATCTTAACCATCTGACTGTTCTCAAATTAAATATTAATTACACTGGGCCATAGCTAATTATGCCAAGCAACTAAAACGACTGTGTCTTACTTTCTCTTCCCCTTACATGAATTTTGTCAAGACTGATATGTCATTATAACTTTTCCTAACATTTATTTGGTCTAATTAATTTTGCGTGATGAAATTACACACTAATTGAAGCTACCATTGCCTTTAATTAGAGTACAATCAAATCAATATATTTTTTATGATGTTGGGATTTTATGTTAAGCACTGACAGCAACGCTGCTCAAACACCTGTGTTTCCTCTTTAATACTGTATAGCACAATGATGTACTCACGATGCAACCACATGCACATGAGTAACATTTCTTTTAACCACTAGATGTCACTGTATTATAAGAAAGCACTTACATTCCCATACCTTTGTACGTTTAGGCTCACATATTAAATAGGTTAAATAATTCTAGGAAAACATTTTCACAGTTTCACAACGTAATGTCTGTATTATCTGATACAGGGTCCACCTTTAGGGCAAGCACAGCAATAGAAATACTGTAAACATGAATAATAATCATAATCATAGTACATGTAATAAATATAGATAATGTATGATTGTTTATGGGCTGGTGAGTTGTCAGATTAACACACTGTAGTAAAAAGTGCAGCATGTTTTGGAATAAACGTAAATAACAGAAAACTCGTCCATTCACTCAGGCGTCTGCTGGGGGGCTTTTATTTTGAAAGGAACGCGTGACAGACACCTGGAGGTGGAGTCTTATTTTGAAAGCGGTTCCCCGCACTCGGACAGACTCCGAGTCAGACTCGGTGAAGCGACAACTATGAGAGGACATAAGTTTACAGGCTGATGTCGGCCGGTTGGCAGCCGCTGTCATAACCCCGGAGACACACACGCGAACCGCTGGAGGTTGAGAATTCGAGGGACGGCCGCGTGTCAGAGGAGGAGTAACCGCGGGACACTTGACGTCCAAGGAGATATAGCAGCAGCGGCAGCGGCGGCAGGAACGCGGCGAGCGAGCGAGGGCTTCGGCGGCGGTTCCGCTGCTGGCGAAACATGAACAAAAACCACCGAGTGCCGAGCAGCCGTTCCCTGAGCGCCGTGGAGGTGAAGAGCAAGGTGCTTATCAACACTTCTCCGCCACTTTGACTGTGTTTGTGCACAGTTTGCGAAAGCTAATTTAGCCTGCTAGCTAAGTGGCTCGTTAGCAACGGCAACTTAACGATAGTCGCGCAAATGATACAGATGCAAGCTAAGCCGTAACGCGGGTTCAGTAATCCATCTAGCGCTGTGCTAGCTAGCCACGCGTTAAGGCGTGTTGGTAGTTCTGCTCCACGCTGGTCCAATGAGTTTAGCTGGTAAGTTTGGCAAGTGGTCATGATCCGCTTCACCTGTCACAGCCCGACCCGACCCCCTTCCAGTGCCGTTTCACCGAACTTTGACGGCCAGTGTCAACGGCTCACAAGTCACCTGCGTTAAATTAAGACCGCTGTGAGATGTCGACAGCCGCTTGTCATGTGTTAATGTGTTTCTATAGATATTCCTGTTCGGTACAGGTGTCAAACGGCCTGCGTCACGGCCGCTTCCGCCTCAGACTCCCCGTCTCCTGCCTGTGGCACGATTGCGCACAGGCGGTGGAATGAGCCCTCAGGGCGCTTGTTGCTGCCCGACACTAAGTTTTTGAGCCCAGTCATATATGTGACCTACTGTATTTGTGGCACGTTCAAGTTGAAAGGTCGATTTGCTTCCTACTGTAATTAGCGTGTGGCTACATGTTACTACATTATCTGTTTGTTTACTATGCGGGTTAGTTCATTGAGACTAGGACTAACTCACATGACACCACGAGTTATTTTAATACAGGGAAAGCAGAGGGAATTTACCATTCATACTCATGCACGTTCTGGGTTAGAAACAGGAAACAATTTCAATCTATGAGGTACCCATGAACGTCTTATTTTATATTGTGCAGTCCTGTAATTACTGCGATTCTGCTCTGCTCCACCACACAAGATGACCAGTGTCCTAGTAATTGTAGATAATTTTTGTCAGTGTTGGGCAACAGTAACCACAACACTTCTCACCAATTCCATCAATGAGACAATTGTGCCAGAGATAAGGCATCTGCAACCATTAATCCAGTCAAACCACACAGATTACTGTGACTCGTAAACTGGCTATGAGGTTGGTGGGAACACATATATACTATAAAACACACCAAATATCTGGACTGGATGGCACTCCTAAGTGCTGAACATAATGGGTCAGCAAACACAGACAGCTAGAGATGCACACATCAAGTCTGCATTAATAATTTATCGTGTGGTGGTAGGTTAGCGCTACATGGATGACATGAGTCTCGCACGCAGCCCACATTGTTTTGGAAATGATCTTGAGTACATGCGTGAACTGTAGGTTAATATGTTGCATGCAAAGGCTGTTTACCGCACAACAGCTACGCCACTGTCCTCTCTACTTGTGTTTATTTGTGTTTGTGCCATTGTGCTTACGTGTTCACATGTCTGTCTGCCCTAGTTTGGTGCAGAGTTTCGTCGGTTCTCGCTGGATCGGTCGAAGCCGGGCCGCTTTGATGAGTTTTATGGCCTTCTGCAGCATGTGCATCGTATCCCCAACGTAGAGTTGTTGGTGTGCTATGCTGACGTGCACGGTGACCTGCTGCCGATCAACAATGATGACAACTACAACAAGGCCATCTCCACTGCCAGCCCTCTACTCAGACTGTTCCTGCAGAGGAAAGGTAAGCACAAAGGAAGACTATGAACAATTGACATCACCTTAGTTGAATTGGGCCAAAAGCTGTTTATATTAAGCTGTCTTCTCAAACAGAACTATATCCTGATGCTTGTTTAATTACGATATTTGGTATTATAACACAGTTGCAATGGAGGTTTGTTTTTACGGTTTGTCTGCTAACAGAACGTTTTGGGACATTTGGAAGAGTGGAAAGTTCCTTTTTCCTCACTGTATCAAGCCATTTTAGGAACTTCTTTTAGAGCATGGTGTCACGGACAGATGTTGTTAGTATGTTTTCAGGGCTTGAGGGATGATACTAAGATAGTTTAGTTCCTGTAACATGTAACCGTAATTTGCTCATTGTTTGTGTATGAGTTTTTTCTTTCTTTCTGTCAGCTGCCCTTGTTGATTTCTGAATCACTCCTGCGTTTGTGTGTGTGACCTGTTGAATGCGCCCCGGGGTCTGCTGGTCTGGATGGGTCAGGCCACGTGCTCTGTTTTGTTTAAGCTGTCTCGCTGGGCCATATGACCCCATATAAGCTAAGCCACTTTGTCAGAAGGAGATTAGTGGGGTCACAGTGTAGCGCTGCATGGGACCATGTTTCAATTACACGCTCCAGACACTAACCTCACGCTGGGCTTGCTGCTGCTCACACACATGCACAAGAACACACAAAAACAGTGTTGGGCATGTATCACACATCTGTCATGCACTCCAACCAGCACTACCTCCTAGAAAAGATAGAACAAACACTAATGCACCCACAACCCCCTGCAGAACCCCCCTTCAAACTTGGGTTCCCTACCAATTTTTCAACCCCCTCTCTATCCTTACTGGCAGCACCAGTTGATCCCTGCTTAAAAGGCATTGCATTGTGTGGATGCAGCAAAATTGGCAGTTTAATGATCAATTATTAGAATCTGCAAACCGCAATTATTATCTTAAGTAATAGCTCTGCAATGTGTTAATGGCTTCTCTTAATCCTTCATGCTGATGTTTTGATAATATTGTTATCTGCATAAATAGCTCTGAAAGTCCTCATTTAATCAGGCATATCATCAAACTTGTTACTGTTATCAGCAACTTAAGGGAGGTCATAGTGGTTTAGTCATACTATTACTCCACTAAACCAGTTTGTACACCAACTCCAGAGTTTCGGTCTCATTGTGCCAAGCTGGATCATAATGCCATTAGGTTAAGATGGGAAAAACTATGTAAACATATTTTCGTGGTACTATTACCATTCGTATGCTGATAATTCGATACCATTACACCAGCTTGGCTTTATTATTGTTGTTAGTTGTGAAGGCTCTAATCTTTTTATAGGGGTTGGGTCTGTCGTTAACATATTCTGGTCAAGAATTTGACCGAAGTCCAAAAGTTAGGACTGTGAGTGCTAGATGGTCATCAGTCAAGTGTGAGATATGTGGTCATTATTGTAAGAGCAGGGATTCAAGCCAGACAGCAGGCTGAGTCAAAGTTGGTTCAAATATATATGTCTTGGAAATGTCTTAGGAGCTAAAAGAAGGCCCAGTCTCAGTGTAAATCATTGTTTCTGGCTGATGAATTTATTTCAAATGATATCGATGTCTTTTGAACATAAGGTCAGCTGTCAACACACTCTCGGCTCTCAGGCCACACATTTCATTTGAGGTTATTTTTGGCACTGCATTTTATTAGTCTGGAAGACTAAGTCCAGGCTGTATAGATTCTGGGGTCAGTGCTCTGAGAGGTTTGTTCATTCATTGATGTGCAGTTGATTTGATGGATGAACAGAGGGAGTGTCTGGTGTTGTATTGTTGGGGTCTGGTCCCTGAATAATGCTCACATTGTTGTGGTTTCTGCATCGGTGCTGTAACACTGACCAGCCACCAGTGTTGTATTGTTCACTGCTTGAAAATGGGGTAAGTGTTTGTTGCTGTGAACTACCGGACCCTTTCCTGTGCAGTCATTTTAACATTTTCTTTAAAGTAGCTTTTCAGCCGCACTGGGTATCCCCTGCACCCCGCCCTCTGTCTGCGAACAATGTGTCAATGACAATCGCTGGCAATAAGGTGTCCACTGTTTACTGGTTGTCAAGGCAGCACAGAAGAGGCCTGTTCATAGGTGGATTAACAGGGTTGGCGTGCCTTTAAGACTGATGAGCGCTGCAAAGCATGGTGGGAGCAGCAGCACTGTTTGCATTTACATGAAAATCATAAATTGTCTGTGATTGGTCTAAACTGCCTTCCTGAACTTTGTGTTCTTAGAATGCAGGGACAATTAATTACGGTCTATGACAAAAGCAGACATTTAGGATGTTGGCACTCACTGACATTAAGAGCTGTGAAGAAGCAGTTTTTCGTTACACGTTGTGTAAATGGAAAACGTTGTAATTAGCTGTTGATGTTATGTTCACTAGTGCCGCTGCTAATTTCTCAGTCTACGCTTTTGTCAGTGACAGCTGTTTTAGAAGCGGACAAAGAGCAACTGTTGCCAGCTGCTTGGAGACATGACAATCTCACATTGACCTTTAGTTTGTCACCAGTCAGTCAGCTGCTTTTCACAACCCCTTGTCTCCTACATTGCCTTGTTCTGGAAGGAAGTGGTAGTATGAGCATGTAATAGTTTCAGCTTTTTTCACTAATGCAGTTTAGCAGAGCATAGTTTTCATATTGCAATACATTTTACAGATTCTAAGCAAATGGAGTGAACAGCCCAAAATATTTTGGATACTTATTTGCAGTTTCACTATTCCTTCAAAAATTGTAATATGTTGATTTCCAAAAAATGTTTCAGGTATGAATTCTGTACTAGGAAAAATGACGTTGTGGAAAAACTATGACGCACGCTCACGCTATGTATGACTCACCCATATTTATAGTTTGACTGGCTGTACATATCATTGTCAGAAGAGAGCTCCGTGGGTTCAAGTGACATCGTGCTTGTCTTTATTAGTCATCCAGGACATTCTTTGTGCTTGTACTTGCACATCACACGCATTATTTCCAGGTTGGCATTTCTCTAGTGGTTACAAGCAAACAATCTCAGGGTGTGGGTTTGTTTTGTAGTGACGTTGCTGATTGCTCACACAGTTTCAAATGCTTTGTAACTCTTAACTACTTAGGCAGAGGTGAAAGGTATAGAGTGGCACAGGAATCCTTGTGTTTGCTTATCTCAGCAGGGACTACCTTTAGTAATTAGCAACCAGCCCGTGAATCATTCCACCACAGAAAGGAAATGTACAGCGTTAAGGTGTAACATAGACAAACTCACCCTGCAAGCCAAATGGAGCAGGAGAATAGCAGTGCTTCTGTACCACGTCTGTAAAATGATAGAGGTAAGCTAGAGATGCTCTACTTATGCAGTGAGAGAGATGGGATGAGACTGTGAGACACATGAAGCTAGGAAGAAGGTGGGTGAAAAAGAGATGAAGCAGTAAATGTCAGAGCAATGTAAACAATGGCAGGCGTAGGAAATGTTTTCCCAGGAGACTTTTAGGGACACAAAGAAAATGAAAGTAATCAGGTACTCCTGAATTCTCACTGACAAAAATTACCCCTAAGAATGCTGTATGTGATGAGTGAGGGTATGATGGAGTGATGGGACTGGACGAGGATTATGTTTTAGGCCTAGTAAGTGTAATGGAAGGATGAGCGAGAGAGAGTAAACTGTATTATAAGGGGAGTAATGTATAAAGCATTGTGTGGCCAAAGTGTGTAATTAGAGATGTGAGGAAAAGAGGGAGTAGAGCAAGTGTGATAGGAATGTATCAACAGAGAGAGAGAGAGGAGGATAGTACGAATAGTATTAGTGAAGGAGGAATGCAGAAGGAGGCCCAAGTTGGGGAGGGAGTGAAAGAGAAATAAAGAGAGGGAGAGAGATGGAGGAATCGCAGAGGGGGTATTTTGGGTGGAATGTGGCCAGCCTCTGATCACGTCTGTTGGGTAGATTAGACCAGACAGCAGGCCAGGCTGGACCCTCGGCTACAGCTACAGAACCAAACTCACTCAACGAGGGGTATATGGATGGGAAGGCAAAGGGAGCTTGAACAGTTGAGAAGGGGAAGGTGCAAGGATGACAGGAAGCGAAGTGCTGGAGTACATTGAAAACAGGGGAAAGTGTGCCATTGGACAAAGTAGAACCATGCTCTATACTTTACTTGGAGGTACAATGGGTAAAAGAGAAAGGAAATGCTCATGACAGTAATCCAAATTAAAAATACATAAATGATGAATGGAAAGATAAGTGAGTGAGCTTTGCTTTGGTCTTAGGGAGTAGTGTACGATACTAATCGTACCTGATTGTTAAACTTCATCAGCATAGAACTCAAATACATGTTTTAAATGCTAGCTGCTATGGAAGTAGGCACATTTAGGAGGGGTATCAGTGGTTTTGGGTTCTGAACCGGAAGCCTAAAACCCAAGCAGATAAATTAAATTCGGCCTTTTGTTCTAGCTCTGCTTTTTTTGTCTGTGGCATGTCAACATGCCTTAAAATTGACTATATTGATCTTGGAAGTGATGTCTTTTCCTTGATGTGCTCCATGTTTGTATCCCTCTGAGATCTAACTGCAGTTTGGCTGTGTTGTCTTCTAGAGCCAGATGATGAACGCAGGACAGAGCCAGAATTAAAGGGTCCCTGTTCTCTTCCCACCCTATTAAAGCCCCTAATCAGACACATGAGCAACAGGCTTGTAAGACTAGATTTGGATTGCCCCATCTCAAGTGGCTACATCTCCTCCCCAACATCTTCTCCCTGCTCCTCTTGGATGTGATATGTAACAGGCCTGCTCAGAAAGCGGCATTTATCTGACCCTGATTTACTACCACTCCTCACACTCAGTCTCCTTTATGCATCCTGGTACCTTGACCTACTCCCTCTGCTACCCTGCCCTGTCTGTCTGTCCCATGCTCAGGTCCAACCTCAGGGCCTAACATGCCCCTGTTTCCTAGTACACTGAGTTGAAGCACTGGCATTAGTACATCCATACCAGGCCATGCCAGTTGACCTGTTCCACACTAAGTCTTTCCAATTTTAGTATACCAGCATCTAGAGCAAGCACAGTTAACTGTGTGCTATGAGAAAAGAAAATGAAAAAGTATGCATGAGGGAGGAGAATCTGCAAGACCAAGATGGAAAACGGAGCCAAAGAAAAACGCTTGACCGAAGGACAGAGGGGTAAAAATGGGGAGGAGGAACAAAGGTGTGGCAGGAAGAAGACGTATCTGCGTCAGCGTAAAAGTAACTGATGGAATTGCTTCACACTGAATTGACGAGACGTGAGCATGCACACACTGGCAGATGAAATCTGTTCCATTATCATAAGGCCCTGTGTTATCTGTACATTACAGTAAAGCTGGTGTCCATTACAGTGTAGACCATAGTTTCTGAATATTTGATAAATGTCTCCTGTCGGCAGAGTAATAAAGCAGCACTGACGAATGTAATGACGAGAATTCATGAGTGAGATTATATTAGGAGGTCTAGAAACAGGGAAATGTTCGTCATCAGAGTCTTTTGAATTATGGATTTATTCCTCAATTTGTCTGCTCAGTTACACATTCATGCTCTGTCTTTTTGCCTGTACTGTAGGTCTCTCTATTGTCTCCAAACGTCTTGGCTCCTGTTGGTGTGTTATGACTGCCTCACACTTTCCTTATTGTCCCTACTCTGTCCTTCCCTCTCAGTACTCTCCCTTTGACCTCCCTCCTTCAATTTCTTCCTTTTATCAGCAGCATTTTATCTGGAGTGTTCCAGGGAGGTATGCTCACCACACCAGGAATAGTAACTCTCCGGGAATTGACTCCTTTCAATTTTTCTTTATCACCACCTTCTCCATTTCTAAGTTTTTCTTCTGAGTGTGTTTTTCCCCTGCATTTCTGCCTCTGCTGTTTATTCCACATTCAGCTCCATTTCTGGTTTTTCGCATGCTCACAAGCTTAAACTGACACAAACATTCACCTTCCTCCCCCTCTTGTATCATTCTGTGTCAGGAACGCCGTGGCACCAGCTGTGCAGAGAACATCCAGGCATGTCATCAGCAAACCTGACTTTTTCCAGAACACCATAGCCTTCAAGTCTTCAAGTTTTTCTTACTCTTACACTTCAGCACTGAGAAGTGTTGTTTGGATGCTGTTTCCTGGTTATTATTTCTGTGGGCTACTGTTAATACTTAAATGTCTCTAAAGAGTGGCTACAGTAGTGGTGAATTAGGCATTTACCGTGAGTCTGTAACTGCTGCATAAATAACAACAGTGTTGCAACTTTACTAGAAGTACAGTATCTGTTTTCCCCCCTCCCAGTATCTTTGACAAAAAGGAGCAGGAAGGAATCAGGACTGGTATCATCATTGTCGTCACAGGTTATTATGTTTAAAGAAGAACCAGAGGCTCATCGTTCAGTGTCATTACAATAGCGTGTAGGTGTGGACCAAGTATAGGGACCATTGATAGTAAAGAGAGAAGTTGTTGGTGTCCATTGGAAAAGGCGTGGCTGTATACTTGTGAAATATAATTTTCAGATGAACCCTATTTAAACAAACAAAAAAAAAAAAACATCTGTAATTGAAAAATAAAAAATATCTGTAGTTTGTTTTGAATGCCTGCACGTCCCTCCTATTCGGAGCTAATAACACTTTATAGCCAAAGTGGACAGTTGAAGCGTGACTCATTCATAGTGAACGAGATAATGTGTTCAACCAGTGCATACCAGTTCAGTGGTTTCGTGTTGTCAGGCAGACTTGTCTCCATCACTTTAGTGTGAGGAATGAGATGCATTCACTTCCCCGTGTGTGCTGGTTACAAACTACAAAGAAGCATGAGTAAGCATCGCAGAGTGTGTCCTCACCTGTGACGATGTGTTGCTGGTTTGTCATTTTCTCCTCCATTGCTTCACTTCCTTCGCTCCTCACTGACTCCATTCAGAGTGTGGGAAATTAGAGCGAGCACTGCATAGCTGAAATACCAAACCTGTTCAGCGCCACGGCAAGTGTACAACTGGAGATTGTGTTTTCTATTAAGAGTTTGACTCATGCTTTAAATATGAACAGTGAGTTTTGATATGCTTGAAGTGCCCTGCACCTCCTGGCCCAGTTTCTGTCTGAGGAAAAGAGAAACGTCAACAAAAATGACAAACAGAAAAAAAGATTTTAAGATTGAACATGGGTGAGTGACATTTCATCTTAGCGTTTGTTGCAAGTATGACCCTTGAGGTTTTGTGGCTTGACTTTAACTCGGTGGAGCACTGCATTCATTTGTTGCAAATCAGTCCGTCAAATTTACAAGCCGTTAAACAGCAGCCTTGTAATAAATACTACTAAAATGTTGTCCTTCGTCTCCTAGTCTCCATATTTGACCTCTGACTGTTTTTTTGTATTAATCATTAGCTAGGCCAGCTACATACCTGTACACTCTGTGATTGCCGCATACCTCAGTTGGGTTTTATGTGTTGACTGGGTTCTGAGGTAGTATAGGTGGCCTTATACAGTATATTTGCTTTGATTATGGGCACAGACATCTGCAACATCTGTATTTCTTTATTAAAGGGTGGATTATTTAGCCTTACAAGCTGAAATCATGCACTTTTGGCCAATAGTCTTGACAGTCTTCTAGTGACTGATGTTCAGATGTGTCTGTCTTGTTGGCGCATTCAGGCCAGTTTGTCTAATCAATTAAAATTTAAGGTACTATTAGAGACTTCGTTTAAATAGAAGTTGAAACAACAGGAGGTCATTTGGACAAGACAACATAGTTCGTACTGCAACTTGGCCTGTGTAGGACATGACCACTGACAGCTCTACATCCGTGCTTTAGCTTTAGCTGCAGTGTAGAGGTGGTTTTCTGAACATACTGGGTCTCTCTGTACCGCTGCTCACTGGGGCTCAGGCATCACGATTAAGCAGAGATAAACCTTATGCCACTGGCTGTGAACTTTGTGTTTAAACAAAAGATTGCTGCATACATTGCATAGGTTGTTTCCTTGTGGGCAGAATTGCACATGCCATGATCGGAGAGCTGCATGCTTATACCACCTGACACTAGAAGAGCTCACTCTGCTGTGAGTGGCCCTGAGGGACCGTCATGTTCTTTAACCTCAACTGTAACTCTGTTGTCATTTCTAGCTTTTTGTATGCTGGAGATGGATGGATAATTTTAATAAAGAGAATCCAAAAAGAGCTAAATTTGATGTTCGGTTGCTACCTGCTATGCATGACAGGACTGGAAAAACAACACTGTCCGGTGATAAAGAAAAAAACAAGTGTTCACCCAGTTACAATAAACTTTGCCTGCACGCTCTTTTGGCTTCTGTATGGCTGCGTTCGTTTGCATGATAAGGCATTTAGAAAGAACAATTTGAATGGGAACAGAGTAGCAAATTATGTTTTAGCAAGAAAACACTAAATGCATATAAACTTGGGTCTCATGGGAACTGAAATGTAAGACTGTCTCATATTCTTGGGACAATTCATCCTTTGTTTTGGTTGTGGGCTGGAGTTGGGGAGTGGTGGGGTGCATACCTGTCAGAACCTGAGAGCTGGAACCATTATCAGCCACCTGAGTTGATCATTTCTCAGATCACACACACACACACACACAGAGGAAGAGAGACAAACAACAAGGGATGGAGTGTTCAGTGTAATACTGCAGGAGCTTTATTTATAGGGCACTTTGATGTAAAAACAGATCACAAAGAGTTTCAAATACAGCAAAAAGCAAGCAACCAGGAGTTCAAACATTTTAAAATAAAATACTAGAAATTTAGTCTTGTTGGGCTGAGGATAGACTAAAAGAAATTGAAAGTCATTGAAATGTTAATGTTTAGCTTCTTGTATTGTGATGGTTAACTATTAGAGAGCCAAAGTCTCCCATCAATAGAAGCTGTGTTGGGTTAAAGTCTATAGTTGTTGGCAGTTGTTTCCTCCACAAATTGAAGGGCAGGGTTTGGAAGCATCTTAGTGATGAATGTGGCTAAAATATGTCCAGATTTTTATTGGCTGAAACGTGATTAAGGTGCCAAAGTCTACTCGCTACTCAGGATCATGTTTGTTTAATTTGTATAAGTGTTAAAAATGGTAATGAATCTATGTACCCGGCCATAAAACCATAAAACGGTCTGACATTTTTCACGTTGGTTTGTAAGTACATCTACTCGGCAGCCAGACTAAGCACGTCTGTCTGATGGACTCAGCTCCTCGTTGATATGAGCCACATCAATCTGTTCAGCAGCTCTCAGCATATGCAATAATTAGTGAGTGGAACCATATCAAACGGTGACGATGAAGAGTGTGTTGGAATGAGCGATTGGTGTGCCTATGCTGCATTTTACACCAATACGTCCTGAGGGTGAATCTGGGGCTCAGCGTCTTGTGTGTGTTCTGCACAGACGCCCTGGAGGGACGCCTCGGGCAGAGACACGCTCTATTGCTGCGTATTATTCATTCTCCTGAAACAACATGATGCAACAGAATGTCAGCCTGAATAATGTCTTGATGTAATGAGCCCAGCATGATCTTAATGGAAAATTAACCAGCTTTGTGTTTTTCTTCCTCTTGTTTTTCTGCTTCCACTCTTTTATTTTACAGAGGAAGCTGATTACACGACGTTTGGTACCGACTCGCTGACCAGGAAGAAAAACACGGTGCTTTCTGCAGTACTTCTGCGGCCCGACGCCAACAGGAAAAAACCTCCAGTGATCATCAGCCTTCCTAAGGACTTCCGACCCGTCTCCTCTATCATCGATGTGGACATCCTCCCTGAGACGCATCGACGTGTCCGCCTGTACAAGCATGGTCAGGAAAAACCGTTGGGTTTCTATATCCGCGATGGCTCCAGCGTACGGGTTACTCCACAGGGGCTGGAGAAGGTCCCTGGAATTTTCATCTCTCGCATGGTGCCTGGCGGACTGGCAGAGAGCACGGGTCTGCTGGCGGTCAACGACGAGGTGCTGGAGGTAAACGGCATAGAGGTGGCTGGAAAGTCACTGGACCAAGTGACGGACATGATGATCGCCAACAGCCATAACCTCATCATCACCGTCAAACCCGCCAACCAGCGGAACAATGTTGTTCGCAGCAGAGGCGGCCCAGCGTCTGGTAGCTCTGGACGCTCATCGGACAGTGGGGCCAGCTATTATGGGTACTCATCGCACGGCGCTGTCGGTGCCTCGGCCTCCATGCCGTCGCACATCATCCAGAACTTCACCGCTGGGGAACTGGAGAGCGACGAGGATGACGAGGACCTGGTGATCGAAGCGGGAGGCGAAGCCGAGCCCATCAGACGGGCCCCGTCCAACTACAGCATGCCATCCGTGCCTCGCTACGAGCCGCACCTCGACCTCCGCACCACCTCCACC
The DNA here is from genome assembly GCA_030770545.1 of Macropodus opercularis. NCBI lineage: Eukaryota > Metazoa > Chordata > Actinopteri > Anabantiformes > Osphronemidae > Macropodus > Macropodus opercularis. Next base: position 6,304,049 of record CM061095.1, on the reverse strand, counting down.
GTCTCCATCAATGCCAACGGCATGCTGCCAGCCAGCAGCAGCAGTGGATCGCTGAACAACACCCTTGCCGCTTCGGCTACACCGTCGCCGGACAGAGCAATGCAGAGGCAGAATCTGGAGGAGGACGGCACTGTGATAACTCTGTAGACCGCACGGTCACACACTAAACACTGGAAAGAGGACGACAACAAACACTTTTACACACACTTGAGGAAGTGATGGACCAGGGAATCATACACAGTAACATTCTTTTCCATCATACAGTGAATGAACCTAAGAAGCACAACATGTATAAATATGAAATCTCAACATGACACTGATGTTGAATTGTTTTGATGTCAAGCAGAGCACCACTTCCTATCCTTTGCTCTTCTACATGCCAGCAACTGTGCATGTGTGCCATAGTGCTGATCCCCTACTCAAAGCGTAATACGTTGACCCCAAATCTACACTAAACTAGTAGAAGCACTTGTTTTTAACCTAAAAATGTTACCTTGAGCTTCCAATAGAGTCCAGAGATCAGACTCCCCATCCCTCCTGTTTCTCATTATTAATTGTGTTAACGTGTTGGTATGATGCCTCCTACCAAACTACTGAAGTAGGAGTTCAGCTCAAGCATTTGTTGACGATCTGTGGTCGTGTTTTGCCTTGTTACGCTTGACCCCTCCACCTCTGCATCACAGTACGACCACCTCCCTTCCTCTAGGGCGACCACAGCATGCGATTGGTTAACGGTTGTGGTACTTTTTGCACATACAGTACCACAACACCCAAGCAAGTGCTGGGATCTGCAATAAAATGGTGGTGTTCCAAGTAGAAACACCCTAAAAAACAAGTCTGGGCTCTTGTATTGGCTCAGATGCTCTTAACCACTGTTTATAGCTGTGTTTTCTCTTTGCCTGCTGTGTTAATGACACAATGAGTGACGATGATGATGATGATGATTTTAATCCATTTTTGGGAGCAACTTGTTTTTTGAAAATCCTTTTATTACCATCAGGCCTGTGTTTTATATCATTTGCGTATTTTATTTCTGTTTATACATGTCCATCTCATAAGTGACTGCATGACCATTTATCCATCTGACCAACTGGAATTTCTGAACCACACCAGGAAATTGCTTCTGTCTGGGATTGGTATGTCGTCTTCATCACTTTCCCTCATATTGCACTTCCTTGCTTTTAACGACAAGGGCCGCTTTCCCTGCTGCTTGGTGGAAGAAAAAAAGTGTGAATGTGATTAATTTTGTTTTGTTTTACACCTGATCTCCAAGCTGTACAGTACATTCATCTCGGTTTTTTAGCTGGGTCGCGAGTTCACTCGGATGTGGCGGATACTCACAAATGAAAAGTGTTCTCTACATCTGTTCTTTCTCTGTATTCACAATATACAATTAACGACGCACTACAAAAGAATGTAACTCAAACTGTATTTCAAACTAAATGTTGAAGTTGACTGTAATACTGAGAGACGGAATGACTGATGCCTACAGTAAACAACACTTGGACTGAGTCACACCGAAACATCCACACATGCAGGTGCACTCGATGCAAACTGATTCACTTAGTGTGTTTGATAAAGGTGAGGCAGGTATGCTTTCAATACCATATGTCTCAGCTCTGATGTATTTAATATTTTCATTGGAGCTGACGTGTTCATGAAAAGGTTTAAACAAGGCTCTAACAAACCCGCTCTCAGCAGAAACCTGACTTATGTATTTGCTCAGCATAAAGTTTTTTTTTTCTCTCTGAAACTGCAGAAAGCCTGTTTAACACATTCAACACCTTTTAAAACCTTTAATTTGAAGATATTATTCTTATTTTTTCTACTGTATAAAGACAATTGGCAAATTTTCTTACTACAAGGCACAATTTCATTCTTTAGATTTTTTTTTTAATGCTGATGGTTTTCAATAATTTTGTTTAGTTTAAAACATCCAATAGAGAGACTAAAATCACCAATACATTGCTTTGGCTTACTGTGATGTATCTGAATCCACCACCAACATGGTTCAAAAAGCTTGAGAAACTATTGGGAAAAGTCGGGTTGGAAGAAATATGTTGTCTTCAATATTCCAATGTGTATGTTAAAATTACTATGAAAATAATGATCACAGCCCATAAACAATTCATATAGAGAGATTCTTGCTTGGGTTTACTTCCCGTAGATCCATAACTCTAATTGCCCCCTAAAGTGAGAGCAGATGGTCTATTATTTTCCTATTGATTTCCAGCTATTGCCCTCCTGATAAAAGTGATGACATTGCCTTTAGTGTGGATCATTAAAGCCCACAGTCATTCTGTGTTGGTTTGGTTGGTCTGAGCCTATGTGCACTTGGATTAAGATACAGCACATTCAAACTGATGAATCAAGGTTATGTTTGTAACTTTTAAAGTCTAATGAGCCCATTAGACAGACTGTGAATATGTTTGACTGGGATCCAACACACAGGTCATGTATGTGCGTCCACTAACATATTGTCTTTTTGAGCTTCTTTTCAATATGTGATGACGGTTATGATGAGATTCTGTCGTCTCTTCCTCTCAACAATAAGCATAGTGATGAATGATACTCTGAATGAAATGCCTTTAAAAAAAAAAAAATCAATGTTAATTTATTTTTATTTTCTCTAACTTTACCACTGGACACTGGGATTGTACCACAGCGCCATTTTTTTTTATTTATTCTCTAATCAGATGTCTGCATATTTTCTGTCTTTGTACACATGACTTTATTTTTATAACTGATGTGTTTTTAGTTTCTACACAATTGCTGTTTTGGTCATAAATTTCATGGTACAGTAGATGTTTATTTCTCACTAGTAGGTGATTAGAAATCATTGCAAGATCTGTCATTATGGTTATTTTTCCATACTGTGAATTATTATTACTTTATAGGAGAGAAAGATTTGTATTAGCTCAACCTCAAACCAGACTTCTTTACTTTGAGTCCAGCTTTTTTTTATTTTTAAAAAATGGACCATTGATTTTTGCTTGCCAGATAAATTCTATGGTATAGATTTGTAATTGTCAGTATTTTCATATCAATGCTATATATGATGCACATTTTTATCACGTTATTGATGTTTTAAGATTCAGCTGAAGGTAAATGAATACATAGATGGATGACTGTAATTGTTGATTGAAGGAGCTGTGTTAAAATAAACTAATATGTAGCAGTCTTTGCGGTTTTGTGTCTCTGACTGTGTAGAATATTAGAATAAGATAATAGTAATTGAATACAGCTATATTAAATGTGCTAAGGTAACCGGTTGATACTACCAAAGCACATCATACGAATGTGAGAAATATTCTAGTGATGAGTGTGAGTACAGTGAAGCATGTGGATTTGAATTTCTAATTTCTAATTAGCAGCTTCTCTCTCCTATCCTCGCTCTTGATGTCACACCTTAAATTAGGTTCAGTTAGAAAAATGTCTCTCTCTGCCCTCAGTCATTACACAGGCAGAGGAAGGAACCAGATAGTCAGGGTTACAGCAAAGGTTAAGTACTTTTGTGAAAGGTTTTGCTTTTTACTACCAACAAAGTTTCTATTAGTTAATATCATGGCAACTGCTTTCACTTTATTTCAAGGTTAGAATCTGAGAAGCTCCAGATGTTGCTGAAACATGTATAATATAAAGTTTTAAAGCAAATTGAATATTGTTGGCGCTTAGGTTGTTTGTATATATTTAAGTTAATGTTTGTTAAAAAAAACACCACAAACATGAAAGATTCATGATTTAATGCTCAACTCGTGCTTTGGTGTGTGTGTGTGTAGAAAAGGCTTCTATCTACATTAACATAAACAATATCAATACATTGATGGAGAATGTAAATTGTGTCTGCGCTAGTGGAGAGTGTTTGCATAACAGAGACACTGTCAGCAGGATATATATATATATATGTAACTCATATCTCTCTATAAACTGAGGTTAGATAATAAAACTGTTAATATCAACCTTTAAACTGACAAGAAACAAAGTATATTAACTGCCAGTTTATGCAAAAGCTTTAAATAAGAGGTTGCTTGACCCCTCAGGCCCGTGTACCCAATAATCTGGATGCACTTTGTCCATTTATAGACAAAGTTCAATTTTCTCCTACCTGTTGTCTCCGTGCTCACACCTGAGTGACGTAATTATTGATTTTACCTCTGCTTCGAGTCATTCATTCGGGGGCTGGACACAGTAGTAATGTTACGCGCTGTGGCCCGATGGTGCCACCTGCAGGACATGTCAGTGTTGTGCATAACGTTATGAGCGTTTGATTTGTGCTGCAACGGTAGCAGCGACTGGGCTCCGTTCCCGCTGATGCCGCGCGATTCTTTGTCGTTTATAATATCAGTGTCACACGTTCGTGTGGAATAAAGACGCCAACGACTTGCCGAAGTACGCGCAGCTGAGGGTCACGTGACGTGACGTAAGCAGCATGGCGGCGCTGAGCTGAGATAGCAACTCTCCGGGACTGACACCGATAGCCTGGATTTCGTTAGCAGCTCCTCGTCGCCTGCTATTTCCGCAGGGCCAGGCCGAAGATGACGGCCTGAGAGAGGAGCGGCAACAACACAGAGAGATGAAGCAGCAGCAACAGCACCCACAACAACACCTGCCAGCACAGCAGCACCGCCACAGCTCACAGTCGAAGGCAGAAAACAGTAAAACCAAGAGTATGTTCCTGTCCAGGGCGCTGGAGAAAATCCTGTCGGATAAGGAGGTGAAGCGGAGCCAGCACAGCCAGCTGCGCAAAGCCTGTCAAGTGGCGCTCGGTACGTGCCTTTGCTTTGCTTTAGTGTTTGTTACCGAGCCGTGTGTTTTATGCCGCGCTTCATTGAAGCATTTCGGCCCTCTCTTGGTTAAGGAGGCAGGGTGTAGCTAGCCACCGTTAGCATCAGAGTGGCCTTCGTCTGTGTGGCCGTGTCCGCTTTACAGGGTGCGTTAGATAACCAGTCGTGGGTTGACACTGTCGGGGCTTGAACGGAAATGCGAATTTGCGAAATGCCACCACCATTGCTGTAAACGTCGACAGGCGAACGAGCTAACGGTAGCTAGCTCGAAGCTAGGCTGGCTAGCTAGCAAAACAGACCAATCGCTGCGCTGTACGTAGCACTGTCACCCAGCCAGACAGCCCGGTCCTGCAGCTCCGCACCCAGACGCACTGGCCATCCAAACCCTGGGTACTCTGACATCCGTGCTTTTCCACTCAGCACGATCGCGGATTGAGTTACGCACACACACACCAGGATCTGCCCGTCACCGCCGTCTTGTTTATATGTCATGCAAACGCGTGTGCGTACACCATCTAGTCATGTTGCAGCTTGGTGATGGTTTTAAAAGCCTATAAAATACGATTCTTTGTTGTAGTTAAGTGTGTTTAATCTTAACTGAGAAACTGGCATAGAAGATTATAGTTAGACTGTAGTAGGATAACTCTTGCCAATTCTATATTTTCACTATTGCTAATATCAGAGAAACTCAGAATCCACTGTGACATCTGTGAAATTATTGATCCTTTTACTATTTCAGTTAATTCACATAGCCCCAAGTTTACTGGTATGAAAGTGTTTTAGGCACAGTGTGCGGTGCTTTATCTCTGTTTTAATGCACGTAAGTGGCAAAAAAAAAGATTATGGCACAGTTGAGCCTTTGAACCACAGGTTTGACCGCGAATAAGTAAATGTCGAAGGGAAGTGGGCAAACAGGTCGGTGTGTTTGAGCTGCTTTGTCCGCTCGTCTGCCAGTCACACTCCCTCATTATTCATGAAAGAACACAACACTCCCTTATTCCTCAGCCAGTGCACTAGGTTATGGTGTTTTTATGTCATTATAAAACAGGCTGCCTCCCGCTTTGATGAGATCCGTTATCAAAGTTAATTTGATGAATTGCATTGTGGTATTGTCTTTTTATTCTGCCAATATTACACATGCTGTTTACAGAGACGTTAGTTTTTCGGCGAGTCACCAGAGCTGAGCCAGCTCTGAGAGAACTGACTTCTTATAATATTATACAAAGTGACAGGCCATACTTTTCAGTGGTTAAGTAGATTCTTGCCATATGACTGATTGTGACATTTCTTTTGGATATTGCACAAGCTAATTTCCTCTGTCTAGCACTGTTGTATAGCCAGTTTGTTAAAAGTGAAGTGTGGTGGTGTTTACTAATGCTTGATCTTGTATCTCATCAGTTTGTTTGATCACACCATGTGGAATACACATTTTAAATATCTGTAGTCAGAGAACACATGGGCAGAGTGATGCAGCCAATATGAAGGTCTTGGGGAGGCTGTTCAGATGAGCCAAATGTAATCAACAATAAAACACGAGCCTTGTTTCAGGTTATACAGCAGAAATTTCTGACCTAAAATGCAAAAGAAACAGTTCACAGGTCCAACAAACATCATGTGACACATTTGAGAGATGTACAGGTCAAAGTTCAGGCTTCACTAACTAAACATCTCCCGTGTTTCCCTCTACAGATGAAATCAAGGCGGAGCTTGAGAAACAGAAGTAAGTATGATAATGCACATACTTTTTTCCCAATGAATGAAGGAAGGGAGCTTTTCAGGTGAGGTGAGGTGAAGTCTGCCCTCAAGCAGGATAAAGTAAACCCTGGCTGTGACTGGATCCTGCTTTTATAACAGCTTCCTTAAAACCGCTTCTAGCTAATATGTTTGCTGCCATAGGCAAGCTGTTACTTTAAGAATCAAAGTAAAAGTCTGCCTGGAATGAAGATGTACAGTAAAATGTTTTACACAGCACATACTTTATTAACGTGATCCTTTTGATGTACAGTTAAGTTTCCTGGGGATATTTAGCATTTTATTCATGTCAAAAGAGTGTTTTAAAAACTTGCTTTAATTTTAGCCTTTCTCTGAGCTGTTTGCATCCTTTTCATCTCTAGGGATGGAACAGTGGTCCCCCCTAGAGCCAACTACATTGAAGCTGACCAGTATGTCCTGCCCTTTGAGTTGGCCTGTCAGTCCAAGTCCCCCCGGATAGTTAGCACCTCTTTGGACTGTTTGCAGGTAAGATATTACGGAAAAACGCACAAGAACTCAGATCAGTCACACACACTCTTTCATTAATCTAACAGCAGCTACGCATGTCTCATTCATGTCTGAACGGTCACACTATTCTGTAGTTACGACAACCCCAGTAGGTCCCGGCCAGTAAAGTGTGCTTGTTTAAAATTTCCCAAACAAGTATTATTATCACATACGAAATGAAAACACAACTGCAAAGAAATATGTCATGTTTTTGTAAAAGCACATTCAATAATTAACTAGTAGAAAGTGAGAAAACAAAGACCAAGTCCGAGGACGTAGTCAGATTGTCTCGCTCCAGAGGAGCCTAAGAAGCTCAGAGTATTACCAGTTTTAGCCAGTATAAAAACGGACTTCTTTTTATTTAACAAGATTGTTTTGTTCTCTTTAGGTGTCTTCACAGTGGTGTGGGAATCTTGATACACCTGTTTTACGTGTCAGACATGCAAACAAACTGTGGTGCAAATTTATAAGCACACACTCCAGCATTTAATGCTAGTAGCTGCACTTGTATAGTCACATGCTAACAGATAAATTATTGCTACTGGGCTCATATTGCTTCCTTAGACTTTTATTCCAACGCCACACCTCACAATTAAAGTAAAAAAAAAAAAACAGAAACAAACAACATATATACCAACCAATATATACCAACCAATGTTTTAAATGGACTGTTTTTTCTGTTCTTTCATTCCCATTTTGTATTTCATCCTACTTTTAATGACCCATTCACAGAGAGCTTGGCAAAAACAGAGTCCCATGCGTACAGTGAGTTCTGCTCCTGCCTTCCTGACCTGTGCACTGTCTCGTTACTGTAGAAGCTGATCGCATATGGCCACATCACAGGCAACGCCCCTGACAGCAGAACACCAGGTAAGAGGCTGATCGACCGGCTGGTGGAAACCATCTGCAACTGCTTCCAGGGCCCACAGACTGACGAGGGAGTCCAGCTACAGATTATTAAGGTACGGCCGTTGCCTCTCTGTACATCTGGCAACCTTCAGATCCTACAGCTGTTGGTGCTTATTTCAGTCACTGCAGTCCTCCACGCTTGAAAGGTTCCAGTCATGGTTCATAGCTTTGAAGAATTTTTTTTCTCCCCAGTTCACATGTGAAGGTTTAATAATAAACACAATTTAATTTGTTGATTAACTTAAAGCACATTAAAAAAATCTACTAGTTCTGTATAAAATATGTTTTATACATGTACAGGTGTGATAGAAAATTGTTGCTCAGTAAAGTTTGCTATTGGTTAATGAAACACATCCTGGTGGGATGGAAAGGTCAAAGTCTCCCTTGTAAGAAGCCCAGTATTATTACTGTTGACTAAAAGGTTTATGTGGCAGATTAGCTCCGCATGTTTACCTGATTTAACTGCTGAATGACGTGTGGAAGTCAGAGTAGCGTATACAACTTGGTCTCTGACATCAAAATGGTAAAACCAATATTGACTGACTTTAATGTACCACAGAAGCAGGGAAGTCGAGCAATGACTCGGCATGTGCAGAAGCGGCATCTTCTGAAGAAGACATCCGGTGTGATAAGTCGACTTCTTGTTTCTGTCCAGGCTCTGCTGACGGCAGTGACCTCCCCACACATAGAGATTCATGAGGGCACCGTGCTCCTCACGGTCAGGACCTGCTACAACATCTACCTGGCCAGCCGCAACCTCATCAACCAGACCACCGCTAAAGCTACGCTCACACAGATGCTCAATGTTATCTTCACACGGATGGAAAACCAGGCTGTCAGTTCAGCTTTTTACTTACTGGTATCATTCAACTAACAGCTAGAGACAAAACACAGACATGTCTTGATTTTGCTGAAGCAACAGTGCAATGAGGAAGGCAGACTAACAGCTGCCTTTTTAAAATTCAAGCATGTCACATTTTGTCTAACCATCTTGTTTTAAGCCCTATACCCATTGCTAAACATGATGATTTAGTATTAGTTTCTGTTGTGTTGATTTACATAATCTTTATTTAAAATATACAGTAATACATCTTTACTATAATTGTTGCTATAACTCAACCTGTTCTACACAGGCTCTAGAAGCTCAGGAGCAGGAGAAGAACCGTCTGCGACTTCCCCAGCAGAACCAGTCTCCAGTCCCTGGTGGTCGGAGGTCTGGCTCCCCCCGGTCTGATCGAACACCCACCCCTGAGCCCCAGAGCTCCCCATCCCCTGCAGCCAGTACTCCAGACCTCACAAACACCAGCTCCACCGCACCACCATCAGCCACTGACCAAGACCAAGCACCAGACACACCTACAGTAAATGGAGACGGCAACGGTCCAGTGAACGAAGCAGGGGGACCGGTCACACCGTCAAGAGGTGCGTCTCAATTTGCCTAAAAAGCTTTGATGATGTTCCCTGTGGTTTTTCACACTTTCCATTTCTTTACATAAGATTCGGTTTTTGAAGATGAAGGTGGAGAAACGCCCCCTACGTCAGCTCAGTCAGCTGAGGACGGCGATAAACCAGAGAACAGTCCAAATCCAGCACAGCTAGCGGAGACTGAAGGAGAGGATAAAGAACAACAGCCAGCACAGACACACAGTGAAACAGGTCAGGACTTGTTGTAATTCCCTTCTTTCATTCTCGTTGACAGCAATGATATGAAAATCTCTGTTTGTGCCTCTCCTGTAGGCGGTGAGCACCCAATCTCTGAGCAGGGAGAGGTTGCTCCCACAGAGGTCAGAACAGAAAGTCAGCAGATGAACGGCATCGTCGAGGACCGATCCTCTGTTTCCTCCACAGATATGCTGGTGAAGTGTTAATAACTTTTACCTAGCTCACTAAGACATTTCTCCCCTTGGGTAGTGACATCACTGTTATAACCTCAATAAAAGTCTAAGAGGAAGGTAATGTTATGGACTAATATGTAGCTTCCAGATACAGGGCATCTGACGACATGTAAAACCACCACCATCATGTGTATGCAGACATTCCTGCTGAATATGTTTTCCCTACAATAAGGCAGAAAGCTGATTTGTTCATAGATTGATATACATCAACACTGTTTTGTTCTTTTTATCTATAGATAGTTAATAGTTTATAATGTTGCATTTCAGATGAAATAATTCCACACAGTTAGATTAATTGTACTTTTGAATGGTACAGATCATGTTGTTTTTATCTGGAGCAATGCAACAGAACCAGCAAGCTTTGTTTAAGCACACGTGTCAATAATTTGGCTAATCTGTTTCAGGATGCTGAAGCTCTGCAGGGACCTCACAATGCAGCTCGATTCTCTCACATCCTGCAGAAAGACGCTTTTCTGGTGTTTCGCTCTCTGTGTAAACTCTCTATGAAGCCCCTCGCTGATGGACCTCCAGACCCAAAGTGAGTTTTTATGAGAATTCCTGCCACAAGTGCACAATAACCTTTACAAGCTAAGCGTGACGTCTGTGACATCCTGATACCATGACAATAATCTAAATTTGGTTATTTTAACCCTTTTTTGTAGCTGGTTCAGCTCACACACGCGCACACACACACACCATGCTTTATTTCAGTCAGTGCCCTTTTCCATCCATCTCTAGTTACTGTAACATTATACTCTGAGTTGGCCAGTTTGAATAGGCCAGAGAAAACCGAGCCACTTAGAAAAGTCAGTTTAGCATACATTTGAAAATTGCTGATGTTTTTCTCTATTCAGATTAAAGTGTGGAATTCCATTTGAATAATATGACATCATCCATAGAGCATGCTCTCATACATCTCAACAGTCCTAACACATGAGGCATTGCTACTAATACAGTTCCTCCTCTCTGCAGGTCCCACGAGTTGCGGTCCAAGATTGTCTCCCTGCAGCTGCTGCTGTCTGTGCTGCAGGGCGCTGGGCCCGTGTTTCGCACTCACGAGATGTTTGTCAACGCCATCAAACAGTATTTGTGCGTGGCGTTGTCTAAAAATGGCGTCTCCTCTGTCCCAGAGGTCTTTGAGCTCTCGTTGGCTATCTTCCTCACCTTACTGTCACACTTCAAGGTCCACCTTAAGATGCAGATCGAGGTACAGAACAGGGTTTAAAGTACAGGACAGGGACGTCTGTGTTGAGTCCGTTGTGTGTGTCCATAGTTGTTACATTTTCAAACATTTTTGTACTAGTACCACTTATTTGGTTTCATGCTGACATTTTAGTTTTCGTCTCAGGTGTTTTTTCGGGAGATTTTTCTGACCATCCTGGAGACATCAACCAGCTCCTTTGAACACAAGTGGATGGTTATCCAGACCCTAACCCGCATCTGTGCAGGTACAATCATTTTTAATGTCATGTTTGATAAAGGTGCTACAGAGTAAACAAGTCCTTAAATTTCATTATTTTCGGATCTGTGACACATTTCTTTCCCCCAGATGCCCAGTGTGTCGTTGACATTTATGTGAACTATGATTGTGACTTGAATGCCGCCAACATTTTTGAGCGTCTTGTCAACGATCTGTCAAAGATTGCTCAAGGCAGAAGTGGTCAGGAGCTTGGGATGACTCCTCTGCAGGTTTGTATGCACATAAAGATTAAGGGCATAATCTTTGATGCTCTCTGTACAGACAAAGCCTTTGTGTGTGTGTGACTGTGAATTAACGTGGTGGTTTTTTTAATATTCAAAGGAGTTGAGCCTGCGTAAAAAGGGGCTGGAGTGTCTGGTGTCCATCCTCAAGTGTATGGTAGAGTGGAGCAAAGACATGTATGTGAATCCAAATCTTCAAGCCAACTTGGGTAAGTGTTGAGCACTGTAAATATGACAATATAGTACACATTATATGGATGTCTAAACATGTTGCCGTGTGCACGTTTGCAGGCCAGGAGCATCCGCCTGAGAATGACGGGGCCGACTTGAAGCTCCCAGAGCAACGTAGGGACAGCATCAGTTCACTGGACTCCACCGTCTCCTCCTCTGTCACGGGTTCCCAGGCGGATCATCCGGAGCAGTATGAGGTCATCAAGCAGCAGAAGGACATCATCGAGCATGGCATCGATCTGTGAGCACCTATTAGACCGTTTTATTAGCACAGTACAGTTCATTGTGTTAGAGCAGATTAAATAGATTTGCTCTGCTGTTTTTGTTCTTCTTTTCTTTTTACTCAGTTTCAACAAGAAGCCGAAGCGAGGTATCCAGTATCTGCAAGAGCAGGGCATGCTAGGTTCCACGGCCGAGGACATTGCCCAGTTCCTACACCAGGAGGACAGACTGGACACAGTAAGTAAACTTAAAGACATTTTGTATTTGTGTGTGTGTTTAATTTGAGTTAGTGATCAACCAACTGGTTGATTTCTGCATCCACAGACCCAGGTGGGCGAGTTCTTGGGCGAGAACATCAAGTTCAACAAAGAGGTGATGTACTGCTATGTAGACCAGCTGGACTTCTGTGGGAAGGACTTTGTCTCTGCACTCAGAGTGTTCCTGGAAGGTTTCAGACTGCCCGGTGAGGCACAGAAGATCGACAGGCTAATGGAGAAGTTTGCTGCTCGATACTTGGAGTGCAACCAGGGGTAAGGCCCAGCTTTACTCCTAAACATTTACGCTTCTTTCCAAATATGAAGTCTAAAAATTAGAGGCTACTGAACCTAGTAAATGTTATTGTAATGTGTTCTACAGACAAACTCTGTTTGCAAGCGCAGACACTGCCTACGTGCTGGCATACTCCATCATCATGCTCACCACTGACCTGCACAGTCCTCAGGTGAGCACAGTTAAGGCCTTTAAAATTGTTAATAAGGGCTTCATGCTGTCATGTGGAGGCCGTTGTATCACTGAGAGTGACACTAACTGTGTGTGTGTGTTTGATATTTATGGACTTTATTTTGGCCCATGGGCCATACTCCCATTTGTTTTTTGCTGCTACATGCATAAAAACCTCAGGAATGTTTACAGAGGTCAAGTGGAAGGAATATTAGTTCAATTTTACCTGTATTAAACTGGAATCTAACTGCTAGAAATAGTGTGTTTTTGCTCGTGCAATATGGATCTCGAGATGGTTGGATGAAAACCAACCCCATGGAATAAAAAAGGATTGAAAACAATGGGCTGCATTGATGGGTTGTTGTTGTTGTTGTTTGAGGTAACAGGCTGATGATGAAATATGTGTGAAAAGTGGGTGTGTGCAGTTAGCTGGCTCCTGTCAGACAACATTACATTTAGCTCCAGCTAAATTTAATTCCAGTTGAGCTTTTTGCTGGATGCATTTCTCTGCTGAACCCTCTGCACCGGCTTCATTTATATGAATAAGGAGACTGCTAAGGTCTCTATCTGTCTCATCACGACTCTGTACAAATAGCCTCTGCCACCTGATTTATCACCGCCGACATTACTGCGACAGAGGAAATTGCATCTGCAGCAAATGTGAAATATTACCCACTGTGACACACATCTAATATAAATGGGGAGAAACAAAGCTAGATAACAATACAATGAGTCTATGAAACACTTTAATTGACAACAGTAAAGATGTATTATGCTCCGAACAGCACCAAGTTTCTCTCTGATTTTCTGTTTAATTCACATTTCCTGACACCTAATGGATCATAAAACATTCAGTCCGGTGGAGGCTGACAGCCAGTAGTTCTTGTTTGTTTTGTTTTTTTAAACTTTCTGGATATGCTTTTCATTCTGTTCAGTTTTGTCTGATGACTGATTCCAGCTGTCTGTCTTCTTTGTGTGTGTAGGTAAAGAACAAGATGACGAAGGAGCAGTACATCAAGATGAACCGTGGTATTAATGATAGTAAAGATCTACCTGAAGAGTATCTGTCTTCCATTTACGATGAGATCGCAGGCAAGAAGATTGCCATGAAGGAGAGCAAAGAGTTTTCCATCACTCCAAAGTCCACAAAGCAAAGTCAGTTTGTCTTATTTTATATTGTTGCTGTTAGCAGTACTCTCAAAATTAAACCATCACTAAGAGAGAGACCCAACAGATAATTCCTCCCTCCAGGTGTAGCCAGTGAGAAGCAGCGGCGTCTGCTCTACAATGTGGAAATGGAGCAGATGGCAAAGACGGCTAAAGCTCTGATGGAGGCAGTCAGTCATGCTCAGGCCCCCTTCTTCAGCGCTACACACTTGGAGCATGTCCGGCCCATGTTCAAGGTATGTCAGGAAATCTGAGACATGAAGGTATTTGAATCTGAAGCAGAATTTGAGACAATAGTCTGTGTGTTGCAGTTGGCGTGGACTCCCTTGCTGGCAGCGTTCAGTGTGGGCCTGCAAGACTGTGACGACCCAGAGGTGGCCTCGCTTTGTCTAGAAGGCATTCGATGCGCCATCAGGATCGCCTGCATCTTCAACATGCAGGTCTGCTGATGCTTCACACAAAAATGAACAAAACATTAGTAATCAAATAACCTTGTTATTACCAGAAGCTTGAATCTGTGTAATTGGCCTGTGTGTGTCTGTAGTTGGAGCGGGACGCCTACGTCCAGGCCTTGGCCAGGTTCACTCTGCTGACTGCCAGTTCCAGCATCACAGAGATGAAGCAGAAGAACATTGACACTATAAAGACCCTTATCACCGTGGCCCACACTGATGGAAACTACCTGGGCAACTCCTGGCATGAGGTAACGCTAGGGTTATGTAGCGGGTTTAATCTTATTTTCATATGCCTATGAACAACTGGTTCACGTTGTGTGTCTTGGTGTTGTAGATCCTGAGATGTATCAGTCAGCTGGAACTAGCACAGTTGATTGGCACTGGGGTAAAGACGCGCTACATCTCAGGAGTTGTCCGGGACAAGGACATCGGGATCAAGGGCTTACCCTCTGGCACAGAGGAGTTCATGCCACTAGGGCTGGGTAAGCTACACACACACAGCATATTTTCTGTTCAAATTCAATAGTTCAGTATTTATTCCAAAGGAGCTGATTTATGTCAGCTGTATGTGCATTTGACTCGTGTTTTTTGTGCTCCTTAAAGTTTGACTATTAGCTTGAAATAAATGCTTGGTTTTGCAGGCAACCTGGTAGGAAGTCAGGACAAGAGACAGATGGCTCACATTCAGGAGTCTGTAGGAGAGACCAGCTCTCAGAGTGTGGTGGTAGCTGTGGACAGGTAAAATAAAATAACTGTCCTCAGACACAGAACATACTGTAAGTAATGTAGGAACTGCTGTGTTTGTGTCTTTTATACTGAAGTTACTTTTGATTTGTAGGATCTTCACTGGATCCACCAGACTGGATGGAAATGCAATTGGTGGGTTTGGTGGGTTTAGTTTAGTTTTAAATGCCAAATAAGTAAGAGAAACAACTTATTGAACGGTGCCATTTAATTGTTTCCAGTGGATTTTGTGAGGTGGCTCTGTGCCGTGTCCATGGATGAGCTGGCCTCTGCCCACCAACCAAGGATGTTCAGCTTGCAGAAGATTGTAGAAATCTCCTACTACAACATGAACCGCATCAGGCTGCAGTGGTCTCGGATTTGGCAGGTCATCGGAGACCACTTCAACAAGGTCAGAGAGCATCGCACCAGCCATGCAGCAGCAGAACGCTAAAAACGTTCCGACAAACCCATCTTACGCTTCCTGCTCTGTTCGCGCGTCTACAGGTGGGCTGTAACCCTAACGAGGATGTAGCCATTTTCGCCGTTGACTCGCTGAGACAGCTCTCCATGAAGTTCTTGGAGAAAGGGGAGCTTGCCAATTTCCGCTTCCAGAAAGACTTCCTCAGACCGTTTGAGCACATCATGAAGAAGAACAGGTACAGAATATTGGATGGTACATAGGTGGATACTTACAGTATGGAACAGCGGCGCCCATGTTTTTTTCAATAAAATTGAGTAATGCAGTTTTCATGAAAGTGTAATGTTAAACACAATGTTATTAGGTCCCCTACTATAAGAGACATGGTGATCAGATGTGTGGCTCAGATGGTCAACTCTCAGGCAGCAAACATCCGTTCAGGTTGGAAGAACATCTTCTCAGTGTTTCACCAGGCAGCCTCCGACCATGATGAGACTATTGTGGAGCTGGCCTTCCAGACCACTGGGCACATTGTCAGTGAGTATGCCTGCAGCTTTTTCTATGGAGTGCCTAGGAATCCAGAGTCTGTTGTGTATCGCAGCAAAACAGATCTTCATTCCTGATTTAGCTGTAGTTGATTGGATAATTGTGTGTTTTGTTTTGTTTTTCTTTCTGTTCATCACTCTTTCCTCAGTGAACACCTTCAAGGAGCATTTTGCAGCTGCTATCGATTCATTCCAGGATGCAGTGAAGTGCCTCTCAGAGTTTGTGTGCAACGCAGCATTTCCTGACACTAGCATGGAGGCTATCAGACTCATACGACACTGCGCTAAATATGTGTCCGAAAGGCCACAGGTAGAAACAGCAATCTGGGACTAAATATTGGCATTTAAACTGTGATGTCACAAAACACTGCATGACTCGCTGGTTTCCTTTTCAGGCTCTGAGAGAATACACCAGTGATGACATGAATGTGGCCCCTGGTGATCGTGTGTGGGTTCGTGGCTGGTTCCCTATTCTGTTTGAGCTTTCCTGCATCATCAACCGCTGCAAGCTGGATGTCCGGACTAGGTAGAAAACTGATAATTTTGACATTTTAAAATCATGAAATTTATGATAATGGTTTTGTTGGTTTTCTTTGCAAATTAGATATCCAACAATTAGTCAAATAATTTATTCAGTACCAAATGCAGTGCTTTTTTTAGAATGTGGGAATAATTTTTTGATGGAACAATAATAAAAAAGGTTAAAAAAATGTTACTTGGGTCTAACTGAACTATTTGGTTTTGCTTCTGGCAGAGGTCTCACAGTCATGTTTGAGATCATGAAGAGTTATGGCAACACCTTCGAGAAACATTGGTGGCATGACCTCTTCCGAATCGTCTTCCGCATTTTTGACAACATGAAGCTCCCTGAGCAGCAGACAGAGGTCAGAGGTCACTGGTTGTCAGTTGTAAAGCATGGATCTCTCTCTTGATTTGGAAGGGCAGGAGATTTGAATCCGCTTACGACTGTTTCCTGTTTGTTCCTAGAAAACCGAGTGGATGACAACAACATGTAACCATGCCCTGTATGCCATCTGTGATGTGTTCACCCAGTTTTATGAGCCTCTTAGTGAAATCCTGCTGGCTGACATTTTCACACAACTACAGTGGTGTGTCAGGCAAGGTAAAGAATTTCCATCCATTCATACAAACGGTTAAATGCGAAATTGCAATACTTAACCAAATATGAACAGTCAGGTGAGTGTAACAGACAAGTTGTTTTTTCTAATTGCTTTCTGTTTCTAACAAGCACTTCAGCACGAGCAGTGTAGTGTCTGCATGTAGCAGCTGTGTTTTGAAGCTGTGTTCCTTGTGCAGACAACGAGCAGCTGGCTCGGTCAGGAACCAACTGCCTGGAGAACCTGGTGATTCTGAACGGGGAGAAGTTTAGCCCCGAGGTGTGGAACATCACCTGCTCCTGTATGCTGGAGATCTTCCAAAACACCAGCCCCCATGCGTATGTTGCAGTGTGCTACTCCTTCAGCCAGAAATTAGTTCAGCTACAGTTCAAGTACATTAAATAAGTTATTTACACTGAAAAGTTTGTTATTGCAGGTACAGTAGAGGTAGTAAATGGGGAAAAGGTGGAGCTCTAGCAGGATATGAACAGCTCATGATCCATAAAACACCTGATTCTCAATCTGTTTGCTTTTTCACATCAGTTTGTTGACTTGGCGACCTGCTGGACAGGATGAGGAAACTGCTGATGGCAAACATTTTGTAAGAAGATAAACAAACTCACTAATTGCCTAGACAGCAATATGTGCATCTAGATTGTGATAAACTGCTTTTAGCCAATAAAATGGCTGCTATATTACCTACTGTTTGTCACCCTGTCTCTTGAGGATGCTGATTTTGACAGTCAGTCTCAGAGCAGCTACGACAGAGGGCACAGCCAGATGTCCAGCGATGACACCTGGAAGGGCAAGTCCAACGCAAGTGAGTACACAGCGTGCGCAAGAGCACGCACAGTCCCATGGTACCTGCAGACTTGTTTAACAATAATGAAACACAGGAAACAATTGGTGTCACAGTAAAAATGTTTAGTCACTTTTAGTGTTTTTCTGTGCTGCAGGAGTTTCAGACCAGAGGCTTTTTGCAGGGCTGCTGATTAAATGCGTGGTACAACTTGAACTCATCCAGACCATAGACAACATTGTCTTCTACCCAGCAACCAGCAAAAAGGAGGATGCTGAGAACATGGCTGCCGCACAGGTAGACATTTTTAATTTTTTATTTTTTTTAATGCAAAAGGAGAACTCTGTTGCCAGGTATATGTAGCTAAAATTGTCTTTACCTCTCTTTTCGTTAGCGAGGTGCGCTGGAAGAGTCGGAGGCTGAAGGTGGTGATGTGGCTCCAGATCAGGGTATGTACAGATACATGACCTCTGCACACCTCTTCAAGCTGCTAGACTGTCTGCTGGAGTCGCACACCTTCGCCAAGGATTTTAACTCCAACAATGAACAAAGGACAGCACTCTGGAGGGCCGGTAAACACAAAGCAAGACTAAAGAAATGATAAATAAACTGGAGGGTCAGATTTCAATATTTTGTGTGTCAGCCCAGTCAAACAGGAGAATAGAGCTCTCTCTCTCTCTCTTTCTCTCTCTCGTCGCTGTCAGGGTTTAAAGGAAAATCCAAACCCAACTTGTTGAAGCAGGAAACCAGCAGCCTTGCTTGCAGTTTGAGGATCTTGTTCAGGATGTACTCCGACCCTCAGCTGCAGGACTCATGGCCTGACATTCAGACACGCCTGCTGCTGTGAGTACAGTATGCAACGCAGTTATCAAGTAGCCATTCAGCGTTTCATTAAAGATAAAGATGTGCATAGTATGCAGATGTTTGATTTCTCTTTACGTGTTGTGTGTGCATGACACATGAATAAGATTAAATGCCAAACCAGTTGTTAGTGCCCTGTTAAATGTTAAACCAACTGTGCAATCTGCAAAAAGTGCGATACTGGTGTTTGTTCCCTGTTGAGCAAGCCACGCTTTGATGCATGTCGTACCTCATTATTTATGAACTGTAAACTGTGAGTGTACTTTGCTGAATATGTTGCTAGAGCTTGGCACAAATCATCTTGTTTGTCACTGAGCACCTGCTCTGGAGTGGTTGACTCGTGCATTACAATAGGAATATACATAAGTTAAATTTCAATTTAAATTGCTGGTGCCGTAGTTCAAGATGTGTAGCCAGTAATGAAAATGACACACACTGAACACTACTGCTGATTCAGTGTTGTGTCTGTTGTAATCCTCTGTGGTGTGTGTGTGGCATCGTCTCTCTCAGGGTGTGTAGTGAAGCTTTGGCCTACTTCATCAGTCTGACCTCAGAGAGCCACAGAGAAGCTTGGAACAGTCTGCTCATGCTGCTCCTCACCAGGACGTTACGACTGCCCGACAACAAGGCAGGAACACGCAACAATCAAAACACACACACACACAATCCCATTACACATTAGAGTGTATGGGTCTAACTTAAACCTGTGTTTCATCAAAACCTGATGAAAACGATGTCCCGCTGTGATTAAGTCTGTGAGAGGACCGTATAAGATTGATGGAAACGTCGGTTAGTTAAAATCTGTGTATCAAATCAAGAAGATTGATTGTTTCATTTTTCCTTTTTTTTGTATTTATTTGTATATTTTTATGACTCACATACTTCTGTTACTTTTAGAAGTTGTCGCCTATGAATCATTCACTCTGTGCGAGTGTATGATTCACAGATGACTCATGGGAGGGTATGACTCTGGGTTTATTTCCAGAGCATTTTGGACCAGTACTGTAACAGTTTTCACTTACACAAACAACCCAGCATGCACTAGGAAGTGTTGGCGCCGTGTAGCCAGCTTTAGAAGAAAGGACCAACACCACAGAAACCACTGCATCAACAAAAATTGTAGCCGTATTGGTAAAATGCACTGTCCAGCACCTTTCTCTTGTGCAATGCCTGCTGGGAAAGGACTTGGCACCACAGACTGTTAATTTGCATGAATGTAATTTTGTTATTCAGTGGCCAGATATTGCCTGAAGACATTAACGTTAATTTAACTTGAGCATAAGAGTTGAGCATTGCCACACACTCAAGCCACCCTTATTGTTTTAAATAAAAAATTCAGACACATTGCATTTACATTTACACAAACATGTATTTTATGTCTTTTGACAAGGAAGGAAAGAATGAAAGCAGATGCATATGTCGCAGCTGAACCGTGATGCTAATTTACATTTTCCTTCCCAGTTCAAGCCCCATGCTTCCTGTTACTACCCTCAACTCTGTGAAATGATGCAGTTTGACCTGATCCCTGAGCTGCGGTCCGTTCTCAGGCGTTTCTTCCTGCGCATTGGTTCCGTCTTCCACATATCTGCTCCCGAGGGGGCGCCTGCCCGGACTTCATCATCCTAGAGCGGGTGGCTGGAGGGACAGATGGGGGGGAGGGTGCCCCAACTCCTTTCTTACAGAGTTGACTGCAATGTCAGGAGGACGATGACAAAGACTGTAGCTTCTCTGTCTCACTTCAAAACTGCATTAATAAAGTGTTGAGCTTCTCTACTGCTCTGAGCTCATAGAAAAGGTAGAAATTCCTCCCTTCTTTCTCTCGGGGATGAACAACACTGTGATCAGCGTTGTCTGCTGACTGTTGTCATTCATCACCCCCCCCCCCCTCTTCTGACTCATCTCAGTCTGTAAGAACTTGAAAAGAACTGTAAACGAATAATTTATTGATATTGTTGCAAACCCTGTTTTTGGTTTTGGATGGTTTGTTTTTCTGTTTGTTTTTAATTCTTAACAAAAAAAATCTATATCTACACGCTGAAAGCAAATGAAAGATACCTTTGAATTTGAACCTTGTCGGCTCGTTGTTAAACTTTTTTGGCCACCTGTGCCTGTTAGAAAATTATGACACTGACCGTGTCTCGTTTGTGAGTTTACTCTAATCGAAATGTATTGTGATATTGGAATCCTCATGTATCGATGCCTATTTGAAAGCATTATTCGTCACTTTAATCTCTATTCTCTCTTGTGTTGTTCGGCTCCAGGCTGTTGTCAGTGTTGAGCAGACGTTCAGCTGCAGGTGTTAAACAATCTGTCTCTTACACTATCAAAGATTGCTTAGTTTGAGACGTCCCTGCTGTCTGTAACGCAACCATCCTGTTATTG
The DNA here is from genome assembly GCA_030770545.1 of Macropodus opercularis. Classification (NCBI taxonomy): domain Eukaryota; kingdom Metazoa; phylum Chordata; class Actinopteri; order Anabantiformes; family Osphronemidae; genus Macropodus; species Macropodus opercularis. The sequence goes on along the minus strand of CM061095.1, from coordinate 6,282,857 downwards.
TAATCTTTTTTTTTTTTTGTTGTTGCCTCTTCTGAGATTTCACTTATTTATTCTGCTCACTTTCTTTATTTCATTTTTCTTTTCAGAATAAGTGCTGGTTTACAATGAGCGGCTGTATGTGTGGAGTGTCTGGCACTTTCCTCCGTCATGCATTCCTTCATGTGTCGACCCAGCGTACTTGAGGAACTCTGAATGAACAGTAGAATTAGAACTGGCACATGAAACCAGCCCCTAATGTGTCAGCGGTCCCTGTAAGGCGACACAGGCTGTTTTCCCTCCACACATTTCTTGTACATCTTTTGCTGACAGTTTGTTCTTGTATTAACATTGACTGGTGTATGAACTTGCTGTGGATGTGTGGAAGACAGTATCAGTATTCAGCAGTAGAGTTCAGATATGGAGCGAAAACCAAAACTCGTATCTAAAAGAGAATGGGATCTGTGCATTCTGGATACTTCACAGTTTATTCCATGCCTTTGTTTTTTAAAAAGAAGGATGTATGTAATTATTTGAAGTGCATTTACATATTTTTGAGAAGCATTCCCTCTCTTGCAACTATGGATGTCTAAGTTTCTTCCCTAAAGCTAGGGAACATATAAATATATATAAATATATATAAATATATATATAAAAATGAAAAATGCTGACTGTAAAGTTTTCAATGTAAGATACATAGAAAAGAAACTGCTATTCTGTTCTATACATACTATTGTGATGTAAACTTCCAAGCATTTGATGAGGTAGTCAATAAACATGGATTCTGACCCACTCCATGAAATATTGATTATGCTTTAAAGGATTTGTTTACAGTTTTGCAAGTGGTGTGTGCAACAATTAAGACAAGAATTTAATGTTTGGGATTAATGATACATTTTGCTGAATACAATTCCCGCTTTTTCTTCCATTTGATTGACTTTGGATTCCTGGACGTCACATTTACTAGCATGTGTATTCAAGTATATGTTGGCTCAGATCAGGGGATTTTTTGGTCCCCGTCACTTAACACTGTAAGGGCTTTGTTACAGGACCTCGTGTACACAAAAAAAACTTAACACTAGCCTAAAATGGGTCTAGAGCATCTCTTTAACCGTGATTCTGCCTTGTTGACTTATTAATATTTGTGTAAAAGTAAGTTTTGAAACGTACGGGACGTTCCCCGTATTGTTATAACCATGGCCACATGGTGGCACTGTGCTCAAACAAAGCCGAAGCGAAGCGCCTTAGATTTTGGGGGTAACAAAGGTTACCATGGCGACCCCTCGCATCCTTTGTTTGAGCTAACGTTAGTAAAGCCAATAGATGCCTGACAGCTGCTACCCGGACCCCCGTTAAAGAAAACGCGATGGTATTAATAGTTAAAGCAGTAAGTAGATAGGCAGATAGTGAAGAACACGGCAGTTACTAACCTGAATAATTGATATACAGGCTCAATTTAGACGACACACATTTAGCCCTAGCGCTAACTAACGATAGCCTGCTAGCGCTAGCTAACTAATAATCGTGGGCACATTGTTTGCTGCTAGCCGGCTAGCACTCCCGCATCGTGTGGTTGTTCAGCGTGGATGTACTGTGCCCCGGCTGTTGAAGTAATTGGGGACGTAGGCTGTGGGCGGATCTGTCCTTAGCCAGTAGATCTCCGTCTGTGCTAATAGCCAGGCAGGCTAGCAATGACGGATCGACTTATTCCAGCCGGGTTCTGGATTTTGAGCCACCAGACATGATTTTATGGAGACCGCCTTACAAGTAAGAGGTTATTGTTGGTTTTGGGATGTGTTTCTCTGCGTGTTGTTTGACAATTGGCAGAATAATGTGGTGAATTGTGATTTTTTTTTTAAACAAATTGGGTTTCTTCTCTCAATCCAGCTAAAGGAAGGAGGTCGACAGATTTGCAAGAACGCCTGAGAATAATTTGGTTCCGCCAGCGTTTCCAATTAAACGTAATTCAGTTTGATGTTGGGTGTTATTCCAAACCGCGATACATGCTTTTCCTCCCCCAGATCAAACCCACATTTCCAAGTGTACAGACTACGACTGTGTGTCTGTAGGCTGTAAGTCACTGACAGCCATCTTCAGCAGCTACAGCCACCTACAGTAACTACAGGCGGAGCTCTGTAAAGCCGCGTCTTAACAATTAGTTTCGTAACGCGGATTGCTAGTGTGGCGAAGTGCATTTACAGCTGATTCGGGGGTTGGTGTTTGCAGGACGGCATTATAGTCTGCGACGCGATTAAAGGGCTCACCTCGGTGTTTTGTGACAGGGGAGGGGAATTGCTCGTGTTGCCTTCAGGAGCTGACGGTACAACCGCGTTCAACCCCTTGATAAATTCAAGTTCAGAAAGTTATGAAGTGTGCTGTATTTATTTGTTTATTTTTGATTGGAATTGCCAGGAAATCGTGGTCGATGGCGGCAGCGAGGAAGCCATAGAGTTAATTTACACGGCAGTGACAGGGTGTGTGTGTGTGTGTTAGGGTTAGTGTCTTAAACAAAAGGAGCTCTGTGACAGATGAATGAGAACAAAGGTGACAACGTTAGTTATGTGCTAATTTCAAATAGTTGTTTATACCCTGCCCTACAACTAGTCTTTTCCATAGTTCGGAGAAAAGACAAGTGGAGTTTTATCACGTTTGGCGCTTGGGCTTTAAGTCAGAATGCGCAAATGAAAGTTACCTCCGTATGCGTCATGTTACGTAATAGCCGAGGGTTGGGCGTCAAAGGGGAGGGGGGGCGTGGGAGGGATACGCGCAAATATACACTCCTTTTCACAAAGTGGTGATCTTACGTTCTTGGATTTTGGCAGGATTTGTACAGATAGAGCGACATACAGCTTGACGTAATTGGGACATTTTCACGGCGACAAACTGGCAGCACATCGAGGATAACTTCATGTCATTTCTTTCCCTTGTTTTGCTGGTAAGAATCGTGTTGGGGTTTTTTTAAGTCCTTAAACCTGGTTCGTGGGGCTTTTATATCAGAGACCACCGTTGAATTTGATGTAAAGTTTAATGTGGATCTGTACATCGATCCACGGGCAGCTTGGAGGCAGGCGGGCGGCCAGGCGTCGCTCACCACGGCTAGGTTCGTTTATCAGTAAACTGCGGTCCATATTCCTCCACAGCCTCCAATCTATGTCATTTGAGTTAATATTTGAGCGGTTGTCATCGTAAAACACGTTCAGGTGCTACATTCCGTTCGGACTCGCTGGTTTTCCTGTAGGAGTTGCGCGTTGTTTACATCTGCGCTGGTCTATTAAAAAGCGAGCCACGTGTTGGGAGCTTGGGACCATGTGGCCATTGTAAACACTGCTGCCTTGTGTTTATTTATTTATTTTTCTCGTCTAAACGTTTCTGTGTCCTCGACGTTCAGTTGAGAACCTAAATATTCTGCTGAACATTTAGGGGATTTTATGGACTGTCAGCAGTTTGGTTGTTTGGCTAACATGCAGTAGAAGCCATTGTACTTTTATGGACGGTAATTCTGTATTATGTGCTGTCACCAGCGCTTTGCATTGTGCTTCCTTCCTTCCTGTTCCCTGGCACATTAATTATAAGGTCCTGCTACTTATCATTGCAAATGTCAATATTGTTGTAGGAAAGGTCAGGTTCCCATTTGATAACCACCAAACAAGTTCGGGATCATCAGCAGTTCATGTTCCTCCCACATGTGTTTGTGCGTCTGCACACACCAGGTCGGGATGGGGACAGGTAGCAGAGGATGAGTGAACGGCTTTGTCACAGGACTGCACTCCTATTTCCTTTGTTTCCTTCCTTTGTTGGATACGACATGTGACTATTTAATCTACAAAATCGTAAACTGAAGAAGCTTTAACTGGGTAATTATTGGTATTTCTGGATAAGAAGTGACTGACCAAATGTAACTTTTTATTTATTATTTATATTTATTTTACATGGTTATTTAACAAAATGTAACCAAAGTTTAACATTAATCACCACCAACCAATATTAATCACTATATCAAAGTGTTCAACATTACAATATTGACAATGTCAGTAGGCATTGATAGAGACACTGCTTTCAATAGAAGAAAACTAATATCCCTTCTCTTTTCAGGGTTAAGTTATCAAGTGTGTGTGTGTGTGTGTGTGTATGTGTATATGTATATATATATATATATATAAATATAAATAATGACCTTTCACACACACATATACACATACACACACAGTCAAGCCCCAAATTATTCATATCCCTAGCAAAATCTGACTGAAGTTACTTTTATTCAACCAGCAAGTGTTGTCTTGATTAGAAATGACGCAGGTGTCTCCCAGAAAAGATATCACTCATCTTTTATTTACATTTGAACAAAAAGTGGCAAGTCAGAATTTATCGGGGTTTGAATAATTTCCATCTTGAGACACACACACACACACGCTTAGGAATTTACCTTTTCTTGTATCTTTTTAAAAGTGATAATTTTACATGTACAGTCACTCTGACTACTGTAGTTTTGTGTGTGAATGCTAAACCACAGACACAAAATGACTCAAGATATTGCTTGAGTTTCCGATTTTTGAGGTCCTTGAGAGTTCAGCGAGCTAGTGCACTGATCGACAGTTAAAACAGTGATGACAGAATTCACTCTACCTTCACATTGTCCATTAACTAGAAACAGAAACCTCTTTTAGTATCTTAGTATACACTATATTATTATATCTGCTAATCCTTTGTTCACAGCTAAATACTAAAGCAGAGGTAATGACAGACCAGTACTAAACCCTGAGGAAAGCAGTGACGTGAGGGCACTCAGATAATGAGTGTTGTTGCATTCGCATCAACCTCTTGCACAGATGATGAAAACTTGTTGGAAGACGCACCCTTTTAACAAATTCACTTTGTCACTTTTATATTGTGACACAACTCCGTGTATTTCTGTCTGAGGCAGTAATGGTGAAGACCCTGAGACAAACAAAGTGCCTACACATTCTGACTTGAGGGCCGAGATAAGCAATGAGGAAATGGTGATCGTCCACGTGGCCCTTCGAGCCAGACTGTCTCTCTGATCTCTCCTCACCTTCCCCACATTGCACCTCCCTTTGTCTCTCATCTTCTCTCTCTCATATACACACCTTTGTTGAGCTGTTGTCTCATTAATATCATTCCCATCTGTTCCATATGTAACAGCCCAATTAGAGAAATGCACTTTGACCTTACCTGTCCAAATTTAATTTGCCATCCCTGCGCACGCACGCACACACAGACACACACACGCTGTTTATAGACTGTCCAGACTATGACCTTTCATTCTTATCTGTCTACAGGGCCTGAGCTGATTTGTCAGCCTTGTGTAGGTTTGGTTTTCAGCCCCCGAGCGTCCTCAGGATATCAGCTGACAATGGTGATCTGAACAGTAGGAGCGCAGAGAGAAAGCCCCGACACTGTGCGTGTGTGTGTTCACTTTAACAAGACAAGGCTCGACCAAGAGAGAGGAGCAGAGACGGACAGGAGCAAAAAGAAGTGCTAATTTAAACACAGAATGTCTGAAAACAGAGAACTGGTGGTTTTTTACATAACTTATAAACTATCCCAGAGAAACTATCCGCTCAGCCATTTGGGACTCAATGAGCCTCCAAACAGGACTGATGGAGTGGAGGAAGGGTTGGGTGAGGAACAGCGGATAGCAACGCACGCCAATGGGACTTTTAATGGTAGAAGTCCTGGGACCCCGCCAGCGTCCCCGCTGCGGCAACAAAGGTTGCAATCAACAACGAGCCTGGATGCGGTGAAGGAGGCTCTCCGGGACTCGGCCAACGAGTTTGAGCTACGATACGCCCGCGCCTTCAGCGATCTGCACAACCAGCTGCACATCACGCCGGCTACGGCCTACCAAAGCTTCGAGAACGTCATGGATGAAGTGTTCCGGGACGGCGTCAACTGGGGGCGTGTTGTTGGGCTTTTTGCATTCGGGGGGGCACTGTGTGTTGAGTGCGTTGAGAAGGAGATGAGCCCGCTGGTGGGCAGGATCGTAGAGTGGATGACTGTCTACCTGGACAACCATATTCAGCCCTGGATCCAAACCCAAGGAGGATGGGTGAGTCTCTCTCTCACACACACACACACACACACAGAAGCATATACAAGAAATGTGTGTTTGATTGCCTGCAGCATGAAGTTGTTTGGTTGTATAGCTCTTTTCATACTAGGGCACTTCAACAATGCACCATTTAATTATAGGGGTAAGATAAATTGTTGCTTGGATGCAAAAGAGGTCAACTGGGTAGGACTGTAAGTATTCTAGAAATGTTTCTGGATGCCAAGCGCTTTTATTTATATGATATATATATTCTTAGTCGTCAGATTATCCCACGTGCCGAATTGTATCTCACAAGTGAAGGAACATTCAGAGCAAGGCACAGAGGTCAGCGTACCTATATCCGCCTCTATGGGATTGTTCATGGGTGGGGTTGGTTCTGCAACCAGCGTAGGAGAACGGACTTAAGATTAGATATAATAGAGTAGAAAAAAAAAAAACCCAGCAGCACGCAGCATAAACCCCAGCTGTGCTGAAGAACAGTAAAAACAGCATGTTTGTGTGGTCAGCAGCTGGTTCAGCTGTTCTCTAATTGATCAGTAGCATGGAGCTCAATGAGCTGAATCGAAGTGGGAGCTTAACAGGCTACATCAGGGCTTTGTATCTCGCTGCAGCCTGCCTGCTTGGGGATCGAAGTTCTCTCACCACAGTGTGGGATGAAGTCCAGGGCTTTTACACATAGCTCTTTGTTTTACTCTGGTCAGTTGATTGGATCAGCCTTTTTTTTGTGTGTGTGTGTGTTTCACTTTCTGACATTTCTTCCACCTTTTTTTCCTCTCGGCTTTTCTTCATGAAGATACCTGCGTACAGATGAACCCCTTTTGTTTTTTTGTCTGGGGTCAGCTTGATAGTGGTTCCAGTACACACGATCCCAGTGTGTGTATGTGTGTTAAGGTCAGCTCTTTTCCTTTGTGCTTGGCCGTTTGATGGTGTGAAAGCAAGCTGGAGCACGGGGAGTGGCTGTTTATGTTCAATCCGGCTCTATAAAACACCAGGTCGAAGGTCGATCCTATGGAAACTGACATCTCGCTGGCTGAACAGCGTACCTAGGAGAAAATCCAACTGGCCGGACTATGGCTTTGCCGTTGCTTGCATTGCAGAGTCGAGAGATGTTTCTTTCAGTGCGCCAGCGACCAGATGGGTTGGCTAGGGATGACGACACACTGGAAACAGTTGACAAGATATGTGATGGTAAAGCTTTGCAACATACTGATATTAGTTGTCCCTTTGTTGGAAGGATGCTGTGGCATCTCTCTTACCAGCTCCCAGAGGTCTGGTCACAAACACAGCATGCTGATGCAAGTGGCAGAACACGGGCATGGCTGTGCTACTTATTTGTGAAACCACTACTCTCGACTAAAATATCTCAATGAAAATTGCCTTAATCGAACAAGACACAGCCCATGCCGGGAGGTGATAGTCCACAAGTAGTGTCATTACATTGCTACTGTGTGTATCTCTCACCCAGATGAATAATAAATATTTTGACCGTCGCTATCGTCACCAGTGTATAAACAACACATCTGTCATGGGTGGCTGATCTCATAGCAAAAATGGCATCCACATACTCTCTAAAACACATTAGCACAAACTTTGCCTAGCAACGAGTATAACAACATGTATTAACATGATGTAGCTGCTACGTGGTCGGTAGCTTGCATGTCAGTGGAACCGAGGCTAGAAGTGAATGACTTCATCAGAAAATCTGAATGGATCAGACCATTCGGTTTCACTTCTCCAACAAATTTTTTTTTTTTTCAGCACATGATATCACTTCTTTTCCAGCTTTGTATCATTCACTTTTTATCTTGTTGTTGAGTCAATCGTCTGCTGATGAAATAGCATCGACTCAAAAGTTGACGAACCTGCCACGTGGAAAGTTCTGCGTGGTCTACAAGATAAAAACGTCAATAGGTGGTTTGCTGCTAACGTTCTACTCTCATTAGCTTTCCCCCTGTTCGCCACGGTCTCCGTAATTCCTCTTTGTGCGACTTGGCTGCTCAAAACCAACCTACGTGTTCCCCAAAACGCACCAGTCTCTCTTCAAAACCACAAGACGCTTTTCTGTTTTTTTTTTTACTTCTGTCTTTTATTTCCCTTTTTCTGTCTTCCTTCCTTCTCTCCCTCGACGCCTCCTCGTGCCGGGATGAAGCACAGAGCCGTTGGCAGATGTGGGAACCTGGGTATAGCTGTGAGGCAGGTGTGCCCTTAGTGTTGGCTGATGAAATATTAGTTTGCTCTTAGTAGCAACAAGGTCATTTTCCCTGTCTCTCTGTCAGGAGTTGAGATCATATTGTCGCTTCTTCAATTCCTAACATTGCTGTTAGAAGGATTGTGATGGAGATGATATTTGTTTGTAGGTGGAGCTCATAACAGTATAAACTATGATGTAAATAGTTGCAGCTCATTACAATAGTTGCATGACATCATTCCACCTAAATACCAGAACCCGCCCATGATTGTCTAATCGAAGAAAAGTCTGGGCTTAGTCAGTTTGATTCAAACACACCCAGCTTCATGTATCATCAGTAAACCACGGGAGACTATTATCAGTCCACTGAAAAGTATTGAGTAGATTAATATCACAATGCAAGTATTCAGCAGATCTTACAGGATTTGGATGATTAGAAGGTTTCGAGAATCGGTCATTGTTCTCTACAGACACCCTCCTAAACGCTCCTGTGCATACACACGTGCAGCAAGACGGTCTTTTCCGCAGGTGAAGTAGCCTGACGGGTATGTATTGCAAAGTGAAAGGTGTTTTGCACAACAGAACCAATCATACTAGTTAAAACGATCCCAGCGGTGCTTATTTTGGAGCCTGGCCTGTCAGAGATGCTGAGATATTTGATAGTAGCACAGGATGGGGAGATAAATATGCTCGGCCCGATTTTTTTTCTTTTCTTTTTTTTTCCCCTTCACAGCCTGTGGTTTTTAAAGGAAGCGCAGGACTAAAGCCATATATTGTCGGATAATAAACCTCTTTGGCAGACAGCAGTGGTAGAGACAGTGCCATCGACCTAATAATGCTGTTTCCAACAGAGCAGGCGATGGCAGTGATTACTCAGTGGAGATTGAGCCGCCTCAGGGTGGGGGTACGGGGTTATTACCAATTATAGATGAATAATATCACAACCTGCTACTTGGGGAAACAATGTTTTTTTCTCTCTCTCTCTCTCTGACAGACTAATAAAGGCTAAACTCATTTAGAAGAAGCACGTTGCCACAGTCTGGGAAGCTGGGCTGGAGCTAGATTGGGGGGGGGGGGGGGTATAGACCATTAGCCCAGTTGTTCTGCTTTCTGCTGTTTACGGCCTCTGTGAGGTCAAGGAAAAGTTAACTACAAGAAAAATATTCACGAGCAGTGAAAGTCCAACAATTTTTTTTTTTTAATTTTTTTTTGACCTTCGCCACTGATGTCTCTATGCGTTTATGTCGTTCTGCCCCGTTCAGCACTGGAATGGTTCTAAACACATCTCATGAGAATGACACCCCTCCGCTAATGAGCTCATCCCACTGGCAAGTACAGTGTGTGCATCAAAATGTGCTGCATCGTGTCCTCTCTGCTTTTGTCCACACCCATGAGATCGGCCGTCACTTCGGCTGACGGGTTACTTCATTACCTTCATGTTCAGGGCGCGTCACTAAACGTATATATTTTAGCTAAAAATGGCTGTGAATAGACCTTCACAACAAACCACATATTATCGTAAAGGGAGCTTGTTAAGCGCCGGTGCTCGGAGACAACTTGACAGTTTGTTTTGCACATTGGTTTGTTTTGTCGTGGAAGTTGGTGAAACATCCAGACAGTATTCTGTGAGTCTTTCGCGTTTCTCAGCCCTGCAAAGTTGTTTAAACACTGAGGCTGTAATTGAAGACCTATAGAGAGCAAGTGCATTGACTGGTTGTGACACGGGAAACACCTGAGCTTCCTTTGTGCCGTTCTCCTTGGCAGACTTATTTACTGTCTTGCCCCCCCCCCCCCCTCCTCCTCCCTTTCTTTGGCTGTAATTAACATTCATATAGGATAGGCAGCGAGCTCCACCGAGTCGTCTGTCAGACTGCCCTATCGGAGAAGAGCAGAAAATCTCACCCATGGGACCTATCTAGTCCGCCTCCTCCTCTCTCTCCAGTCCCTACCCCTTCATCTTCTATACATCTGTCCCGCTGCTCCGCTCCTGCGTCCTTCCTTCTCCTCTACGTGCGCACCTCCCCCTGCCACCGATCGATTTTCGTCCCTTATTTTGTACCCTACCTCTCTTCTTTCTCCCTCCTGCAGCTGTATTCATTGTTTCTTAGCTCCTCTATCCATTCTGTTTTCTTCTTTCGCTCCATCTCCATCCAGTTGTCTGCTCCCATGTGGCTAAACACATTTCAGAACAGACTTTAAGCCATTAAGTCCAAATGCCCATGTTGCAGTGCTTTTTGCTGTTTTCCCAGTTGTTGACTAAATGCACGTAAACACACATTGTCCGTCACATCGTTGTGAGTGCTATCGATTTCCTCTGACTTGATCCCTACAGCTGCCAACATCCCTTCCTCTTTGCCTTCATCCGCGTTTCCCTCCCTCCTTATCTCTCTCCGTCTCTCCTCTTCCCTCTGTTGTTAATGGCTCACGTGTAACTAATTAGGAGAGATGTTTTTGAAGCTTTCTGGGGTTTGTTTTTAAGGACAGTGTTTTTTGCTCATCAAGCAAACTTTCCATGAATTGATTCTGTTCTTGTTTTTAGTAGCACGTGTGGTGCAAGTCGTTTTCTAGGAAATTTTATTGTGGTTTTTTTTTTATGGCGACAAGCTGCATGGGGGGGTTGGATGGCACCAAGTCAGACTGGTCATGTGACCACCTCAGACAAAGGACCTGTGACCACATACACACACAGCAACTGGCTTTACTGGCTTTTTAGTTCAGGTGTGTCGTCGATTTGCCGACAAAGGCGTTGCTGAAAAGGACGAACTGGTCTAAAAGCGACTTTTTCCATTGTCTCATTCTTCAACTGGTGACACACAAAGTCCAAACGTGCAGACAATGGTCTCGCAGCCCCTTTTTTTTTTTTTGCTCTGGATCAATGGCGGCGACTTTTGTTCCAGCGCCCTCAGTAAACGCCTGCGTGGTGCGCAGCCCATGCAGATTGATCTATAAGTGAATGTAGCTGCTCAACCGTAGACGGGTCTCTTTTGTTTTTGTATGCATTTGTTTAAGCTCGCACATTAGTTTTTCATGATGTGCGAGATCAGAAGTGTGTGTGTGTGTGTGTGTTTGTTCGTGTCACAGCTTGAAAAAAGCAGCAGATTGTATGATTCAGTTGCCGCCAGCTCCATGACAAGAACACGTCACATGCTTCCAGGTGCGTGTTGGTCGTGTTGATGTGAGCGCACGTATGTGTGAACGCGTTTCGCTTGTTTGTCTCGTCTTGTTTGCCGTTTAGCCTTTTGTCTCCATTTAGATGTTACAAACTTGTGCAAAAGACGTTGGATAAGGATGTAAAGGGAGATGGGACTACATGCACAACCGCATTTTCAGTGTGAAAACATTGAGCGATGTGACTGTAGTAACAGCTGGAAGAGCAGGCCTTTATAGAACACCCCCCCCCCCGTGTGCGTGTTCACAGCTTCTGTCAGAATATCAGTTGGGTCATATGAGAGAAGAGACCTGTAGCCCTGGAGCGGAACACTTTCACCTGCAAATACGCAGCGATGAGATGTCGACGTACTTTGAAAGGAATATGTTTGCTGCCTGTGGACTGCATCCCCGTCTCGTGCTATTTCTTCTTTGTCTTGTTTAGAGTTGTGCATGGTTGGTGTCGCAGCAGCAAGTCATCCGCATGTTCCATACCCAGGCACTATTTATGTATACAGGACCGATATCAAGCTGTGTAATAGCGGCGTGTGTGTGTCTATACTGCCAGCACGCCGCCGAGCGCGGAGCTTATTAGAGACTTCCACCGCACTGCACCACAGAGGGGTAGAGAGGCTGAGGCAGATGGAGATGGAGATGGAGAGGAAGACGAGGCTGGTGACTCAGCTAGATGAGCGTGCAGTATGCGGGTCAATAGGTTACGCTGCATGTATGCATGGTTGTAGCTGTGTTCGCTGGTGCGCCGTACATTTATGTATGTGCCGCTCACTTGCTTGCATGAACGCAACAGCTGTGCATTTGTGGAGCGGAATGGAGACGCCGCGTTTGATTGCCGTCGTGCTGCTCCACTTCTTGGAGGCTTAGTAGTGAAATCAGGTCACAAGCAAGTGTCTCTTCTGTCTCCCCCCCCCATCCCAACCCACACACTCCTCTCTCATTCTGTCTGCTTGCCCCCTCATCCTTTTTACCTCCTTTATGGTAGCCCACACATCCCTGTGTTTTCTCCTCTGACTGGTTCTTTATTTTTCCTGTATTCTGTCTTCATGAAGATGACTGCCAAGCCCGAGCATCCGCCTGCATCCCTCTTCTCAATGATCAAATTTCAGTCCCCCCTATCCTTTTCTCTATATGTCTCTCCTCCCCTCACTGCTTTTCTCTCTCTGCTCATATCTGTGATCAGATTATGAGGCATATCATGGGATTAATGTGTCTCATGGCATGTATTAAAGCGGGAGAGCTAAGGGATGGATAAAGAGGGGTGATGAGTATTTCATGGTAATATGGCACCAATCTCGCATAGCACAAGAACTCAATGATGATAAAGAGCATCAAGGCCATCATTGTTATATTCATCGTAGTCTTGTTTAAATGGCCAAGGGACTAAACACAATAAAGACAAAAGCTTTTTCAGTGGCCTTGCAATAATAGAGAGTCTATAATAAAGAGAACAAAGACATACTTCTGCTCCTCTTATAGATATTTATCTTCTGTTGATGTGATGGGAGTATTGTTGTCAAGCTTTCACAAAACGTACAGTAAGCATATAGAAATCTGTCTCCATGACTCAGTTGCTACTTTCTCTTCTCACACAGTTTTGTCCTCGTGGGCTTTTCCCTTTTTCAGTTTCCAGACATTTTCGTCAGCTATTTTTTCCCCGTAGTCCGTTTCCCCCTTGCTCTTTTGTTCTAGTTTCTTTTAATTTGTCTTCCTTAGTGGGTCTCACTCCGCACCAGGCGTCGTATCATCATCCCTGTCCCCGTCTTGCTGTTTCTTCCCTCAGTTTCTGCTTCCCTCTCTCCTCCAGACAGATGGCAGGTCTCGGGGTCATGTTGGGGTGATGGTCTGCAGGGTGGAGGGTTTTACTGCGGAAGACAACGCTCAGTGGAGAATCCCGGTCTCCAATTTCTTTTAAGCCACCTCTCACTAGTCTAGCTCTTTATTAAACACGTGCTTTCTCCCTGTTTGTTTCCTTTCTGCCAGGTGTATACACAGGGTTTTGAATCCTTGGGATTCCTGTTATGTCTCAGCAGTGTATACAGAATGTGTGTGTATGTGTCTGGGTCTGCTGACAGAATGGGGTTTTATGGGGAGAAACTGCCCCCAGAGTGGGACAGGGAACAGATTGGAGTCTGAGCCTCCATGTCCTGACTCATTAATCTCCTCTTTAATTCATGCCCTCGCTGCCTGCTCAACACGTACACACACACACACACACTCACATAGAGCCTACTCCAAAGTCCAAAAGGAGACGAAAGGGTACATGCAGACACCGATTCTGGCACAAACACCACTTTAGGGGGAGTTTAATCATTCAATTTCCTCATTCTTCGTGGATTGTTGCTACAGTGTAGTCCCCCCACCACACACACACACACACACACCACTTTCTCAATGCCAGCAATGATCTTGTGATTTGGCTGGCCATGATCAAACCATGAATGTGCTACTAGGAAGGCTTAGTGGTGGGTGATGAAGCTACTGTGCAGGTTACTGTTGTGCCATTTAGCTGGTTGCCCTTGTTTCCAGTTCAAATCCAGTTTCCTGTAAAGGCAACGCAGGGGAATGACTAATAAAGTTACTTTTTCTGTGCGCAGAGTTGCCGCCTGTCAGCTTGAGATTTAAAATGTCATATTTCTTACTAGCCGCAGTGTCTCATAAAGAAAAGGAGAGAGGAAGCTCATCCGGTGCAAAAAAAAAAGAACCCAATTTATTCAACAGAACACTTAAATGTAAAACAATGTAAGCAGTGAAAATTCCAGCCATATGAAACACGCACATTTTCACGATTCGAATGGATACACCCATCCCTAGGGATCAGCAAATTTAATGGGTGCTTTTCATATTTTCCCCTTGCAGTGTGTGAATTTCGTCTTCTTCGACTATAAGCTTGAGCAGTCTGTCTCTTCTGGATTTGACCTCGTCCCAATTTTCTTGTGTTTCGCCTGCATTTTTGCCCTTTTAAGTATTCTTCAGCATGCGCTCTTGTCACCTGCTCAAGTAGAACCCATTAGTTCTCCTCCTGCTAAAAGAGCATCGGCTTAATGGCCGAGTTTTAAGATCCGGCTGTGTATGGGTTTGTCTCCTATCTGCTGGGCGGGGGTGGGGGGGGGGGGGCAGAAGGCCTTGAAGAGGAGCAGGAAGAGTTGGAAGTCTGATGAGGACATTGATAAGGAAGGCACTGACAACTGCTAGGCCACGAGAACGTATGGTAATAATGAATACAGTGATTATAGTCATAAGATGTTTAAGGCTCTTGTGATTAAGATGAAGGTTATCAGGTTATGCTGCTTTGTACCCTAGAGATAATCACGTTCTTATTATGTTGAAGTGTGTTTTGCATGTTAACAACTACAATGAAGCTGTTTCAGATAATATATAGTCAGAAATACATCTATAGCTTCACTGCTGTCCATTAACATTTAAAGTTATACAGAATCAGCCTGCTATACATCAGAGACCAGTGATTGGACGATGCTAATCGGTGATAAAGGACATTTGTCTATTAGTATGTTGACTTTTTGACTGTTTACACGGAATCAAGTGACTGCTGTTGTGTATTGAAGGAGCTGTGTCAGCTGTCAGTGTCACATCTCGTCCTGGCTTAGAAATCTCATGGTAAACTCTATTCTAATCAGTTGGGAACATAATCCTTTTCTTTAAGACGGTGTACAGGTTAGAGTTGATGGTTTCTTCCCCTGCAGGCCTGGACGCTAGTTCAACTCCAATATATAACCCATTAGTGGAGTTTACAAAACCCACAGAAGCACGCAACAATGTAAACATTTAAATGCAAAGTAAACACCTGTTTATAATCCAAGTAATATTAGTTGAATAGTATAAATACATATTCATATTTGAATTTTAATATATGTGCTGAGAACAACACAAGTGCTGAAAAAGGAAGGAAGCCAGGACAGGAGAATTCAGCAAAAATAAGTTAATGTTTGGTTTAGTCTGAAATCCCAGGATTTCTCATATCACAGATTTATACTCAACAGTGGGTGTTTGTGAAATGTCCTCTCATCTGGAATTTGTTGCTGCATTTAGTGTTCCCTCAGTTGTTTTTCTCAGTTTTGAAGGTCCGTCTGCATTTTCTCCTGATCCTGCTTAGTCACGGAGTCTGATCCTGTGATCGGCATGTGGCGCGTTGATCACAATGTGAGACCGAGGTTATAGAGCACATCACACAGTGTACTGACAATCTGATAAACGCAGCTTACGTGACATCATCCTGATTCACCAGCAGGAATTTCATGCCACTCCTGTGTGTGTTTACTGTGTACAGCAGTACATCAGTTACTTTACGCAATCAACAAAAACTCTGTGTTCTGTTCCACCCTGTCCCATATTTGTGAGGGTACACGCAAACACTGCATGCGCAAAAACGCAAAGTTTTACAACTTACAGGAAGTATTGTTTTGTATTATTAAGTACTGTACAGTTTAAGACACCGCCTGTTAAAATATGAAAGGAACTACATCCCACTATAATTAATTTAACACTTGGATACTAAATGTTTCTCGGAGTTATGACTGACGCACCAGAGTTCACATGTGGCTCAGAGGTGATCACAAGATGCCATTGAATGTAGTTGACAATAAGGTGAAGTGAGGAAGGAAAGCAAAGCTTACAGAGACGCCTTGTGGATCACCGGAAAATTATTTGCACATTGCACAAAGCTGCACACGCTGACCACGCTCTCTCAGATGCTGTCATCCATCTTTATCAGAGATAAAAAAAAGACTTCAAGGCCATAACCTCGGTGGACTCACCACGAGATGCAACCCCCCCCCCCCCCCCCCTCCCTGTTCGCCGCAGAAGGCCGAGGTTACACATGACTCAAAATAAAATAAAAAAAAAAAGCGGTGGTTCTCCAATAAGGTCGTGTGGACCTGTAGTGAAAACAGACGTATCCGAGTGTGTGGAAACTCACTGGCAGCTTGAGTGGTATGTCAAGAATCCATGAAATGTCATCTAGAAGAGTTTCATGGTGACAAGGCCAAAATTCCTTGGCTGGCTGAGTTTATCTCTGCCTGACAAAGCTGCATTGTGTTTGCTGAAGAGCTTAAAGGCAGAGAAACTCCACAGCAAACAAGAACTGAAGGTTGCCCTGTGAAGGCCGGGGATACTGTCACAGGGAAGATGCTCTGGTGGTGTGTCTGTCACTGCTCAGGCTGTTTCTGACTGCAGTTGATTTTGTTTTGTAAAGACATGTTTGTAATTGTGCTTCTGAGTTACTCCCACCGAATCTGGAGACTGCCACCGTATCACCGTTACTAAAGTCTAAACCTTTTTTTCCCCCTACAGCCTCCTTGCATTCCATTCTCAATGCCCCCCCCCCAGCTTCACATGGTTCTGGTTCGCAGCTGGTTGATCTAGATTCCTTTGTGATTGTGTGCAGCACACAAATCAGAAGAGAGTTCTGGATCTTTCAAAATTGCATTCATGTAGCTAGTGTTGCCAGATCATCACGTGCGTTGTGGGTAACTAGAAAAGCACAGCTTAAAGTAATATGTCTGGATCAGATGTTGCAAACAAAGAGGAACTCTCACCAACTGTTGTATTAAGGATTATTTATTGTTAATATTACTCTATATTATTATACAGAGCATTGATCCTTTAGCAGCAGTTTTGCTCCTATCATCACTGCATCACTTTGAATCAAAGTCATAGGTTGGTGTGAATTCTGATCTGAGTGACTGCCCATCTGTGATTGATAATAATTATGCAGAATATGTCCTCAACTCACTGAATTTCCATCCGTTTTCAGCTCTCTTGCATAAAAGGGAAAGGATGTTGGGTGTTAATTGACGTGTGTGTGTGTGTGTGTGTGTCATGGTCAGGGGGTTTCACCATCAGGGGATTTGACTGTTGCAGCTTGTTATGCTGCAACGTCGGAGCAACCGACAAGTCACAGCTGATGAATGGGAAGCTGCTGCTAATGATCGTTAAAATGTTCCTTTCTCCACATGTAGTACTGGGCCATTTATCAGCCACAGAGTCGGACCTACATGTACACGTCCAGCCACACTCGCTCACATCACACACGCTAATCAACTGCTTTCTGTAGCCAAGGCAACCAAATGGACTATCTTCTTCCCTGTGCTCCTTCTCCCTCTTATATCCTTTTGCTTTCATGAGCTAATCCTCCCCCTTTCCCCAGCCAGCCAAGCAGGGGAAAGTTAAAGACACCGAAAAGCAGGAAAAGAAAAACAGAGATGAGGCCTGAAAGCGCTCTGCAGGCTGCCGCCTAGCACCTGATTTCCTCTGGGACCAGAGCAGAGAGACAGAAATAAAGGTGTGACCGTGTGAAAGAAAAGGAATAAGGGAGAGAGCAGATAAAGACGGGGTTTACCTGCCAGGCGGGACTAGTGGAGATTGAGCATATCAAACCAGCCGCGCTGCCTTTACGTGCGCATAGTGAGCAGGCCGGTTATGGTCGTAAGGAAACGAAGCGGCAGCCAGTCAGGCTATTCTGCTGAGTCCACATTAGAAGTCAAATCAATGTCTTTCTGCTTTTCTGATTCCCAAGTTAAGAACCGGGGTGAGTGAGCATCCACAGCGAAACCTATTTAGCATATTTTGTCCCATAGCGCATGAACGATCTGCAGTGTTGCACTAACCGCTCCCTCATTAAGTCCCAAAAAGCTATTTCACAGCTGAAAATATTCCTAAAGAAAAACACATTTTCTTCTTGTTGAGTAAACAACCTTGCTCTTATAAAAACAAACATGATCTGTTTTCTTAAATGGTATAAGTTGGTAAGTGTAGACAAAAAGATCACCTGCTGTTTCCTTGAAGACCTTCTGTCTCCTGCTCTATCACTGTGACTGTGCACAAGGTCACAGCTCTGGTTCTCTGTTAAGGCTCTTTGACCCACAGAAAACTCACCAATGAGATGTTAAACGGAGCCTTTATGCATTTGATGAACTTGGGGCTTGATAAACGGTTTTTAGTTGCGTTGCAGCCACCCACTGATTCAGCACCTGCTAATATACGTCATGGTTCCTGATCAGATCACTCAGCGCTCAGACTTTCATACTCATAGTCACTGCGGTTATGTGCTTGAAGGTGTGGAAATTGCCCCTTTTTTTTTTTTTTTTGTACGGGAAACCTGAGGCATAGTGTGTAGACCGCTGAACCACAGAGACGACCGAAAAGCCTTTTCGAGTTTGACCTGATTGCTGCTGTAAAACCTTTTATCTTCCAGAGATTTATTCCCCAAAACAAAGATGTGTGGATTCTGGCTTTTCTGTACTTCGCCCTTGGTGTTTTAGTATCTTTTTATGATGTTTTGCATGTACAATCAGGGAACATTCACAGTGGGGCAAGGCGTAAATTTAGCAAATCTACAATATTGTCTCTAATTGAAACTTCAGCCAATCGGTGATCATCCCAATTTTGACGGATGTTGCTGTCAGAGAAGAGAGAGAGTGATGAAGTCCTCAGTGTCTCAGTGATACTGCTGTATCTACTGCACCCAGTAAGGCAGGAGTGAACGTACAGAAATGCAAACATGTAATGGTAAAAGAATTTTCAGGTATTTTTTTTTTTCTTTTTCTCTGCATGATCAATGCATTTGCTGCCCCCTGCGTAGTGACTTGCCTTGACATGTCTGTTTCTTAGGCATTAGTCATGCTCACTAGATACTTTACGTCTCAGCCCACATTCCTTGCATTGTTCTGGAACATTTCAAGGAAGGGTTAGGCAGTGGTCAGACAGCAAACACTTAGGAGCATGCAGTAAAACAGTGAGTCAGATTAGATGATGTACAGCTCTGTGTAATAACATTACGTCATTATTTACTTTAATACCTTTTATCAATCCCGTGTGGCTGATTCCTCTTGTTCTACTTTATTGCAGCTCAGTCTTTGTGGTGTTTAAAAGCAGCTTTTGCCCCAGTAGTTCTCAACCAAGCCTCTTAGCAAACTCACTCTGCTGTTTTAGTTTCCGTTTGTGTCATACTTCACATCGGTGTTTATTGTAGGGCCGGTCTCTGGAAGCGTTCACGTGTTGCATCAAGGCCTGTAGGAAGTCGAGGTGAGGTTCAAGGTAAATATTTGCACCTTCCTTGGCAGCTTCCTCACGTGCAGACGGCGTCTTTGATTTGTCACGGCTTTTAACTAGGCCTCGGTAGACGAGGTGCACGTGCAAGTCCGCTGCAGTTTTCTCCTGGGTTGAACTTTGTGCGAGAGGCAGTCATTTCGCTCACACACTTGCTTTCAGCGCGTGTACGCTCTTCGTATTCGTTTAGAGATGCATCATTGAAAAGAGCTGATGTTGGTCAAGTTCAGCTCTTGTAGAGATCTTCACATCCACCGGACAAACCCAGTGGAAACTAATATTTAACATCTAGCCTATGCAAAGGTAGCCCAGTAACACTCTAGAACAACTGAGCATCATAGTTCACCAGGTTTTTAATACAAGGCACGAATCATCAGTTTGTGGTTGCGATCGGATGTGACATCAGGACTCGTCACAGCACCATCTCCACTCGCTTTTCTTCCTCCAGCAGGCAGACGTCCTGCGTATTCACACAAATATTAGATGCAAAGCCAAGATTAGCTTCCTCAGAAGCTCCACTCAGCATTGTAAGACAGAGCGTACAACCAACACTTTCCTGTTCTATAGAAATGCGATCCATGACATCAGTTTTCATTATATTTCTGGTGATGTTGCTATAGAACTGTGAGTGAGTGAGTAGTGCAAGTCATCGTCCAACTATGTCCTGGACCAGTAGGTTTCATTCATATTTAGGTTTCAGTTTGTTCTGCTTGGGTGATACAATCTACAGGAACAAGGGTGTGAAAGAAACCTACTTCTGGAATGAGCACTACGTCATCATTCCTCCTTTTACTTTCAGATTTTCCTCTCGTATCCATCTAAGCTCAAGCTTCCGCCTCAGCTTTAGGCCTTAAGGAGACGTCAGACACGCCTTTTTCCTTATCGCTTCTGTCGATATAGGAGATCATTAATGTGCAGAGACTCACTTCAGAAGGGGAAGCTCAGAATCCCCGTCGGATGGTGGATCGTTTCTCTGAAGGGTCTCTCAACGTGTAATCAGACCGTTCTTTGAACAGCGATCGCGTTGTGGATTTACGCTCGGCTGAATAAAATGTCAACATGTGGGTTTCATTATTGCAACTATCAGGTCATTAGAAAATTCCACCTCTTCATAAATTTACATTGCAAATCACTGTAGCGGTCTTTCTATAAATAAGTTGTTATTCAGCCTGAAGCTGCGATACGATCACACGATCAATGGCTCATGATCTCACGTCTCATGGTGTTGTGCTAATGGAAATGTATAATATTGGAGATTGTGGGAATATTTCTGAACAAAGAACGTGTAGTGCACAGTACAGTCCAATTAATAACTATTGAGACAGATATTGACATCAGATATAGATAAATGTGGCCTTTAGTTCCATGTCTATTCAGTTAATCATTCAGTCAATAATGTGTCAAAATAAGACACGTTTTGTTTTTTCTGGGCCATTAGTCCAAACCTAGAGATATTTTGTGACACAGAAAGAAATGTAACCAGGAAATATTTGGCAAACCACAAACCAAAACCGTTAATCAGTTCTTAAAATGGTTGTAGATTAATTTCGTGTCAATCAATTACTCCGTTGTTTGACTTTTATTTTCAGCTGTAAACCTTCTATGTCTTATAATGTTGTTTGATCTTAGTTGTGCTGTTGCTTTCGGTTCTTCAAATAATAGAAATAATAACCTACATGATGATATACACACAGATGTGACAGAGGTTCTGTCTGGTTACTTGTTGTCAGAGGTTCTGGGTTTGGTTCAGACTTAGCAGAATCCACGTTCTGGGAAAGGCTCCTGTGCTTCTGTAGTTCTGAGATTCTGCCAGAGTAAAATCCCTCCTTGTTTACTAGAAACAACCCAACCTCTCTTCACCCAGTTGCTTTCCCTGTGTTTCACTTTTTTTTTTTCTCCTTTCACTCGTATTTCTGTCTAATTTCTCAGTTTACAGTAATAGACCCTCTCCCCTCCCCAAAGGGACTTTCTGTCCTATAGGTTCAATCCACCTCTGACTAAGTGTCAGACACCTGACTCATTTGACATTTATTTAGCTTAAATGCTCAAACCTTGCTCTGAAGAAGGACCGTTAGCCCAAAAAAAAAAGACACTGTCACTGTGTAAGCAACATGAGCATCATCAGCAGTGACTCTGTGGGCCACGTCCCCTTTAGTTGATCCACTGCTGTGCTTATATAGTCTGTGCCGATAGAGCTGGGCTGGCGCCTCCTCCTGGTCAGGAAGGAAAACTACATGTCCTGCAACTCATTTCCAGGAAATGATTTCAGTGGGCGGCAATGTAGGCCTGGAAAGCTGAGGACAACAGTTGGAATCGAATGTCGCCAGCAAAAAAAAAAAACAACAAAACGACGTCCTGCAGGATTCCACTGCAGGAAAAAGAGAGAAGGGAAGCCTGAACGAGCTCATCGGAAAAATGTTTAAAGCGAGAGAACCTCTGTGAACGTCCCAGCTTTGTATACAGAGATGTGGTTTTTTCCCTTAATCAATGAGAGCTTGTTGTTGGTGTTCACACTGCTGATGCAGGTGGCTTTTAGGGGTTTTTACTGGTCATTACGTGCTTTACCTGTGTAATGGAAATTTCCACAAGTACCTATGTGGGTTGTGATAGTCATCCAGATACCCGGCTGTGGGTGTCAGCAGGCCTACAGACCTTTATAAAAGGGAATCCACCTCACGCTCAAAGCCTTGTTTTTGTTTTAAGTTTTTTTTTTTATTATGGGTGATGTTGGGAAATGAGAATGTGGTTGCTTTTCACATTTCAGTAAATCTGGTATCTGCGACTCTGGTATCAGCCCTCTTTAATTTCCCCCTTTGTTCCCCCTTCCCAGGAGTGCTTTGCTGAGCTCTTCGGTCAGAACGCAGCGGCTGAAAGCAGGAGGTCTCAGGAGAGCTTCAAGAAGTGGCTGCTGGCAGGGATGACCCTGGTGACCGGGGTGGTGGTGGGGTCGCTCATCGCCCAGAAACGCCTGTAAGAGGAGCCCGACGACGGCGCTCTGCCCACTGCCTCCTTCACTACTCTGTGTACCCACTGCGAAAGTTAAAACAAAGGCCGTTTGTCCCCTCCGAACTGCAGATGATGTTTACTTGATTATTATTATTTTTCCTTTTTTTTCCTTTTTGCTCCAGAAGCGATGAAGAGGCCTGTTGAACTGTTGAGAAAAAGACCACGATGAGGAGTTACTAGTATTTCCATGTTCACCTTATTGAATTAAAACGTGTAATTATACAAATAACCGGTTAATTCAATGAATCAGTTTTGGGTTGTTGTTTTTTTTTTTTTTTCATTTTTGTTCTTGTTTCATTATCCATCACTGTGTATCAGTTTCACCACATTTCATCCTCCAAAGTAACTACATGTCATCCCAGACTTCACGGATAATCAAACCCGTCTGATATAGTCTGTGTTCTCCGCAGCCTGCGCATCCCCACAGACAGATCTACACTAGCTTTGTGCCATATGGAGGGTGGAAACGTAGAGAGGAGGGGGTAATACTAGCTCATGTCCGTAAACAGCTTCTGTACAGTAGTCCCCAGTTCCTGTCAGCCATTGTCAGGCCGTACACCTTATCACCTCCACCGATTATCCGTGGCTCCAATCACAGATCGTTTTGTCCTAGTTTGTGGTTTTGTAAATGAAACAAACTTCCTAGAACCCGAAACATCCAAAGCTTGGTTTGTCCGTCGATGGGTTCGGCTTTGGATTTCTGAAGCGCTAAAATCCCGCTGCTCCTGCTGATCCGTGTTGATTCGTTCAGTTTGTGTGTAGTCGCTTGGCCGACGGCTCAGACTCTCCATGTTTACCACACAGTAGCTGAAGAACGCAGCCGGTACTGTAGCAACACAAACAACAGGGCAGTCCGAAGGTCGTTCAACAGCAAACTTCTGGCACTCACGGGTTTGTGTGTCTGGATGGAAAACATCAGGGAACACTTTACTTCAACCCCCGCGCCTCCATTTAGCGTTTAAGTACAACGTGAATATATATCACAAATCTATATCGAGCATATACAAGAATATTTGTCAAGTTCTCAGAGGCATCAATAACAATTGCGTGTAAAGCTGATGCTTAATTGTGAATGTAACAGTTTTAATGTGCACAAATGTTAAAAATGTGTGCCTGAGCTTTCAGCCTCATTTCATTACCTCCATCAATGGACCAATATATAAAACCTTTAATATCTTAATTTGTAGCCTACAAACCCCCAACATTAACTGACAATCGTGAATTTGTTGGATTGTTTACTGATTGGGTAAAAACTTGTATGTATAAGAATAAATTGTGTGTTTAAATCTTGCTCCTGCATCAAGCTCATGTCTGACTGTCTGGTCGATGTGTTAACCTGCTCTTTTCTTTCATTCTTCATGTTTTCATGCTTGCGTTATTGATGCCTTTTAGTGTCGTAAGTTTAGATTAATAAACTCAGATATACTTCGATATTCTTCCAGCTTCTCAAATCTTAGAATTCTTAGAAAGAACTTCTCACTATTTCATAGTTTCCTCTATTATCTGACATTTTTGTTCTGACAGCTGTGCTTAACAAATACTTTAGTTAATGCTTTGTGAGGGGGTTTAAGTAAAGTCTCACTGACAGTAATAAATGGTAATAAAGTCCTAATCATGTGCTGCAGCGTTCAAACTGAAAACTATTTTTGCAGTCTTCTTTCCACTCTGCTGAGCCGATCGTCATTCCTTATATTTGAACCGTTTGACAAATAGACGCGCAGCTGTACTTTGTCCTGTCACCGCATAGTACACGCATCTCCGCCTTCTGAAGATTTATGTAGCAAACCGATGAAGCAGCAGCAGCTGCTGTGCATCAGACATTATTTGAGTTACATTTGATAAGAAGTGTGTCATATTGTCTGTGTTTACCATCTAAAGCGAATCGCCAACTGTCAGTAGTTGTAGAAGCGTAAAACTAGACACCAGACCTTCGCATCTCATCTCACACTGTCTCACTCCAAGTTATCCACGCCACCCCCTCCTCCCCAGACACCTCGAATCTGTCAAATCTCCATCCGTCTCTCCCCTCCTCTTTCCCCCTCCATCCAGCTCCACCTCTTCCTCTGCGGTTCCCCTGGCTGTCACTGCACCTAGTCACGTGTGTCAGTCACAGCTGGCCCACCTGCTACTTCACACAAATGCGCACGCACTCGCACAATGCACACACACCTGCCAGTCACATGCAGTTCACAAGAGACAAGAAGGAGACATGGTCTTTGTTTCTGAACATCTTTCCATCTTTAATTTACTTTCTTGGAGTCGGGGTGGTGTTTGTCGCCTGGTGTTTCACGCACCGTCAGCTGGCAGCTCGATTAATTTACTGGGAAGGGAGGAAAACGAAAGGAAGGTGGTGGTGGTGGTGGTGGTGGTGGTGGTGGTGGTAGTGGGGGGGGGGGGGGGGGTCTTATCCCTGTCCCTCCCATTTCCTGCATCTTCTGCTGTTTTAGACTGGATCATTTTCCAAATATCGCCAGCAGCACAGGATTAAATTCAACCACAGTAAAGGAAGTTGGCGAACATCTGGATTTATATTAAACCTCAACCATCAGTGCAGCTGTGCCTTCGTCTTCATTGCGTCTCCTCCCTTAGTACCGACTTTTGTTCCCCTTCACCAAGTCGTACATTTGTTCGTCTTTGCTTCACCAAAAAAAACAAACAAAAAAAAACAGCGTCTATCACTGATGAGCATCCCCCTCTAAACTAAACGTTGTTAGCAGCTTATTAGCCAAGATCTGCTTTCATACATTCCAGTACAGTATAAATAAATATATTTTTCTAGTGTATGTCCCACCAAGAATCTGAGTGCAGGCTTTCCTCTGCTGTCTTGGCCCTTCACTCGAACAAGTTCCCTTCCTTCATCATGTGTGAGTGCGTGTGAGACTCTCTGGCAAATTGTTCCTGAAGGAGGCACAAATGAAGAAAGTGTGACGGCATTGCCACGTCCCTATATGCTCGTAATTTAAACTAATTAGACTAGCAAATTAGCTTAGTTACATATTTAAGTAAAACAGACCGGATGGTTTTTAAAACATTATTTATATTTGGTGTAAAAGCATACCTGTGCCCCCTTCGAATGGCCTTAAAACCATCTCTGCATTGATGTGACTTGTCAATTGTTGTTTTTGTTTGACTGCTACTGGAGGGGTAATTGCAAACAAAGCACGGGGATCGTTTTTGTTGCTCATAGGTGAATTAAAGATGGCAGACGTGTCCAGCGTTCTATTTGTGAGTCTTAGAATGCCATTGTAAAGTTTGAAATGACATTGACCCCAATAAACCTTCATGTGGAACAAGTAGAGAGTTTGTCTGGTCTTTTACAAAGTCACAAATATATACAGTATGTATGCGCCAATATATGTTACATTTAGAAGTTCAGCTGATGAATATGAAGTTGTTGTAATTGTTCTTTTTTAATTTCATGTACCGCTAGTGATGTTTTTTTGTTTTTTTTAATTCTGTCAATTGGAATTTATCCTCAGAGTCAACACTCAACAATTTATAAATATTCATCTGCCCCATAACAAAATTAACTGGACTGAAATGTGAGATGTTAAACTACTGAACTTTCTTATCATTTAGGTTTAAA
Source organism: Macropodus opercularis (assembly GCA_030770545.1). NCBI lineage: Eukaryota > Metazoa > Chordata > Actinopteri > Anabantiformes > Osphronemidae > Macropodus > Macropodus opercularis. The sequence continues at coordinate 6,256,799 of CM061095.1, read as the reverse complement.
TAGCAAAAAGCTATTTTAATGTTGTGTTCGTTTATTAATTAAAATGCAGTCATTTCAATAATCAGGTTAGAAACAAACTATCTCATAGTTTCTATAGAAACATTACAACAAGAGTATTTTTTTCAACCATGTTTGCATTACTGCAGAATCTAATATCATTTTTTATTGGCTTGTTAATTAGAATAGTGCCAGGAATATCTGAGAAGTACTCCGTGATGAACTGTAAAAAGTAGGATTGTACTAAACCTACAATGTAGCATTCCACTACTTCTTGTTTACCTTTTAAACTAAGTGTGTGAAGAAAAAGTCAGATCAGCAGCTGAGCAGAGTTTCCTTTAATTAAAGAGGTGCAGAGAGAAAATTCAGTGGAGTTTACACCAGGACGGACACAGATGTGAGGTATGGTGGACGGCTGCAGTGGCTGGAGCGGACGCACCGACGGAGCTCGACGTGGCACAGAGTTCAGTCACCTCAGACACGGTTAGGCTGGATAAGCTCCACCCTTCTAGTGGTTTTTAAGGTTATCATGCTTTACGGGCCGAAGCGAAGCCGTGTACAGGTGCTACTCCGTACCGCCCGCTCGTCTCTTTACTTCCACTGGCCCTTCTCATAGTCCCACTTGGCAGACAGGCCCTCAACAGGGTTGACCCTCATGTCCAACATCCTCTGTAGCTGCTGGGCCTGCCACTCGGGCTCAAAGGTCCTGGGACGTGGAGGGTAGACTGGAGAGAAAACAAGACAGAGACCATTAAAAAAAGTACTTCCAGGATAAAAATATTTCAAAAGGTTAAAATTGTATCTAGCAAAATTTTAAACATAAAACAAAAGATCTTTGTTACAAAATCGTTGGTGGAGTTGGAATGGTTTTTATGATAATAACATAATATAATAATTTATAAATCATCATGTATCAAGAACCTGCATCAGCCCAACGTAAGAGTCAGAAGTATAAGATTTCCATTTAAAGTATATTTCAGTGGAGACAAATGAACATGAGGGAAGTTCTCCATTAAAGGATGAATCCGTCTTTTCTTTATATAACCTACTGTAATGTAGCTGTAACTAAAGTTGTGCTGAGATACTTGTGATCGATTTTGGGGAAGAGTGAAGTGCAGATGTACCGTAGACCTTCTGCCACCAGACCACGAGGCCGGTGAAGCCCAGAAAGATGAAGATGCCCCCCAACACAGTTTTCCACTCCTCTGTTTTCCGCTTCATCTCCGGGTAGGTCTGACAGAATGTGATCCGGTACACTGCAGGAGGGAGAGAGAGAGAGAGAGAGAGGGAAGGAGGTGAGACAGAGGTCGCTATGGTGGAATTCAGTTCTATTCAGATGAGGAGCTTGAACCTCGTTTGACATACAGGCGATCTTCTCCTCGTTGGTCAGCTGGTTCCAGGGTCCCTTCTCCTTCTGCTTCAGGCTCTTGTCAGCGGCTGTTAGCACATCTTTATAGGGTCTGTCAGGCAGAGGGGTGTCAGGACGGTCACAGTACATTGGCTGAGACATGTCAGTGGCCTCGGACACGTCTGGAGGGACAAACACAGGAGTCACGTTCAGAGGCTGCAACATACAATGAAGATGTGCCTACGTCTCCCACGCTTGACACTTGTGCGGGAACGTCTCATCATAACGGTGCTTTAGCGCCACCTGCTGGTTGTCGTATGAACGGGTTCAAACCCGCAACCAAATTCATTTCAGCCGCATTAACTAATGGTGAGCGATTCAAAGATCGGACGTTTAGTTATGTGAGCGACCGGTTTTCACTGAACCTCTTTAGTTCAGCGATCTTGCAGATTGATTTAAATCGTAGAAAGTAATGAACAATTATTTCCTATTCAAGTTACATCACATATTAATTGTAAAAGTAAAAGTACAAAATAATGTGTTTTAAACAACACAGAAAACTGTTTCGTTGAGTTACTGAGAGTTAAACTGGACCAGTTCAGATTGTACACTTGAAGGTGAAGTTTATATTTCCATCTGGAATTAATAATGTTTTGTTTGTTTGTTTGTGTTTTGGAATCTTGGGTCTCGCGCAACATCAACAGCCCCGGGGGGGTCGGTTCCGGTACCGTGGCCGTGACTCGCCATCCTCGCGCTGCCGGTGGTCAGGGCCGCCGTCGCGCGCCTGGCCAGGAGGCTTCCCACGCGCCCTGCAGTCAGGTGGAGCATCTGAAAGCAGAGACGCAGCGTGTCGCACTTTAAGCACAGGTAAAAAACAAACCTACGTAGAAGTACTTCACACGCTGGAACTTACTTCTTAGTTCGATGTGTTGGTTTCTAGAACAAGAGAAATATCCTGTTCAGCGTTTTATGATGAAAAATAAAGAAAAGACGTACGATATTGACGAGTTTATAAAGGTCAGCTGGTGCAATCACTGCAGCTGACACAAACGTTGCTTTTAGGTGCTGTCGGAAATAAATATCGTGCCAAAATAGCAATTATTTACTTTTTTGCATATACTTCATATGCTCTACATGCACTTAATCCAACACAGGCGGGGTTTGACTCCCAGAGAAACACACGAAGGCAACAGTAGCTGCGTGAACACACTGAATGTTCTGTTTCTAAATGAATGCTGCTATTTAATGAAATATTTATTCACCGATTGTCTTTAGAAGCAGCATTCTTACGTTACGTCCCACGTGTCGTAATTCACAACAGCGGATGAGCAGATTACGTGCGTTATAAAGGGGCCTGGACAAAAGCCAAATCCCTTCTTTTCCAGTCTGGCCACCTGATTACTTCGTACTGTCTATCACAGCGAGATGAAAGCCCCGGGTATGATTAGCAGGTGAACGCAGACATATTCTGTATATTAGTATATTTCTGCAATATGGAAAACTTGATCAAATGTTTATCTTCAACTTAGATCAAATCCCTACTTCAATGCAATAAGAGGAAGATATTTGAAATTATATATTTATCAGTCTTATTTACTTTGCAGATGTAAACTTTTAATCAGCTAATAAGTTGTGATGGGTTGTTGCTTCACCTTCACTTTACACATTGTTGCATCTGCAGCTGTATAATATCATGCTCTTAGAAGTTAGAAAACAACAATTTTGGCACAAAATGCTTTAAATGATTGACTTTGTCTTTCTTTTACCACTGGTAAACATAAACAATTTCAAAAAATGTTTGGATGTAAATTTAGATTCAGTTTCAGTCGGATGTTGTCTTTACACTCACACACAGGAAATAAAAATGGCGGAAACTGGCAGCCAGTCAATTAAGAGTTGAAGTTGACCTTCTCACAAACCGCAACATTTACCACCTTTCTTTAATAGGAATCATGCAAAAATCAGCGTGTTTCTAACTTTATCTTGCTCTTAATGTAGCTCCTTCTAGTATCTAATTGTTTATAGGAAAAAGCCCTGGAATAGATTTATTTTAAAATGTGAGGTCATGCTTTTATTTGGATACAAATAAAACATGTAGTTGGACATATTTTACTCGGTCTCCTGAGCTGTTCTAGCTTTTAACGCTAAACATCTGCTACACAGTGCCTCTGGTCGATCTGTGTTATGGCTTTGTCTTCTGCACACTGGCCACTCTCCCTGGCTGCTCGTGGTTAGGGGAGTAGGGGGAGAGTGAATCTCTCCGCCATCCCCTCAGCTACTCCTCGCCTTTGTTTATTTGATTCTACAAAGACAGATACTCACAGCAGTGAGGGAGAGAAACTGCAGCTTTAGAAGATGCAAAAAATAAAAAAAACTGCAAAAGGGTGAATCTTGAAGCAAAAGAGCTGCCTAGGCCTTCTTTCCCGTTTCGTCCCTGCTCTTATGGTCGTGTAACACTACGCAGCAAGCAAATGGTGGGCGGGAGAGGAGGAAGAGTGAGACAGAGGGAGGGAGCTTAGGAGAGAGAGAGAGAGAGAGACCAAACCAGTGCAAGTAAACAGTCTAGCATGTGACAGCATTGGCCGAGTTCGAGGGAGTGGGCTGAGTTTAACATGCTGAACAAAGACACAGTGTCCCTGTCATTCACCCTCCACTTCCCCTCAGAGGGCTCTTGTGCAGAAGGAGCAGAGCCGACGGGGTCACCTCAGTGTGAGCGAGGTTATGTTAGGCCCCAGAGCGAATATCAGCCAGCACCAGTAGGCAAATGTGCACAGGTGTAAGAAAAAAAATAAGGCCCGCGATTTTCTGTGGCTGTCTGGCTGTGAGCCCAGCAGCTATCTGGGTATCTGCCTTTGAGCGGTATGTGGTGCTGCAGGCTGCTATTGGTCACTGGAGTCATGCAGAGAGGGGAGTGCTGCAGGGTGAGACGGGGACAAACCTGTTCGCATGTGTGAGCTGTGCTCTAAACCCAGCTGAGGCACCAACGGTTCTGTGTTCAGTAGGAATGAACTAAGTGAGCGATTCTGCAGGTGCGACTGAAGCCACTGTCCTTAAAGCAGCAGATTACACGGCGTCAGCTTCCAACATCGTCTTAGTTTTTGTTATATAATGGTAACAATATGTGCAGGAGCTCAATAACCCTGCCGGTGCCCGCCCGCCTTCCTTAAACCAGCAGAGGCCAAAGTACAAGAGTAGCAGGATTATTTGGCCGCAGCAGGAGGTGCTTATAAATGACTCGCCACTCTCTTCATGCTTGAGCTAAGCTGTACTTTAATATCACTGTGCTGCTGGTAACAGAAGAGGTGTTGTTGCCGATCTGTAGCATCTGTACCTGTCAATGCATCACCATGTTCCCTAGCGTGAAGCATATTGTGTTTACGCTGACTTCATCGGAGCGTTTATTGTGGGAAAACGCCTGCATGCTCTGCTGGAAACGAGTGTTTAGTATAAAAACAACAACATCTGCGGGTCAAAAGGCCAAACTCTGTTTATTAATTGAAATTAAATAGGAAGAAGCAACTTATTAGATGACTCTAAACTGCCCGTCGCTCTAGTGAGCGTTTTTACAAGGAGTTTTCACGCTGTGTCCACTAGATGGCAGCACTACACAAACCTGCAGACCAAGTCTCTTTGAATACAACACCTGATAATGGAAGCAGTTCCCAACCAAACAGCAACATCTCTGCCAGATGCAATGAAAACAAAGGCAATGTTTTTCTTGCTGTAAGTGTCCAAAACTGCAGGTCAGGTGCTGTGGTTATATGACATTCTTTGTGTATGAAAATTATAATAAAATCAGCAGTAATCTATTGGTACAATGCTCTTGTAGTGGATGTAACACAGTGATTCAGACTGAAACCTTTCCACTGACTTAATGTTGAACACAGATGCATCAGCGAGCAGCCAGACGTCTTCTGACAGTTGTTGCCTGTCAATATCATTAACTAACCACACGCTGACAAGCCAGTGGGGTTACAGTTTCCATTTATGGAAAAATCATCTGAGGCAAACATGCTTTGCGTGCAGCAGATTTTCCAGAAATACATCTAAAGGAACTTCACAGATGATTCGATGATCTAGCGTCAAGCTTGATGAAGTGCACTTATCTCCCCTGGCAGAAATAAACGGAGACTTGTCTGTCAGACAAGACAGCAGCTGCCAGGACAACACAAACACAGAGGGCCACGCTCCCCTGATTCAGTTATGGAAATTAGTTGAGGGCCGTGACGGTGCAAATAAGCCAAAACCAACCTCCCCCCTCCTCAACAGCAGCCCACTTTATCTTCATCCCTGTAGGATCTCGCCTCACGCTGACCCCCCGCCCTCTGCTGTCGCATTAGAATTGGAGACGCTTGTCCGTCTCTCCTGAGGAAACGTTCGCCATCCGTCATCTCTGCCTTTTGTTCCGCACTCGCCATCATCCTCAATTACAACAGTAAAGGAGCAGAAACCAGGATTGAAGGGAGGGAATGAGCTTGAAGTCAACCTGATGTGCACGCGCGCCCAGAGCGGCCTGAGCGAACATGTTTCCCATCTGACATCGTGACAAAGACAGATTCAGCACGTCACCTTCTGAGAGTGACACTGCTGCCACGAGAGAGAGAGAGAGAGACAGTGCTTTGTCATCCTTTACCGCCTCCCTTTGTTGAGAAGGAGGCATCATCACTTCCCTTTTAATGAGTTAAATTCTGTTTTGCCCTGCAGGAAAGTTATTCTGAGGGTGACTCGTTTCTTGTGATTCCCTCTTCGCTTTGCAGGTTTTATTTCTCTCAAGTTTCCCTTTCATTTTGTTCGCACACAGCAGTGCATAACAGTTGTACCGCTTAGTCAGCAAAGGGGGGGGGCAGGGCAGAGAGAGGCAGAAGGAGCGAGGACAAAGTGTCTGCTTGTCTGTCACGAGAATGCATCTGCACCAAAACCCCTAATTCCTCCTACACGGTGAATGTAGGTCAGAGAAAGCAGAAACCCAGACTGATGGTGTGTGGCCTCAGATCTTTCTGACGCTGCACGGCCTTGTGCGCCCTGCGTGTGAAAGCCTCGTGCTCGTGCCCGCCTGTGTCTGCCGCTGCATGTCCTGGCTTGTTGCATTTCGCCCTGGACTTCCTGTAGAACCTGTCTGAATGGTAGAATGTGTGTGTGTGTGTGTGTGTGTGTGTGTTGGCTCATGAGTTTGCACGATTGTCTGTGCCCTCCGCTTCCACTCTTGAGGCATTGTGCATAACTGGGTCATACTTCCTTCACTCTCATGATAATGATGCTCCTCCTCCTCCTTCTCCTCTTCTCTCTTCCTCATCATCCCTCTTTCCTGCCGCCCCAGTTAAATTCTGTTCTCCTGCTTTGTGGCTGTGTTCGGTGGCCCTCGCCCCCTGATTGGCTTCCCCTCAAAGCCAACACCGATGGCACGACGAAGGATGAAAAGAATTGGGAAGTGGCCATGATTGAATGTTCGTGCCGCATGCTTAATCCACGGGAGCCAAACAAACAGCCTACATCACCTTCTTTCATCATTCACTGCAGTACATGCTGAATACTTACAGGCTTAATTTCATATCATCTATTTCACTGGCTTGGTGTTGCAGTGTTCTCCATCTCCTCCTGAGAGATTTGGGCTCTCATGCCAGACAGGACATGCACATGTAATCCAGCAGTTGAGGATGTTGGACAGGCCCAGAATACCTTCACAGGAAGGCATCCAGGAGGCGGCCTAATCCGATGCCTGAACCACCTGACCCGTCTACAGGAAGCAGCGGCTCTACTCTCAGTCTTTCACGGCTCGGAAGAAAACAAAAACAGCTGTCAAATCTAAAATGAACTGCTGCGGATGTGACATTATTTTCACGTTGCTCTTGTCTGTGTTGCTATAAATGACTCGTTTAAATCTTCCTGTAAATGTTTTCCAATGAATCATCACTGTATAAACATTACGCAAGATTTACGGTAGCTTCTATTCTTCAGCTAATTCTAACAAACCGTTCTATTCAGTCTCTAAATCATTTCAGAGCACAGACACATGATCTCACACAATGAATAAGATGTGGCACGTTCTTTTAAAGATCTTATAAATATAACCATAGAAGATATAAACATTACAACTGCAGGACCAAAACTAGACGAATGTCATGATGAACACTAGGCTATATGTTTTTTTTTATCACCCCTCAAGGGTTCGTGAGGGCTGATAAGATCTCTGTCTGTGCTTGTAGGGCAACGTGCCTCAGCCTCAGTTTACAGTTTCCCTCATATAGTCAAGCTGGGTTTGTTGTTTTCCTTGGAATGAAGACGAACGGCAACATCAGGCTTCAGTCACACACGAGATAATCAAATTGTTGGGAGAAATCAGACTATGGAACAAGTGGGACTGCAGCGTTACACTGTGTGGCCTGTACGATGGTTTCGGTTTTAGTCGGCTTTATGCAGACTTTACCTGAAGAAGACGGATAAGAAAGTTCACTTGATGCTCTTGTGTAACCTTATGAATGCACTTAAAAACAACAACAACAACAACAACAAGAAGACGTAACACCTCACAGACCTGAGCTCCACACTCACCGGATCCATTCAGCTCTGTTAGTATTCCTGTTACGTTGCTGGTTACCGTGGCAGCGACGACTTAGTTTAGTCTATGTCCTGAAAGCTGTGCGCCTTCCTCTGTGTGTCAGTTAGGGTTCAGTTCCCATGATGAATCACCTGTGAACACAAAACCAGGGTCGTGGCCCAGCGGGGTTCCCAGCTACGTCTTAATGAAGTTAATACCAATTAATCTGCAAGCCTGTGCTCTCCTCTCTCACCTCTGTTTATTCTGTGTTACAGGGCATAAATCGCCCAGAGCCTCTGGCAAACGTGACAAGAATGGATCAACTTCTAAGCTGCGTAATTGGTGCTGATGATTTTTCGGACAAACAGAGGGCTGTTTGTTTGCCATTAGCTGTGTCAGATGTTTTCATGACTTCTTCCAAGGCATTAATGTTGTTTTGAACAATTCAGAGTTAGAAAAGGTAACAGTGATTGAGGTAAATGACAGCATGTGCTATAAACAGCTCACAAAGGTCTCTTAAGTCAAATGTGTTGTAAAAAGGCTTTATCTGTTTAAACAGCCAGTAATGAGAAGTGCATTTGTTCAGTTCTGTTTCAAAAAAGAGGAAGAAATATTTACCAGATGCCTAAAACACAATATGTGTCTGCCTTTCTATTCTGTCTTTAGAGTTTGTCAAAGGTCAAAATCCTGTTAAACTCATTTGTCTGAATGATTTAATTAACTGCTTGTCATGTGTCGCTTTAGGGACAAGACTTAGACTTCCCTCCTACAGAAATGTCACATAAAGTGTCTGTTGGAGTTGCGCGAACTAAAACTAAATGCCTGAACTAAATCTGTTCACACGCTACAAGTCGACGCACACAGACGTCACAGGTGATGTTTAACATGTTTACGCTCGCCCTGTCACATCGCGGTGAGATGCCAGAGCGGGCGTCAACGCTGAGGTAAATAAAACTGTTTCCACAGCTCCCAGCACAGTCAGACACGCGCTGGCACTCGCAGGTACACACTCTCCCAAGATGCTTCCTGGTTTCCAAACAGGTGACCTGCAGAGAGCCAGGAGTGATGGATGGAGTTGAGTTGTTTGTTGTTTGAGTTCTGTGACACATGTCATGTGTATATATATGTATATACTCACACACTAAAAACATGCAGTCAGCTTTACTGGAGACTCTAAATTGCCTGTGGGTGTGTATGTAAGTGTGAATGGTCGTCTGTCCAGGGTGGACACAGCTTCCAGTGACAGCTGGCAGCCTCCCCTGCGACGAGAAAAATCAAATGACAAGGATTCAAGCTATTCTGATCACATTTTCTGAATCTATGTTTCTTGGCAAACACATCAACACCACAAACACCGTGTCAGATCTAATGGTTACATCACTGGCATAATTCAAGTCTTGCTTGTCATTTAGTTCAAGCACAGCCGACATACATTATCATCTTTGCATTATTCATTTTCGTGCCATCCATAATTCATGTTTTGCTGAAGAGTCCACGGGGGGGGGGTTCCGTGCCACGTGCCTCACGCTGTGCATCATGTGTTCAGGGTTGAGGGGTGTTGGGGAACATGGAGGTAACCGGAGAGGCTCTCAGTCATCATCTGAACGGTTCTTTCCTCGTAGGGGTTGCAGGCGTTGCTGCAGCCGATCCGTGTTAAATGAATAGTTTAATTCTTTTGGAAATATACCTTCCCCCTTCTGCAAAAGTTGGATGACAAGACTAATCCTCCTGACTGTGTTTACATGCACCTAAGTGACCTAGTTCACAAAGGGCTTTCTCCTTGCATGCAACTTTGTTTCCTCAGTAACCTGGGAACCCGTGTTTCTGTAAACACACTGACTCACGTCCAGTGGAGTGAATGAGGGATATTCCGCATGTTGGACAGTTTTCACTATGATTAAACCAGGCTCAGCTTTAACGTCATGGTGCTCTTGTCGCCGCGTTGCCAGTGTTTGCCGGCACATTTTCAGACTGTAGCTTCATGTTAAAGACACGAGTGGTGTCAATCTTTTTCAAGTTTCCCACCACAAATGGCCACAAGTCCTTTATTTTCAAATGACATACCTGTCTAAAAATAAAAAACGTAGAGAGATGGAGAATATGAGGTGGAAAGAGAGGACGACAGAATGGAGTGATTATGACTTTTTCTGTGTGCGTGACCTTAAGCTGGAGGTCAGGAGGTTTTCTCTCCCCTGAGCATTGACCCCATCTCTACCGTTAAACCCTACATCATGAGCCCGCTGTTAAACCCCATAATGAGTGAGTGTGTGGGGGTCTGCTACACTCAGCTGGGACCCAAGAGACCAGCAGAAATGCATGTGTCTTCGGAGTTCACGCCAAGCAACGTTATAACGACGGCGATAGTGGTGAAGGTGGGGGAGCCAACACAAAAGACCCCGGCACACGGAGCCCTGACCTACGACCCAGAGCGTCTAGTCTCGCCCATTCGCCCCCTCCCTCCATCCTGCCTGCCCATTTCCCTCCTCTCCAACCCATCCTTTCTTCTCTGGGGGATCGCCCGTTGCTCAGATGGAGGTGTGGAGCAGCAGCTGGGAAGTGGAGGTGGCAGAGGGGTGGATCAGTGGTAGAGGGAGGGACGAACGGGAAAAAGGGAAATTGATCTTATTTATTTAGTTTTCCACAACCTTTGGCACAGATTTGAGTTCAACAGTCAAAATGGCAAATTGGTTATAGATTTATTACCATGACATATCAGGGTGGGAAAAATCACAACATCCAAAGTGCGAACAAAAACAATGAATCAGGTTTATTAATATTATGGGGTGAAATATTTTTTAACAAGACTCATTGAAGTAAATGTTTAACACTGGGGCTTTGGCGGTTGGGGTGGGGGTGGGGGGTGTCCACTAGCTGCCGTCTGGGGGCTGAACTGAATAAAACCTGGCCTGACAAGCCGTATATTGTGTTCTTGATATTTGAGCTAATGCATTCTTCTTCTTGCTGTGTTTAGTTTCTCATGCTCGCTTCAGGCACATCAACCAATGAGCAGAGTGACTGACTTTTTTTTTTGCCAAGGTGGGAAAAATATCAAACTTCTACCAACTGTTTTGGATAAGAAAATAAATAACAGTTACATTTGGTGGCAGAGGTGACAGAATAAAATGTACAACTTATTTAAGGGTTTCACCATAATTAATATTCCTGTCATCTCAAATTATTCAAGGATGACAAAGGGGAAGAAGTAAAGCTGTTCTTATTTCTTCTTTGTCTCTATTGTATTTTTTTCGTTTTGATGTGGCTGCTGCGTGTTTGAGGGGACCCACTACCAAACAGTGGTAAATCACCATCTGTCTCCGCTTTGTTATCACCTGACCTGAGATTGTCAACCTTGACCTTTAACCCCCCCCACCTCCACACGTGCCTAGCCTGTTATACCACACACACACACACACACACACACACAAACCATGAGGTGGATAACAACCATAAAGTGCCATAAAGGCTAAATGTCTGTAAAAAAATAATTACAATTAAAATAAAATGTTTGAAGCATGTTTTTTCCGATGTTTTCTGATATAAGACCTGACCATTTAAGTATTACAATATTCTCTTCAGTTTAGATTATTGGATATAGCTCCGGCTGCATACAATCCCAAAAAACGTATCTAAAAACAAACCGCATGTCAATCTTTCTCCAGGAGAAGTCGCACGTCTCAGAAACGCACATTTCATTCAATGTCGTGACCAAGATAAACACTATTTCCTTTTTCTGCCGAGCTGTTGTGATTTCGGTGAACTTACTTTTAGAGGAACTTGTCTAAAAGCACTGAAGAAAGTGAAAGGAGACAGATATGTGCTAGGTGTCTGAGTTCACTAAAGTTTGTTTTGACTTGTTATTCTGTCAGACGCAGTGTGTTTTGTGCACAGTAAATGGCCGGAGCTGCATGAGCTTGTCCATGTTTCAGTAGTTGTTGCCACATGTGAGTAGAAATCAGTTCATTTAATTATGAGCTCATGGAGGACCTGAATGCAGTTATTAAGCAAGTAGCTTTTATGTGCATGTGTCAGTTTTTCCGCTTTTCTCACATTCCAGCGTGCGGAGGTAACTCAGACGAGCTCTACCATTATAAAACCCAGAAGAACGCTGTGGTCGGCTCCGCTGGAAGCCTCGTTTGCAGCCTTGGCGCTTACCCTGTCCACAGCTCACGTTTTGACTGGGGCTCCAGAGAAAGCCAGACTTCACCCGTGCTTGTCTCTGTGGCTGTTTGTCCAGTTTTTCCGAATGTTGTGCAACATGGAAATAAATCTACAGATTCTCTCTCTGTGTCGGATGTTGCTTGATTGATGATGATGCGTCACAGAACAACTTCATGGGAATTTTAAAACCAGTTTAGATATCTGTAAAGCATCAGTTAAGACAAGGTTAAGAAAGGTTGGAAGAATCAAGTGTAGGACTTGATTCAGTTTAGGTCCCACAGCTTCTGAATAGCAGGAAATCAGTTATATAAATAGATCTATGCTGGAAAAGCTACACAAATCAACATGTATAGTCAAAGTGAGTGGGAAATGTCATGTGGCCAGAAAGGAAAACTCTGGAAGACAGCTCTGTTTATTTTTATTTGGAATTTCTTCTGACTAAGAGTCACTGTCAAAATATCGCCCACGCACAATAATGGTGCTGCATATACCGTAAAAGCTACCTCATATTCCCTGCCATCGGCTTTACCGCACATCGTACCATGTGTTGCTAAAACAATCACAGCGACTGATGACGTTCTGTCCAAAGTAGTTTCCTTTTCTCTGAAGTCCAGCGATCTGACTGCTGGTCCAAGTCTGGGCCCTTTTGAAACTCCTTTCCTTTACAGGAAGTCATTGAAAGGACGGTCAAGTGGTGCAGGTGGAGCTGTAAACAATGATAACCTGTGGAAAATATGTATCCACCGCTTTTAGTGTTTGTATGTGAAATAAGAAGGTAAATACTAAATTTACCATGTCTGGTTGTTGAAAGACAACATATTAGCTACAGCCAGTAAATGTTCTAATCGTCTTTAATAGAGGTCTACTACATAGTTTTTTAATAGAGTAACACACAGACAAACTATTGGCTTTAAAACCAACTTCATGAGCCAAGTAATAATATACTGTAGCTGTTGCAAAACAATATATGAGGGTACAGATACTGGGACATTGTGCTACATGATAAGGGACCACAAAGGAATTTATATAATACAAGTAGGCAAAAAGCATAACTGATAACAGAAGGCCTTGCAGATGTCCCATTTTATGAATACTTGCACTTTAAGAGTCTTTTGTTTTTTTAAGACGTGACAGTGGAAGACTGCCAGGTTTCAGGTAGTCCATCAAGTAAGACAATTATGTAACCCAGAAAAAAAAAAACTGGCAAACGCTTGCGGCGCTCAAGTTAGTAGGAAGTGCACACCCCTTGCTCTAGACTGACTAAATAAAGGCATAAACACATAGTCAGATGCCAGAGCTTTTGTCCTGAGCGTGTCAAGTTTAAAAAAAAAACTTTTTCACTTGTCTGCTATTTGTTCTCTCTGCTGCTGCTTCTTCTGAAATATTTTGTAGACAGGGCTGTGCGACAAACCTTGGATGTTTCAGCTTAACGTCTTCTTCTTGAACTGGTTTAGGTTGTTGGCCTGGCACCTCGACGTGTTGTTTGTCTACCTGTGTAAATGTTTAACTCTCACATGTGTTTACAGGTAGTTGGGGAAAAATCATATAACATTTAGGCTTTAATTAAAAACGATCACAGGATATACTGTGGGTGTACTGGATTGTATTTTGAGCCATTAAGACATTGTTTTTACCAGTATTTCAACCCAACCCAACAACCTGAATGGCCTCTCAGCTCAGTGACCGTGAGGTGGGATTTCTTATGTAAGAAATACATGCTGAGGCGTTTGGTTTGATAAAGTGGCTAGTAATCATGCCATCCCACTGACTCGTATCTTCACTTATCCAGACATTTTAGTTATTCCTTCTCACAACGTACAGAGGAAAAGCTCTCGGGTTTCGAAGGAAAGGAAAACAGCGATTATCCTCGTGGGAACAATGTGGTAAGTGTTGCATCCTCCCTGCACGCACGTGGAGAAAGAGAAGGAAAAACAGCCTGCTCTTCTTAAAGCTGAGGTCATCCTGAATTTGTTAATTAAAGCAGGTTGTTGCCAAAACATTAGATCATCCCCCAGCTTGGTTTGTCATTAGTTGAACCCAGATCTCTCCGCTTGAACCCCCCTCTCTGTTTCAGGAGAACATGGAGGGGGCAGATTGGATTTTTATTTTGGAAAAACTGCAGAAGAGTTGGAGCCTTACTACCTTCTCTCATTTGTCTTTAGACTGTTTGACATTTTTAGAATACAGACTAAAAACTGCTGATCCCTAGAGATTTAAAAATGTTGAGCATTTATAGTGCATTTATTAGTGGAGCATTTATAAAAAGCTAAGAATGAATCAGACTATAAAATCTAATCATGAAATATGACAATAAAATAACCTAAAATGCATTTTATTGTTTATGTTTTTACCAGAATATAGGAACCACTTGTTTTATTCACTTTCTAATCCACTGTATGAAAACAAGGGGTCATTTCAAGCTGCACTGCATCAAGTTTAGAGCTTTTGATCCTCTCAGAGGCTTTTGAGAGGATGAAATTTAATTCACTAGGTATTCACGAGGTAAGAGACTTGTTACATTTTCATTTATTTATGATATATTTCACCAAATATATTATATTTGGTGGTTTCCAATAAGGATGTATAAATTATATATACTTAATTTACTAATCAAGACAGTTTAAATTTAACCACTAATATATAAAATGTTAATTATAAAGCTACGCAATAATAACTATTCTATGTTAGATTAACACAGCAGATGTTTATAGTTAAACCTAGTTAAATATACCTTGATTTTATTTATTGTTAAACTATAATATTACACCATCAAATAAATTAAGTTTTGCCTTGTTGACTCAAAGTATTAAATCCTCTAATGCTGTGATATTAACACATGTAATAATGTGAGGATTTAAATCATTTAAATGTATGTAAGACTTAATAATTCAATTATAATGACTATATTTTCTGGTATAAGTATGGTGATGGCTCTTTCATGTCACCATTTTTTATAGAAATATTACAATAGACAAAACACGTTTTCCTTGTTACAATAGTACACATCCAGAAAAAATTATGATTAATTAATAATATAAAATTGTGAAGCATTATGATTAATCCACTGGATTGTAGCAAAACGCTATGTTCAACGTTCAGTTAAGTCGGTTTTTTGTATTTGAGTAAATCGTTGTTGATAAATGCTCGCGAGAAGACGCGGTTGCCATGGTAACGAGACGCAGCGTCGTCCAAAACTGTAAAAGGCCCAGGCTGACCAATGAGAGGAATCCCGACCGTACCAAAGAAGGATCAATAAGGGGAGTTTTGAATGTGTTCCACACATACGCTATAAGATAAGCGGAATTCCTCCTCCACCACCACCAACAACAGATGTTTCTTAATTAACGTAATTAAGATCTTGTTGTATAAACCCTTATTATGATTTTAAAGCGTTAATCACATGGCGGCATTACTTACCTATTATTTGAACTGCACAGATGGTATCAACCGCGCCAACGATTGAAAGTTTCTGTGAAAGTGAACCCTGTTAATCGTTATTGTAGTAAACGATAAACCTGCGTGTGCTTGAATTCACAGATATCTGCTGAGTTAAGTGTTGTACAATGTGACGAGAGAAACTTCGTGGACACTGGTAAGTGAAGCGTTTTTATGAAAGTGGTCCTGTTAGCTAATGCAGGGCAAATTAGGGCCGTTAAAGCAAATAAAAAGAGAAATCAGCCAAAGCAGGGGTTCGCGTTCACTTTACGACTCCTTACTCTTGATTAAATCTTAATTTTCACACCGATAACGTGGCTTTAACACGTAAAAGCTTTCTACTTAGCATTAAAGACATGCATCTGCTTCGTGTTTGCCCCTCGTGTATTAGCATACAACTTTAGATTTAAGATAACAAACCGTTAGTTTGATTAACCAGAGATGTTAATTACCTTAGAAACCCATTTATAAAGACTTGCAGCCGGTGTGAAGATATCACCACAGTGTTCAAAGTCTTCCATCTAGGTGATGGTCTAGATGATCGGTCCAGCCCACTGAAGAGGAGAAGTAAAAGTTTAAATCTGTCTCAATCAAAACAAAGATGGCGGCGCGAATAGTTAGATTAGGCAAGTTAATATGTGAGAGGCCTTTGATAACCTCTGTGACCTGAATGCAAGATTTACAGCATGGCTGTCGTCATGGGTTTAGTGAGTAATACATTCTTTGTCCGTGTCTCATTTCACCTGTAGTGAGTCTGTAGCCCACTCCGAGTTCTCTGTAATCTCAGGGGATGATGGTAAAGTAGCACTATGATTTTTTTACATAACAAGAGGATGTACACACTCCTGAGTGTTGGCGGGTATGAGTAGCTTTAGTCTGGTTTAAAGGTCACGCAAGGTGTCATGCTGCTTGCTGTTGATATATTTACACCCAGGTTTTCCCCCAGAGGCAGGTGAGCAGTTCCTTTTTCTCCATCAGAGCAGGAAGTGAAGATCTGAAATACCGTTGTTTAATCAGATGTCAAGGTTCTGTTCTTTTTACGCCGTCTTACCAGGATGACCCTTTTCTCCTTGGTTCCATTCTTTGAAAGACACTTGGTTTAATAAACATTAAACTATAACATGAGAAAAGCAAACTGTGCAACGTATATTGGCTTAATTATTGGCACATATTCAACAAGAGTGTAAGTCTTGTGCAAGCTATTCACCTCTTGGGCAACAGCAACAAACCCCACCTTGTAATTTCCAACCTTAATCATTGCCAGGTCAGGAATGTGCATCCCGCAGCCTGAAAAGTCACTTTTTTTTATAGGTGAGTGAGTGATTTGTCTTATGGGAAAAAATAAGAAAAACAGCCTAATGGGGCTCGTTGAGACTGAAAAGGTGTACGTCTATCTAATGTGAATAACAGTCCATGGCAGGGATGCAGGACTGTTTACTGTCATATACATCTCTTTTTTTTGAAGAATCCGCAGAGACTTGGCTTCCTTCATAAGAAACAAGGGAAAACATCAAATGGGAGGAAGAGGATGAGGGTTTAATGTCTGGAAAGAAGCTTATGGGGTTTTTCAACTTGAGACAGAGGCCCACCACAGCCCACCAGTGTTCTGTCCATGGGGTGTACTTTCACATTAGTGGTATCAAAACCACATATTTACTTATTACAGATTCTCTGCTATGACAAATTGCTGTTAAAAGCTTCTTTTGTTTTCTGTAATGCTAAATTGAAAATCATTGGGTTTTCGAATGTAACCAGCATGATAGCCAGGTGATTAAACAATGGAAATACCTTTTGGTTCAGTGTATAAAGATTCTAAAGCTGTTCTCCAGTAAGTCTTCGGGGGATTTTTATTAAATTTTTTTCATAACCACCCTGTTGTTTCTTTTTCAGTATCTTGGTTGTAGTGGTGGCGATGCCTCGCTGTGAAATCAGCCAGTCAGGGAGAAAATGAGGGAATCCTTTGTAATTATGCGCTATAGTAGATGTCAGTCGTGGTAACATTACAGTTTGTGCTCAACATATCTAACACAGAGACAGACGTGCTAGAGATCGTTTAATCTCGTCTGTTACGTCAGCCTGCTGAGCTGCATGCAAAACAGAGTAACTTACCGCTGCCGCTAATGCTGGCTGGTTCAGAACAAGTTTATTACACACAAGCCTGTGATTAGTTGGAAAATATGTTTTATTTTTTGTAGAAACCTACATACCATTTATCACAATGAATAGTCTGTAAATAATACTGTGGCCTGGGCTGCTTCCTTAGCTGTGGCTTGAACCATGGCAGCCAATCGGAAAATATTATATTATTTTTCTTTGCTCGGTGCAGGCTTTACACATCTAAATGAAGGTTTTTGACACTGGAAATTGGTTGGAGTATTGTGTGTGGATTCCACAGCGGAAAAAAAAAAAAAACATTTGTCACATGGACTGGCTCAGAAGCTGCATTGCTTCTCACCGTTACTGTCTGGCTGCTGTCAAACTGTTGCGCGGTTTTGCTGACCGTGCAAAGTCTTGCTCGGTTTCTGTTCCTAACTGTCTTTCTGTGGTGTCTCACAGGGGCGCACTGAAACAAAATGCAGCTTGGGCTACACTTGGTGTCAAGCTGGAAATTAAACTGAAACACACAAGTCACAGTGAGTGTACTGACCAATGAATTATCAGTGAACAAAACAGAATAACGGATGAGCAACTTCGGTTTGAATGTGATGTTTTTATGCTTTTTTTTTGTTGCAATACCAAATAAAGATGCTCGTCTTTTACTTGCAGGAAATGCTAGATGTAATTTTGAATAGCAAAAACCTTTGTGACATACCCACGATGAAAACTCAAGAGATTTAAGTATAAAATCATGATTAGGTTTATCTTTCATTGGTAATTTGGCTTCAGCATTTTGTCATAAGCTTGATCAAGAGAGCAAACCTGTAAAAATGTGATCTCTCACTTTGTAAATCGAGACCTTTGTGTTTGTGCTGGTTTCACAGTTGAGTTAAGCCGTCCCTGGCCCAAATATCCTAGACAGTAGGAGTCATGTGGCTGGAGTTCCCTTCAGTCATTGGCCCTTGGGTGCTCCCAGTTTGGGCCAGTTCCCCCTGAGGAATGAGGTCAGTGTGAGTCCTTTTCCTGGCTGTGCTGTGTTTCTATGCTGAACTGTGGAGGTCAGCCGCTCCGGACTCACATGCTGATCTCTCACATGCAAATGATTCTAATGAATGAGCTGCAGAGAAGCTGACTTAAGGCCATCAGACTTCTCATGATGATGGCACCCAGCAAAAAATTGTTTGTGAAAATGATTTGTTTTTAAATCAGTTGGCAGCTGATCAGACCTCAACATGCACCGCAGCAATATTGGTCTTTTTAATACAGTTGTTTTGTTATCTATTTAAATTGTGTTTTGATTGTCTGCCAAGTGGCTTTGTACCTGTTTGTAACACCCCACAGACTAGTAAGTCATTTATGATAATTAGATTAAAGGCTGAGAACCAGACAGTAAAAACTGAGTCAGCGGTGACTAAACAAATACAGTATGTAGTCTGATGTGTTGTCTGTGTGCGTGCTCATCAGTTTGTCTACATGAAGGGTGTGTAGGGAAGAGCATTTGTATGCCAGTTTGCTTCTGTAATTTTGGATCTCCCTTGCGCACCATCTGCCCCACCTCTCCAAGACAAATGACATCAGTCTGTCTGCCAGCCTTCATTTCATCATTCCTTTTCCGTTTTCATTCCCAGAAGGACGCCTTTCACCGCTACACGTGAGAGGGCCTTTGCCTATTTTTAAGGACAATGTTTGGCAACAGGCTTCTTGATAACCATTATTTACCCTGCCCCCTCCTCTTTGCACCCACTGACCTACTAACCAGAGTTCAAACAAACAGCTTCACCGTGTCTCCATGTAGATTCCTGCAGCCGTCTGATGCTGGGATCACAAAACTATTGTTATGTTGTAGCGAACTGTCTCCAGGGTTGTTGATCCAGTGGGTTAAAGCATGATAAATGCCAAACAACTATTCTTTTGTTCATTTAACACAACAGGGTAATTGAGTTTGTAACACATCATTTTTTTAATTGTAGTCAGTACAGATTACACAAATTTTACTGTAGGTAGGATCTTCCAATATTAGTTGTGTAGTAGTTGTTGTATTGTCTCATCCAGTACTAAATAAAATGTCTTGGGGACATTTACAGTCCATGTCCTTTGCTGTGCCAAGAGCATCACTTAATCTAGTTCAAGGTAAACTGTCTCTTGTTCTACTGAAGTCGGTGTCAGGCTCTTTCAGATGAGCTCAAGAGACACGATGGTGACTGCTCTGTAAAATATTGACACATACTTTCATTTGACTGTCATGTTGTGTTTTCGTGCTGTGGGGGCAGTAATGTGTATTTGTTTTGTGAGAAAGAGTTGTGAAGATTTCTTAATGTTTAAGCAGGCCTGTAAGTTCAAGACATGTTGTCAAGACATAACAAGTTTATCAAGAAATTTGAATTTTAGCTCTGTTTCCTGTACAGTAAAACTATTGACTTGGCCAGAGCCTTGACATGACACAGTATGTTTGGTGGCAGACGGGCAACCGTTTTTGGTTGCTACTTATGGAATTACAGCATTGTTCTTGTTTATTATGAAGCTTTATTAATTCTGTTACCAAGTTACAAGTCTGTTATGAAAAATCCCTCAACAGTTTATTTAAACGGATCATTTGAGTCAACCCTTTACACAAGACCGAGCAGAGTCACTAATACTGTAAATAGTGACTGTGAGCAGTTCATATAAGACGCAAGAATAGATACAGTGAGTCAAACATTTTTATTGTGAAATTCTCACTCATGGTTTTATCTTGTAAACAAAATGAGTAGTCTCGACCTGTCTGGGGTGTTTTGAGTCGATGCCTTTCTTCAGAGGTTGAATTGCACTTGTTTGATATCTCATTGTTGACGGACTGGCATTAAATATAGCTGCTTTGCTTTGGCATCTCACACCCACTGTATTTCTGTCACAGCTGATCTTTGGCAGATGTATGAACAGATTAAACTGAATTAAACCAGGCATCATTAAGGCTGTGGCAGTTTAAGTCGACTGTTTGCTGCCGAGCTTCTGTTAGTGTAGTTTTTTTTTTGTTGTTTTTTTGCACTGCATTGTCCTGCGTCAGCTTTTCTGCTGATTCAGCACGTTGAATTTAAAAACTATCTCTGTGATGAGAAAGTGGTGTGAAAATAGCACTGCGTTGTTTATTGTTTGGATAGGACTCTTTCGCAACCCGCTGGAAATATTTCCGCGTGCCATGACGCTGACTGTCCCCACCTCGTCCCAAATTAAGCTGTAAAGACTCGCAGCGTATTCACGTATTGATAACTTTTGCTCACTCAGCTCAGGCTGACTTTCCCAGGATTGTGATTCCGGCTTGATGCAGTTCAGTATCTGCACCAAAGCGGGTTGCAGGGTGACAGAGATGGGACTTGCTTGGACATGCCAGTGTGTAATGCGAGATGTCCGCTTGGTGCGTCCCTCCATTCAAGGAATGTGTGTGTGCGTGTGTGCGCACGCGCTAATGTACTTTTGATTCTGGTATGAGAGAAAGGCACTACAGCTGAAGTAACTTTACACACCCCCACCCACTTAGTACCACTATTATTAGTTATTCCAAGTTATGAATCAGAACGGAATTGTGAGGGAAAGCAAGGGAAAATTATGTCAATGTAAACTCATAATTCTTTGAATAAATGAGCATGTGTTAGTGTATGATTGCTGATTTAGCCAAATGACAAGGCACCGTACACTTAACGCTAATACGCCTAATCCGCCTGCCTCCTCTGTGTCTCCCAGCAAAAGTTTGGGTTCCCATGGAGGTTGAGATGCTCACATGGTATTATGATGGAAAGATTTTACCCCAACACAGACAGAGACCGTTTGAGAGGATGTGAGGATAAACGAGGGGGAGGGTATTAAATAAATGACTAGAAACTAGATGAAAGCAGAACGGTGAGAGAAAAAGTAGGTGAATTTGTGTTCAGATGGAGGGATGGAGTAACGGCAGGAAGGGAGGGGAATGTGGTGGAGTGTTTTTGTTGACCCAGCTGAAACGTTCATATCGTCCCATTGATATGGATTCAGAGGAACCACTTAGTTTTCCTCTGCAGTGAGGAGACTGAGTAAAAGTTTGCTCCCTGCTGCTTCCTCTGAAGAATAAACTGACTGCTGCGTGGGTGTGGGTGCATGAGTTTCTGCATGGGTTTGTATGCACGTGTACTTGTACCACAGGGAGGTTGGTCTGGTGCACCCCACCCTGCCGACTTCTTTTATATCAGCACCAGTGCGTGCCTTCGGACTGTTGAAGGGCATGTCGGCCACAGTGTGCACCTATAAACAGGCTACATATATGAAATTTCACAGTTTGAACACAAGTCCTTTGTACAGAAATTCACAGAGAATGTACAGATATGTTACTCTACAGGCGCTAATGACGGGATACTCCTGGCTGCACCTTCGCTGTAATGATTTCTTTTATTCTCTGGGTCCCTGTTGTTCCACTTCCCGTCCCAACTTCCTCACTTACTAGAATACACAGTGTGTCATCAAACTGATCTTCTGAAATGGAAAAGTTTAGTCTTCCCTAACTAAGGAAATGTGTAAAAAGCACTTAAATTCAATTCAGGTAATGTCTGATCTAATTTCTGGGATCACTTTATTTATGTAATCAAGTAATTTCAACAATGTGAAGATGCTTTTTTTTTGGCTGATGTTCTTCTTTCCCTACAGTGTGGAGTATTATTATTTTTTTTATAAAACTTGTTATGTGATGCTGCCAATTGAATATTCCTAAATATCCCCTAAATACTAAAGAGTTTTTAATTGGAACTATATCGTCATACTACTACTTAACACATTAAAAGCTGATAAAGACTATTAGCTGTAATGCAAACACAAACAAAAAGTGATCACAAAAGTGTGAAAACTGCCTAAACTTAATCAATGGCTTGATCAAATTCTTCACAGTACTGTTCCGATTTTACTGATAGTAGCACTCTCTGTGCCCACAGCCACAGTTTTCTGGCTCCATTTCCTGCATTACTGGTGTAACTGTCATAGTGTGGATTAGTCTTTAAACCACTACCACTAAGAAAGCGCCGGGAAGATCACGTGGCTGCCAGGAAAAGCCTTTGCTTTTTGCTCAGCCACCTCTCTTCCTGCTTCCACAGAGAGAGAGGGCGGTGTCTTCCTCGGCAGCGGGAGGGGAATGAGGGCAGAGCTTTACCTTAGGAGCGGAGACACGCTCAGGTTGACGCTCATTCTGCTCACCACATGCATACCGGCACAACGAGGCTTGGTGAAAACTGAAAGCAGCCTTCTAGTGCCACTTGGGGACTTTCTCCGTTTTCTTGTATTCTCCTGTGATCGTAGCGCCTATGTAAGTAAACTTTTCCGTTTGTCCTGTTTGAACAGGTCAGTGTGTGGGTATGGGACTGTTTTTATGTGCCTTAATAAGACAGGGAGGGTTTTTGCCTCAGCAAAGTCTGAACTTGGTCAGTTTCTTTTTTTTATTCAATTTCATCTAAATATACTCAGTTCTTCATTGTTGATAACATTCAAACACGGGATGATGGCAAGAGGACAAGCTTAATGTCTTTACTGTGATCCACATGGTTTTATAAATAATAATAGATGGAGTTATTGTCCTCACTGCGTCCTTGCCGTCCTTCCGCGTCCTTGATGGGATGCCAAATCTAAAAATACTGGTCTTGATTATAACATTTGCCAACTCTGCTCCAGGATAATTTTCCCTCTGTCAGCTGTAGCGTGGTGAGACGCTGTGCAACCTGCTGCTAGAGTGCGAGGATTGTACCAACAAGTTTCATGTGGGCATTTTATTTTGGGCTGAAACAAAGTGTCACTGTGCCAGAGGTGACTTTGTTTGAACATATAATAATGAATGATTATTGACAGAGTGATGTGATGATCTCATCTGCCTCATCTTTCTAAGATAGTTTTGCTTGCTTATGTGTGTGTGTTGGTGTGTGTGAGTGTGATGAAGAGCATGTTGTCAGGCTCTTGGCTAAAGCAAACTTTTCCACTAGATCTACAGCACCTCTCTGTGTCAGTGAGGAGCTAAGTGTGCGACTACGTTTGTGCTTGTGAACACAACCAGTGGTATGTGTGTGTGTGTGTGTGCGAAACACTCGCTGTACAGTGAGGCCTAGCCACGGAGGCGACTCCAGTGACCACTCTCCCTCCCACCAGCGGATCTGTGTGCTGGAGGAGGACAGCAGTATGTGATTGTGTCCCTGCCTGCGTCTCTCTGGAATGCGTTCATCGCATTAAAGCGCGGGGAACTTTTAGCTTCACCTCGGGCTCGACTTTCGCAGCAACAAGCTGAGGTGTGCGAGTCATGCAGAGCTGTGGGATGCAGTGGTTATTGTTTTGGCACAGGTGTGTGTGTGTTATCTAACAGATTAACCAAAATCAAATAAGCAGTGACCCAAGCATGCATATAATATTGATAAACTAGACCTGCAGATCAGTTTGGAGAGTATCACAACATTTTCCACGTTCAACAGAAATTCCATGTAATTGGTGGATCAGATAACTGATCAGATAACCAGTTATCGTGGTGGATCAGAATCTTTAGAGGCTCTGCAATGCCAGAATTCTCTACGTGCTTTGTAAATCTGATGCTTTGTAGTTCTGCATGTTAGTTATTCAGTAGGGAAACAAAATCAGCCACTGACTTTGTGCAAAATGTTGTTCTCATTATTGGTGTTTATGTGGCAAATGTGCATTCACTTTTCTTATTGTCTTAAATGGACAAAGGTCATATGCTGGCCTTTGCTGCTAGGATCCCTTTTCCTGAGGGAAACATCTGCTCTCTGCTAACTACCTATTCAGTCATTGAATAGTCAACGTGTCATTCTGTCACTGTGACAGAAAATGAGGATGCTGACCTCCATGGATGCACAGCTACACGCATGCATGGTTACTGGAAGAGAGCAGTTCAAAGATGGAGCTAGATGCAGAAATAACTGTATGAATAAGGTTCAATTGTTGTGTTTGAAGTGGGCTGGACCCCAGTGTATAGAATGGTTACATAACTATCCAGACACTTCAGTCATGCATATCAGTCGAGTTCTAGACCCAGCCAGGAGCACAGGCCTGTCTGGTAAAGCCAGGTGCATTAGGGGTTGAATCCTGCTCTGGTGTTCTGGCTTCATCAGCCGTCTAAATCGGCCCTGGGGGGGAGTGGCTGATAACCTTTTGAACTTTCCCTTTAAGCTTTATATTGACCTAAAAGCTAAGGCCTGCGAGTCCCAGGGGAGTGATTGGCTGGTTTACGTTGCATGCACATAATCTGATGTGTTTACACACCGGTTGTGGCCTATTTCTCAGTGTCACAGAACAAAATGTGATGGTGATTTAGGAATTGAAACTTCTTTACCATGAACAAAGTGTTTGTCTGTTTTCGCATTGGAAATAAAACATGCTTCTATAAATCAGAATGACCACACTGGCATCTCAGTGTTGATATTTCTTTTTCTTAAACGGTGGTAGGACTGCATTTCTTACACCCCACAGTACTGCAAGTGGCAAAGCTTCAAGTCCAGAAATAGATGGACTGAGGTTGTTGTAAAGCAGCGACCTGCTGGTCACACACACACAGTCAGAAACAAACGCTCTGGCCCAGCACGTTTGTTTGTTTGGCCCAGCACGTTTGTTTGTTTGTTTTTATCTTTCTCACATGCTTCCTGTTGTGAAATGCGTCACAGTTTCCTTCTTGTCCCTCCAGTGGGTGATAAACCTAAAAAAAATCGCTGCTGGCTAACTGGCTCCAATTAAAACCCTTATTATTATTCTATTCTCTTTCTGTAGTGAGGGTGAAGCATCACGGGAGAACAGGAGGAGCTTTCTGGTGGGGTCTTGTTTTGTATGCAGTCTGGGGTCATTGTCCAGCGGGACCAAGGCCACTGCGATATGACAAGCCAGCTGGCGTCAAGGAATACACACATCGATGCACGTGGTTCCTGTCTCACAGTGTTTGGTGCAGCATCTTCCTGTTTCTCGTGGTTTTTTAGAAGGTTTTCTAAGAAGAAAAGCATAGGAAGCATCAGATATGGCCTGTGTTTCCTTGTTCCTTTTCCCCCTCCTTCAAAACACATTTCCTCTTGTGTTTATCTTTGCTACATGAAAATAATGATGAGTCAGATTCCTCTAAAGGTCTCTCGCTGTAATTAGTGTTATTCAAGCTCATGTATGTTAGGTAACCATACTCTTATGCTTCATCTTTCCTGCATTTCTTACTTGATTAAGTACCACAAACAATACTTCAGACACAGACCACAGACATAAATATTCGTACCATTACCCACTAATGGAAAGGATTCACAGCCCCTCAGCGTTTAGCATAGTTTTCTGACCCAAGCTGAGCTCTGTGACTGTGGTTGGTGGCTGCGGTTCGCTTGCCACTGTTTGGAGAGGACAGTTGTTTGTGTAGCTGCAGAACAGAACATGAATGGAAAGTTGGGGGGGGGAAACAAGACAGACAGAGGGGTTGGTGCTCGTCCCTAGAAATCTGCATACACCGTTGATGGCTGATCATTTAGCGCTGATCTCCCCATAGTGTGGATGGCTTTTAGCTTTCTGACCATGTACGATGAGGAATTAATGACAATGGTGGGCGGTTTTAGGAATGTGGGACCATCCAGCCTGACAATAGTTGCACATAGATGGTTTCTCTCAGTGAATGAGTTCAACTGCCTTTGAATTTACATACCTCCAAATCTGATCTCTGCCAGTTGCAAACTAATTCAGCACCTTTTCTTTGCCTTTGCCAGTCTTTTGTTCTAGGCCATTGGACCTTTGCAACAGTAATTATTGTTGGTAGCTCTAACTCTTTCTCTCTGTTTCTCCACCTCAAACAGGTAACAAAGACTGAATGAGTGGATCGTGGGATTATAATTATCATCTGAAATGGGTTTATGTGGGTGGGCAGGGTGTGTGTGTGTGTTTGTGTTTACATGCACACACACAGCTCTGCATTACTGTTAAGGCCTTGTGTTTTATATTGTTGAACTTGGGAGATAACCCATGAAGCCCTTAATAATTGACAGAGTGTGTCACAGTAGTGTGAACACAAACAGGGGATGGAAACTTCAAACTGCCTTAAAGTTGTTGTTTTAAAGTCAGAGAGGAAGACGGGGACTGCACCATGAATGACAGAGTTGGATCTTCTACCAGAGTTTTTATGTCACTTCCTCGGACTTAAATGTCCAGCTTTTCTTCAAGACCCCGGCCTTTTGGTGGACATGAAAAGAGTCTAAATCTGGACTAAAGGGTTTTTTTTTTCCAGGAGAGGCCTGTGTAAGGGTAATGACACAGCACGCTAGACCTGAGGTGGCTGAGGTTTGGGTGACCAGACATTTGTCTTGGTGAAACAAGACTTTCTTTATGATAAGTTTCTATGGATGGACACATATACGACAATATCTGTAATTACCTTGAGCTATTTTAATCACATTTCTGTGGTGTTTGGAGGTAGTGGCTGCTCCTTTTAGGCATTTTCAAGAAACATCACCTAAATGCAGTCTATCATCAACGTACATGTATTGTGTGAACAGCGTACGGTAGCCATCTTAAAGTTGTTTCAGTGTTTACTGTGGTTTGGACGTTTCTTTTGCGCTTGGTAAAGGCTGGCCCAGTGATTTTTGGAGACATGTGGCGTCAAACACCTGCATTTTATTTTTGTTGCGCTGTGGGTCATTCAGAATGTGTCAGTAATATTACGCTCTCATGTGTGGTGATGTCATCATCTTCTCTGCTTTTTTAACCGAAACTAGATGAACAGTTGTTCCTTTCTTTGCCTGTAAGATGCATTCCCTAGGGATTTGGCTGAAGAGCTTATGGTAGCGTGGTGTTTGTGAATCATCATTTTCTGTGTAGGAATTGGCTTTTAATCGAAGCTGCACTATTTTAAACTCTGCTTTGTTTTTTACGAGATGATATGCAAAGCGCGCGACAGGTCTTCAAAGCTTCGCCTGCTGCTGCTCTCTGTCTGCTGCTGGACGGTTTGTGGGACGAGAGCAGCAGAGGAGAAGATGTGAAGAAAAACAAGGTTACACGAGGAGCGAGACGGGAAAGGAAGAGGAGTTATAAAAAGACTAATTAAAATGTGTGGATACATGTGTGCAAGGTGGGGGGGTGAGGAGGAGAAGGGAGGAAAACATGCCTGCAAAGAGGGTGTGATGTAACCCTGGAGTGTACTGTTGTAATAGATAAGAGCAGTGAGCAGGAGTAGTGGGGGGTGAGGGAGTAGTGTTTTCTTTTCTGGGGAATTAAGTGTGTTTTTTGTGTAAATGTAGAGAGTGGAAAAACTTTCAAGTGTTTGTCACCGTGAACTTTTAGATGCGAGAATCTCCAGCAGCAACGTTCTGGTTAAAATACGAATTAAAGCAGAATTAGATTTGGAAAACCATAAGCCTCTATTGTTTACTGCGTCTGATGGTCACTTTGTCACTGGAACAAAGGGGAACAGTTGTGCAGGCTTTCTGGGTTTCACTGTGTTTTCATAGCACCCCACTGAGCTTGATGCAAGTCAATGTAAAAAAAAAGAAAAAAATGCAGCTGTTTTGCCCGTTGTCTTCGTCTTCCTTTCTCTGCCCCCTTTCTCCCTTTCAAAGAATTTTCATTTGAATGAAAAGCCTGCCTCAGTGTTTTGTTGCGCTGGAAGGGGGAGGGGTCCAATTGGTCCCAATCAGTTTTGAGCTGGTCCAATGCGAGTACGCCTCCTGCCTGCCGTCCCGCCTCCTGAGGCTTCTCGCCTGGCATGCGATTGGCTGGCTGGGAGGAGCCAGACTCTCTATTAAAGCCTGTCCCGTCTGCTACACTTCAGTGTTTGAAGAGTCTCTGGCTGTCAACCGGTGAAGAGAGTGTGTATGTATGTGTGTGTGTGTGTTTGTGTGAGAGTGTGTACGTGCGTGTGCGTCGTTGTGTGGGGATGCTTTTGTTTATGAGAGACCACACGGAAAGCAGAGCGCTCTACCTTGATCTGACTTTGGACTTGTCTTTTTTTGAACCCTCTCCAGGACTGTGGGGCTCTCCAGCTGAGTTTGTGGACAGTCACAGCTGGATACGCTGACGGGATCTGGACAGACGAGCTGGACAGAGACTGCAGAGAGGATTGTAAAACGCTGCTGTGTTGCCGTTGTCACCGCTGAGTGATCTACTGGACCTGCATTTCGGATAAAGACTCAAATCGGCTGTACTGTGGTTGACGGGTGACCCCGATCCGTAGCCATCTTTACTTCTGGGTCAGCACTGAGCTAATAGAGGTGGCCTGACCCGGTCCAATGTGGAATTTGACCCAGACTGACCCTCACCCACAAGCAGCCTTTCACTGAGCCTGGACTGAGGGGGGGGGTAAGAACAGGAGGATTGACGGAGAGGAGACAGAAGTGAGAGATACAGCACAGAGACCGGTAAGGAAGTTAAAGGGGATTCTGGGAGGGAGGAGGGGTAGGAGAGTGGGAAGAAAAGGGAATACAAAAGAGCTATTTTCTTAAGCTTAGAGCCGACATGTGGGACGTTAAAAAGGTTCGCTGACCATTAAAGCCCCACTTATGCACCTTTTATCAGTACTTACCTCACACTTGCACATGTCTGCAACATTTTGCTTGACACAATAAAGCTGTAAAACTGTGGAAACTAAATTTTTTTCACTAGATTATTTACACTGATCACAATAAAAATAGAGCAGCCCTCCTATATGTTGCGATTCTGTTTCAAACAAATTCAGTCTTTTCACTGACATTTCTCTTTCTGACAGTTTTCCCAGTATGCCGGTGGAGACCCTGCGGCCGTCAGACGGCCGTCTGGCTGGAGTTCCCTTCACCTCTGCGATGCCCTTCAGGATACTTAACAAGGGTCCAGACTACTTCCGTCGCCAGGCTGAGCCCGGCGTCCGTAAACTGAGTGCAGTAGAGCGCCTGGAGGCTGACAAGGCGAAGTATGTTAAGAGCCAGCAGGTGGCCCTCAACCGCCAGGCCCCCATAAAACCTCCAATCATCCGCAAACCCCTCGTTCCTCCGGGAATGATGCTGCAGTGCCAGATCTCTGCCAGCACTCCTCCAACCCGCAAGGTTGCCCGCTGCTCAGCTGATGTGGAGACCAGAGGGGGAAGAGAGGGACCTGGAGCGAAAAGGGGAGCTGCTCTTAACTTGGATATTCTCAATAATCTTATTAATGATGTGTGTGATGGGCCTTTGCCCTGTTCTCAGTCATCTTTCTCTAGCTCCCCTTCGTCATCTTCTCCATCATCTGGAGCTAAGAGCATCGGGAGTAGTCTGTCAGCAGAACAGGAGAGGAGTAGCCGACTGCTCAACAACCTCAAACCCTTGAACCACGGTACCACCAATTCTTCATCCACCTCTTCCTGCACTTCCTCTCCACTCATAAATAACCTCCGAACCCCTGCAGCAGAACTCACCCATCGCCCACCTCCTGTCCCAGCGCGAGCCCCCCGCATTGGGGTTCCAGTGCCCTATAGCTCCCCCAACTCTGTAACCGTACGCAGGGTCGATGTTCGGCCTCAGGCTGAGATGAGCAAGGTCCATAGGGTCCAGCTGCAGCCTCCGATTAGGCCAAGACAGACTGCGCAGGGGCAAGTTCCACACCCACAGGTTCCTCCACCCCCACCACCTTCATCTAAGAACCCGTCCCAATCCCACCTGCAGCTCACCACCCCCTTGCAAACCCTGCCATCCCCTCCAGCCTACCTGCCGCCCAGTCCCATGCTGGTTAGAGCAGGCATGATCCCGCCAGCCTCCCCTGCTTTCACTCGCATATCAAACGCCAGCTCCAGGGGGTCCAGCCGTAAGCACCCCTCGTTGCACCGTTCCAAGTCCGACTTGAGCGACCGCTACTCTCGCGCGACTGCTGACCTGGAGCGTTTCTTCAACTACTGCGGGCTGGATCCGGAGGAGGTGGAGGGTATGGGCGGAGTGGAGTGCTTCACACGGGCCAACTCAGACATTGTGTCAGTCTCCAAGCTCCGTAGCGTCAGCACGCCCAGCTCGGAGTGCGGGGACGAGGCGGACCGGGCGAGGGATGACGGAGGAGATGACGAAGATGACGACGGCCCCACCAGAGCTAACGAACGGGTTCCCTACGGCATCTCAGTCATCGAGAGGAACGCTCGAGTCATCAAGTGGTTATACGGCATCCGCCAAGCCCGAGATACCAACAACCCCGTCTCTAACGTATAGACGAGAAAAGACTCACATAAAGAGACGTTTTTACACACATTCAAAGCACGAAGGACTATTTGTTCATATTTTACTGCCTTACATCACTTTTATGGACAATCAAGGACTCACTTGAGTGTTGAGACTTACACGTTTGTATGCTGTTGTTTTTTTTTGGTTTTTGTGGACTGCAAGTCAGGGCTTCTTCCCTGCAGAACGTAAAGGATGATACATTTCTGTTTTCTTTCTTATATGACAATATTGGTATATGAAAGCAATAATCAATCTGTGTAAATGATGATGGTGAAGCTGAAGCCAGAGGATGTTTGCAGTTGTTATTCCTTATATAAAGGTACTGTGTGTGTGTGTGTGTGTGTGTGTGTGTGTGTGTGTGTGTGTGTGTGAGTGAGTGAGTGAGTGAGTGAAGCCATACTGGAAACTTGCTAGCTGTTGCTGGACAGCTTCAGTGTGGTGGTTATTGAGAAAGCCAGGAGGACCCCGTTGATACTGTGAAACGTCACAAAAAAAGCTTCCATCGACATTTGTACTTTCAAAACTATTTTGGCTGTAAGACTGTTATTATACACTTTTGTTCGGTCAGCATGTGAGTGAAACGCGTTTAGATATATTTGTACATTGAGTTTCGCCATCTAAACAACAAACACAGTTCTATCACATGAATAATCACTAGCACAGACGTACTATCAGGTCAATTACAGTAAGTAGGATTTGCATCTGCAGCGAGTGCTGTGTGTATATCTGACTGTAACTTTGTTTAGTCCTGTGTGTTTGTGTCTGAAACATTGGTTTTGCTGCACTGGTGCAGCGAGGAACCTCTTTGCTATAGATGTCTAGGCACAGATGAGCGCACAGGTCATGTGATCAGGGTGGATGTTAGAAGTTGATGGTTGAAGTAAGTGTAGCATGAGAAAGTTATTTTGCTTCCAAAAGAGTGATAAAAGGAAGACTGATGAGTAGTAAATCCAAGGAGAGAACGATATCCACGTGTATAACCATGTCTGTGCTTTTGAAAGTGTCTCAGGAAGATCTACTTGGTATACAAATAAAAATGGACCAATATTTATTTGGAAAGAATTTATTTAATATTCGATGACTGTACAGAATTTGTTTGCTCATGAGTGAAATGTGAACAAATCTGCTACGGATCACATTTACAAATACAGGCACCGGTCACAAGCGTGAGAGTTGAAAGCATGAGAGCTGGACACGCGGTGGGTGTCCTGCTGCGCCGAAAGACTTTGTGTATTTATTTGGCTTCCTGTATGTCGCGGCGGGAGCGAGAAAGGTCCCCCCTGAACGGGTTCTCCACCCTTTGCATCGACTTCCTTTAGGGTTGTTCAGTCGATCACCGTCGACTGGAGAACTGGAGAGCGAGTGTGACTGAACAGTGGGCTGTTGAATCCGGCACCAGCTGCCAAAAGAGAGATATCTGAAATGCTTTACCATGGTGTATTCTAAACCGTTAATAAAACCTGTTAAAGTATGTTCATGCTTCTTGTTTTTCTTTCTCTGTGCTGTCGGACGGACCCACCTGGTTCTAGCATGTACTTGCAAACAGTCTCTCCTCTGATTCCCTCTGTGTTTTGGGACTTTAGCACCTACTGCTGCCAAATGCTCCATTTATAATCGGAGACCTGGTGCGGGTCCAGCTGTGCAGAGGCAGGTGTTTGGCCCTGTCAAATCTCATTTCGTCATCAATAATTGACGCTCAGCGCTTTCACTGAACGTCTCCGTGATGTTTTTGTTTCCTTTGGTTGTGTTTGACTCCTGCTCCTCAGGCGAAACATGGACACCGCAGCATCTCTCGCTATAATCCTGGATTCTGCCTTACTATGCTCCATACAAGATGAATGTGTGCCATATGCTGCAGAGATGTCCCAAAACAACAGCTCCTACATCTCCCAGAATGCAACTTCAGGCGTGCTGTGTCTCACAGAAACTCAGGAGCTCATACTGCCCTGGGTGTCTGGCCTGGCTTCAGATTCAGTTTCTCCTCTCAACGTGGTCTAGTCTGATTCACTGTGCTACTTCTGACGTTTGGCAGCTTCCATCCGAGTTACACAATCACATGCAGCTGCGCTGTGGTTAGTGCCTCCTTCAGGCTTATCGCGGCGG
This sequence comes from Macropodus opercularis, assembly GCA_030770545.1. NCBI lineage: Eukaryota > Metazoa > Chordata > Actinopteri > Anabantiformes > Osphronemidae > Macropodus > Macropodus opercularis. Next base: position 6,223,975 of record CM061095.1, on the reverse strand, counting down.
CCTAGCGTGTCAAAATTCAGTCTGTTTACATCATTGGACGCATGACCCCCTCCAGAACAAGGCCTTGATTTAACATTCTGGTTTCACATTTCAACATTTACTGGTTTCGATGATGACTGCAGGATTTACAATGTACGCTTTTTGGAAATGGTAAATATTGCTGCCTGAGGCTGGGCAGCATGACAGCAGTCGCCTGATGCCCCAGACAGCTCTGATTAACCAGCCAGCAGCTCTGTGGGGAGGGTGAGAAAGAGAGATGTAAAGGACCGACAGATCACAGCAGTTTAAACACAAGAGGATGGCCCAGAACATGTGTGTAGGAAGCGGACGGGCGTACAGCAGATAATGTGACAGCTTTTAAAGCAAGTAATCTCAGAGGTTGGAGCTGCTAGGACTGAGATCAGTACTTTTTCTAAAAAGAACAATAAGGCAAAAATCACAGCTTTTGACTTAGACATAGCAAGAAAGGCTGAGAACACAGATTGACAGTCGGTGCCAGCTTTCACTTCAAGCTGCCGTGGTTTTCGTTTCGGCCGACTCATCACATGATGCACACAGTTCACATCAGCTCTTCAGACCCATCTGTGCGACTTACATAACAAACCAGTCAGCCTGGCACCGCAATTCCTTTATTTTCATCCTGCCGTCGCACCGTTGTGTAACCAAGAGTGTGGACACCTCTGACCTGCTCCCTGGGGCGATGTAAGCGAGTCAAAAAGGCTAAATGCTCCAGCTTTGGGAAAGGAACAAGCATCCTGGGAGGCTAAGATGACTCCCCCTGCTGCGTTCTCCCTGTGGACAGATGAGGAAGCGAGCCAAGATCCATCTCTGTGTCATTCTCTCTCTCTCCCACAGAGGCTGACCATATGTCCATATTTACCGAGAGATCAGCTGGGCTTTGGCGTCTTGTCAGAACACTAACACACAAGGCAGTTTGTGTTTGCATGTACTCTGTTGCGTGCCTCGGCCTTGTTTGTGATGTTTTTCAGAGCTGTAAGTCCTCCGCTTGTGTACACGTTTAATGATGTTACGATGCTTACATGCAGAGGCTACTCCAGCTTCAATCCGAATGCGCGCGCACGTGCAAGTTGTTGTAGTCGTCTGCGCTGGCGTCCGTGTAGATGTGTGCGGTGGTGACACGAGAGACGCTGGAGACTGTACATTGCTTGATCCCAGAAGTGCTGCTAATGTATGTCAAAGCTTGATATAGTCATTCTGAGGGGCCTCAGAGCAGAGAGTGATAAGCTGATTAAAGCGCCGGGGCAGATGGGATGTTTTTGACTGCGTGTGGATGTCACTCATCGGGGGCCCTGCTGTGTAACTCGTGGGAAAACAAAACTGGGGAGTCTGTGTTAGCTTAACGCTTTGTCCCAGGGCACAGAGATGCTCCCTCTTATCTCCCGACACCCATCTTTCTATCTTCCTCTCTCTCTCTTTTCTCTATCTGTTCATCTAAATCATATCAGCTTTCAGCACCGACGGCTAAACACACAGCTTATTGCGTTTTGCTTACAGTCGTCTATACGTGGAGCAGCTTAAAAACTTTCATCCATCCAGCCTCAGATGGGATCAAACAGCAAATACCCTCAATCTTGTCGAAGGCTTTTAAATTTACCCGGTGACACTGAACGTAGTTCTGTAAATGTACGTGTTAAAAAAAAAAATCCAACGAATGCAGCCTAAGCCACAGATATGTCACTGGGAGATGCCTGTAATCGTCTGCAGCAATTAAAACTAACATGATGATGGGTTCGGGTTTGATTTCCTGTAAGGGTGATGAAGAGCTGAGAAATGTCTTTGTCTCCACTCCTCCAGCCGAAGCCACAGGCTGCTTCGCTGTTGAACGCAAAACGTCCAAAATGCAGGACAAAAGAGCGTCAGGAAGCCGTGAAAACGGCTGAAATCCTGCAGATGTTATCGCATTTAAACCAAGTGACTGCGGTTCTTGACTTGTTTTACATTTAACTCGAAAGCGTTACGGTGGCGCTTCAGTTGCACTGCATCATGTGTTTCGTTCAGGCTTGACCATCACATGGCTCAGTTGTCAGATGACCGGTCCATACATGTGCACTCACCACTGACCATGTTTGTCCGTTCACTGTTGCTCTGCCAACGTCTTTTGTTGCAATTTCATGATTATTTCATGGTTCTTTGGATCTTTTATTTCAATTTCATGGTTATTTATGCGTTTGTTAGTGGGATGGCTTCTCTCTTTTTTCTTTTGGTTGAAACTTTTCTAACTAATAACTACTAGTTTATCGGTTTGGCCCAGGCTTTAATAGTTTCAGCTTATGCACATTTGTGTAGTAATTAACAGAAGTGGTTTTCCTTATCACTAGCTGGAGCCTTGCAGATCTTCACACTCCTCCACACCTAGATGTAGAAATCTCTGATGAGGAACTTCTGTGAATGAAAGCGATGAAGCCTTTTAATGACTAAATATGAAGCAAAGTAAATGCAATGTGCAGTTATCTTTTGTTTTAATAAAGAATTTACATTAAATGAAACGTTATGTTCCAGTTCTTACAAATAAACGTTCAACCACGGTTGTGCAAGATGGGATTTATTGTTTGGTTTTACTGATGCTTGACCAGCAGACGGATGATGAAGCCTGTGTTTCCTCACTGGACAGGAAGATGAGGGAGGCGGTCAGGAAAGCACAGCGGCGCTTAGTGATCCAGAGCGTTGCGCAAAAATCTGTGCGTTTGGTGGATGTTTTGCAACGCTGACACATTCACAGAGGGATGAAACCGCACACTTCAGTCACACACATAGACGCTGACAGAAACCACATTAGGACTCTTTAAGGAGGTTAAGTGCACAGAGACACAGTGAATAATTCATTCAAAAAGTGCTGTGTGCAAATCTGAGAGACACCGCGGAGGATGCGTATCACCTCGCTGAAGAGAACGAAAACTTTTACAGAATAGCTTTCAGTTCCATCGATTGCAGCTGCTTGGAGAACAGAGCTACAACAAGGCTTTTCCCTCTAGGTCCTTTCCTGAAGTTGAACTGGAAGGTGGCTTCTCAAACCTCGGACACGTCCATGAGCCTTCTGCTCATCCCAGCCAGTCGAGGCAGATGGCCTCCCACCCTGAGTCCGCTTCAGCTGGAGGCTTCTCCTCTCCACTGTCAACCACTGTTTACTCAAGGATGGATTATTTTATGGTTATGTGTTATATAAAGAAAAAAGTGAAGTTAACTGAAAATACTCAACTTACAACAATAATGCTTAGAATACACAAACCTCAACCTCTTTGTATGTGGTAAGACACAGGGTGGGACATTTCCGTGATTGTACATGTGATGGTGGTTACACAGAAGTGGGCTTTTTTCTTTTTTCTATTCAGAGGTTAGGTAAACATTAACTCTCTGGAACTCAACTCCATTTTCTTTTTCTTTTCCTCTCTACCACACTTGTCAGTCCCGTTTTATGCACATTTGGCAGATAAACTCTATGTTTCCGCTGATTGCTGTAAGCTGCTGGCAAGACATTTTTTTTTTGGCTGCGGAAAGACGCTGTGAATTTCCTACGAAGGTAAAAAGAAAATCATTCATGATTCTCTGAAGCGTTGAATTACGTATATATTTTCTATTTCCCCCTGTTAAATGCTATTATGATTAGTTTTTTTTCCCCACCTCCTGCCTCCTTTCTCACAGACGCTGGCTGCTGAATAAAAGTCTGCTTGTCTGCGTTGGTGTTTGCATGTGGAACTGTTGTCATGCCAAAGTCCAGCAGATCTGTTTTAACATTGCTGGGCTCAGGCCTTTCATTCGCAGGTCACCAGTCCACATGTAAGAGAAACTGAAAGAAGGAGCTCAAATAGAAAACAGGATCTGTAATGTACCTGACAACAAGAGCCAAAAAATATCTAATATCCCTTTTGTGTTTCTGCTCAGATGGATTTACAGACTTACAGGTTTCATTTACATTTTAAATGTCATTCTCCTAAATGTGGCTATTGAGATGATGTTTTTGAACTTTTTTCCACTTGTGTGTGGTTGAGAACTGTCATACGTGGAATCTGACCACATTCATCAAGGCAGCTACTGTAGCCACAGTAATTGATAAAAGGTCTATTTGTTTGTCTTCTCTATAGAGACATTATACTTGAGGAATTGAATAACGTGGAAATGCAAGGAACGAAGGCAGAAACAGCAACAAAATGGTGCTAATAACATAATAATAATAAATGTAAGAAGTAGCAGAAGTATGTTCCTTGTAAGAGGCCAGAATTATTCCACAGAAGTAATGTGTTGTGTTGTGGATCCTGGATGTTCCACCACCACCACAGAACTGGATCAGTGTGGCTGAAACTGCTCCGTCCTCTTTCACCACAAACTTCTCTGTTCGTTTGGCGCGTTTCCGCTGGCAGGCTTTTTGTTTTGGATGCTGCTTAATCAAAACTAAAATACCACCAAACGTCCATTTCTCTTCTTTTTGTGTGACTGTGTCTGTCACCGTGTCCAAACACACGCGCACGTGCGGCCAAAGCAGGCGGGAGGCAGACAATGGCCCGATTCCTCTCCTGCCACAACGTCAGCCACCTTTTTCCTACTCACCTTCCTCTGCCCATTCTCTCCCTGGTATTTCCCTTCTGTATGCTGCAGTTTTTCCTCGCTGTGTGCTTCAGATCACCTCTGACCTGTTTTTTGCATCTGCACACTAAACAAGCAAAACTTTATTTCTGCAGATAAGCGCGTTTGTTTGATAAGGTAGCAGCGTTTGCCCTTTGGTTAAACATTAGCAGCAAGGAAGTAAGGATACATTCAGCAGAAACGTTAAGATCTGGACAGCGTAAATGAGGTGATGGCAAGTGATGCTGGAGCTTATTTTCGGGGGGGTTTAACCTTCCGCTACCTTCGCTAACTACGTTTAAACTGGAGAGATTTCGCAGAGTGCCGTGATCTTCTCCATGTGTGCCTCAATCGCCTCCTCATGCGCCTTGATAGTCAGTATGGTGATTAGTCATGGGGCCTTATGTGCATGTTGTGTGTGTGTGTGTGCGGCAGTTGTCTTTCGCAATGAACCGTTGGACCACAGCTGGCACTCAGGGATACAGTAAAACTGCCAGGAGCAGCTGTCACTTGGACCCAACTGAACTGTGGGAAAGTTTATAACACGGACAACAACCAAGCGAGACAAGCCTTTGCAGTTGTGTTATAATATTAACAAAAATGTCTTAAATCGCAGCAAATGATGGAGGTTGTAACTTCACAAATTTACCAGGTTTTCTAATGAACTAAGTCAAACTCGTAAAAAGATCCTGGAACAAAAAAAAAAGCCAGGAAAAACACGAAGCAACCCAGATACGCACGGAGACAGAAACACACTTGGAGCGAAGGTAAAGTAAATAATGCACGCGTCTACAATGTGAACACAAGCGACGGCATCCCTTTATTTCTTTCGGGTTTACTTTCATCCCCCTGTCTTTGCTGAGCTGTGGAGATTTTCGGCGAGTGAAAAGCCCTGCTCTAATTACAAATGCACGATGTAGCCCACATTCGGCTGCAGCTAATGTCCGTAAAAACCGCCTCCATAAGGCTCATACACGGCTGCACAATGAGGCTGCACGTTCCTCAATCGCCTGTGTTTCGGCTGAGCGTTGCAGTCAGTTGCACACGCAAACGCAAACGTGCCGCGCTCCCCCCCCCCCAAATGCATGTGCGGCCTCTTTCAAATGCATATGCATCACGTGTGCAATCCCTTCCCCTGTCCCCCCGTTATACACCCCTGAGCTTATGAAACACGCCTCTGGTGGTGAAAAACACTGACGATGGCGGCGCTTTTGTTTGAGCTGCAGCATCCTATCACAGGCAGACGGCGTAAAATGTCGTGTCACATTCAATCTACGCGCCATGAGATGGTGTCACAGTAACATGCACTGGTGCTCGTTCGGTTTCTTTTAGGAATCTGTTTTGTCAAACGTCCAACTTGCTGCATCATGAACTGATTTACAGGCTGTTGTTTGTTGATTTGACTCTTTTTTAACATTTTCGGCCTCCAAGTCATCTTGCACAGCGTCACACAGCCAGAAGTAAAGAAAGAAAGTTGTGGGTGTTTGAATACAAGCCACCATAAGTTTATTAGCTTATGTGTGACTCTTATTTCCTCAAAAATGGGAAACCTCACTCAACAAGATTCAGAGTGGTCTGAGTGGTTTGGGGTGGGGGGTGAGAAGGCTGAATCAAGTCTGCTCATGGGTGCAGGGGTGCACATGGCCTCAGTCTTCGGGATAAGTCTCCGACTGTCCTCGAACGCCCCAGCCGAAGCCTGGGTGAACCCTGGACAACAGCTGTTCTACGGTGTGAGTGCGCTTGAGAGGATCTGCTCAGAAGGAAAAGGATAAACTCTCCAAATCCAGGTGAGTATGACGCCACACTTGAAGCTGTTGTAAGTTATGTTTACATTCATCCACTGTCGACTGTCTGAGCATTAAACTGAGATCCGTCCAGTTAGTGAATGAGTTAATGACAGAATCTCAATTCATCTAAAACATTGTTGCTTTATTGTTGCTTACGTATTTGTGGCTTTATTATTACTTTAAACACAATAGCTCCTGGTTTTCTCTTTGCCTCCTGCAGTAAATTAATCATCTCATATTTACAACCCTCTAAGTCCAACTAGTACAACAATCTAGGATCCAGAATAAACGGTGAGACCGTGTGGAGGCGTGTTTATAAGGACAACAACAAAGGATCAAGCATCCATGTGATACAGAAGCCGGACTGAAGGCTGTCTGCTATGGGGTCACTCAATCCAGTAAAGAAAAAGTTTCTGAGAGGCTGTTGATAAAACGCTGAGCAAAAACCCCAAAACAACAGATGATTATTTTCAACCGAACGCTTGAGAATATTATGGAGGCATAAGAACTGTTGTGGCTAAGTGAATAATATGCATTGCTTTCCCCTCAAGAATTGCCTGTTGGTAATTGAGCGGTATCTCCTCCTCCAGCTCTATAATGGGCTTGTCATGCTGTGCTGCTCAATGCATCTTCAAAAGGAACCAACTCTCTGTGGCTCAGAGGCGAGGGCTGTAAACTAGGTCGCCGGAATGAGCCAAGGAATTTCGCAAGACGGGAAAGGAAGTTGGTGCGCGAGTGTAGGTGGGCGAGAATTGTACATTATTAAGGTGCAATGTCAGTGGGTGCGAGTGGATGCTTCTGGCTGGATTTATTTGGGTCTGGGGAGGTATTCTTTAAAAAGCAATAATTGTGTAATTCAAATAATGTGTCTATCATTTGTTGTAGGAGTGATGTGAACTGAGGCTGAGGTGAAGGTGAGAAAAGAGGGCAGAGTGTTCCTCCAGACAGCTGTTATCATGTCAGACAGTGTAACGAAGGCATGTTTTAAAAGGTGTCATGCCATTAAGTTCTTTTTGTGCCCTGATACTGGAGCTTGTGTGTGTGTGTGTAATGGTGTGTGTCAGGGGGGGTTGTTGCATGACATGGTTACAGGGGGAGATCTTTTAGCGTAGTGAGGTGAGCTCCCGTGGGTCTTCTCACTGTCTGGCTGTCGATCAGAGTTAACAAACTGCGGTTGTGTGTGTGTGTGTGTGTGAAATGATGGAAGATTGTGCTGGAATTCAAACAAAACACACAAAGTTTTGGTGTTTGTGAACATCTGTGTGCTGAAGTGTGTCACAGTTGCAGCTTCACGCTTCTCTTCACCAGAGAAACACGGCACCCAGGGGCCCATAATTCAGCATTTGTCCATTAAGCCTCAGACTTGCATGTCTAACTCATGAAATATGTAAACAGTGACTCTGTAAGCAGTTTCGTCGTAAGCTTGCCCCTTTGTGTGCGTGTAATGACAGTGGCACGTGGGTGTGTGCACACAGGCATGCGTGTGTGGATGAATTATAGAGAGGCGCTGGTTTTGTGAGGTCATGCTACCAGAGAGTAGCAGCAGCTGTAACTGCAGCTGATGAACACGCTTTAGGTCGACTGTGCGTACAGTGTTTACATTCTTGGGCTTGACTGTACATGCAGCCTGAGTGAAACCTTCGTGTAGTTATTAATACGCAGCCCATCCCCGCGGGATCTGCTCATATGCTTGCGAGCAGCATTTTTAGAGAAACCAAATATGCAAAAGTCACGACATCGGCGCAGAAACCAGTCGTTCAGATTTCGAATGAGAGTCATTTCTCTCATTCACTGCATTTTATGTGGAATGTACTGGTGGTGGGGGCAAGTATGTGCCCATTAGTGTGGTTCTCCTAAATAGCCTGGGATCAAAAGGGACAGAAAAGGGAAAAATTCTGGTGGGTTTGCATGTGAGACTTAAACTTCTCGAAATAGACGGGTTAATAAAATGGCCTGGAAGGAATCTGACACTGGGGTTGGTGTTTCAGCTCTTTAGCTGATGCGTAAACGTGGTGGAAAATGAAGGCGCCGCATTTAGTGGAAGGTGGAATGAGAAAGCGCTTTACTGGAAATTAAAACTAGTGGAGACTCGGCTACATCTACGTTTGGATCGTGTTTTAATTACCTGTCATGGTTCTGTGCTCAAAATATTCATCTTATTGCAAGTTAAGATTTATCATACTAATGTACAAATGGGGTAGAATAAAAAAGCGGAGAAACGCTTACACATCTGGAAAGGCTCCATCGACTGTAGAGCAACATATGCACCCATCCAGACAGCGTCTCTTTCAGGGGAGGCTAAACCACATGCTGCATCCATCCATCCCAGCATGGCGTCGGAGGAGGAGAGCGGAAATCACTCTGTGCATTATAAAGTGGACTTGCCCAGGACTGCTCTGTCCTTTCCTCCTTTCCCAGATGTTTACAGAAGAGTATATTGATGTTGTGGGTTATAAACACAGTGCTAAATCACAGTACTTCATCCAGTAGTTCAGATATTTCTGTCTGGACGTTTGGGCCAACCCACCTCAGTGCTGCCAGAGGCCACACTGCTGACATGCGATTTTAGCGTAAAGCGTGCATTACCCAGGATATGAACCCGGGTCACCCGAATGTGAATGTTGTATGACACCACTGTTCGAGCGGCGCTAACAGCTAACAAGGGAGGGATGTAAACCGGGCTAGGAAATGAGGAAACGTGCACAAAGCTTGGGTTGGAAGCGAGGACGTTGACATGGGGGAGGGTGGGGGATGGGGTGAAGAGGGTCAAACAAAAGAGGATTAGGGAGGAAAAAGGAAAAGGGTCCCATGTGGAAAGATTTGATTATTCTCTGTGAAATAAAAAATGCAAAGTGGAAAATTGAACCTTTCGCAGAATTGGGGAGTAGTTATGTCAGGTAGGCGTGTAGCCAAGCTCTTCTTAACGGAGTAGGAGTTGAGAAAATAAAAGCATGGAGGCTTTACAAGTAAGACAACACGTGCAAGAAATCTGTCTGCTCATGCTTCACATGTGATGCATGCGGGGGTGGTGGTGGTGGTGGTGGGGGTGGTGGGGTAATGTACATCACATGCCGCTGCAAGTGTGTGTCTGTGTGTGTGTGCAGCACATGTGAGTAGAGGAAAGGAGGCCAGGTAAACGAGTGCGAGTCCAGATGCAGAGAAGAGCTGATTCAAACGATCCACGGCGACGCTCCCGCTTTGAACTGGAAGCTCTTTTCTCTCTGCAACCACTGTTTTTGCTAAGAGATGAGAAGTTTCCAGCTCCTGGCTGTCATTTCAAAATGCTGCTCGGAAAAAAGTGCAGGTTTGAGGGCCGCACCGAGATGATAAGAAGTAGTTTTTGAAATAATGGGAAGAATGCATATTCATACTGTGAGTAGTGAGATGAGGAGATCAAGCTTGTGTCTGCAAGCTTGTGGAGATACAGGACACGATTAGGTTAACAGTAAAGAGAAAACAGCTACTGGGAACTCTCCAAGTAAAAATACATAAAACTGAACGCACCAAGTCTGAATCTCATGTTTTTATGTGACAGCATGTTATCATTCAGCGTTTACACAAATTCACATGTAAAACAGCTACATGCGATTTTGCCTATACAGTAACTATTTACATTGACTTACTTTCTTTTTTTCATTTGTGTTTACCTATATATCGATGAGAACAAGGCTAATACAAACAGCTCAGTCTATTAATATCAACACAGGTTCTTTTGATCCAGGAAAATGATGTCATTTATCCATTTTAAGCCTTGTTGTTTTGGATTTAAAGCGGCGTCTTCTGCGCGTGAACACTGTTTGAGCCCATAGAGGCTTGAGCCTGATGACCTATAATTTTGATCATGACACGTAGAAGAGATGGGGGTACTACTGGGATTAGAATAATGTCTGGTAAACCTCTTTCACTGTGTTGGATGCATAAGATCGTGGGGTGAGAGGACGTGAGGGTTGAAAAGATGAGAGCGGGGGGTTAGGAGAGAATGATGAGGTGTAGAGGAAGTATTGTATTTAAAGGAATATTGAAAATATAGAGCGGAGGTAGGCAGTCTTGCCTTTCTAGGAATGCAGTTCTATGATTCTTAGATACAAGCTTTCTGCTGGAATTCGAATGCACCCTAGAATAAAAACATAAACAGTTTCCTGGTTGAGCAGAGAGAGAGAGAGATGAAAACAGATTATGATAAACTGTTGTTGACTCCAGGCTTACAGCCGGTTGATTGTTCATCTGTCTGTTTTGCCCACAGACTATTGGACACGCGAGCAATCCTCTTACACGTACCCGGACCTGCAGCCGTCTAATCCTTCGCCCTCTTATTCCCATTCAGCTCCACGCGTTCGCGCAACACCGAAGGTCGTCACTAAACCTGCGTCAGCCACTGATCGGAAATCCGCTTGTTGGGACCGTTTACCGTTTAGCTGTGAAGCCTGGAGAGTAGTCAGAAAGTTTTCAACAGCCCAGATCAATACTAAACTGGATACAACTCAAGCTGCTGTAAACTTGCTGCACCACACTGATTTGGTAACAAAGGAAATGTGATAAAAATACACCAAAATATTAAGTTGTAGTAATCACTGTGAATGCTTTAAAGCATTCACAGTATTGTTTTCCTAATCTTTTTTATTATCACTGTGAATGCTTTAAAGCATTCACAGTATTGTTTTCCTAATCTTTTTTATTATTATTATAGTTATTCCGTACGTTTTTTGGCATCTAACTAGTGCTGCACCGTTTGAGCTATTGGAACCATTCAAATATTAAAATGTGCAGCTATTCTAGGAATCGAGTGCTTCTATACAACTTTTTGATATATTTTATAGTTTTTGAAATATTAAGCTATTTTCACAATTTTTGCCCCATTGAAAATGAATGGGAATCTGTATAGGGCAACTGGACTCACCCGCAGGAGACCCCTGTTCAAATCCCGCTCAAGGCATCTATGTTCTGCTTGTTGTAACAATGCTTTGAAAGCTTCTTGTACTTTCAGCGCCGTCCTCTGGTTGTTCCTAAGAATTGCATTATAGGTGTTTTAAAATTCAACCCTGTTAAGCTGTTTGAGCTTTGATGCTTTGAACAGTGTATGTTGACAGTTACAGCGGTTTGAATTCGCTGACGATTCAACAATTGTGAGTTTTCAGACATGAAACTCACTCAGGTTGTAGAATGAAGTACATTCAAACCGCGGTTTCTCTATAAACTTTCACTTGTAAATTGTCGCCACGGCCGCAATTTTCGCTCTTTTTAAAAGATTCTTTCACTCAGATGTAGACACACTTGTCTACTTGCTAACTGGGCACATGGCAAAACCGACCGACCGACAAATTTCGCCGTATTTGTCTCGTAGCAGCGGCCGCTTTTGCGTCATTAATTTGCCTGATTCGCGAGCAGATCTGATCGTTTTGAACTCGCTGTAAATTCAACAATTGTCAGTCTTTCGACACGAAACTTACACAGGTTATAGATTAAAGTCTTGGCTTTCATTTGATGTGGTGGTCTTTGTGATTACTGTTACGGTTTCGCCGCTACGAACCCGTTTAGCGGGCTTCGTTTTCATCGTCTTTTTGCCACAAGCTTAAAACTGTCACTTGTAAAATGTCGCTACGGCCGCAATTTTCGCTCTTTTTAAAAGATTCTTTCACTCAGATGTAGACACACTTGTCTACTTGCTAACTGGGCACATGGCAAACTCGAAAGACCGACACATTTCGCCGTATTTGTCTCGTAGCGGCCGCTTTTGCGTCATTAATTTGCCTGATTCGCGAGCAGATCTGATCGTTTTGAACTCGCTGTAAATTCAACAATTGTCAGCCTTTCGACATGAAACGCACACAGGGTGTAGATTAAAGTCTCTGCTTTCATTTGATGTGGTGGTTGTTGTGATTACTGTTACGGTTTCGCCGCTACGAACCCGTTTAGCGGGCTTCGTTTCTATCGTTTCATAGCCACAGCTGCTGCTGCTGTCAGCCTCTTATAGACCTTCGCGAACTAGTATGTCAAGCAGCCCAGTGGCCTAGAGGATAGGGCGGTGAGCTACAGAGTCAGAGGCCACGGGTTCAATCCCCGGTCGAGACAACTGTTTTTAGACTGATGTTTGTTACCAAGCTGAGGGTCTAATACACCTTCGGGCGCTGCCAATTTCAGCTTCTTAAATGGCTAAGCGGTTATTCTGCTGCACTGCGAAGCGGGTGATCCCGGTTCGAACCCCGGTCCAGGCAACTGTCTTCAGACTGATGTTTGTTACCTGCACATTGAATCTGAATGTTCTGCTTGTTGTAACAAAGCTTTTTAAGCTTCAACAATGTCAGGAAAGTCTTGCAAAATTCAATCAACATATCTTAGGGGTTATCTATACTTTTACTGTGTAGATCAACTCACCTGTGTTTTATTCAATTATTGAATTATTAATACTTACTTAATATTTTTTCATTATGCTTTATTTTGAAATTTAAGACTTTTAACTTGTTCTGGACCTGTACAAGCCTATTCTATCCACTTCTATTTTTCTTAAACTACTTTTAAGAACGTTTTAAACTCTCGAGCTACAGTCAGCAGTTATTGGGAATACATTCAGCATAAAGCATTCACAGTGCATTTTCTTATGGAAATGCTTTTTCTAGTTAAAAGTAGTTTTCCAGAATCTCTAGCTGACAGTTATTGATGCCCTGTCCTCACACCAGCCAGTCGAGGCAGATGGCCGCCCACCCTGAGCCAGGTTCTGCTGCAGGTTTCTTTCGTTCGTGTGAGGTTTTCCCTTTTCACCTAGTTAGTTTAACTCAGAGGAAGGTGGAAAATGTCTAAACACATCTACATGTACCTGCCAACACCTGTAAAGCTCATTATCTAGCTTTGAAGCTCTTTCTTGACTCCAGTGACAATCTTACATTGATGACAAGACCCCAGAAAGTCACTGGTCCTCGTCAGCAAATAGTTACATGCAAAATCTCATGTTGTAGTTTTTATTTGATAGATAGTCATATTTCCGATTAGGGGGCTTAGATTGGATATTTTTCAGTCAGAGTCATGACTCAAATCTTTGCCAAGCTAATCAGTCACTTCTTTGCTTCACACCTCACATACACAGACATGACAGCATAAATAACGTAGCCTTAAGCTGAGAAAAAAGTTGTGTCGTCTGACGTCCTTTAGCGAGACGCTCACATGCACACCCGCTTGTTTTGCTATGTGAACTCTTAAAAAAACTAAAAAACTGAAACTGTGGCCCGGCAGCAGCTGCAACAACGACCCCAGTGCTACGGTCGGACACGCAGGGTAGAGTTGACTGACATGCAGTATAATAAGCAAATGAGTTAGCGCTTTCCTAATTACGGGTTGAGTTGACGTGGAGCCACATTACTATTCATTAAGAGACGTGTTCGAGTGCAAAGCCAACTATGAGAGCGAACCACGAAAGTACAGCTGGAGACAGCAAGGGTGTGGGGGGGTGCAATTATGCCTGATTTTCACACTACAAATCTGACTCCGTCCGTTGACTCACTGCGGCATTTCTACACCGGTATTTTCCGGCGTTCTGTGAATCATCGATGAGCCTTTCCTCCCATTTTCCAGCTCATCCAAGGTTACAGTGAAGCAGGGAAAAAAATCCACAACGAAGGTGTGAGCGCTGTGACGTAGGAGCTGCCGCACAAACGTTGAGCGTTTCCAGGATTTGGATTTATCAAACTGGTTTCATCTGGCGAAACTCACCTAAATATCCCAGAGAGATTTAGGAGATAATAGCTCTGACAGTAGTAAGTTGGCGAGCACAGCTGGTGATGAAATTATGGACATTTTAACAGCCCTCATGAGTACAAGTCTGTACTACAGGCATTTAAATAAATATTTTTTTTAGATTAAGTGGAAAAAACATATTTAGAGGCACGAGGGACAAAGATGCCAGATACAAATGAATGAAAAATACAACTATTTGGCTTGACATTAAGGAACTGTGTCTGTTGAAGAGGCAATGTATCAATTAGTCGAATTTTGTTTTATGTGGAATTGGATTCAACTAAAACTGCACAACACACTAAATGTTTTTCCTTCTTTTGAAGATGCTCTTCGTAACTTTTCCTTTGTCCTCTTGTTTGCCTGTCAGTGCTATCCGCGCACTGCAAAGTAACCTGAGGTGGAACAGAGCGATGGTGTGGAATTTCACCGCGAGCGTCTGTAGCTGCATGTGGATGTGTTCGCGTGCACGTGGCGCACGGTGCGACTTCTTTGATGGTCACCTCCAGGCGAAGGACAGCTAATATCACAGTGCTCTGGTTTCTGTTCCCGCTCAGGATCTAATGCATGTTATTATCCCCTGTCATGTCGTCATCCCCTTCGACACTGCGGGGCCTTGTTCTCTCCGCTCTCTCTAGCGCATTCCCACGTCCGAGGTAGTAGAGTTGGTCCAGTAGTCAGAGCTAAGCTTACCTCACTGTTTACCCTACTCTAAATGTATTGTCATGATAGAAAATGTCTCAGGGGGTGGAGAAGCCTCCTTCTCAGCGACACACAATGAGGACGGATGCAGGAACGTAGGAATCCTGATTCCTTGATTCTTCTTATTTATTGTGGGTGTTTTACAAGACCCAAGTAGAATGAAATATATATTATTTTCTCTATTTAATAGCTCATAATCCTGAAGTAAAAGTAGCTTCCGCCAGGTTTCTTCATCATACTCAGTGCACTTACTTTACAAAGTAGCGTTGATTGACTGGTGTGGCATGTTAAAAATAAATAATGTGGCATAAGAAATATCATAGTCTAAATGCTAAATGGGCTCTGAAGCTGGATATTTCTGCTGCGGGTGTCACTCCCAGCTTTCACTTTTCATCGTCTCATCCTTAAGTGAGCTGTCAGCTACTTTAAATCGTCTCCGCTCCCGCCTCCCTGCCTCTAAAAGGTTCGGTCAGAATGCTCCAGCACACACAAGGTAGCGGCCTCCGGCACCTGTGGCTGTCACATGACGTCAAAATACTTCAAGGGAGCTGACGTGCAGGGTTAGTCCACACGTATGCACACGCACCTTAACAGAGCCCCCCGGGCAAAAGGGAGTGCGTCTGTCTCATCGGTGTACACACACACACGCACACACGCACTTGTGCAACTCCTGAACATCCACTTCCTATTTTGTCTGCAGTTCCTCCCTGTTAATATTCCCTGCGCTTGCTTTTTTACTTCTCGTTTTCAAATGTCCCTCAGTCTGATTAACCTGCAACGCCACGTCATACCGGCTCTTCCTCTGTATGTTTGCTAAGCAGTTTATGGTGCAATCCATGTGACATTTCATCAGACTCTAGGTGTCCAGACAGCGAGGACATAGTGACGGCGGTGATCTGCTGAGTCTGCCTTGTTCGCCGATCTGTGTTCGGGCCCTTCTACATCTAACCTGCGTGATGTGAGAGATATTGGAGCACAAAATAACAAAACCAATACCAAAGCATTGATTTACTCTAAACAGCATAATAAATCATCTGTGTGTCAGTTTGAGCTGACGTGGACACCGAGCTGTTCTTTTTTTTTCAGCCTAATGATGAGTTAATCCGTGAATTGTGCCAGGCTGCATCACAGTCTGCCCGAACTTGTTACGCAATATTATTCCACATTCCTCATGTTTAAAACAATGGTTCGCAAAGCTGAAGTGAAACTGAATGCGTTATGACAGAAATATTTACATTTCTGTTCCTCAGCTGTATAAGTATGTGTGAAGCCGCACAGAAATACGTAATATAGGCTACAGGAAAAATGGTTAAGGACGCCTCCCGAGGCACTCAATTAAAAATTGATGTTATGCTCGAGTGAGCTTTTGGCTGAATACGCTGAATATTTAATAAACAGTCTGACTTTCTTTTTACACAGGGACCAGTTTGTTGCCCTCAGTATATAGGGCAGGAAGTCACTCTCCACTATTTCCTGTCTGATAACAGAAGCCTGAAAAGGGCAGGAGGAAACCGCACCAGGAGAAACAGGGAAGGTTGGGAAATCAAATTAAGCACTAGGTGAGAAAACTAAAACAGCAGTGAAGTTATTATAAGGATGCATTATTCAGTTCTTCTGGATGACGCTGGGACAAACTGTGAGCTGCTATGCAATCAGATATTAAAAAAGGCTGTGAAAGAGAGTATGCATGTCTGAGAAGATAACAGGGAAGAAGGGGGAGGAAGGAATGATAGACAGCTTAAGGAACGAAGCAGTAAAAAGGTCCAGACAGCAAGAAAAACACACAAAGATAGCACGGCAGCAACGGAGTCACAAGATCCAAGGACTTGTTTTGTCTTTGTAAGAATCAGAGAGAAGAGGAGGAGGAGGGAGCCAGGAGCTACACGTGTGAGCGGAAGACAAGGATGATGTGTGTTACGGCTGCTGTGCGATTGCAGGGTGGAGGGACTCGAGGGAAGAAGAACCTCCAAAAATCCCTTTCATGTGTGATTGGGGCTGTGCCTCTGTCTCCTCGTTATCTCCACACACAGGCCGGGTATCACTTTCTCTGCGCTGGCTGACTCCGTAACCGACACCGAGTGTCTACCATACAGCTCTGGCCTGCTTACCTTCAGTCGCTTCTCCCAGTCGAACCGATCTGAATGAGTAATGCTCTGTCTTCTCCTGACACGTGAGAAGGTATTTGGGATTTTAACTTGATAGAAAAATCCATCTTGGGATTTAGGATGTTTTCACCACCACAGTTAGAAATGAATTTAGCTGATTAAAGGCACGAGTCTATGTCTAAAACCATCACTGAACATTAAACTGTTTAAACGTCATAAAGCCCTACTACCACAATAACGAAACATCTTAGAACAATTTCCAAAATCCAAACTTTCTATAGATCCGCTGCAATAAGTAATTACACATTTTCTGAGAAGGTAAGTAAAACATTTCCTGTTTCTGGGTTACATACTGTACCAGCCCTCTGTTATCCCAGTGATGCCACAGGCGTCCCACCACCAGTCCCCATTTCATGTAGGAGAAAACCAGAGAACACCCAGCAGATTCAGAGAACAGGGCCTAACAGCAGGATGGTTTGCATCAACACAGTAAAGGGTTTGTTTCGGTTCTCATACGGCTGTTCGAATGTCATTGTATGGCCTTTAGCAGTCACTTTAAACATGCTTATTTACTTATTTACCACACAATCCTTTCTTGACCTTATCTTAAAGTTGAAAGGTGCCGTCAGAGCCTCCTTTGAACCGGGCTCATTCTCCAGCAGTGCAGATATCTCCCTCTGAGGCTTTCACTGTTAGGTTAATGGCACCGTATAAGATTCCCATTCAAGCTGCCTAGACAGTGTGATAGAATACCATGTCAGTGTGTGGGGGGGGGCCCCAGGCAGTGTTGATCCTGCTCTGAAGCAGTCTATTCAACTACTGGATGAATTCTTGTGAAATCTGGTACCTCGAAATAAATCATACTTTTCCTTCAAGCGCTGTCAAAAGGTTAAGTTTGTCCTCCAATTCAGCGTTACAGTCTCTCTTTCCGATTCCACTCTGCAGTCTGTAAACAGACATCAGACAACTGAATCACCCACCTGACTCTTCTTTCCTCCTATATTTAGTATGATACGATATTTCATCTTATAGTACTTAACTTCAAATATCTTCTCTCTGGACTGGACTGGAAATAATTTTGGATTAAAGTTGGATTTTCCGTCTTACAGTCTGACTATTTCAGATATTTAAACCTGACTGGGTCTTAATTTCAAGTTGCACACCAAAACCTGACCACAAACCTTAGTCTGTTGTGTGCTTTATGGGACCATCACCCCACCTCTTTGCAAATCTGTTTCCATTAATAAATGCAGCATATTAATCATTTAGAAAGGGACCTTGAATCAGCAATTATATCTCCTAAAAACATAGATTTTCTAACTAGCTAGTGAACTTAGAGGTTGAGAGGTGACCTAGCCGCTTTCTGGATGGATGGGTGGTGCTGTGAAGGTGTTTAAAAACGAATGCCACACTTATAAGCTTGATGCAGTAGAAGTTTTTGCAGATGATCTGCAAATATGCTAACATCTAAAGGTTTCGCTGTCACAGACGAAACTGACTGAATTAATGACTGTTACGGAGCCAGAGCAAACGTTTATCCTGCAGCTGGTCAGGTATTAATTCAGTTTGTTATTATGCTGCATATTTATCAACAAGGACAGTGATTTGTAAGGCATCTGTTTAATCCTGTTAATCGCTCTCTGTCTGTCCAACTCAGTGTCTTGTCTCTTTGTCTCTTTCTCTCTCACTCCCTGCCTTTTTTTTGGAACAGTGTTAGTGGCTTACGTAAGTAGCAGAGAAACTAAGCCTTTTGAAAACATCATGACTTAACCAGAAATGTTCTCACATAAACAAAACAAAAAAAAAAAAAATAGAAATGCCCTATAAATGGAAAGATGAAGACAAAAAAAAAAAAGAAAATGTTTAATGTGTTTAAGTTAACACTAAGAAAGATTTGTGTTGTGGATGAAACCAGTGTTGGCAAATCTGGGATCCCAGTCGTAAATCAGCGTATTGCTTTAGAAACTGAGAAATGTGTCAGAGCACTAAAGACATCTCCCAGGAGCCAGTTATGATGCATTAAAATCTTAAAAACAAAGAAATATTCAGATTCGCAAACGACCAGAGCTGCCAGCCCCTCCCCCAGCACACGCGCATCTACTGTACACTGACACTAAAGGCTGCCAAATGTCAAGTGAGATCTGGGGCAGCTTCCTCGCAGGCATGGCGCGCACGCCCGTACGCCGCCAGATGAGGTCCTGCATCTAGCCGAGCATGTGGTTACCACGGTGACCCCGGTTTTTCTCCATCACAACCAATGAAAATGCCGGAAATCTGCAGAGGGAGGATTGTCTGGGAGGCATTTAGTGGAATGTCATGTGGTAATACCCCAAACAGAGCGTTTGCTGGTGCAGTGTGTATGTGTGTGTGTGTGTGTGTGTGTGTGGTTGGGGTGGGGGGTGGGGGGATCAGTGTGAGAGGGCCTTGGAGGCTGTCTAGATGCTCTGGTGTGGCAATAAAACACACACAAAGAGGTTGGAGTTGTCTGTTTACAGGCTGCTTTTATCTGCATCTGATTTAGGTTCAGCAGCCATTAGGAGCAGTACAGAGGGTCGGGTCAGGGGGCTTTACTGCACTAATCACACAGGCTCATTGACTCTTTTTTATATTAAACCGTAGATGCCCTGCGGATTGTTAGGTGTTTAAATGAACACATGTGGCCTTTGACACACGCTTTCTATGCAGTTGTATTTTAGTGTTACGTAATGTCCCAAAACTTTATTATTATTAACAATAACATATTAACAATATTAGAGATTACTTTTTAATTGTTGCTATAAGACAATTAAACAGGCATTAAGCAGATACCGAAATTCAGATCAAGAAAGCAGTGACAGGTTACAGTGCTTGACCCTGAGTGACCCCGGTCTGAAGAGCAACCAAATGCATGAATTAAAAAGAGGAAAAATAGGAAGGAAAAGGCAGAAAGGAAGAGACAAAGGTGTGAAAATAAAGGAAGGGATACAGAGGAAGTGGGAGGCTGCCTGACTGCCTGCCTGCCTGCCGTAGTAAATCTCTGGTGGCAGAGGAGGGACGAGATGGCCACGTCCAGATTTATGGTTGCTTGCTGGGATAATAAGAGAATGGACTGGAGCCTCTTCAAATGCCCCCGTCTCAGCGTCGCCTGCAGCCAGTATGACATCAACCTCACTGCTGCTATATGATGATCTCATATTCTCTGATATATGCTACACTATGTAGTTGTGTTTAATCCAATGTCTTTTATAGTGGCCATAATCTGGTCAAATGTAGGTCAGTGGCTTCTGTCCGGTCCCTGCAGACCCAGTTCTGCCAACTGTATCAGATGATTGTCTGCTGCCATGGAGATGAAAAAAATGGAGCTGGCTTTGGTTTGAGTTTTAGGAGACAGACAGTTTCAAGCGTGTGCACGTGCGGAGACGCACCTATTGCAGGCAAGCATGCAAAACTAACGAGTTAACTTAAAGTATAATGGCTGCAGAGATAATAAGCCCCTTCCTCTTTCCTGCTTCCTGTTGATACCAGCCCGTTTTCTTTTCATCATGCTGCAAAGCCTCCTGGACCGAAGAAAAACGGAGAGAACTGGAGATGATCTCTCCGTACATGTTGATGCTCATTTGTGTACGTGGCAAACTGCGACATGTTTATTAAAGCGCGTACTTCTCATTCCGCTCCAGGACATGGCGAAGCATTAGCTTAGCGCTTGCTCGCTGACATTCCGCATGTTTAACCCATTACAGAGTGATGTAAGGTACACCCCAGCAGTCTTATGTCAGCCAGACACCAAGAAATAGATCTGACAGTTTGTAATTATGGTGAGACTGTTGGGTGTGGGAACAAAGCCTCACAGTGACAGTGGCCCTCAGGGCAGCCATTGTTTGAGCCGAATTCACCTGAGCCTCTATAATGGTATCTGTTCGTTCTCCCAAAGGTAAATGCCAATGCACCGTTAGTGATGATATTAATACAGGTAAAATATTTATCCCTAAATCCTCTGGCTCCTTGTGACTGCACATAACAACAGGTATTATAACAGCCCGTTGGCTGAACCCAAAGCATTCATACCATGGTCTACTTACTACTTACTTACTTCACTCAAAGTGAAACACATGTCGATGAGGATGCAACAAAGCAGCGAATGTCTGGCCACTATGCGTTTTACTTCGAGTCGACCGTCAGCTGATTTGCTCGTCTTGTTTTTGGGTTCATCTCTAAACAAGCAATGGTTTGTGAATCTGCTGACCTTTTAGCAAGGCAGTTAACACAAGTCCTTGACTCCTGGGGCAGCATTGTCACCATTAGCCACTGCCTGCCTGGAGCGCAAGGAGATTTATTGTTTCTGCTTGACTCATCTCCACGACGAGGAAGCAGATGAGAACAAATTATAATGATGGCATTAAATCCACATGAAGAGGGCGAAGGAAACAAGCGTTTCTTACACACCTTCAGCATCATTGAGTGGAAGTTGAATTACAAAAAAGAGAGAGAGAGAGAGAGTCTTATTTCTAACTGTGCTCAGGTCGAAAGGTTTAGTGTTTTCCTCGAAATAACAAGCTGTGATCGGTTGGGAACAGAGCCACCCTTCACCGAGCTGTGGTTCTCTTCACGACAAGGCGCTACTGCCTGAGGGAGGAAAGAAGCACGAGTTCGTTTCACAACTTGTGTGAATGTGATTTAGAGTTGTGTGGGACACAGAGGTGGAGGGATGTTCTCCGGGTTTATGGATGCTTGTCCTAATTGACCTCCAACAGCTTCATCTTTACGAGCAGTCATTTCATCGGACTTTCACAATGCTCTGCTGGATATTGACGTCTTGCAGGTAAATTTAGCTGAAATGACTGCTTCTCCTGTGTATCTCAAAGCAGGAGCGTTTACTTATAATGGCACAAGGACAAGAGGTCAGAAAAACTGAAAAATTACATTTGGGAAAAATGTTTATTTCATAAATCTGTGCAGGAAGCAAAAAACACACTGATTAACATGTTAGTTTTGAAACTTCTCCCAGTGATTTTCACCCACATTTCACAGACTGTGTTCCTGGCGCGATTGTTTCACTGGGTAATAGTCTCTGACAACTCTCAGGGCCTCAGACACTTCCCTCTTACTTCTGCCGACATGTCCGTGTCCACTGTCTGCTGCTAACCTTTCTTAACGATACACCGCTCGTAACATTACACTGCTTCAAGTCTCAGGGGATGACAAACCATATATGTACACATCCATCAATACACTCACACCTTCAGGGTTCCCCAAAATCAACACTTGCAGCTGTCAGACAGTGCTTCTTTTAATGCTGTATGTTTCTTATTTAATTTCTCTGTTTCCGTCTTCTTTGCCGTCTTCTTTCTCAGTCTTGCCTTGTATTTACCTGCTGTTGCCTCATCACACATGCCCTGAAGCTAAAAACATCCAAAGGGGAAACGATGTAAAATCACAGCTGCTTAACTCTTTTCAGTGTAACTCGCTGTATTTTTTCTATTATATCTTGTTCTTTTGGTGCATGTGGGCGAGAGATGGAGCTGCGCTTCACGAGGTGAAGTGACAACACCGTTTTCTCACTTCGCTACAGATTAATTAGCCTTGAAAATCAAACAGCCAACAGTGAATGCATAAAACCCCCATCAACCCTTTTCCTCCAGGAACAATTAACATGCTCCCAATCTGTCGAGTGCTTATGGCTTTGTGCCATCGGACCAGGCCGCCATCAGACACCTTATCTTCAGTACAAAGGTGTCCCCCATGGGAATTTTCTCTCCATCTGTTCATCAGACTAAAATCAGAGCTACATTTTTACTGGAACGGTTTTGTCAGAGATGAGCTCTCTCATACTTCAGTCAGCATCTGTTTCACGGTGGACTTGCACAAGGAGACCAAATCAGTGATAGGAGCTTTAAAGTGTGATAAGATGCAGATTACAATCTGATGGCTGTATTCGAAGCTCTGGGGTCTAACAACAAGGATTAGGATGGGATCAGATTAACGAAGCACTGTGAGAGGCGTAGCAACATCTATGAGGAGCTCAATGATCAGATGCAAGTAACCAGGCAGAAATCAGACCCAGCAGACAGATGACAGAATTATAAGTAAAGTAAATACTTTTTAATCAAGCTGACCGCTATTGTCAAATGTTTTCACATGATAAACATTTGGCAAAGGTGCTAACTATCCTGTAAGGGAGTTAGTTCAGAAAATACTCATTCCAAATTTTTGGGGCAGACAATTTCTTCTTTTTTAATTGAATATTTACTTTGTCTGTGAGCATAAAGGGGTCCACGATGCGCCAACAGTTGTTATGTGTTTCAACACATGTTTGCTAATGAAGGTCTCATCCATTAAAATGACTAATTGATAATTAGAAAACCCTTCTGCAATGATGTTAGCACAGCTGACATCTGTTGTGCTGATTAAAGGAAGCAAAGAAAGTGTCATTCTTCAGACTGGATCAATCTCTAAACCATCAGCAGTTGTGGCTTGGATCACAGGCCCAACGTGGCCAGAAACAAAGAGCTTTCTGCTGAACAACTCATCAGTCTGTGAAGGTTATTTAATGGAAGAAACTGAAGCTCGTGCAACACTGTGTAATGCGTTCTTCTTGGAAGTGGATCTAACCAGGATAGAAGGAGGAGCGTGAGGCCCTCAACTGGGCAAAAGTACACACACATCAGCACAACAGAGAAACAGACACCAACTCTGCTTTAAATAGGTCTCACCAAAACAACATCCAGTCTAAGGAGGCCAGTCTGTGATGCTGGTCCCGATAAAGACAAGACATATCCATTTCTCAGAATAGCCAATAAGAAGAAAAGATTAAGATGGACAAAAGAACACAGATGCTGGACAGAGGATTTTTTGATTGACACTGTAGAAGGAATTTATAGATCAGATTTATTTAAGGGAGATAATGGAGTTTATTCTATTTCATTCTTATTCACTTACACAGTATGTGATGTTACGCATTATGCACACTGAAATATTTATAAATATAGATTATGCTCTGTGCTCTTGTGAAGTCTGGTGTTGTGAAATCTGTGCATGCAGTGCCACCTGGTGGTCAACGCAATATTAAACGTTTTGAAAAAATATTTTAAATAAACAATCGTGAACCATTTGAATTAAAAGAATCCCAGTTGTCGTTTTAAAACACATAGGATTGTGTTTCAAACCACACAGGAGCCAAGCGGTTGTATTTATTTTATTTATTAGTCACTGTCGTTGAGGTGCCTGGTTGTACCCCGGTAGGAACCATTGTTCGTTGCTTGTTTCTGCAGGTGGAGGCGGACGAGTCAGTGAAGGAGCAGATCAAAATGGCGAGCCAAGAGGAGTCAGTGAGGGAGTTCGTCGCTGTTACTGATGTGGATGAGGAGAGGGCTCGGTTTTTCCTGGAGTCCGCTGGCTGGAATCTGCAGGTGTGTCTCTTATGTTTGTCCCACCGGGGTTGAGATGAAGTGTGGAAAGAGAAGTCAAAAGAGTAAAGCGGGAACGTGAAATGTGTCAGGCGCATAGCTCGCCGGCTAACGTTAGCCTGTGTTGCCGGTAATTTGTGCAAGTCACCGTTTGACAATGGCCCGACCGCTTTTTGTCACTAACAAAAACCTTGTTGTGTAGCTGCTTAGCGGGCACAGTGACTGTTTTAAGAATGCACGTTGATGCTGTGTCATTACCCAGTAGGTTGACAGTAAAGTTTTGGCTAACGGCAGTCTGTTTTGAGTCCATTGAGCTGTGCTAGTTTGCCTTAGCGTTTAAGCTAATGCTGCATTAACTAATGCTGATTAGTAGCGCTAACGGGACTTAACAAACCAAAGAGCAAAATTTAGCGTTGATGATCCTTTGATTAATCAGATCATATATTTCTGGATTTGTGAAAAGACCCGAATGCTAACTCTAACAGCGGGGTCTAATTGAGATAAGTAAACGGAAATAGGTCTGTTAAGAATGAGGAATGGGTTCAAAGTATGGGCTCCTGATTTGGCTATAAGTTTATATCAAACCCCTCCTAAATAAAGCCACGGTCTGGTGTTCTTTCCTTTACTCACAGTTTTGATGTCTATGCTGTATCACAGTATCACACTTCAACATAAGATATCAGCTAGTTTTGATTAAGACTAGGATAAAGATATTTCAGCAGGTAAACAGGTTTCATTTCCTCCCAGGCTTGGGATCTAATGCTAACCCCCTTTTACTTTGCTTCTTTCTAGCTTGCACTTGCCAGTTTCTTTGAGGATGGAGCCGACGATGAAATAGTGACACTTCCTCAACCTGAAGGAGGTTCTTCCGTGTCCCGGTCTACAGGTCCAAGGTTAGTTAATTATTTGGCACTACTTCTATTAATACCACGATTACCAAACAAATTATTGCTTTGTATGTGCTTATTATATGCTTCTTGCTCTCTATGTATTTTTATAATATCAGCACCCAGCCCAGAGTAACCTCCTTCAGGGATCTGATGCATGAAGCAGAGGAGGACAGTGATGAGGAGGAAGGTCAAAGGTAGGTTTAATGCCTATTGTGTGCTGGATTATCTTCTTTAAACACAACCCTCAGAGAAACCGATAATGTCAAACTTTGAGTTGTATTTAAGAACCATGTAGCCTAGTTGATGGTTTAAGTACACAGTGAATTATATTTATTACAATAGCCCCTGGAGGAGTTTGTCATCCTCTTTTATGGTTGTGACAAATGTCCATGGCAATTTGTTTAAAATGCACATTCTCACAGTCTTTGGATGCTAGAAAGTCATACTCACTGGGTTTGAGTCCAGAATGCACCAAACTATTTTTGGTCTCAACACATTCACTGTGTGCTACTCCATGGTCTGCAGCATCAACAGATTCTGCTGCTGGGGCAGTGCGGCAAGATTGGTTTAAGTCTGCGGGGATGCTAATGGCCATGTAGACCATGTTTATTAAAATCAACTTGCATTCTGAACCCAAGATTAAAACAGATTAATTTCCCAAGTTCAACAATGTGCTGCCTGATGACTTTAATATTTCTTTACTTGAATCTGCTTTGAATTTCCTTGAAGTTATCTGAGAGCTCAGATAATCTTTGTGTTTGTTCACCTTGTTTTTACTGATATTTGTTGCTGCTGCCTGTGCACATGTTGGAACAACATCAAATATCTGTGAAAACAGCAGTAAAGCAGAAATGTGTTATGTAAATGCTGAATATTGTAGACACGAAGTGTGAGGCTTTTTTGTGACCTTTCTCGCATCACATACACTCGCCTTGGTTCATATTGAATTATATTGCACAGCAGTGTGGAAATAACATGTGGGCAGCATTGTTTAACTTTAAACTTTTTTTAAAGTTCTCACACATGACATTTCTGAACAGTAAAGTAACAGGTAACTTTTTAATCTTTGAAAACACCCTGTCAAATTTCCAAACTTCCAAACTCAGTGAAACAGGTGAAGTACTGTTAGGCTGTATATATATGTCCGATTTCTTTTTGTTTTTACTTTATTACCAAATCTTTTTTTTTTCCCAACGTGTCTTTATTCTCACAAGCTCTAGAGAGACTATTTCCTTTATTTAGCATTTAGTCTAGTTTTATTATACCTCACAATGCATGCACATTAGATTATACTTTTGAATCCTACAAATTCCAAATACTTTTTTTTAATTTATTGATTTATTTGTCCACGAAGTTGGCAAAAAATTAAGTGGAAAATGTGATTATTTTTTTTTAATACTGCAATTGTACAAAGCTTTTTTTAACCTTAGTCCATGAAAAAAAATAGGCAATGGTTTGGTTTGTGCTTTATTAATCTGTTGATATTCTGATTGTGCAAGGAAATGACAGTAAATTAATAACTTTATCATATAGTAGAAATACACAATAATGTAGTAGAAATCAGAACTTCTGTGCTTCTGCAGTTGGTCAGTGAATGTGATCAAATTCAGCAAGATGCACATCTCAAGGGTACTACACAGTACAGTCAGCTGCACTGCACCACATTTGATCAATTTTAAGGTGGCATTAAAACAAATGAAGGTAAAGGAATATTCTTTTAATATTGTTAAATAATATTTTTCTGTCTGGATGTGTAAGAGGATAAGATTGTTGTCCATATCATCTTTATTCTGAGCCTTTTGTGTCCCAACTTAGGTTTTTTGCTGGGGGCTCTGAGCGCAGTGGACAGCAGATCGTTGGACCTCCCAAGAAAAAGAGCTCCAATGAAGTGGTGGAAGATCTGTTCAAAGGAGCACGGGAACATGGAGCTGTGCCTTTGGATCGCAGTGGGAAAGGGCTAGGAGAGCCCAGCAAAGCCCAGGTAAAGTTAGGTTTTGTGAAAACAATGGAAATGTGCATAAGTTATGTGCTGTTAAATTGACAAAAGTGCGTCCATGTTATAACATGACTGATCAAGTGTATGTTTTACTGTCCAACTGCTTCTATAATGTAATATTTTTAAAACCTATATATATATATTTATGCTGTACTGTGCAACTTATTGTTGCTCAACAGTTGCATGAGAAAAATGTGTCATCTTCATGTCACTCTTGTCAGGCCTTCCATGGTGGTGGTTACAGATTAGGAGCTGCTCCTGAGGAGGAGTCGGCTTATGTGGCAGGAGAGAGACGTGGGTCTAACAGCCAGCACGATGTGAGTAATCATCCTGGCATTTCCAGCATATTTGCCAATCTTTTGTAGGTGGTTCTAATGTATTTGGATACTTATGGTTAGACCTTGTCTTTGTGAAACTAGCTTAAGAACTCGCAGTGGAAAGAAAGTGAGCGTGTGTTTGTCTGTTAGGTTCACGTTGTGCTTAAACTGTGGAAGACGGGTTTCAGTCTGGACAATGGTGAACTCAGAAACTACAACGATCCGGGAAATGCCAACTTCCTCGAGGCTATCAGACGAGGGTAAGAATATTGTTTTGAATTCCACTGGCGGTAAAGTTGGTCATCAGTCCAAAAAAACAAAATATGTTGGAGCGCCATCACATTAAACCCCTCTTCGCCTTTTGCTCGTCACCCTGCAGGGAGATTCCTCTGGAGCTGAGGCAGCGGTCCAGAGGGGGGCAGGTAAATCTGGACATGGAGGACCACAGAGACGAGGATTTCATCAAACCCAAAGTGGCGTTTAAGGCCTTTGAAGGCGAAGGACAGAAACTGGGAAGGTGTGATTAATGAGCAGTGTTGTCAGTTTTGGTTTCCGTTTTATTTCACAGCAGTAAAGTCTTTCAGATCACAAAGGAGGAGTTGCAAGAAATAAAGGCTTGAAAACCAGTCTTACTAGCTCCATAGAGAAATGAATCATCTTCTGGGCTTTGACTGTCTACATGTGATCATTCCAGACAATTATCTGGTTTCTATTTTTAAAAGCCATGTAGACAATGGAAGAATTCAATGCCTTTATTCATAAATCCTTGAATAATTAGACCTACCCTATTCTGAATTTTACACATTTAATCAGCTCATAGTTTTTCTCTTGATTACTAATTGGAATTTAGTTAGAGTAAACTGATCATCTTTCTTCCTACTCTAGTGCTACCCCAGAGCTAGTTTCAGCTCCCGCTACCTCCCAGCAGGACCAGGCTGCCAACGAGGCACAAGCCAGCGCCTCTGTGACCCTCGACCCTTCTCAACCCTTCACTAACATTCAGATCCGCCTGGCTGACGGAGGCAGGCTTGTCCAAAAGTTCAACCACACCCACAGGTGATTAATTAGCTTTGCTTCGTTTTGGATTCAAATCAAAAACACAAGACATCTGTAATTTACCATGATTACCATGAGGTTAGTTTATCGCTAATGTGGACAGGTGAGACCCTAAACAAAACAAATTTCCTGTCTTAATCTTTGTTTTCAGGGTGTCTGACTTGCGTCAGTTTGTGGTGGCGGCCCGACCCGCAATGGCTGCCAGGGAGTTTGCTCTCATGACCACCTTCCCCAGTAAGGAGCTGTCTGATGAGAGCCAGACGCTGCAGCAGGCCAACCTCCTCAATGCCGTCATCGTGCAGCAGCTAAAGTGAGGAGGACGGGGATGAGGCGACACCTGCCTGGTCGCGTGGCGGCTGCATCCACGTGAAACCTGCTGCCCCTTTCTGAGGGAGGACAACACACAGACTTAAAGATGGACTTCTGATTTGTGATTTTTGTTTTTCTAAAGTGAAACATAACATTGTGCTCCCTAGACCCCCCACTCTCCCCCTCCACCCCTTTGTGGTGTGTGGTGGGCAGAAGTGAGTGGAAACTAAAAAATCTTTGACAATGGAACCGATTTCATGTACAAGCTGTTGGAAAGCTGCATATACTGTTGTGCTGTGGTAAAGGGTTTGACCCGAGTACACATAAGCAGTCCAGCTTTCCGAAGAGCAGATTGGTGGCAGAGATGTTGACTAAACCTGGCTCTGTTTTTCATTAACAAGTCCCCTGCTTTTGATTTTCCTTTTCCGTTCATCCTAATCTGGCCTTCAGCTCTGTTCGGGTGCTGCTCGGGCCTCAGATGAAAAACAGATTCAGTGTGTTTCTGCACAGCAGCACACACCCAAACCACATGATGGATAGTAGACTCATTCAGTTCAAAGTACATGGTGACAGTGAGGTGTTTGTACAAGTTTCCATTTCTCCTCATACGTTGTTGTTGGGGAAAAGTGTGACAGAACCAAACGCTGTGGCTTTTTTCTTTCTCTCTCCTTGAAACCGACCTATGCCAGTAGCCTTACGCTCCTTCCTTCACCTCCACAGCTACGCCTGTCCCCTTTGTTCAGATAAAAGATGGAGTTATTTTTTTAAACTGCATTTTTTTTTCCCTCTGATTTTCTTCTTCCTTTACAGATTGTAGGATTGTGTAAGTTACACAGTGGCATTTTGATATTGTGTAACACTTCAGCTACTCTTTATTCAGCTTTATTATCAGACCAGTGGTTGAAGAGAAAATCATATAGATTGTAAACACCAGTTTCTGGTAGTGGAAGCTGAATTCCTATGACATACTGACATCTTCTATGCATCCTGGGATGGCAAAGATAAATATTTGGACCTCTGCCAAAATAAATCCGTTTTATGGTTGATGTATAAAGAACCCATTGTTGAACTTGTTTTTTCTGTGGCTTTTTTTCATCAACAACTTGAAACTGACAGAAGATTTGTAAGCTTTGCGCAACAAAACCTAAATAACTTTGAACGGGAAGTGAACCAGCCTGGAAGAACTGACAACAGGTAATAATGTGTTTTACAGCAGTCTTCGTGGCTTTACTAGTCATCTGACACTTTACTATATTTTATTAGTTTCTAGGGTGCATTTCTTTGTTGTGACTACTAGGTCCAAACTTGGATTTATATAGTCAACAAATATGGACTGCATGTCTCCCTCTATTGAAGGGATCTGCTGTTGACTCCTGACTGATGTCTGGAGATTTGGGTTAGTTATGCAGCTGAAATTAGTTATTTTATGGATGGTGCCTATTTGTAATTTCAAAAGAAGTTTCATTAAGAGCAAACCAGCATTCTTAGCTAATGTATCTGTTTTGGCCGACAGCTTAATGATGCCACAGGGTCTCTGTACCCTAACTACAAATGATGCAGCTTTAATCTTACCTTCCTGTCTCTTTATGAGACTTTATAATAAATAGTCTCTATTTCTACAGGGTTAATACCTCAGTTTATAAACTGAAGGTGATAATTCCAATTTAGGTCACGGGGGCATTTGCGTCTTTGCTCATTTTAAATTGCGTGGTTGGGCTCCAAGACAAGAAGTAGAATTAACGACAGAGTCGCTGTGTATTTGATATATAACTAAATATTCTTTTCTGGTTCAGTGTTTTCCATTACTGAATAGCAGTACGTTAGTTGGGAGCAGCTCATCTATGGTGCTTATTTACATTATGTAATTACTGGTAAACATCTGACGCTGTCAGAGAGAATTTACGCTTTTGCTGGATTTCAATTTGTAATAATGTAACAATTTTAATTAACGTGATTAATGTTACCGAGAGCCAGTATCCCAGCGTACATGGATTTTAATTTGGAGGCGGTGGGCGGAAGTTCCTTTGCAGAATGTGAGAAATTGACGCCGGTTTCCCTGCAGAGAGCAGGAGAGACAGACAGCTGAGAACATCCGCCGGAGGAGCGAGCAGGCAGACTGCGCGAAGAGTGTTGCCGGGTGCGGGGACAGCTCCTGAACACAGCGCTGAAATGGGAGTGGAAATCGAGACTATAACCCCAGGCGACGGTAAAGCGACAGCGGTGCTTGGAAGCGCGATTGTGTTGACCGAGTGCGTATGTGTGCACTTGTCTGTTGTGTGTGTGTGTGTTTTTTTTTATATTTATATTTAACACAGCCGCAGAAACACCGCCTTAATTGCGCACGCTCCTTATACCAAGCGCCTCTTTGGTTTCTCCACAGGAAGGACTTTCCCCAAAAAAGGACAGACGTGCGTGGTGCATTATGTGGGTGAGTCTTCAATCATAAACTTATTAGTCGTAATGTATGTTTGCGTTGTGCACGTTTAGCCAGTCCGGATCTACTCACGAAGGCCGTGCGTGGTGGAAGTGGAGTGACGGCTGTGGGCAACTGTCTCCTACACCCATGTGAGAACATAAGCGCTTCTAATCTTGTAAAAGCTGCGTTACCTCGCACACTAGTTGGGTTATAGTAATTCTACGACGCATGTGAAGGCTGCAGGGCGCGGAACTGTTCACGCTACATACATTAGCCTTTCCGGGCAGCGATTTCTCAGTAGGGCAAAGACTGTCAGACACCGACTGGGCTGCGTGAACGTTTAACCCCTTCGCCGCAGTTTCAGTCCCTGGAAGAACATTCGCCCGCTGGTATTCGGATGTGATCATGTTCTCATAACAGCAGCAGTAGCGGTGGTGGCGGCGTGTCCCTGGGACGGCGTGGTGGATTCATCACTGCGTAAAATAATGCGCGCTCCAGTTTGAGCCAAGCGCTCCATTACAGTGTCCTCAAGAGCAGTGGATAATGCGCTAATTTGTCTTGTCTGGAGACAATTACCAAAAAAAAAAAAAAAAGAGACCCAGACGGATCCCGCCGTGGGGTTCACTAAGAGGCACAGACAGACAGACAGACGGCCGGATTTTAAATCCCGTCTGATTTCCAGCGCTTTTCTGTCTTTTGTTGGAGTTGTTGAGCGGATTATAACCGTCTGGGCGACTGGAAAACCGGCAGGCACTTTGTGCGTAATATTTTCTCCAGAGACACGCAATGTTATGACAAACATCGGCATTGGTATCTGCTGCTATGGCCAACAATCAACCATCTCTGTAGGGACTGTCTTTATCAGTTATGGCTTTAATTTAATACTATTCTTCTATAATTGTTTGTTTATATGGCTGAAATTAATAATGCAATTAATTTACATTTGTAACATATTATCTCCCAAATAACCAGGCCATCGTTTTGGTCTACATAATGTAAGCACAAATATAAAGGATATTTACAAGATACTAGATCTTGAGTTGACATCTTAAATAGTTTTTTCTTTTGTCTGTCCATTGAATTTTCCAATCTTTTGATAGTAGTGCTGTCTACAGCTGCAACATGAGGCTCTTTGAAGCACAAATATGCATCCTAATGTCCACGTGGTTAGATATGATGGAACACAGTCAGAGGTTAAGATAATTTATCCTCTGCTGCTCGAGGGATCATCATTTCTTTGCATAATTTCGTGGCGTTAGCGGTGATATTTCTGTCTGAAGCAGAAGTGATGGACCAACCGGCAGACAGACATCACCATTCATAGAAGCAGGGTGCTAGCAGGAAATGGATTGAATGTCACAGTGATTTCAACACATTACAGTGCAGTTTGCAGTTTAAACAGGCCACTAATAATGAAACATTTCGCATCAGCAAAGTTTGATTTCAGATACCAGCCTGTATACAGTATTTGTCTGCTCCTGTTGTTAGTTTGGCAAAGCTGGTCTTAGGACACATACTGTTTTCTACAACACGCTCTCTCTGCTTTAAGATGATGTCACCGAAGGGTTTTTTTGGTTTTTATATCACACAAACTGCAGGATTTCCTTTCCGAGCAGGCTCCCTTCCCGTCAGTCTACAAAGAGTCTTTCAAATGAGAGATGAAACAGGATAGTCTGTTACACAACACAAGCCAAGATCCCACAACTTGAATTTGTTGTGTGTTTCGCAGGATCTCGCCGTGAAAATCGCTGTGCTGCTTTTGACAGTTGGATAAAACTTTATAGATTCTACAAATAATTTTGCAAGGTTGCTGAAAGGACAGGACACCTACTCCAGTGTCTGCATTAAAGGCTGCGTCTTGCCAGTCGCCCCCTGATGTGCCCAACAACATGTCCAATATTGCACCTTCTCCCACACACACACACACTTGCGCTGCCTCGCTGGTGCTAATAACAGTAATAGCGCTGGTGGAAATAGTCTTGGAGGGGTGCTATTCTGCAGATTGATGCCTGCGTTTTCATGGCTGCTGCTCTGAAACCCACCCTGCAGACAGCTGCAGCGGCTATTTCGGAGATCCTTGGAATCCCTTCATTTGTGCTCTCAATATACACATGATGGATGCCCGGCTGCACTTGTTCCTCGATGAATGCAGGCTCTTTGCCGAGGAGCAGCATTTTACAAGTTTGTGTGTTTGTGAATTACATTACTGATGAATCATGCAGCGGTGTGCAGTCACACAATAAGCTTGATTATTTGTGCATTAAGCAGCTGCTCCACTTTTGTGCCTTGTTTGTAGGCTCTCTGACAGATGGACGCAAGTTTGACTCATCCCGAGACAGAGACAAGCCGTTCAGGTTCAAGATCGGCAAGCAGGAAGTGATCCGGGGCTGGGAGGAGGGCGTCGTGCAGGTAGGCTGCCGAACCTCTATCGTACTTACACATTTAAAAACATGCACCTTCATCTCAGTGAGTCTTTTAACGTATTTGGACTTTGCGATCTGATGCCGATTTCGAGGGTTGCACTCGGAGAGCCTCTCAGAGAATGTTATGCCCGACGTGCGGCTCTGGAATAGAAATGGAATAGAAATAATTTCAGCTGAAATGCAGGAACCACATTTACGGCTTATGTTGTAGTAGTGCAGCCAGTCCGCTGAAATGCGTTAATGTATTTCCATTATTGGGCTTTTACTCACAAAGGTTTCCATTAACTCTGCAACCAGTGAGTGAGTACAGCATGGGCATGGCTCTCTACTTGTGGCTTACAGCATCGCTTCTTATTTTCTCAATAAAGCATATGCTGAAAAAGCTTTGAGGACAAATTAAGATGTGAAATTAATAGATGTTTCCACCATCAACCACTTTTATTTTACACTGTAGTTTGTCGTCTAAGTCTGCATGATGATCTATTTAACTGCATCTCCACTAGTTCATCACTTCTTCCTCTCATGTGTTCGTTCTTACCTCCAGATGAGTGTCGGTCAAAGAGCCAAGCTGACCTGCTCTCCTGACTATGCTTACGGAAACAAAGGTCATCCGGGCATCATCCCTCCTAACGCCACCCTCATTTTTGACGTGGAGCTGCTGGGTTTGGAATGAAACGTGTCCACAGCTTATTCTGTTGCTGTGTAAGTAACGGCCTGGTTTTTCAGTCAACTTGGTGAAACTGTTCATTGACGTTTTATTACTGTTTTTTTTCTTGCAGGGGTTGCAACGACCCACAGAATGTTTTCATTTGTGCTCAGTTGTGAAATTGTCTTTTTCGTGTTTCCTCAGGTGACTTCATACCCGGGCAACCTGGAGAGAAGCTAGGAGAGTCTGCACTCGATTCTACAAGAGGCTTGAATCTATAGTACCACTACTTATTTAATCAAATTAAGACTGTTTGTGTTATTTTGTCTACGTGACTCAATTTTTTCTTCTAAAAGCTATTGACCATAACCTTGTAAATCCCTGTTATTTTCTTTGTGTTTCTTAAAGTGCCGGCTGTGCATGGTAACACTCAGAAGTACAAAATACCAATGAACCACTAGCAGCGACACTCAACCATGAGTCTATTATAGCACCAGTATTATAATATTTAAGAGCTGGTGCTTGGTTTTTTTCTTCTTCTTTATTCTACCAATAGAAAATTAAATAAAAAGCACACTTTGCAGAGATTAGTTTCTGGTAGAGGCGTATCAGAATTAGTGGGTAGCTATAGTGAGTTAGGTCATGGGAGGCCTTAATGGTGCAACGCATGAACAGCGTTAGCCAAATGTTTTTGCATAGCACCGCTGTGTTTTTTTGTTAATTTGCAACTGCTGGGGTAATGGGTATCAGTGAAAGGAGAATCAATCCCAGTTTGTTCTACGGCGTTTGACTATTCTCTCGAGGCACATAAATACTACCTTTCGCTGTCTGCATGATCCAGGCCCGATGGAAACCGTAGTGTGTGTGCACGTGTCGAAAGCTTTGCATCTGATTTGTGTTGATCTTGCCTTCTCATCTGAGCTGAGTGTTTAAACCCCATTTAAAGCCATACGCAGGTCGAACAGTGCAACAAGCGGATTCTGTAGTGAGGAATTGATCAACTGGAGGGAAAAGGCAAATGCTTGAAATTTTCAAAAAGAGGGTCGAGGAAACAATCTAATTGTGACCTCCCCCAAACTTATTTTGTGTAAAAACTCCAGCTGTGCATTTTTCCGATGCCAACTTTTTATCTATGAGACTTAACACAGCTAATGTATAACCTATGAGGTTGGATAATGCTTTTGTTTTTATTATTTTAGTTTTGGCCAGTGTCAGTCAAGCATGATACTGCCAAGTGGTAGAAAAGAAGTACTGACACGCAGGCATATTAGTGGTTTTTGTTTTTAAAAGTAATTGTTTTAAATGGAGTTTAACTGAGGGGAAATGCTGGCCTGGCTGTCAGATATAGATTCTGTTTCTGTTGATTTTACCTATTGGCCAAGCTGCAACTGTTGTGGCAGCAGTCCGCCCCTGTAATGTGTAGTTATGTGCTGATACGTTACTGTATGCAGGATAAATCAGTATTTCAAATAAACTAAGTGCTCTCCACGCGCCAATTGAAGTATCTTCTAATTATTACGTATTTTATTAAACGTGCAGTGATGACACTGGGTCTAGGTGATGTTTTCCAACCCTGTGCATAAATCAAATCTTAAACATTTCATCAAAACACAGTTCATATATAAAGTTCACAGGTTTCAATTTACAGCCAGAAAAAAGATACTCCAAAAACCTGACACCACTGAGCATTCGTGCCATATTTGACATCGTAGCATTGGTGAAGAAGAATGCTCGTTTGTGTTAAAAGACAGATGAAGTCCACCTGCCCTGCGGCATCGCCACCATGGAATGAATAATCATGTGGGCGTATTGTAGTCAAGTTACAGAGAAAGCAACAGCTTTTCAGTAAAGTTCTGGCTGCAGGTGCCTTGTGTGTTGCATCAGTCCGTGTACTGCTCATCGACTTGAGAAGCCTGTTTGAATAAATCTTTATTTTGGTGGTTCAGAGATTGTTATTATTAAAACATTTATGGAGTACTCACATATTTGTATTAAATGTAACTTGTACGTTTGCTTGGAGTTTAGTCTAGTATTAGTACCTTTAATCAGTACTGGCTGTAGTTTTGTAACGTCTTGTTCACTTAAAGCAACATATTGTAACGGCGGGAGGGTTGGAGCAGAAGCTAACTAGCCCTGGCTAACTGTTGCAGCTAAGCTAACGGCTAGCTCAGGTGCTAGCAGGCTTAAGCTAGAGCGAACCACTCATCAGGGGGATGAGAGAACGCTTGTGCCCCATACACCGCACGACCCCAAGCGTCTCGAGCTGCTCCACACAAAGCACAGACAGACTTATGCCTTTTAACAACTACCTCCAACAGAGGTAGCTGGGCTTTACTTAGGACACCCAAATTACCGGTCACCGGTGGGGGGTCACTGCCACACACAGCACCCTCCCACACGGTGCCGGCAAAAACACACATAGAACCATTACCCAGCGTTCCCCTGGGCCGAACGCACCAGCGACCTGCTGGGTCGCTACAATATCCTCAAAGTTAGGCCGTGACGTTATGATGGTCATGAGACCTGTTGTGTGTAAACTATGGTCACGCTGGATCAAAGTTTACTTTGCCGAAACGAGGCGTGGCGTGTGACGTCAGCAGTGGAACCAGGAAGCCAGCAAGTGACATCACTTTCCAGAATTCCCCCCCTCGGTATCGCCTCAGCGACGGAGAGCCGCACCGACCCAGGCAGAAAAACAAAGATACGCCAGTGAGCTATCGTGTGCCCGTTCAGGTGGATTTGTTTTTAAACAAAAGCAAGGAACTAAAGGTGAGAGGCGTCTCTGTCGGACAGTTTTACGTCCTTTACCTAACAAGCTAACGTGACGGCTAGCGTTACCGTTAGCTAGCTCTCTGCGTCGAAACAAAAGACTGTCTGCTCGGGGTCTCGGTGTTGTCCGCATTCACAACCCTTCCGTTTAGCATTCACTACGTGGTCGCTAGGTCGTGATGTTTTTGTGCTTTGCAATATTTAACAGCCAGCCGTCTTTACTTGAATGTTTAATCACTTGGGCGCGTGCACGTAGCCTTAGCTAACGCTAACGTCGTATCTTTATTTTTCACGTCTGCTCTTCTTTTATTCTCCTAAATAAAACACGCCAACGTTAGATCTGTGTTTCAAACACTTGAATGTTAAGAACACGAGTCTATCAACAGACTAATCTGCCACCACAAAGACGCGTCAGTTAACGCTAAGCCCCGTGTTAATACAGCGGCCGATGGTGACTATTTATCCACGACAATAACGTATAATTTGCCTGTACCATCCGGTGTATTATAACTAATATTATGGGATTCATAGTTTTTTTTTTTTACCTTTCTCGGGCCTCCATCCCACTGCCCCTGTGTTCTTCCCAGTCATGCTAATAGACCAGTATAAGCTGCCAAGAAGACACACATTCTTGTATTAAACCAATTCGTTCAGGCCCACTAAAGTTAGCCCCTTCTCTCCTTTCCAGCGTTCATCAGAGCTTTTGATTTGCCTGATGTGGAATCAGAATCGTATTAGTTTAAACAGCTGTTTACGGCATCATTACAGCTTAATATTCTGTTACCTGTTTGACTGATGTAATTAAAATGTTGGAAACACCCGTTTCTTCGAAGAGTCATAATTAATTTGAAATGCAGCTATGACGCAAAGATTATGTTTTGTGTTTGCCAAGAGATGCCCAACCGCAGTTCTGCCTCCGGCCGGTTAGTCCAAGTGAGGGAGGAATATAAAGTGAGCAAACAAACACTGCGGAAAAGTAAACACTAGAGCCGATAAAATGCCTCCCTCTGTTCATTAAAACAATGATGCGCTTGTCTGTGAGGACTGAAAATAGCAGAATGGAGTAGTGGCTGGAGTAGCTGGAGGAGAGAGATGTCGCAGTAATGTCATTGTGGTTGGTGTTTTATGAAGACGTTACAGTTTTCACTCGCTTGTGTCAAAAGGGATGTTTGGTCACACTTCCTGCTGCTGTGTACAGGCCATTACAGTGTGGACGCCTGTCTTGGCGGGTTTTACAAGCAAATGATTTATTTTAATGAGCCTTTATGATGCAGTGTTTTCATATGGATAAGATTTATACAGGATTAAGAGGTAAAGCTTGTTGTTAGTTCTTACCTTGTTTTTGGATGTTGTGTGTTTTGGATGACTGTCGTAATCCTCGCTGATTTTCCCTTCCTTATTGAGAAAGAGCCATGTTGGCATGTCTTGTGACTTGTGGATATGGTCATGTTAAAGTAGTCACTGATGTTTTAGATAACTCTGTGACCTTTTCATCTTGACTTCGACGACATTCTGAAACACTGGATTAGTCTCTGAGCAAATACTGACCTTATCAACCAGTCCACATTAAGTAGAAGTTCTCATTTGTCATTGTGACCAGTGCTTTTTACAGTCATACATTCTAGTTTGTTCATATAGTTGCAGACTCGGCTTAGCCTCATCTTACACGAAACTAGATTTTGTGCAGTTTTCTCAGATCCAACTGTAGGTTTCAGTAACTGAATGTAAGGTTTGCACAACTGCAGCACAAATAAAGATTCTTGTATGGTTATCAGATATGCTGGTTAAGACTTAGGTCACCGTTTATGAAATTCAAGAAGAGGTGTATATAGTGACACCTGTAGTCTGTTTGTGGTTTTAGGTTGCTACGTAATGTTTTAATGTATTCTTTATTTTAGTTATATTTGTTTTGATTTGGTCTTTGATTTGTTGAGGAGCAGAGCTGCACCGAGTATCAATAACTGTAACCAAATGTTTATTAACTAACCTAATATTTCAAGCTGAATTCATGGAGCTTCCCAGATGTGAATTCAGTGTTGATTGTGTTTATCTATCGTTGTTTTATTGCTTGTCCTTCTGTGCCACTGTCAGCATTGTCTGTCAGTTGACTGTCATATTTAATTGCCTTTTCTTTCTCCACGATACAGTTTTGTCCGTTGTCTAGTAATGAGTCCTTCTCAGAGTAGTTTTGGTTAGAGCCTAAAACAGGGGGTTCAGATTGTGTCAAATTTTCCTTCAATATGACACATTATGTTTTGTGGCAGTTTGCCCTTCATCAGCTACTTGTGAACAGTCAGTGCATGTCATGAAAAGTCAGCAGAAAGCTTTACCACGGAAAGTCCAGACATGCGGTTGCTGAAATGGATGACATTCCGTGTTTCTCTTTTTGTGTGCTACTTCTTCCTTAATGGCCCCTGCCCTTCTCTTATGCAGTAATGAGACATATGACATGTTCGTCATTTAAAACAACAAGTCAAATTCAAAGTCGACCCCGCACATCATCAATTTTTATTCACAGTGCGGGAATAAGATAAGACACAATGCCAGGGCACAGTGACTACTGTGAAGTCACAAAGTCATGACACACATCAGAATAATGCCCCTATTATTTTTACTGTGCTGTACACAGTACTGACAGCTTCTGTGCTTGTGTTTGTCCATGAGCTGAGGTGTTTTGGCGTTTTGTGCTGCTGCTCTATTTCTGGAGCTTTGTTGCCAATGCTAAACTGAGTTTCTATGGAAACTTTTTTTTTCCGCCTGGCTTTTGGATGAAATAATCAGGGCTGTATGATAGTATAGGACATAGTGTGGGAAATCACCCTGCTATACAGCTGTGGTTTCTAGATGTTTAAGGAAATACATTTAATTATTATTATTATTATATGAGGCAATAATAAATAGTCTAATAATTTCAGCAACCCTTTCAAAGGTCGGGGTGATGTGTTTTCTTCCCACCAACTGTCAAGTAATTTTTAGTGTTCTAGCAGTTGCTTTAATTCGCAAATAAAAAAATGTCTTGTACATATTTATTGAGTATTAACACATATTCTTCTAACTCAATACCCTGAATTTGCCTGTTATTTGCCCAAGTCATTCAATTCCTGCTGTTTTTGATAGCCACACTAAATAAATCATTAAAAATCAATGATTTATTTGTATTTTCTGTGCTTTTTATGCTTTGTTACATTGTTTTGGTTTTATCAATCCCAAAAACTAAAACAATAACCTGCTCGCCTCTGAAAGCTTTATACAACCACAGAGATGGTTTGCTATGAAATGCTTATGATGGAGAGTCGTCTGACACCTAGTATGTTGAAATAAAATATGGCTTAAGGACTATGAATTTGTGAGTCATACTATATATGGCTTCTTTTTCAAGGTCCTTCACTCACTACTGTTTGTGTTTTCTCCTCAGGATGTCCCTGTATCCATCTCTCGAGGACCTCAAGGTCGACAAGGTCATCAGGGTAGGTTGGTTGGGCTAGAATTAGTTTTAGTAAGACCCATCTGTCTAAGAGGGTTTACCTCTGTAGGAGTCTAAGTCTAAGGTACAAGTCACTGACTTTACACGTTAGACTGAGATACGAAAAAACGAAAGCAGTTTAAAAAAAGCTAATAAAATGTTTATAAAAACTAAATTTATTTTGATAGCTTAAGGAATTACAGGATGTAAAATTTGATTATGACTGTTTTTTGTTTAGCCGTAGCCATGGACTTAAAAGCCTGTCTCTCCTGATTTGCCATTTTGCATCGAAGTGAACTTCTGCTTCATTGTTGCGTGTAATTATTGTCTAGGCCCAGGGCCAGTTTGCCCAGACGACCACCCCCATGCCTGCCATCACTGAAGGCACATACCAGCCTCAGCTTGCTGCTGCGATGCCAGGATCCAGTGAGTCTCACATACTCTGTTAGCAGTCATCCCACTGTGGTACCTCAATGTTGTCCTCAATCTGGGATATTAACTTTTGTCTAGCACGTAGCACAAACACCGTTGCTCGTATCTGCTCTTCTTTTTACTTGCAAGTGCACACCCTGTTTTTTATTCCTTGGACAAGGCCCTGTGTGGGTGGTCCTAGAGGAACAGCAGAGCTATAGTACTGTGGGCGATTGAAGACACGAGGGGAGAGAAGACTGGGAAGAGAGGAGGAGTTACGGGGGCTTTTGACAATAACACAATAAGTAATTAAGGCCCCCCCACACAGATGATTTTTGTTTTTTTCTCCTTGTGGCTGTGACTCTGTTTCTGCTTCAAAGTGTGTGTTTCTGTGAAAGTAGTCTTAAAGGAAGATAAACTCACTTGGGGAAAGAAGAAGAATAAGAGATAAATGATAAACCAGGTCATTCAGAGAGTAGAGGATGCACCCTTTTCTGCTTTTCATCCACTTTCCCCCCTTTTTCTGTTGTCTGTCTCACTCTGGGTGTCTTTTCTCAGTTTTGGGTGCAAAGTCCTGTGGGATTTTGGTCTTTTTTTTCACCTCTGCAAAGCTAGCTCTGAGTCACTATGGAGACTGGCTCTGGCAGTGGCTCTGGGATATGGCATGATGGGAGAAAGCGAGAGCAGGAGGAGCTGGGTTGAAAAGAAGGGAAGAGGGGGAGAGCCCGGGGTAAACCTACAGGGGAGCAGTGTGATTTCCATGGCCGGTGTACTATTGCTGAGACACCAGAAGAAAAAAAACAACAGGCAAAGGATAACTTTAAAGACCACTGAACAGACAACTAAAGTTAAGTTAAATAAAAGTGCTGAGGCTATTTGGAAAGCAAGAAGATTTCCAGTAATTTGCCTTTGTGGACATGTGTGGGAGATTTGAATAAAACAGGAAAACTGAAAAGGAAATAAACTAGTCAGGGGGAAAGGTGGTGTAACTATTCTTTCCCAGTTTTCTGTGTTTGTATTAGAACCCGCTAGTGTAGGAGTGCAGGATGAATCAGGTTCTTTGTTTTTGTGTTATTTATGCTTTTTACGTGTGGACAGCCTGTGTGTGTGTGTGTGTGTGTGTGTGTGTCTTCCTTCCTTTTAAGTCTCACAGTCTGACCCGTCACACATAACTGTGCATTGCGTGACTTGGCCTGGGTGGAGTTTGTATTTTAAATGACTCAGCTCATGTTGACCCAAGACTATTGTTAAAGCAAATAAAGTCACTGAGTAACATATTGATTGTATATTTAATTAATACATTGAAGGTTGGAATTACTGGTTGTTTGATGTGTTTCTGACCAGTTTACATAATCAAATAAAGGAAACAACCCCCACATTTTGACAAGATCTGATTCCATCATGTTCTCCACGCATACAAAATGATCGTTTGTGAGTCCTTGTTATGCTATAACAGTTTCTGAATGTGTATTGATTTATTGCCACAACTTCTGATCTACATTCCATCTTACTCAGGACTGTACATGCACAAAACAAAATAGCAAGTGCCCTTGGAGACCACATAGGAAAAAGCACATTCATTTATGTCTGTGAAGGTTCTCATTCATCCAGGTCAAGTTGTCTGAAGGTTGAGTCATGGCAACTGGACTTCTTCTAGTTAGTAGAAACGTTTCACCACCTATCCAGGTGGCTTCTTCAGTCTGTGGGAAGTTGGTGGAGACCACTAATTTATCCTCCAGTTGGGTTTCACTTAACACCTGTGAAGAATGGGCTCGTTATGCGAACAGAGGGGGGTGTGAGGGTAGTGAGTAGGTGTGAATCCTCAACTACCGTGACTCCTCCTACAACCATTACAGGGTCGTTAAGTGTCTCCTTTGTGGGGGACGTGTGAAGTGGCCTTGATCTTCCTGGGCATAGTTGAAAGGGCAGCATGGTAAATGGGAGACAAATTGTGTCTGAGGCCCCCACCTCTGTTGAGAGAGGGGCTGTTTACCTGGACATGTATGGCTTCTCTGACGCCTCGTTCAAACCACCTGTCTTCTCTGTCCAGAATGTGAACGTTGTTGTCATCAAATGAGTGGCCTTTGTCATTTAAGTGGAGATACACGGCAGATACTGGTCCTGATGTGTTGTTCCTCCTATGCTGGGCCATCCTCTTGTGTAATGGCTGTTTGGTTTCACCAATGTATAGTTCCGAGCACTCTTCACTGCATTGAACTGCATATACTATGTTGCTCCTCTTGTGTTTTGGTGTCGGGTCCTTTGGATGTACAAGCTTCTGTCTGAGGGTGTTGGTGGGTTTGAAGTAGACAGGTATGTTGTAGTTTCTAAAAATCCTTTTAAGCTTTTCGGACACTCCGGCCATGTAAGGAATGACCAGGTTCTTCCGTTGGCTTTGGGTGTCCGGCTGTTCTGTTGTCCTTGTTCTGGGACGTGACGCAGCTTTGTTGAAGGCCCATCTGGGGTAGCCACAGGTCCTGAGAGCTGCCCTTACATGCATGTTCTCCTTCGTCTTGGCTACAGTGGAAGTGGGAATGTTCTCCGCTCTGTGGTTCAGGGTCCTGATGACTCCTAGTTTGTGCTGAAGGGGGTGATGAGAGTCAAACAGAAGATATTGGTCTGTGTGGGTGGGTTTCCTGTAGATGCCATGCTGCCCTTTCAACTATGCCCAGGAAGATCAAGGCCACTTCACACGTCCCCCACAAAGGAGACACTTAACGACCCTGTAATGGTTGTAGGAGGAGTCACGGTAGTTGAGGATTCACACCTACTCACTACCCTCACACCCCCCTCTGTTCGCATAACGAGCCCATTCTTCACAGGTGTTAAGTGAAACCCAACTGGAGGATAAATTAGTGGTCTCCACCAACTTCCCACAGACTGAAGAAGCCACCTGGATAGGTGGTGAAACGTTTCTACTAACTAGAAGAAGTCCAGTTGCCATGACTCAACCTTCAGACACATTCATTTA
The DNA here is from genome assembly GCA_030770545.1 of Macropodus opercularis. Lineage (NCBI taxonomy): Eukaryota > Metazoa > Chordata > Actinopteri > Anabantiformes > Osphronemidae > Macropodus > Macropodus opercularis. Next base: position 6,180,032 of record CM061095.1, on the reverse strand, counting down.
TATACTAATATGTAGCTCCTGGCCGATGTAGCTGATCCTCATTTTCCTAACTGGGACTACTTAGCTTACTTGTTTTTTCTGTGAGCTTTGCCAGGATTAATGCAGAAACTCAGCGGGGCAGTATTGTGTTGCCAGTCAAGAGATTCACGAATATACAAGAGACTGCACAACAGGAGTGACAGACTTTATTGTAGCCCTGACTTACAGCATCACAGTTTAATTACCTCACCGTCTGTAGATCTGCAGGGCAACAGACAGAAGGTGAGACGCATCCTCAAGGCCCCCAACCCACCCTCAGTGAACCTTGAGGACCAGGTTTTAAAAACCCTGACTTAGAGATGACTCAGTTTCTTCCGCTAGAAACTAAATCCAGGAAAGTTTGAATGAACTGCAGCTCTGTGGGTGCTCATTACCCAGAGTCTAGTAGGGGGCTTAATGTGGCGTAAGCACAAACCTTCTGCAATAAGCAATAATCAAACCTTGGCTAAGAAGAGACTCCTCTGATTTGGTTAACAAAACAATGTTTATAAAAGTATACATTTAAAATCTAAAATGCACCAGATGGACAAACAGTGGTAGAAAGTGTCTGGATTCACTTTATACACCAATGTATTATTGTATTCATTTATTCATCCTTTAACCTTTTTACTCTCTTTTCTGTTTATCTTCCTCATCTTTCTACTTGTCTTCATCTTCTCCCAGGTTTGTATCCAAATCTGGAGGAGCTGGGCGATTACATGGGTCTGGCACTTAACAGCGATGAAGTCCAGAGGAACATGGCCCTGTTGCCTGTGGCTGACAATGTAAGTGTGTGTGTGTGTGTGTGTCAAGTGAAGTAGTGTTTTCTTCTTTGGAGGCTTCTCATGTTCCTCATTGCGATGCTGTCAAAGGCCCAGGCCATTTGGAGTAACGAAATACCATTATTGTTCACAAAACAGAGAGCGGGCCTGAACTATAGGTTATATTTTTATCAAGAAACACAATAATTATGTTTGCCTGACGCTTAAAACCTTGAACCTTCAGTAATTTTTCAAACTAAAAGAAATTAGCCATGAACTGTGGATGTATTCAGACACAACAGTGCTGTTACTTCGTTACCAAGTGACTCACCACAGGCTTAGAGCAGCGTGTGGGAGGGTGTGAGCTCTTCACTCCTCTACAATTGTGCGTGTGTGTTTGTGGGAATTCTGCAGATGTCGAGGCTCTCGCAGCACCAAAGCTCGTCAGCTGGCATTCAGCCATCTGTGTTCTCTGCCGTTTGCTGATATCGTCACCTTTGCGAGGATTTTTTATGTGTTGTTAGTCGTTTCATTACGTCTTCAGTGTTATTGTAAATCGTTTTGGTAAAGTTTTCGACAGCAGCACATGACGCATTCCTGATGTTGCTCTATGATGGTGGAGGAGGAGATGAAATGTAATCCTCCCACGTCCCGGTTTGATGCAGCATTCCTTTTTATCTCTAGTTGAATTTTAATGTTCCTCTGCAATCCTTCCTCTCTCCTCCCACCCCCACTTTGTTCCTTCTCAACCCGCCTCAACACTTTCCCACCTTTCTTGCCGTCTTTTCCTCCACCTCCATAGCAAGTGGCGGTGCCGTCTCTCTCAGGTGTTGGGGGGATGGTCCGGCCAGTGACAGGTGCAGATGTCGGCATCAGGAGGGCTGAGATTCGCCCAGGACTGAGGGAAATCATCCTCTGTAAGGACCAGGATGGGAAAGTGGGCGTCCGTCTCAGGGCCGTTGACAATGTGAGTCAAGCATCACAAACATTTGCAGAGTTATTGTCACCTTATATTTGACCTAAGAATTCAACACTCCCCTGGTTGTTCATTCCCAGCTAGATTACAATTCAGATCTGCCCCAAACAGGTTCATGTTCCTGTTTATCTGTTTAGTCTTTATCCAGGGCATCATGTGATCCAACATGTTTCGCCACAATAGGCTTCACCAATTTGCAGATAGCAAAGATTATTAATAATCTCCCAGTCAGGAATGACCAAAATTACAATCTGCAGTGCACAATAAGTTATTTATACAGTGTTTATTATCATGCATTGTTATCATCTCTCTAAACTGGGAACCTGGAAACTCACTGCTAACAGAAAAAAAAATTAGCAGCTACCAAAACGACTGCATGGTGAATATTGTCAGTATTAAGAGCAATGATGCTTTTAAATCAACTTGAATGTGTGATGTTATGCTTGCTGGGTATTGACTTGTCCTGAATCCTCAAGCTTTATTTGTCTAGCCCAATAGTGAAGTAAAGTAGCTTGCGTGCTTTTCATGTTTTGACTTTATCAAATCATCAGTATATCATTTTTTTAAATTAACATGTAATGTTCTCTTTCTTGTGCTCCCTCTTCTTGAGTCACTTCCTCCTTTTATCGCCGCTATCTCTCCCTCTGTCCCCCTCCATCTCTCCGGCCTTTTGTTCCCTTTCTAGGCCTAATTTTGAATGTTGTATCTGCTTCCTCTTTCCTGTTACAGGGAGTGTTTGTGCAGCTGGTGCAGGCCAACTCCCCTGCAGCCCTGTCTGGGCTGCGTTTTGGAGACCAGGTCCTTCAGATCAACGGGCAGAACTGTGCTGGCTGGAGTGTAGACAAGGCCCACAAAGCCCTGAAGGTTGCGGCCGAGACCCGCATTGAGCTTGTGGTCCGTGACAGGTGAGGAGTGCTGGGGATTTGAACACAATACTATAGTTACAGGTGTTCTCGTCTTTCACAAGGGACTAGGATTGTATTTACCTGTTTGTGACAGACTGTTACAATCACACGTGATGTTCAGGTTTACATTAAAACAACAATATGATGAAAAATTCCCGAACATGCTGCATACTTCCTGTTGTTGCCCTTCTCGCTCACACTGGAAAAAATGTCACAAATATATTTGCTCCTTTTTTAATAATTGTACCTTCAGGCTTTTTAGTAAACAAGGTATAGGAGTCAATAACTTAGGTGCTTCTAATTGTCACATTATAATGCAATGATAATAGAAAAGTAGCAGAAACAGATTATTGTAGACTTTAACTGTCTCTGATTTGTGTTTTTTTTATGAAATGGAGCCATTGTGGCTTAGTGATGCTCTATAGCCTTCATCCATTTGTCTAATGTGCAAAAAGCTGTATATTTCATCTTTTATAGCCTCTAATGGTCAGAACTGTGGAAGTAATTGCATCACTTCTGAACCTACATTACCGTATTAACTGCTGTTAGTTGGAAGGAAAGGCTGGTAGGAAGGCAAAAGGGGCTGCTACCTACGAGCTGAGGGCTTTGGGTCTTGCTTCATACAAGTAGATGTGAGGTACAAACATGAGCATCATTGATTTAAATGCAACATTTTGGTCTTCTAGCGCTTGTGTTGTGTTAATATTTGTCTCCCTCTGCTGGTCGTGTGATTATTTGCACCTTACTACTGTATTTTAATCACAATTATGTGTTACACTGTTACATTGCAAACATACATACACCAACTTTTACCTGCTTGCTTTTTCATTTGATTCTTTGTCTCTAGGCCATTTCAGCGCACTGTCACCATGCACAAAGACAGCTCAGGCCACGTGGGCTTCATCTACAAGTCTGGTAAAATCACCTCACTGGTCAAGGATAGCTCCGCTGCTCGCAACGGCCTGTTGACCGAACATTACATCTGTGAAATCAATGGGCAGAACGTTATTGGACTCAAGGTTAGATTGTGTTTTCATGTTTCTGCCTTTTAAATCAAATGCTTTTATTACAAACTTCATTTATTTTGCATGTGTCAGTGAACATTTGTGATTCTCGTGATTTTAAGTTGGCACCTGGATGACAGCTCCTGTAATAGCAGAATGTAGTAATGCAATGGGAGACAAGTGACTATAAGTAAGTTGGCCTCTGTGTCCGTGCTGTATTAAAAGCATGTCAGCAGTGGCTGCGTAGTTTCCTCTTCTGCCTGTGTATACGTTCGTAGGTGTGTCGTTTTTGTTGCTCTGTGAGGTTTTGAATAGTCTAAACTAGCAACGAGTCGACAAAATACAATTTGTGCCTTGTTGTGCTAGAAGCATCAACAATGTACTGTATGTGATGGCAGGGGGCAATAAAAACCATTTACTATATTTAACCCAAAAAATATGTTTGATTATTTTGTGATTTTTGGATATTAAAAAAACATGGAGAATTAGTTTTTGTTCATTACTTTCATGAGATTTTTTTCTGTTTGTTTTTTCTAGGATTCTCAGATCAAGGATATTCTGACTACTTCTCCGACAGCCATGACCATCACCATCATGCCCAAGTTCATCTATGAGCACATGATCAAAAGGTAGGTTTTAAGCTTCTGGCTGCTTTCATATAACAGTTTCTACTCATTAGTTATAAAAGTTGTTTATCAGTAGACATTAGCAATCATGAATCACGTACTGTCCTTAACTCCTGTGAGTTCTGTGTAATGTGATCATTAAATGCTACACGCAGTCCGTTACCTCCAGTACGACTCTATCTTCTGACTGAACTACGGAATCAATCTTTTAAATGATCTGTATAAACGTTATACAAAGTATTTGGTAACCATAGTAACGTAAATACTATCAGGACAAGTCTGGAGCAGAGTAAAGTCTGCTTAATGTCCAGGGCAACTGCTTCCACTCTTAGGTATAGATGTGTTCAGGATTTCAGCGCTTCTGTCTGTGAACCAAGCGAAACAGGTGACATTGGCCCTAAGTCGAGTCTAATGAGGATTTTTAATGATCCCCTTACCGGACAAGCTAATGGATGTGGTTTTTATTGTTTAGGATGTCTGCTGGTCTCCTGCGGTCAGCCATGGATCACTCCGTCCCAGAAGTGTGAAGACAACAAGGACAGTTAAATGTCAGGATGTCTACAGTACAGAGAATCTCTCTTCCTCTCTTTCTATCACTCATATCTTTAGCTCTCTCTTCATACCAAACCACCTCTTGCATCACAATCATCATTGTTGCCATTTCTCACATTTAACACGCTCTTAAAAGGCCTTTTTTTCTGTTCCTTCTATTCTTTTTTTTCCTATTCTTCCTTTAGATTTCCGACAGCTTCTTCGTGTCTGTTGACATTAGTGCATTTTATATGTTAACCTTTTAGTCTGAGTTATACCATGTTTATTTTTCTTGTTTCATATTTGAACTTATGAACAATTCAGAATATTTTTTTTTAAGCCATGCACATGATCATGAGTCCAGAGCTTCGTCCTCAGGGTGGAGATGAATCATGTGATATTGTGTCAGAATGCTGTAACACACTTGGCCCCTAAAATGCAATCCGTGCTGAACCAACTTCTGCTAACTTTGTGATACATTTCGGTGTGCAGTCATTTTTGCAGGGCCAGTAAAGCGAATAGTTTTTAGTTAGGGAATGTTCAGTAATAGTTAGTGTTGATATTGGCTATAAGAGACTAAACCCAATGTTTACAGTTCCTAGAGTGTAATCTGAGAATCAAACTAGCAGTTTCCACTCTGACCAAGAGGTGGCGATGGATCAGCATATTGTTGCACCACTTTTCCTGCGTCTGCGATGCTGAGACCACGATGTGCTGAGTTTGTAGGTACTGGAAACACTGTACACTCTCAAGGGGGAAGTGTAGGGACAGGGGCAGCAGTTGCCTGTTGCCCTATGCAGCTAGAACTTGGCCCTATCCACAAACTAATCACGAAAAAGGCACAATGTAACAAGATCCTAGTGCAGTAAACAAGTGTCTGGACTTCAGTCTGTCATTTTGTAGGTAATTGTTATTTGTCTGGACAGGGTCTGTGCTGGGGGGGCCCACTAAGTGCACTTTCCACTGCCTTTTAAGAGGTTGTCTTTCCTGTTGTCTCTTTCAACAGTTAGGTCTAATTGTTGTGCTTTTCTATTGTGTTTGTGGTGCCTCATGCTATGAGAACTCATGAAACCAAGTTGTATGTTGACTATGGGAAACTACTCATTCTATGCTGAAAATCATCTGAAGGCATTTAAATTCCACATGTTGGGTTAAGACAATGAACCTGCTCTGTTGTGTCGTTCGAGGATTTCCCTCTGTAATATTCTTCCTTGACTGATGAGTTCGCTGCAACTCCGCAGAGCTCACCATTGTGAATTTCTACTTATGTAAAATTTCTCCTTTTAATGCTGTTCATGTTTGGATGCATGTATTCCTTTAATTTTATAGGTATGCAATCTGATAAACATCACTCATCTGTAAAAAATGCAAGAAAAAAAATCTTAAAAGTTTATATACGAATGTAACCAAGATAATATTGTAAAACAAATAAAGAGTCTTTCCGTTCAGGTTAGCTTCTCTGTGTTTGTCGTTAACCCCCCGACTGACATCAGTCAGATAAACACATGAAAACAAGTGTTTCTTCCATGCGGTTTAATATAGGCTCTTTTTATACAGTGTGGTGATTGTGAATGGAGAAACAGCCTAATGTCTTAACTGTACACACTACTATTGCCATTAAAATAGTTAATTTACAATACATTATCTGTAGATATTATGTCAGCTCAATTACATTACAAGGCATTGAATGTCCTTGTGACAGGCTGTTAAAGGACTTGGTTTAACCTCTGTATACACAGATCATCATTACATAGTCTATAGAACACATTCTGTCACGTAATAACACAAAGTGACATTACACATTCAAATAGAAAACAAAAACAAAAATGCCCACTGTCTTCAGGTTGTTATGAGACAATGAAATTATGACAAGTGTGGGACAATGACCGCCTTGGCTTTGCAATAATGATTTGATAAAGTGCTAAATGGCCAAAACCAAGCAGAAGAATATCTCATTTGGAGCCTCGGCAGCTTTTCACTGATGAAATTCAATTGGACACTGTGGGTTGTGACGCTTGAATGTTTTCTATTAAACAGCTAAATGTAAGAGGACCAAAAATCCCCTAAGGGTTATTAATGTTACTGCAAAAACAGTTTAACAAAATGAGAAGAAAGATGGCAAAACATAACACAGGCCTCTCTGAGCATCGTAAGAAATAGCATGAGCCAAAACTATTAAGGCAAATGAGAAAACTACTGAATACAGAGCCCCTGAAGTCCGCCTACAATAATGTCTGCAACAGATATGAAATCACCCATGATCACAAAATAAATACACACTTTTCAATTTCCACAAGCCCACAAGATGCAGAATTAGAACAAGGTTAAGGCTCACACACAGAAAATTGTTCTCCACACATTTGGCTCAATTTTCTACAAAATGTTTTGCAAATTAGATCTGCCTTTAACTTGTGCACAAATAATTAATGGTATATGCACAAATCATTAAGTAAAAAACAAAACAAAAACACACATTATGCAAAAGATTTGATTTGACAGAAACTATGGTGCTAAAAGCAAACTACTGTTCTATATAAGCAGAAGATGAAAAATATGAACTCATGGGACTTTAGAGGCTTTGTAACATTTAAGCATCACAAAAATATGTTGACTAAATAAATAAAATGACATCCATGAACACAACGCAGGTCAAAAGCCCTACATCTGAAACGTTACATCACAAGATCACAAAGACGACCTGTTGCTCAGTCACCCTGCGCTTGTTACAACGGACTCGATTCAAACCATTACCAGACAGTAGACTACATCTGTGATTGGAGGAGGCCACCTCCAACATTCTCACACCTGTTCCCTCACAGGATTAATATGGCTTTTTATAGAACATGAAATAGTTTTCGACCTGCTAATCCACTTTAGCCGTCAAGTCAAGAGATGGGAAGACAACTATTGCACAACTCATGGTTACGAAAGTGGTGCTGAGGAGAGGAGACAGTCTCTACGTCTCTAGCACGTTTCTAAGGCGTTCATTCAATAACTTCATGGATCTCAACGCACTGATAATGGCTGATGCTTTCATGACTCCTTCATATCGAAGCGAAAACACAGGCAGGAATCGATTGTCACAGACATCTGACAATTATCCAGTGACACAATACAGCACAGACGCTGCTTGTGATGTATAATTTAACAACAGCTGTTAGACGCAAAAGCACATGATTTCAGAAAGCTGTGTGGGCTGTGGCTACGGCCTGTGGGCAGATTTAAAGAGCTCAGATCAATAGCTCTTATCGTGAATCAAAGGCAGCTGCTTTGCAGTACAGACACAAACAACAAGTATATGAAACAGTACATCTTCTATTTTATGATCTATCTGAAATGTCTGCATTATCTTCTGTTGCATGTTTGATTTTACGTTTTCAACACAATGTGAAACTTAACTTGCACTAAGAAAAAACTATATCAGTCGTCATTCAGGAAATTTACACACACACACACACACACACACACACACACACACACACACACACACACACACACACACACACACACACACACACACACACACACACACACACACGACTTCAAGTAATTGCTTCAAATTCAAAGTGAACAGTGCAAAACATGTCAACCATACTTAAACAAAAGAGCCACGATGCTGATTTCATATTTTAAGTTTTTTTGTTTTTGCTGGTTGTTGTTTGTTTCTTAATGCAGTTTGGTTCATGAGTCTCTGCACAAGATCAGTGAATTTGCCATGAGACACCACTGTCATCAAAACGCCCTGATCCTACATGTGAGTACAACCCAGACTGAACCCTACTGGTTATATATCTACAGTGAAATACAGCAGGTGGAAATGCTTTTAGAAACAGTTCATTTATTTGCAGTGACTGATCAACATGAACAGTGGACTTTAAATACACACCACCAGAGTGACAGTAAGAGCACAGCACAGGAGGAAGTTAGCATTAGAGGACAGCACAGAGCACAGACAGCGCAGCTCGCACCATTCAGAGCTACAGAACATCCAAGTGTCCTGCTGAGCCAGATCCAAGAGTGTGATCATTACAACCGTTTCCCAATGTGTCTAACAAATCGGAAATGAGTTTTAATAGTTTCACCCATTCAAGACACACAAGCTAAGCTAAGGTAGTCACGTCTAAAGCACAGATTAGGTTAACAACTAGATCTGTGCATAGGAATAAAATCAGTGACGGATGTCGAGCAGAACACTGTTCGACAGTCGTAAACTAAGAAGCCTTGTTTTAGTATTATGCACTTTTCTGAACTGAAACTGAGATTGGGATTGTGTTTGACTTCTGAAGGTGTAACCATAAACTGTCAGAGCAGAAATAGGATGAACGCACCACTGGAAGTGTGGTGAACCATGGAGACTAGAATTTAAACGCAAGTGATTGTCAGATGTAGAACTAACTCTAATCTTTCTTTGGCCTACATAAAAAAAACAAACATTGAAGGTGTGCAATACATGTACAATACACAAGTTTATCTATTATTTGTCTACTCATTATTAATTATTATTATTATTGGCTCTGCCACACTTCTAACAGATCCATTTCATTCAAATCTTTAAAGATTTGCATTTAATAATATTCCAATGTAGTAAAATCCGCCACCGCTCTGCAGGGTTTTCTTGTTCGATAAAACATCCCCCAACAATTCAGCCACTTTCTTTGTTTTATTGCATCTGTTCTGAACATGACTTCATGGCAAATGACAACCAAGCTTGCATGAATTGGTCCAGACTCTGAAAAGCAGCAGGAAATCATTTGGCTCGGTAACATGATTGATTTGCTGAGTAACAGCTGCATGTCCTCGTTCTTAGCTACTTTTCCCGCGAGTACTTTGTGTCTGCACTTTTGTTGCTGCTGTTTTGTTCAGTGACACTAGATAAGCTGTTCAAAGTCACAAAGAAGTCGAAGACACAAAGAAGAGCCCCAATCCACCAGCAGCTGCAAATTCTGAATCACACAACAAACCAATCAACAACTGTTCAATGAGAAGTGCAGGAACTGCAGACAACAAGACAATGTGGTCACATATGTACACACTCACCAACATCAGATCTGAGCGAGAACAGTTGGTCTATACATTTACCCTGCGCTAAATACAAAAACAATCAGCGTAAAGCAGCATCCAAGAGTGGATCATTCAGTTCAGCACGTTAGTCTTGGTAACAACATAAGGAAACAGTGGGTGAGAAGCAGACCCACACACAGGTCAGAGATCTTATTTCCTCTACTGATGCTCTTTAGCTGTGACCGTGACAGGTTCTTCCCTTTCCCTCCTCACACTACAGCTAAAGATTCAGACCTGTGCAGGGGAAGGTTGTTGTTAAGGGAACAGAGCCGATGACCACATTTTCCCCTTATATGTGTGATCCACCCAGGTCCCCCCCGCCTGCGGGGTAATGCCTCAACCCACCTCCTCTGCGCAGCGAGTGCAGCGCCACAGTGCAACAGCCTCGCAGCAGTGACCCTATATGATACATGGGCTGTCCGTCGCGGACCGGGCCGCGGCAGAGCCACGCCACCGTGGGCACCACAGGGATGGCCACTGCTAGCAGATCAATCAGAAAGTGACGACTCCAGTAGCTTTTCTGAATCATCTCAGAGCCAGAGTCTCCCTCCTCTGCTGCTGTGCCCCCTGTGGCGCCGAGTTCTCTAGTTTCATCTTCATCACCGTTGTCATCAGGAACCTCCACCGCCGTGTCACCAGCCATCTCCTCGTGCGAAGTGGATCTTCTTGGCTGGGATGTATGAGGCTGCGATACTCCCGGGTTACTTGTGTTTAACTTTTCTCCCTGAGTTGATCCTGTGGACATATCAGCATTTCCTACACTTCCCAGTGTCGCCCCACCCTGCCTGCTTTCTCCACAGCATCCTACAAACTTCAGCTCTGTTGAGTTGCTCCGTTCATCCTCCACCTGACTCCCTTCCACTGAGCTATTCTGCCTTTGGTACCTGTCACCTTCCTGTTGATTCACAGATGCTTCATCCAGCTTCTGCGTTGAAGTAGTGTCCTTCTCTCTCTTTTCCTTCTCCTGCTTTTCCTCTTCCTCTACAACCTCCTTTCCTCCACACAGGGGAGTCTTCATAGAACATGCCACAGTAGCAGACCGTGGTAATGACGGGACTGGCGGTGTTTTGGTGAGTGGGATTGGCTCCGTGGCTGTACTCATAATTGTTGCTGTTGTAACCGACGTTGTTGTGGTTATGGAGTCTAGCTCCTCCTCCTCCCCCTCATCAGACATCCAGGTGGAGGTGGGGCTGCAAGCCTGAGAGCGGAAAGTTCGTTGCTCTGCAATAGTATCTAGGTCGGAAGGGCAACCTGCCGTTGCAGGAATGGGGCAGCTTTCAGTCTGAATGCCTGCCTCCCGCAAGGGATGAAGGTACAGGTGGTGGTGCGACAGGCATGGGTGACTCATACATCCTCCTCCTCCCAAGCCGCAACGAAACGGCATTAAGCGCTCACCTGAGCACAACTTCTCGTAGGTAGAGGAGTGTGGCATAGTGTGGGGCACGGAGTGGGGCGAACTGTGGGGAAAAGAATGAGGTAAGGTGTGGGAGAAGGTGTGAGGCAGAGAGTGAGAGAAGGTCTGTGTGTAGGAGTTGAGTAAGGATGCGGTTTCCTCTGAGAGGAACGCAGCCTCCAGCAGCAGGTCGGCCCGACTGGGCACGTTGCTGTCTCCACCGCACACGAACCCACTGTCCTGGGTACCATCACCTGAAAGACAAGGAAAGTCCTGCCCGTTGCCGCTTCGGTCCACCAGAGCCTGATCACTCAGTTTGGTGTAGGTGGAGCTGCGTGTCAGAGAACGGGCTGGAGAACCGTCGCAGGAACAAGAACCCCTTCCTCCTACTGTTGGTCGAGGTATTCCCCCTGGACTTTCCCCCGATACTGACGCAGGGGCTGAACCCCCAACACGGGTCCGGCAGCCCGGGAAGGCTTCCCCCTCTTTGGCTAAACCTGCCTGGGCTAATTCCATACTAAGCAAAAGGTTCTCGAGCTTGTGGTTCTGAGTGTTGATGTCCTGGAAATACTTCTGGACCCCTTTGTCCCCACTGAGATCCCCAGCATCACTAAGCCTGGCTCGGACAGTCTCCACAGCATGTTTGAGCTGCTGGATCTCCTGGCGTGCTTCCTTCAGGGCCAGTTGAGCCTCGACACGATGGCACTCCTCCTCAACCCAGTCCTCCTGCATCCTGTACAGCTGACCTCTCAACTCATCTATCTCGGTGTCCCTTAGAGGGCGACAATGGACAGAATAAGGGTGAAACAAAGATTATGTGAGGAAAAAGCAAAAAGCTTTACAGGCAAACTTAGTTGGAAGCCAGCGTTAACTCTTTCTACCTCAGGATCTCACCTGTCTTGCAGTGTGCTCATGGTTTCTTTTAGCCTGGCCCGCAGGTGCCGGATACACACTTCCTTTTGCTGCAGGGGTGTGAGGTATTGCTCTGGTGGAGGGGGCCGAATACCATGGTTATCTGTACATGAAGTGTATTTCTGGTGACGTCTGAAGAACACAAATATGACAACACGTTCCTTTACCTTAATCACACCTCAGCTGTTTGTTCTTAGTTCTAAGTTCTGATGAGAATCATGAACAGTGCATAGATTATTATTATCTCCATTAGTGAGCAGGCCATGCAATGCCTGATGTCTTACCCTTTGGTGGGGCTGCAGTCACTGCCTTTACAAGAGCCTGAGTTGCTGCTGTTACTCAGGGAGGTGGCACCATAGGGATCTCTGTTACTGGGTGCGGCAGGTGTCCGCCTGATGCAAAATAAGAGCAAACATATTAACCTGCTGCTAATATGATCATGAAACCAAATTCCAGTCACTGAGGTGACACCAAGCTCTGGTCTGCTGAGCGAAAGCACCATGTTACTGTGCAAAAGGAGTAAACATCAATCCATGTACACCAACATGCCACAGAGATGCATTACAAACACAGACACAAAGTCACTGCTGACACACAGGTTTGCCTCAGGCAGAAAGAGTTGTTTTCCGAAAACACAGTGTTGTCTGTACAGATGTAAGCCAAAAATAACACAGATACCCAATAAAATAAGAAGCACTGCTCATAAGAAACCAACTGTGACAGTTTTCACTGGAGACTATCAAAAAAAAAAGTAACAGGTCAACTTAGCAAGATGACGTGTGAACGATTTAGTGTTTCCCATAATAAAACCGTGAAAAATTCACAAATGTGCACTCATCATTCCCATGCGTCACAGGAACAACACTGATGGGGAGGAAGGGAGAGGGACAGACCGAGAACGAGGGGTGGAGGGAGAGTTTGCCGAGCGGCTGTGGCGGTCTGGGGACTTGGTAGAAGTGTATCCTTTAGTTGGTGACTTGGTCGACACGTAGCCTTTTGTCGGGCGCATTGAGACCATACAGCCCGTCTCCATGGGAACGTAGTCTAGCTCTATGAACCTGCAGTAGTCAAATCTGGGCAGGCAGAGACAAGAAGGCGTTAAATCAAATAAACACACCTGGACAATAGCACGTGCATGCGTCAAAGGTATGCACACTGCACCGTTGAGACGAGACAAGGCTATGCTATCAGGTCTGAGCAGAAGTCAGTGCTGGTACCTAATTTCACCTAGCACTGAAAGCCAAAGAAAGACAGACAGCTCTCTGTTTGGCATCCCATGATTTGCAGCTACAAGGCCTTTACTGGCAAACAACACAAGTCAACGCTCAATTCATGAGAGACAGAATGTTCAGAGACAAATGATCAGAGGAGTGTGCAGAGGAAACAACATTAGTGTCATTTCTAAAAGCCTCACGGCCCAGAGGAGTTTACTCACTACATACAACAAATCTATGTCTGAAAGTTGGCAACTGGACTTCTTCTTTTCCATAGAAACGTTTCACCAACTATAGAGGCAACTTCTTCAGTCTGAGAAAAGTTGGTTAAGACCACGGATTTATCCTCCAGTTAGTGAGTGAGTGAGTAGGTGTGTGCTGTCAACTACCATGACTCCTCCTCCAACGATTATAGGGTCGTGAAGTGTGCCCTTCCCAAGATAAGATGCTCTCTGCTCAGCCTATTGTACCCTACATCAAGGCAACAGGGTCACAAATTATTAAGATGAATAAGAAATATATATTTTTAAATATTTCTAAAGTGGTCGTGGGTAGTAATGGGAAATAACGAGCTTTTGTTTCTTAGACTATACAAGACATCCAACCTCATAACTGGCTCAGCTCTTTTGGTAATGAATAAATATATTAACACCCACAATCAAACCATTGATTTTATCATTATATAAGCTTAGTATAATGATATAATACAAATAGCAAAGGATTCTGACTGTTGATGTGATTATGATACTGTACAATGGCAGATGACCAGATGATCCCGGTGTTGTGTGGGTTAATTAGTCTTTGCTGTAAAGGACTCTAATTTACAGTATTACTGTTAAAAACACATAAAATAAGAAGCAGGCTAAACACATTTTTTACATTTCTCTGGTCTCTGTGTCCTGCTCAGGTACTGTAACCCGGTTGAGTATCTCAGTAAAAATGATGGGTGATCTGTGATAGGCAACTTCTGTCAACGCAAACCGTACTGAGAAACGGTACCATAAAGTTTCATAAGAAGCGATGGTTTATGAAAGAGCGAATGCTGTCAAGACCTGTAACTTTGAAAGGACATGACTATTGCCCAGTCACTGTCCTCAGCAGAAGAAGGGGGGAGCAAGCAGAGCCAGTCTGAGCAGCAATGAGGGGTTTCATACAGGACACGATGACCCTGCACGGTCACTGAAAATCCAAAACATGGACACAGGCTTGCTCCCAACTCGCTTAAACGTCCTTGTGCTGGAAGCTCTCTAATGGTCAATAAGAAAAATTTCCCCACAAATTACACACCTTAACAAAAGACTCAATACAAGCTGTGCTGAGTAAACGTGCCCTGTGTGATATAATTAAAGGAGAGGGCCCAGATAGCGACTCAGTAGTCCTTCAACATATGACAAAAGCCAAGACAGAAACAGGCAGGGAAGCTCTGAAGCAGCCAGGAGAGGGACAGAATAAACAGTACAGCAGTACTTAGGATCTGTCTCATGAGTCTCCTGCGATGGAACCTGTATCTGGATTAAGGGTGGTGGTCTTGTGGTCGTAGTGGCAGGTAGCGTTTCCGAGGACTCAGCGGGTGAATGGGTGGAGTGCAAACGCTGTTTCTTTCTGGTGGAGACAGAGACTTTGTTCAAGAAGCTAAAATCATTAAAAAAAAATTACCCGTTTTGAACTTCATCCAATGAGAAAATTCTCCTTTCAGCCAACGTCGGTGTCTCACCAACTCTCTGCTGTGAACCTGGTTAGTGTCCTTAAAACGCAGTGCTGTGACAAACCAGTGATCACTTGTGATCACAGTATGCTTCCAAAGCACAAAGGCGATACGTTACCGTGCATGTAGCCACTAAACACGACTATGCCACAAAAATGGACACAAACAGGACCAAAGGCTGATCTGTCAACTTTGCTGTCCAGCAACACCAGTCAGTGTTAGTCAAGAGTTAATTTATCCAGACACACTGGTTAGTCCTCTTCCTAAAAGCCTTTTTCTTTGGGAACATGAAACACATCAAGTGTCAAGGAGTTTATGCTCAGCAGCTAAAAAAAAAAAAAAAGATTTATTCCTACGACTAACCAGTGTTCATGTCCATGTCTTACTTTAGTATCTTGGTTTTTGTGTTTGTTTTAGTGGCTACAGTGCATGCCGGTGCTACAGCTACAGTTATGGAGCATGCTCTCTTATACTGTAACTGGAGTGTGTCTCACGCAGGAGGCGCGGGCACAGGAATGGCCACGGGCGCTGTGGCCGCGGACACAGCCGTCCCCGACCCTGACGCCGGCTTGGGGACCGGGACGGGCGAGGACGCCAGTATTTGCTGCAAGCGGCGTTTAGGCTGTAGCACCTTCAGAGGGTTGAATCTGAGGAAGAGAGACGAAAAAGAGGAGGACACCACAGCTACAGACCGAACCCTCTGTAGATACAGACCAAGCACCAGAACCACAGCCTGGCTGCACTACTGCCTGTCACTCACACAAACCTATGGCTTACAACATCTTAAGGATAATACTGATTAAAACATTAAAGAAAAAGTCACTTCATTGAGATTTAGAGGGGGATTATAGGAAATATGTAGTTAAATTTCCATCACATTAGCAGGTAATAGCATCAAAACTGTGTAAAACTAGTAAACAGAATTAAATCCATGAGCTTATTGCTGTACAAATTATGTCAAATACTGACGTTTACATTCATTTGCATTGCGAGTTTAAATGGCTTAATGCACCCGACACAGTGTTTCCATTGATGTATGCGCAGTAAACAGGCAAAGGAAATCGGTAGCTGTAGGAAAAATCCCATCAGCATAGTCAATAAACTGTTAAGGTTTGAGGAGCAGGCTCAGGTTCATTTTAAGCTGCCCATCTTATACAGTAAAATACCGCAGCTCCTCCATCAAGATCTTCAGAGCTAATTGAAATGAAAATGAAAAATGTAATTGGTGAAGTCCTGACACAAATATGACTGCAAAGTAAGATAGAGACATCAGAGTGAGGGTTGGGGTTATTGCTTTCTAACATCACACTTACTATTATAAAAGGTTTCCAGGTTATTTTTGGCTGTAGACTCTGTTCTGATAAACCACAGCTGTAGATGTTAAATATCAGGTTTCCCTCTAACAGCCATATGTAAATATCGATACTAAAACGTTTCAAATAATGGAGCTATTTTCCAGAAGGTCAGAACGGCTCCATCGGTGCAGCCTAAAGCACTTAAACGTCAAATCATTAGGTGCCACTGATACAAATAATGATATTAATTTACAACGTCGCTACTCTACTATACTGTCCAACTTTTGTCCAACATTTATTTTTCATGTTCATGATGACAAAATGTCTCTAGTAGTATACGGAGAAGTAAATATAGGGAGATGTGAGTGAAAGTTAAAAAGGGATTTTCAGTGGCTACCTACCGGCGTGAGCCTGACGTACACCTCCGGTTGGGTGGAGCAGGAGCAGACATGGGGTCCCACTGCCTATTGCACAACCTCACGTGTCTTCTGTCCTCAGTCTTTCTCTGTTGGTTGGCTCAACGGTCAGAGCCTGGAGGAAAACACACATGAACAGAACGTGAAGGAAAGCAAGGGGTCGACAACGGCAGTGACAGCATGGTGAAAAGCCAAACTAGGCGCGCACGCACACACGAATAACAGAAGCATTCTGCTGACTGGCTCTGGATGTCCCAGCATGCAGCACGGTGCTGCTGACTCAAGCTGGCAAAAATTGGGCACCGGGGCAGCCAGTACAGAGCTCAGCAATCATCACTCATCTGTTTCAAAAACAGGTGACAGTGGTCAAAATGAACAAATGGTACCAATATCGTTATCTACATCTATATGTGCAGACACATATTGTATGTGTGTGTGTGAGATCATGTGAGAGTAGCCACGTATCTCTGTGAGTATTCAAACACATAAATGGTTTTGTGGAGGTGGAACAAGGAGGCCAGAGCAGCACCAGTATGCAAGCGTTTAATTATTACTCTAATCAGCGATCCAGTAAATCTTACTCCAGAATTATGGGTCTGCCACAGCTGTGGTGTTCATCACGTCTGCTGACTCAAAAAGAAATAAA
The DNA here is from genome assembly GCA_030770545.1 of Macropodus opercularis. Taxonomy (NCBI): domain Eukaryota; kingdom Metazoa; phylum Chordata; class Actinopteri; order Anabantiformes; family Osphronemidae; genus Macropodus; species Macropodus opercularis. The sequence continues at coordinate 6,162,569 of CM061095.1, read as the reverse complement.
TAAGCTGCAGCCGGGCTCTACTGCGAGAAAGAGAAGCAGCAGCTATGGAGGGGAGAGGATGGGAAGGAAAGGATGAGGATTATTCTCATCAATAATACAGCACACACAACTTAGTGGGCTCTCAAGCACCAGTTTATGGCACCTGCTGCAACACTACAGGACATAGTGTATGTAGGTGTATCAGAGGGGAAAAAATCCATATATTATTATCTCTCTTAGATTTGTGCTAATTAAAACAGATTTCCCAACTCTCATTATCATATATCTACCTTGTATAAAGTCACCCACACCAGATCTTGAGCTTAATTCCTCTACCTACATGTAAAGCCAGATTACAAACCTGGCAATCTCTGGTTAACGTCCAAATTCATTCAAGTCTACATAGTTTTAAATTGGTTTGAAATGTATAACTGATAAAAAGAGAGTTCTCCTGCAGCCATTACTGTACTTAAATTTGACTAAAGCTATACACACAACATAACAGTTTGTTGGTTATTTGGGAACTAATTCTACGTAAGGAAATAAATGCACACACAGATGTGACAGATTTGAATCATACAAGTTTAATGTTTGTAAACTATAAAAACATTACTATGACTGTAAAGGTTACTGTTCATCCATAATTTTACTGTTTTAGGTGACACAGACCCAGGAGGGCAGCATGTTCACCGACTCCATCAGCTGTCATGACAAATCAAACCACATCACAGCACATCATTAAGGATTTATGAAGTTAGGCCTGTTATGTAACACCATCTGCAGCCACACACAGCCTGACCGAGGTAGACATGCAAGCTGCTTCTGGTAACAGGATAGAAACACTGAGCAGGTACTGTAAAAGTATGACAGAGAGGAGGAGGTAGAGGATACGACATAGAACCAATGAGATGAGAGGAGGAGGCGGTGCATAGTCAGGACCTTGTGAAGGTGAGAAAGTGGAAAAGATGGAGAAATGAAGGATCGGATGACCTTAGCTAATGTCTGCAGCAGCCTAAATAAAAATCATCTGCAGTGTAAATAACCTGACACAAAATGAACAAATTGCAGCAAGTAAACCCATTAGACACAGACAAAACAGTGGCTCAGCTCCTGTTTTCATCCGGACTGCAGAGGTAATGCAACTCACGACTTGCACCCCATAGGCTGGACAGAGTGGGGAAGGGAGGAGGCGTTTGTGTGCGCATGAGAAAGTGTGAGTCACACCAGCTCAGCTCAAGAGTCTCCTCTATACCCTCTGACAAACAGGGAAATGCTGTTTACGGCTGTTAAGACGTACACAGAGTCGGCGATGCTAATCCAGGAGTCCCATTCAACAGTCCGTCTGTATACGGGTGCTTTCTGTGTGGCTCATCCAAAAGCCCTCTGATATCTCTCAACGCTTCCTGAGTGGTGTGTGAAAACTGGATACCGACCAGTGACAGATGATGAATCATGGAACAAATGCTAACTTTAAGCTGTGTGCATCTATTTCACTGTTAGCGTGCATGTTATTTCATTATGATGTGTCTGGGTGCTGTGGTGTGGTTACATCAGAGATCTGCAACCTGCCCTTTAAATTAACAGAAATGTCAAAACATCACCCAAAAATATGACTAATTACTGCCATTCCACTTTATTAGATCTAGCATATGGCTTGAAAACTGGGTGGCGATTAGGCTTGTGGAGATGCTTTCATATGATTTAAACAATAAACCAATAGGCTCAGTGCAGCACAGTAATCTTTGCAAGGTGAAGCCTGTGCAACTAGCTCATGATGACTCAGTGTTTCATCTGGATAGATGCAAACTCAGCAGCTTGTATTAGGAAACATAACAGGGTGGCCCTGCTTTAAAAAATGAAAAAGATGTATGACGCGTGAACAATGTAAGTCAAATGAGTCGACTGGAAGAACAATAAGCACTTGTTGGTTACTACGTGTTTGTCAGTACATGCAGCAGGATCCGTTCCCTGTAGTCTGCAGCCGTTCTTATGAAAGAAAACACAAGAGACTCAGTTTCACATTAACCACAGAGGTCACTAAGCTACGGATAAAAGCAATCACCTCCTGGATTTGATTACGGCTTTCTGATGATGAACACTCACACAAGAAGACTGGACAACATTGCACTAGTGACAAATTCTGGGAAAATGAATGAACATTGAAATCCACAATTATTAATAGAGGTGTGTTGATGATTAAACACTAGTTGGTTCAAATACTGATTTTCGATTCCTGGTGTCCACAAGTTTCCCATTGATTGTGGTACTGGCCAAAGGCTTAATAAATATTTTCTGCTCTCACAAATACAGTGGACAAGTCACACAAGAGTGAAATGTATGCTTTGAAATTTTCAGTGATCAACTGTAATAAAGACCAACCATTGCTCTTGGCTTTTCGCTGTTCTGACAGAGGTGATGTGTAGTCTAGCCTGGCTGGCCACAGCAGGGCCAAGCAGCAAGAGTGTTTATAGTACTGGTGTCCATCAGGAGCAAGACACAGCGCAGCGATGTATAGCTGACAGGCAGTACGCCAGCAGTGTGTGGACACTCTCTGCACTGGTAAAACAATTCAAACACTATGACAATGTGGGTACACTTCTATAGCAAAACATAAGACAAGAACAGCCTGCACAGCCACAGCAAGTGGCTCTATGGATTAAGCATTAGGTGCGACCAGAAGCTTGAATATTACTCATAGGTTAAATCTGTTATGTACTTCAGAGCTCAAAAGAGTTGAGGTTTTCGCTTTGTAGACAGATGAAACCATCCTGCAGAGTCACCCTACTGCTGCGATGCTGCTGACCACAGTAGAGCAGAGTCATCAGTTAGCAGGCACAAAACAGTGAGAAATGTTTTCTGGTCATGGTCTTCTGATAAAGCCCAGCATCGTTTCAGTGGTGTCATCATCATTTTACTGCAAGTACTCAAACAGCATAAAGAAAGATTTAGTCTGACTTGGCCTAACTCTACATAACTCTCCTCTGAGACAACAATGAAAGTCACATCAGCATTTAATTAGGCCAGAAGCTCAAAATATCTCATACTACATAGCAGCATTTAAAGCTAATTGTCCTTGTCAATAATTTTCTCAAAGGCAAGATGAGCAAACAGCATTGATAAAAATGGGAAGTCAATATGCACAATAAAGTTGGTACCATGTGAGAGGAGAGACTACACACATTGATCTCCTGCAGTATCCCTCTAAAGCTCACCTGACTCCATTCAGGCTGAAGACGCACTAATGCACTGAAACTCAGCAGTCAATCCCTGTTAACGCTTTCTTTAGGTTAGGATTATGTGTGTGTGTACAGTCTTGGCTCTAGCTTCTGGATAAACTGAAGCCTAAAATTCCAGTTTAACTTAGCGGAATATCTAAAACTAGCCACCAACAGCGCACGTTTTAATAATAATAATATTAAAAAAGTTAAAAATTACAGTGATGAATATAGTTATAGTGAACCAAATAGTTGGAGACTGCAAAATTAAAACAATAAGGTTAAAAACATTAAAAGTTTCAGCTACTGGCTCACTCTATGCTACCTGTTCAGCACCAACAGCATAGTCAGAGACATCACTAACTAGATGGTATTTGTATAAGCTAATTAATTAGAAAACAAAAACAAGGGGTTAATGAATCATGTTATAGCTGATTAATTTATAAAGGAGAATATGCTGAGTAAACCATGGGTCACCAGTAAAAAACGCTCCTCTGTAACAAGACAAAATGTTTAGGAAACACCAGCCCTGGCTATGACGCACTCTCGTGATGTTAACTGATGTTTACGTCGGGAGCACTTATACCCATTTGCCCTGTTCCCGTTATAGCTACTCTGCTCTTAGTAACATTATCTCCAATTACAGGGCAAACAACTGAAATCCAAGTTGATGCCCTGCACACAAAATTAATGCCAACAATCAACTGCTGCTAATAAACCTAAGCGTAACTGGTTGGGACTGAAAAGGACAAAATGACACATTTCTCCATCACAGCAAAAAGCATGCTGTGAAAATGAATGCCAAGTCACCATGGTGACGGTCAGTCCACCACTTGTGAGGAACGTGAGCAGAAGGACAGCTGCCATTGGCTGAGGATGCTGGAGGAGAGGATGGAGGAGCGTACTGCTGAGAAGACGGCCATGCTGCAAAGGATGAAAGTTAAGTGCTAAAAGACAGGTAACAACGTGGAGCACTGTCTTGGTCATCAAGCATGTCCTCTCCATACGTGGGCTTTCTTTCTCTGGAGGTATGCAAGACATTTTACAAGCTCCACATGGGCTCATAAATAAATAAAGATTCATATGTTGGGAAGAATTACAAATAGGCCTACAGCCTCTGAGTCAGTGTCTCTAGAAAAGTAAAGTACAATCAATAGAGTTGACAGAGCAAAGTGAAACAAGTATAAAGTAAAGCTAAGAGACAAGTGACACATAAAATCTGTGTCTCCCCTATGGTTTGATGGAGGGGTGTGTTTACATGCTGCTTGTTGACGAGAAGCCATTATTAACTGCTTTAGTGTCAAGGTTAATGGGAGTAATTCACTAGATCCCTTCGTGTCTTACTGGTCAATATGCTCTTCCATTGAGTGGCCGTTGTTATGCATTTGCCTTATAGAGATAAGAAAGAAAAATAGACAGACATTCAACGAAGACTGGTCAAACTCCATACAGCCATGATGCGTGTGGATGAAACTTTGATATGACTACAGTCATAACCTTTGAAAGCGACACATGACTGGTTGACTATTATTTATCGTGCTGCAAGTGCGTTTCTGAAAAACAGAAATGCTGCAAGGTCAAACTGCAGCCGCAGGCAATCTGTCACGACTTCGCAGCCGACAAACATGGATGGCACTTACTCTGGGACACCGTGAGCTTTTCCGCCATGCGAAGCCAGTGCAACAGTGAAACGCGTTTCTGTCCACCGAGAAAAGCGGGGTTACATATGTAGCCTGTTATGAGGCCGATACCGGCGGACAACGTGCACCCGACGCCCACAGACCGTTGTGATTTGGACGCACAGAATCAAAAGACGCGCAAACATCTGCCTGAGCGCAGTGCGCAGCATCCCTTCCTCAGCTGCACCAAAATAAACAGACGCGCCAGGAGACAGCGTGAGCCTTGCGGACTGCGCATGGCTACAAATACACAACACGCATTTCTTTCCCGGCTACTCCATTCATGCAATATTTTGTCATATTTGGTGAGCACTCCTTTCCGCTGCACAGGCACGTTTGCTGTGAAGGGCCAGCTCTGCTCCGCCAATAGCATTGGCGATATTCATGACAAGCCCCCCTGGCCTCGCTTACCTGTGCCCCTTCCCGTCACAGTTAGCCCTGTCGCAGTTCCATCGTTTCCCTGCAGCTCGTCGTCAAGAGCTCCGCTGCATGCAGAGGTGAGCCTGGCTCACACACGGTAGGAGAGGGGAGGGGAGGGCTGGACCAGGGGGACGCAGGAGCTGCGCGCTCGATGGCTGCCGCGTGAGGAGAGACACAAGGGTACATGGATGGAAGCATCTGCGTCACGTTACGTCGGATATTTTAAAGGGAAACGCGTCTCACTGTGTCGAGGAAAGCTCCCTCGGCCTAAACAAGATTGTTGTGTGGCTTTGTGTAAATTACATTTTCGCCTCATAGAAAGAAATGATTCAGAGAAGAGCCAGGATTAAACATCGAATGTTCCTACAACAAAATGCACGACAAAAAAAAAACTCCAGCTCTGTGGGCGCATTAACAAAGACAGAAGGACCATCAGCTCTCTGAGAGCTTCCAATTAAAAACTGAAAGTAGAAAAGTTGCTGATGTGGACTGAAATAACTTAGTTAGGCCATTAAAAGTATATAAGGTTCAGTCATATACAGTCAATCAGAGTCATTAAGTTCATTAGTACAGAGACGTTCACATACGCTGTTGCAGCTGATTGCAATGTTAAGCTTCCAACAGAAGGGGTCACTACATTATTACTGACTCCATCTTCACATCACTGTCGAACTCTTGACTGTTGCAGATGCTTACTAGGAAACATATGTTTAATCATATTTGTTTTCCTCTAGCAAGACACTAAACCCTCCTGGTCTGCCAATGAATGTGCCAGGGGTTGTAGCAGTGACTGATGGCCTCCTTAGATTCACAGAGTGCGCACTACAATATAAGCCACACAGCTTGTTTCTGCTTAAAATGATGAATGATTTTAATGTCCGTAAACCTCTGGTAGCTGAGTAGAAGAAAAATATTTTCTAAATGCTTTAAGATGAAATAGGGGCGCTGGAGCCAAAGGAACAGTCAGCCTACACACTCACATTTACGTACATCTCAATTACGAGTCACCACCTAAACCTGTCCTTGGAGGAAGCTGGAGCTCCTGGACACAACCCACACAGGCAAGAAGTGACAAAAATATGGTGTCTGTTGTATTTTCCTTTTGATATGGATGGACTGAATGTTAATATAAATCAAAGTTGGTGGTTCTTCTCAGCATATGCGCTTTGAGCATTTACCCTCAGAGGCACGGGAGAAGTATTAGGAAGAGGAATCAGTAAGTAAAAATTATGTGCACTGAAAGTCCATCTTACCAAATGCAGTTAGGATTCTTAATCCATAGGCTACTTTAATCTACTAGTAAGCCTCATCCCAGTATAGAGGCAGCAGAGGCCAAATACTCCCCTAAAGGGCTTTGAGGAAATCCAGTCCTTCTAATCAGAGAAAGCAAACGTGAAGAGGTGGGAGTTCACAACAGTAATCCAGAACCACATCAGGTCTGCTGCTTCTCTTGAACCAAAAATGTTTACATGCCCACTCATTTGGCACAACCTAAGCCCGACTCTTACATTTACAGCATCCTTATAGTATTTGACACAAATCCACACCTGAACATTGATTTCTTGATTGAACATTGATTTGTATTCTTAAACCTTCCAGGGGTCAAAATTAAAATAGGGGGCACTCTAAGCTCAAAAACAGCCGGTTGGATAAAACAGCCGCAGACAGATGCTAAATCACAACACGCTTTATCTAGATGAACGGTTGGATGAACTTGTTCATCAGAAGACCCACACGTGTTCATTGCTTGGTTGTAACACCCCCAAAAGCTGTTTTATCCAACCCTTGTGTGGTTTTTGAGCTTTGGCGCCCCCTATATTACAATGGGGTCGTTTTGACCCCTCGTAGGGTTAAACTGCACTCAATTACTACTAAGATTAAATTAAATTGTACACAAATACATTGGTTTAAAGCAATATAGAGGAAACCTATAAGGAAATGTGTTTTAGGCCAAATAGGGATGAGAGAGAAGTGAGATGATTTTAAATGTATTAAGCGAAGACTGGAGGAACAAAGTAGCTGCTGAGTGACTCTACGAAAAATACTCTTTTACTTCCCTAATATTATTATTATGCCTTTTACTGAATGTCTTGCTGAGGACCATTAAATGGCCTAAACAGGAAAAACACTGCCTGACTGTTGTGATGGAAATAGAACAGGAAGTAAAATTTCACACCAACAACTCTAAAGCAGATTAAGCTTTAGTGCATCACGTCACAAACATTATGAGTTAATCACTCAACAGTCGTGTTCAATAAAGATGCGAGAGTGTATTTACAAAGAATGTGAAGTTGAATTTCTATACAAACATGACATGCTGTGCGCTCATGCTGCCATTCTTAACTTTTTCTTTCCCAGGCTCCATCAGACATCAGTGACTTAAGTTAAAAAACAGCGTACTATTTGCATCTCTTAAAATATACAACATCAGTTTGTCTTGGCATCTACTTACTTAATAATTTATTTTATATACGTAACTGGTGTAAAGCAGACAATGTTACACACAGAGTACGTGCCAAGTCACTGATTTACCAAGAGCCAACATATGCTCTTGCAAAGCTCAGCTACAGCCAAGCCAGCTGATGAGTTATCTGCCAACCAGTCAGCAAACACACATTGCAAATGTTAGCAATTGTGTGTGTGTCTCAGTGCACATCCAACACAAGATTAAAGACAACACAATGTAGCAAAGCTAGTCTACAAAACTGTGAGAATGTGAAGCCCCGTTAGCAGCTTCTTACTGTGTTACGTATAAAAAAGAAGAGTCAGGTTGTTTCCATCAGTGATTTGCAGTTTAGCAGAACTAATAAAAATTTTATATATTACATATATTATTATATTTTAATAGTGAAACACTGTTGAACTGGTGAGAACATGGTGCCTTGTTTAATGCATCTTTGCTTTTTAATGCATTTAAGTGTTCATTTAACACAGGTAGCGACACCCCCGGCTTTCAGCATTGCTTCATCTTTTTTAGGGATTGATGCAATGGTTGCAATGTTAGTGCGGGTGCAGTCAAGCTGACAACACCACTAAAGGTTCCTTTTCAGATGCATTCCATCGCGCAATAGCAGGATTCAATTTCACGACTTGTGTGAGGAAAAGTCTGAGGAACATTCTGTGAGCATGCCTCTGTGTGTGCGGTTAAAGGTGTTTTGAAACACTGGATGGAAACAGCAAAACCATTCTAACACATATCCGCAGGCTCTGTTGTACAGTGAATGTCTATTAAATCAGTCATTCAGGTTCCACAGACAGTCCTCTGGGGCTTTATGGGGCTACCTAAAAAAACCAAGTTATGGCTATAATGAAACTTCTTTATAACATATTTTTATATAATTTATTATTACTATTTTGAGCTCACTGGCTTTGCTGTTGCTGAAAAGTCTTAAAAATCACAAGTTCTTCTTTTATATAAATAATTTCACGAGATCAGGATGTACTGTGACATACATAGGGACAATGCAACATTATTATGAGCAAAGGTCCACACAAAAGAGCACTACATGACCCCAAACCTGACTGGTTCTGAAGAGTTCTTTTCAACCTGAGCTCTAAAAGCATGGTTATTCCACTACACAATTATAATCACTTTACAGACAGAGAAGGCCTGCAGTAATTAGAGACACGTTAAATTAAAATGATGGCTAAAAATTTAATCTTATAATGATACAGTATAATAATAAGGTGATGATATGATAACAGTAAATTAATAGCGTGATTAACAGATAATATGATCATGCATTAATAACGTATAGGTACAGCATTAATTGAGATAGGACACTTTTTGTTTTGCCTCAAGTGACTTGGGATTAATTATATTAAATCTAAGCGTTTGATTGGAACACAGCTTTTATAAAATGTACATTGCAGGTTTAACAGTAATCTGCTCCACTAAAGTATTATGGCAGCAATAATGAAAGCAATTAAACATTATCAGCTGGGTGCAGCACCGACTCTTTGTGGGTTTAGTAGTCAAACAAATTAGCCAAAACATAACCTCCACAATGTCGGTGTCCACCATCCCAGTAGCTGCTAAGATGCCTGGGTCATTTGTGAATATTAAGGCCAGTGACAGTCTGCTGGTGTCGGGCCTCCTGCATTCATTATTGAGTTCCATGGTCAATTTGTCAGCGGCTTTTTAGCTTGTTTAGCATATTGAGTTACAAACCTGACACAACTTTTTTGTTCAGCAAAGATTCAAAATGCTGTGATGTGGTTATGGATAAAGTGATGTAATAAAACAATAAATGTGGATATAGACATATTTTCAATAAAAATAACGGGAGGGAAATGGATGTAATAAAAATATTTTGTTGTTGCTGCCCTCCTGATAACTTTAACATAACCTTGACAGGCTTTTCTTCATTCAGTTTATTCAACTCTGCATTGATACAGAGTGACGGATTACTCCAAAGCGAAAACAAGTACAACCGCATGAATTCCTCTCATGCAACACAACAGCAGATATTAGAGATGCAACTGAAAATTTAACTGGGATCAATGTGTGTCCTTCTGCCTGCTTGTCTCTCTTTGATGCCTTGTCACAAAAAAAAAATCAAGTTCACTGTGATCCAAGAGTTTGAAGACTTTATCTGTTTCCATGGTAACATCTAAAAGTAGTGTTATGTCTCACATCGTCCCTGAACAGACCGACAACCTGAAGTTGAATCAGTAATAGAAAGTGAAAGTTTAATAGTCATAAGGCGCACGTACAGTAAGATTCTCATTGTGCATAGTGAGTGAACCTCACTCAGTAGAAGATGTTACGTTTACTATCTACAGTACAGTGCAAGAGATAATTACCCTGTGGCAGAACAACAAAACTCTTGGGTAGAGTTTGGAAAGGGTTAGATAAAAAATCCTGGCTTCACCTCGTCCACTAAACTCATCCGGGCTTATTTGTTGAACGTTGGCAAAGCCGTGATAGGCACAGCTAAGCAGTACATTGCTGGGATACGTGTACATTGACGGTATGTATCAATCGCAGAATAACTGAAAAAATTGACTAAAACTCGTGCTGCAAACGTGTCACACACAGAAGAGCTGCCTATCGTTGTATAAAGGGAAATACAGTGGCTCTAATTAAAGCAATAGAAAAGGCAGGGTAGACAATAGCAGAGCTGAATGCATAAGTAGTTCCGAAATAATTAATAGGCAGTGGCCCACAGAAATCTTCAGAATTGCAATGAGTTCCTGGTCACTTGCAGTGAGCAGCTGCATATAAATGCCTTAAATGGCAGCATTAGCAGTGTATGTTAAACAATTACAGGCGCATTTTATGTCAATTTAATTCGTTTTACATAGTCTAGTGTAGTTTTAGAAGGTAATGTATTTATTAAGCTAGTCTATAACATGGTCATTTAGGGAGTTTGTATCTATGTATCCATGATCATAATATATCCTGCAGCAGGAAAACTGTTGATTTGCTTCCGTTCACTTACGACGGCCGCCATATTTGTTTAGATTCCACAACAGAGGCCCAACTGTTGTTTTTCCACCATCCAGAAGGCAGATTTTACCGTCCAGTCGTTGGGAAGAGTCTCTGGCGGTTGTGCAGATACAGTCAGAACTAAACGCGTCTCCAAGGTTCTGAACCATTGCTGGTTAATTTGCTTATGCAAAAGTTAGCTCAGTGAGCTACACGCTAGGCCAAACGAATGGCGAATGTAACAACTCCATACAAGGCGTAACAAGTCGAAAACGCCGCGTGATCCAATTTAAGCACAACGCCAACTATCAACACTCATAATATTTAATAATAACTAACAAACTAATATGAAAATCAGTTTAAAACTTACCGAGGATGGTTTGTAGAGGATACGTTGAAAGATGATTGTGGTATAATCCAACAAATGTTAGTTGTCCCAGCCACACGTCATAAACAGAGCTGCTGTACTGTACAGTAACCTTAAGCTAAGCTAACGTTAGCTATAACATGGCATGTCGTATTGTTTTTGCTTTAACACGTTACTTATCGTGAAGCAATTTTTTTAATTATTTGATAAGAAAATTGAAACATTACCGACATTCACACCTGTAGACAGCGCAGCCAACAGGTGCACGCAAGTATTTTTACAGCAGAACCAACGGCGCAGTATTTAGACAAAACACAACGATCCCTGCCTGTGTCCTTCCGCCTCTCAAACTGGTGGAACTATAAAACATTTTAGACATTACGTCTTTGGCCTTTGAATTGTAGCAATGATCTGTTTTTCTAATTGTTATTTAATGTCGTATACTGCTTTTTGTCTCGCATCTTCTAGCCTGAAGTCTAACATTTGCACTTTTACAGGGATCTACTTGACAATTTAATATTCCTCCCTCTAAGACTTTTTTTTTGTCTAAATGTAACCTTTAAATGTCATCTGCTTTTAGTCTTGATTCATATGTGGTGATATCCACCTGTTTGGGACGGACCACAGACACCGAGATTTCATTCATATTGTAACGGCGGGAGGGTTGGAGCAGAAGCTACCTAGCCCTGGCTAACTGTTAGCAACTAACTTTCAGCTAGCTCAGGCGCTAGCAGGCTAATCTAGAGTGAACCTGCTCAATACGGCAGGCGGATGTGAGAACACTTGTGCCCCATACACCGCACGACCCCAAGTGTCTCGAACTGCTTCTATTGAGAAAACACACAGCTCTTGCCTTTTCTTACAGCTGCCTCCAACCGAGGTAGCTGAGATTTATTGTTGAACCACCAAATGACCGGTCACCTGTGGGGGGGTCACTGCCACACACAGCACCCTCCCACACGGTGCCGGCCAAAACACACACAGAACCATACCACATAAACAACCCCACACAAAACACACCCAACAACACAGGTTTACACAACTACTACACCTATATTCTCATAACACTCCTCACACACACGCTGAACTATTTACATTGCCCATTACCCAGAGTTCCCCTGGGCTGAACGCACCAGCGGCCTGCTGGGTCGCTACACAGCCCCCCGCCAAGAGGGTTCAGTGTCCCCACAACCCTCAGTCATCCTCCAGCCCCACAACAAAGTCCCTCAATCGTCCGGGCAGACGTCGAGCACGGGCGGGCCTTTGAGTCGGTCCCCTCACCGTGTCAGACTCAGCCCTGGGTCCATTATCGTCCGTATTGGTGCCGGGAGTGGCCGACAAGAGACTGTCCTGTTCAGTCACTGAGGTCTGCGCCAGGGGGTGGTATGGTGCCAGCCGGTCCCTGTGCAGCACCACCCTCCTACCCCGTCCCGGCATGCGGACCCGGAACACCACCTCGGAGATCCGGTCCAGGATTTCTCCGGGCCCTTGCCAGTGGCTGGTGAGTTTAGGTGAAAGTCCTCGCTTCCTCACCGGGCAGTACACCCAAACCTTATCCCCCACTGAAAAGGAGCGTCCATGGCACCGTCCATCGTACGCCCGCTTCTGTCGGACCCCAGCCTCCCCTTGGGCCCCTCGCGCCAGCTGATGGACCACACGAAGGCGCTCCTTAAGCCGCCTGAAGTAATCCAACTCGGGCCCCCCTTCAAGTTCAGGCTCAGGAGGTGGTCCAAACACCAAGTCCACAGGTGTCCGGAGCTCCCTCCCAAACATCAGCGCAGCGGGGGTACATTGGCTGGACTCCTGGACAGCGGTCCGGTAAGCCCACAGGACCAGCGGCAGGTGCTGGTCCCAGTCCCTCTGATGCCGACTGGTCAAGATGGCCAGCTGGGTTGCCAGGGTGCGATTAAACCGCTCCACTAGGCCATCGCTCTGGGGGTGGAGTGGCGTGGTTCGGGTCTTCCTCACTCCGAGCCGCTGACACACCTCAGCAAACAGTCGACTCTCAAAGTTTCGCCCCTGATCGCTGTGCAGCTCATCGGGTACTCCAAATCGTGTAAACATGTCCTCTACCAGACGCTGGGCTGCTGTGGTGGCAGTCTGGTCTGGCACCGCATACGCCTCTGGCCACTTGGTGAAATAATCCATGGCCACCAGGATGTAACGGTTGCCAGCCTCGGTGATGGGAAAGGGGCCCAGGATATCCACACCGACCCTCTCCATGGGCGCCCCGACCAGGTACTGCTGCAGCGGCCCTCGTGAGCGCTGAGTGGGCCCTTTCTGCGCTGTGCAGTCGTCACAGCAGTGGACATGCAGCTCCGCGTCCTGGCGACAACCTGGCCAGTAGAATCGCTGTCTCAGACGGCGCACTGTCTTGGAGTTCCCGAAGTGGCCAGCCCCGGCAGACCCATGGACCCACTTAAGTACTTCCGCCCGGAGGGCACAGGGGACCAAGAGCTGCAACCGGTCAACTCCCCCTCCTGGTGCCCGCCACCGACGGTAGAGGATGCCATCATGGAGCTCCAGATTGTCCCACTGGGAGTGGAGAAGCTTGATCTCTGGCCCTCTGGCTGAAATGGCTGGCCACTCTGGTAGTTGTCCAGTCTCCAGCCAGCCCCGAACCTCAGCCAGCACCGGATCAGCTTCTTGGTGCCGCTGCAGCTGCTCCCGGCTGAATAACTCCTCCTCCCCCGTGATGTCATCTGGCTGTGCTGCCGCTGCGGATGGGCCTGGCTCCCGTTCTTCCTGGCGGCGACAGTAGCGACACTCGTCAGAGAGACAGGGGCGTCGAGAGAGGGCATCAGCATTGCCATGCTGTCGCCCCGGTCGGTGTCTGATGTCAAAGTCGTATTCCTGGAGGATCTCCAGCCATCTCGCCACCTGACCCTCGGGCTGCTTGAAGTGTAGCAGCCAGGTGAGAGATGCGTGGTCAGTCCTCAATGTGAACCGAGTGCCCAGAAGATATGGCCTAAAGTGTCGTAAAGCCAAGACCACAGCCAGCAGTTCTCGCCTGGTGACACAGTAGTTCCGCTCAGTGCGGCTCAGACTGCAGCTGTAGTAAGCCACCACTCGTTCTTCTGTCTCCCCTCCTTGGGAGAGTACCGCTCCGATTCCCACCCCACTGGCGTCTGTATCCACCACAAATGGCTGGTGCGGATCGGGGTACGCCAGGACCGGGGCCTCGGAGAGAGCTGTCTTTAACTGCTGGAAAGCCACAGCGCAGGCCTCAGACCACTCGAACCGCCGGCCCTTCTCGGTCACTCGATGGAGAGGGCTGGCGATGGTTGCAAAGTCCTTGACAAACCTCCTATAATATGAGGCAAGACCAAGGAAACTCCTTAGTTCGCCTGTAGTGGTTGGCTGGGGCCACTCTTTAATGGCAGTCACTTTTGCTTGGTCCGTGGTCACCCCGTGCTCACTGACCACGTGCCCTAAGAACTGAGTCTCTCTCGCCAGCAAGTTGCATTTAGCCGGGTTAAGCCGTAGTCCAGCCTGGCGAATAGCCCTGAAGACCTCCGCGAGGTTGCTGATGGCGTTCTCGAAACTCCTGGCGTGGACCAGCAGGTCATCCAGGTAGACCACACAGCGGTCCCGTGGAATGTTCTTGAGCACCCGTTCCATCAACCGTTCAAAGGTGGCGGGGGCATTACACAGTCCGAAAGGCATAACTTTAAACTGCCACAGTCCTTGCCCTATGGTAAAGGCAGTTTTCGGGCGGGCCTCTGGTGCCAGCTCCACTTGCCAGTACCCGCTGCGTAAATCCAAGGAGCTGAACCAGCAGGATCCAGCCATATAGTCCAGGGCATCATCAACGCGGGGAAGTGGGTAGGAGTCCTTTTTCGTTATTGCGTTCAGACGCCTATAATCCACACAAGGGCGCCACTCCCCAGTCTTTTTACGCACCATGACCATTGGTGCAGCCCAGGGGCTGTCTGAGGGCTCGATGATGTCATTAACCCTCATGCTCTCGATCAGGTCCCGAGCGGCTTGGCGTTTCACCAGCGGCAGTCTATGAGGTCGCAGGCGAATGGGAGGTGCATCGCCAGTTTCAATGTGATGCTGCACCAGGCCTGTCCTAGTGCAGTCCTCATCTTTGGCTGCGAAAACGTCAGAAAAGTCCTGCAGTAGTCTGTTCAGCTGCTCCTGCTGTGCCGTATCAAGGTGTCCGCTGCTCCGTTGCTCCAGCTCATCAACAGCGGTAACAGTCTCGGTGGAGAGAAGGCCCGAGGCAGGAGAGGCCAGTTGTGGGGGTGTGCTGCTCGTCCGGCGGCCTCGGCTGAGCTGCTGTCGTGCGCTGACCCTGGCTTTGTCGCTCTCTCGATGGCCTCGGCTGTGCTGCTGTCGTGCGCTGACCCTGGCTTTGTCGCTCTCTCGATGGCCTCGGCTGAGCTGCTGGCGTGCGCTGACACCGGCTTTGTCGCTCTCTCGACGGCCTCGGCTGTGCTGCTGGCGTGCGCTGACCCTGGCTTTGTCGCTCTCTCGATGGCCTCGGCTGAGCTGCTGGCGTGCACTGACACCGGCTTTGTCGCTCTCTCGACGGCCTCGGCTGAGCTGCTGGCGTGCACTGACACCGGCTTTGTCGCTCTCTCGACGGCCTCGGCTGTGCTGCTGGCGTGCGCTGACCCTGGCTTTGTCGCTCTCTCGATGGCCTCGGCTGAGCTGCTGGCGTGCACTGACACCGGCTGTGTCGCTCTCTCGACGGCCTCGGCTGTGCTGCTGGCGTGCGCTGACCCTGGCTTTGTCGCTCTCTCGATGGCCTCGGCTGTGCTGCTGGCGTGCGCTGACCCTGGCTTTGTCGCTCTCTCGCCACCTTTTGGATTCCCCACCCGCACTCCGGGCTGAGGAGAGGGGTATGGTCTCTGCACCAAGCCTAATAGCACCCCTCGAAATGTCAACACACGCTCCCCAGCGGGCCAACAGGTCCAGCCCAACAATGCACTCCTCTTTAATGTCTGCGAGCCAAAACTCGTGCCTTAACTGATGCGTCCCCACCTCCACAGATAATAGCTTCTTGCCCTGCATAGCTGTCCTTTCTCCAGTCACTGTGAGCAGTTTAGTGGTGGTGGGGGTCCAGCCGCGGGGGAGTGGACCGGCAGTCCCTGGCACTACCCCTCGTTGTAATAGGCAGATGGTAGATCCCGTATCCACTAGAGCACTGCACGGTTGCCCCGCAATGACACAGTTCAGATATAGTCCAGTGGCAGTTCCACAGCGTCCCACTGTGGGGCAGTCCAGTTTGAGGAGCGGTTGGGTGTGGGATGAAGGGTCCCTCACTGCCTCATCCCATATTCGTTTCCCGTCGGCGGCTCGGTCCTAGAGCGGGGGCTCGCGGCTAAGCAGTCCCTGGCGAAATGCCCCGGCTCACCGCAGCGGTGGCAGCAGTCGTTCCTCGGTCGTCGCCGTGTGATCGAAGGCTGAGCCCGGCTGGCTCCCTCCTCCTCTAGACACTCCTCGGCGGCTGCCCTGACAGGTCGGTGCCAGGATGGGGACCGGCTCGGTGCTGATCTCGCTCCCAACACCTCCTCGGCGCGTTCTGCTTCTCTCAGAGCCTCCTCAAGCGAGTGGGGTGTAGTCAGGCGGACGTGCTGGCGGAGCCGCTCTGGTGTTAGCCCCTGCAGGAAGGAGTGAAGGCTCAGTTCCTCTCTGGCCGCAGATGGGAAGGTGGGGTAGCCGCGTTGAGGGTAAAGCTGTACGTCGGCGGCGAAGGCCCCCAGACTCTCTCCCTCTTTTCTGTGGCGGCTAGCTAGCTGCTCTCTGTTTTGTTCAGCGGAGATCCTCTGCCCGAAGCGCCGTTTAAGAGCGGCCGAGATGAGTGGGAGCTCCCGCCGATCCTCCGGGAGTAGGTCAGTAAGCACCTGCAAGGCGGGACCCTCCAGGGCCAGGGCCAGGTGTGTGGCCGTCTCACAGTCACTCCATCCTCCGTGGAGAGCAGCCAGCTCGACCTGGGCGAGGTAAGGTTCCAGGGGGGTCAGCCCATTGTAGCGAGGTAGCTTTACCGGCGTCACAGGCAACAGTTCACGCCTCTCATGGCTGGGGTAACGGGGTGTAGACCAGGCCACACTAGCGCCGTCAGGTTGGCGGGAATCACCTGTCTTTTTCCGTGCCCCTTGCTTGAGGTGCCTTAGCAGCATGCTGCTCTCCATGACTGCTCGCTCTAATTCGCCTATGCTTCGCTCCATGTCGGCGTCTACTAAACAGCCTTATCCCGCTTCTGACACCAATGTAACGGCGGGAGGGTTGGAGCAGAAGCTACCTAGCCCTGGCTAACTGTTAGCAACTAACTTTCAGCTAGCTCAGGCGCTAGCAGGCTAATCTAGAGTGAACCTGCTCAATACGGCAGGCGGATGTGAGAACACTTGTGCCCCATACACCGCACGACCCCAAGTGTCTCGAACTGCTTCTATTGAGAAAACACACAGCTCTTGCCTTTTCTTACAGCTGCCTCCAACCGAGGTAGCTGAGATTTATTGTTGAACCACCAAATGACCGGTCACCTGTGGGGGGGTCACTGCCACACACAGCACCCTCCCACACGGTGCCGGCCAAAACACACACAGAACCATACCACATAAACAACCCCACACAAAACACACCCAACAACACAGGTTTACACAACTACTACACCTATATTCTCATAACACTCCTCACACACACGCTGAACTATTTACATTGCCCATTACCCAGAGTTCCCCTGGGCTGAACGCACCAGCGGCCTGCTGGGTCGCTACAATATTCTGCTGGCAGTGTAGAGAGGAGATGCAGCCCATTAACGTACAACATGTTCCTGAGCCTTACCAGCTGCGCGTGTGGGGCGTCCAGGTGACGATCTATTAAAGCCGTGTTTTTTTTTGTAATTCAGTTTTCCACCAAGCCTGAAAGGAAACACAGAGAACACAAGATCCTTTCTGCAAGCGTTTGCGTTACACCCAGGTGATGAAGAAAAGCATGACGCTGGATGTGTATTCTAACTTTAGATGTCAAAAAACATGTCGCTGCGTCTCTGACCTGTCAGGTTATTGGCTGAGTAAATGCTGATTGTTTAGCTCCTGAAGTATGTAAACCTATCTCTATCTTCTTCTCTTTCTTATATTGTTATATTTGTTAGAATCGTTTTTTAGTCTCCTATCTTTAATTATATTTGATACACTTTGTGTCTTTGTTTGCATTTGCATGAAACTTTTTTGGTTTTGCAGTGAACTCAGACATTATTAATAAAGTCTGTGCATCGTCTGTGTAATGAGTCTACTTTCATTTTAGGTCTAGATTCTTATAAATTATTCTTACTCAACTGATGTAAAACCACTCAGATTCTTAAAGCTCTAGTGTTTCACCTGGGGGTCTTAGGGGTGAACATGTGAAGTCAGAACATACATAATGAGGTTCAGGTGAGAAAATCAATTGAAACAAAAGTAGAATTTATTTGTTATTTATTTGAAATTTGCAATGTGTTCATGCAGAGAAGAGAACCGAAGGAAGAAACCTCCAGCAGAACCAGGCTCGTGGCGGGCGGTTGTCTACCTCAACCGGTGATGGAGTTTCTCAGCACATCACTTCAACAGCAGCAAACACTGCTACAAAGTTGGTTTAGAGTGGCACATGTGCGTCGAGACATGGCTGTGCTATGGGTTGTCCTGTCTCACCTATTGTGACCAACCTGTATATGGAAGAAGTGGAGAAGAAAGCCCTCAACTCTTTCTCAGGAACAGCCCCGACCCACTGGTTCAGATATGTGGGTGACACCTGGGTGAAGAGACCAGGACCCAGGAGGTACAGACATTCATAGATCACATAAATGCAGTGGACAGCGACATCAGGTTCACCAGAGAAGACACTAAGAACAACAGACTGGCCTTTCTGGACTGTGCAGTCATCAGAGGAAACGACGGCGGTTTAGAAATAGAAATCTACAGGAAACCCACCCACACTGACCGGTACCTACCCTGCAGCACAAACTAGGAGTCATCAGGACCCTGAACTACAGAGTTGAAAACATTCCCATTTCCACTGAAGCCAAGAAGAAGGAAAAACAGCATCTAAGGACAGCTCTCAGGACCTGTGGCTACCCCAGATGGGCCTTCAACAAGGCTGCGTCTCAGCCCAGAAAAGGGACAGCAGAACAGCTTGGGACCCAGAGTCAACGAAAGAACCTGGTCATTCTTTACATGGCTGGAGTTTCACAAAAGCTCAAAAGGATTTTTTGGAAACAACAACATACCCGTCTACTTCAAACCCCACACACTCAGACAGAAGCTTGTGCATCCAAAAGACCAAAACACAAGAGGAGCAACATAGTATATGCAGTTCAATGCAGTGAAGAGTGCTCAGAACTATACATTGGTGAAACCAAACAGCCATTACACAAGAGGATGACCCAGCATAGGAGGAACAACACGTCAGGACCAGTATCTGCCGTGTATCTCCACTTAAAAGATAAAGGCCACTCGTTTGAAGATAACAACAGTCACATTCTGGACAGAGAAGACAGGTGGTTTGAACGGGGAATTAGAGAAGCATTACACGTACAGGTAAACAGCCCCTCTCTCAACAGAGGTGGAATCCTCAGACACAACTTGTCTCCCATCTACCATGCTGCCCTTTCAACTATGCCCAAGAAGATCAAGACCACTTCACATGTCATCCACAAAGGACACACTTAACGGGTCGGTGTAATGGTTGAAGTGAAACCTAACTGAAAGATAAATCTACCTAGATAGGTGGTGAAACGTTTCTACGAAATAAAAGAAGTTGCCATGACTCAACCTTCAGACATACAGAGGAAGAAAAGTTTTTTGTGAGAGGCAATGGTCAAAAAGGAAGGGGGACGAGGAAGACCAGGAAAAAACATCATTTATGACTATTGTAGACCGTGTCCAATCAAAACCTGCTCATCTAGGTCCAATGTTGTTTAGAGTAAAACTAACACAAAACTCACTGAGATGATAGAAAGATGGAGGTAAAGTAAAGTAACTTCACTTTGTCCTCCACACATTGTGGTTCAACTGTTATTTTTACAGCCTACAGTTTACACTTATAAACACAATATAAACTGCACAAGAGTTTTTCCTAATGTCTGTCCTTCAGCGAACAACATGCATTTATCTCTCTTTTCATCTTTGGTGAGTCAAGTTTAGTGTCTTCATAAAATTGTACATATCACTCTGTTCTTTCTCTTCCTAATAACTATTTACTTCCCTTTTCCCACTGAATGAACGTGTCCTCTGTGCTCCACTATCTAAACTTTGTTCCAAAATTATGAGGAAAATATTAGGAAAAAGGCAATTGTCCAACTTGCCCGGCGTTTAATCCCACTTTAACAAAGTGATTTACAAATTAATTCTCCTGAATAAAGGCTGCACTGCACTGTGCTGCTGTAATTCTAATGATAATGAATCCAATAGCCTGGGCTGCACTAGAAACAGTCTCATATAGATGTGATCTCCTCTGCTTAATGCCAAGCTAATGACACAGCCAGAATTTCTCCTTGTACGCTTTCTAAAAGGAACTCGCAGTTAACAGGATGCAGGGTGAAACTCATAGGAAGGGAAGAGAGTGTGTCAGTCTCTCTAGAGTAGACAGATTTCAAAACACTGCAGCAGCCGTAAACCAAATAATGAAAAAAAATATATAATAATAATAATTTAGCTGATCAACACCACTGAGCTGTATCGTTTTATCGTTTTGCTTGGCTACTTGCCATTCCCCACCTGCACCTCTTATTTAGGGGCGTGGTGGAAATAAAAATGACAATGGCTGTGTAGTCCATATAACTCGATTTCCAACAATTTGCAGACTTATACATACAATAGACTCCATAGACTCCTGTTTACAGAATACTTAGTGACATTTCTTTCCTGACTTTTGTTGTTGGGTTGTGCACCTGAAAGCACATGAGTCACTTCGTCTCCTCTCTCTGCAGAGCTGCACTGTTCTGCTGCTATATTCAATTTACACCTGGGTGACGCTTAAAGAGCGGGATTTTAAAGCGATAAGTGTAACTTAGCATGTGCTTAAAGGATTTCAGAAGTGCTGCTGCGTATGTGAAGAGAGTGCACAAATCAATCCAAAAAGGAAATCCAGAGGGGCAGTGTAAGGTCTCTTATTTAGAAAAAGCACTGTAGCCTGCTCTTGCTCTCTGCTGCACTACTACTTCATTTCTGACCAGTCTGTAGGTGAAGGAAGAAGAATATGTGGAATAAAAAACTCTCCTCTTGTTTTGCTACATTGGTTTTTATCAGTTAGTTTTCTCACATTAGGGGCCAGTACTGTATACAGTATGTGCATATTTCCTGGTATAAATATGACTCATATCAAACTTTTCACATCAATACAGTTAGTCTGTTGTAGTTTTTTTCATCAAATGTGGGTACAACTACCTCTAGGGGTGCTTCAAAAATGAAACGTCACTAAAGCACATTTTATATGCAGCATTTTCATTGTCATTAGCTTCCGCAAACTGTGAAGCAACAAAGAAGATCGTTCATCTGACAGTGATTCATTTTAGTCCTTAAAACAAACATTTCTGTACTACAAAAGAACAGCAAGGTGTACTTCACAGGGGGAAAAAAAGTATTTCAAAGTGGGTACAGACATTTGAGAACAACTGATTTAATAAAAGCAGAGTTAAAAAACAAGGGTAGACAGCAAAAGTGTACTAGACTTACAGTATGATAAATGCCCTGACAGTTAAATGTTGTGTCTCAGAGTCGATGACCCCCCGTTAGACAGTTTGGAAAACTGAGCTGATATGCAAGAACGTAACACTAACAATGACAATAACAATACTTATTAATCTTCTCACGTACAATGAAAGCAATCTAGTTTAATATTAATTTGTAAATATGTGAACATAATGTTTTAAACATACATACATTCATACAAACATTCTGCACTGGCTGCTGTACATCCCGTCACTTTCCTCCCTGAGAAAGTTGTTTGATAACAAATTCGATTTTTTCATACTGCAACTATTTTTGTGGTCAGTGTCTTGAGCGATGTAAGCCACACTCTTATTTACCTGGCTTGACTGGACAAAGAGTTGCTATGGTAACTGAGGGTCACAATAGCAAGATTAACAAAAGGATGAAAAAAAAAAACAGCAGAAGAATAGATTCTTCCAGTTTCACCTTAAAACTGCAAATGGCAAATTTTTTTGCATTTGCATTTTGACTTCTTTCACTTGCTTTCCTACCAACAAACAGTAAAATGTATAAAGAGATGGCTATGTTTATTTATTCTAATTGTTTATCATAAACATAAAAAAATCCTTAGTCAGATCAATTCATCCTGGCTTAATCTGTTCTACTAACCTCATCCTGGTTTATTCCATTGCACAAACCAGGACGGAGAAGAAGGAAGTAAGTCACCCAGGTGTGGTTGATAATCACTACACAGAATCTCTCTTGCACTCAGAGCTTAGCCATGTTGTCAGTGATCGTCTGTTTCCCTCTGTATAACTGAGAGATTAATAACAACTTCACCAGATATTCAGTCGTCCTTGACCTCCCACCTGATGAAGACCACGGAGAGGCGCATCCTCAGCCACCTTCGCTCTGTGGTGAGCACGGCGATGGACCCACTGCAGTTTGCCTACAGGCCGAACATCAGGGTGGATGACACCGGCAGAGATGGTGATTGACTTCCAAAAGAAACCACCACATCACACGCCGGTGAGCATCCAGGACTCAGACATTGAGATAGTGGACAGAAAGAGACTCAACAAGCTGGTCAGGAGGCTCCTGTTCTGTTCTGGGCTGTCCACTGGACTCTGTGGGTGAAAGGAGGATGTTGGCCAAGCTGACATCCATCATGGACAATGCTTCTCACCCACTGCATCAGACTGTGCAGGCTTCAACAGTAGACTAACCCATCCCCGGTGTAGGAAGGAGCGGTACAACCAACCAGTCTAACAGCCCCACTATACAGATTATCCTTGTATATTTTGCAAAAACTGGACTTTGTAAATATTGTAAATTTGCACCTCCTTTTTGCACATTTCATCTTTTTGCACCTTTGCACTGCCTATCCTTTGTAATCCCTGGGAGCTGCTGAAATAATTGAATTTCCCCAATGTGGGATCAATAAAGGATTATCTTATCGTATTATCTTACCACAGCAAGGTGTTAAACCAAATAAGATGACGTGCTCCTTGTGCCTGCCTTGTGTTATAAGTATGACTTGCTCCCCAGCGGTGAGTTGAGCTAATCAGCCTGAGAGCTTGTTGTGATGTTGACCTACAGTAAGAAACAGCATGTGGTATGAGCAACTACAGTGGTACAACTGTAAACCAGCTTTATTTGTGTAAGGGACAAACAGTTCCTGCACCGTGTGCTCCTACAGTATTGTACATGCAGATCGTACATGGTTATGTCATTGCCAATGCACATGTATTTATAAAAGACGAAGGTTTTCAGAGTTTCAAAAAAATGACAAAGAAAAAACAGTGTGACAAGTGCATGGATTAATTATTCATTCCTGTTATTTAATCCATGCATGTAATGCATAAAACTGTCATAAGGTTAATAATATCTGCAATCAGTCAATCAGGTATTAGTCAGGGCCTTTAAAGCACATTAAGCCCTCAACTGAGAAGATGTAAACTTTTTTTAAAATATGGTTATCGTGTGTTTTTAGCCTGATCTGAAAGGCAAATCATCTCATCAGTAGCTATGCAAGCATTTTATTCAAGCAGGGTGAGAACAAGACGTCATTCTTTGTAGCATGAATGAACTGATATGATAAGTAGACAATTATTTATTGTCTACCGCTCTACGTGTATATTCATCGCTGTGGAAACACAGGCACCTCAGCGGAGAACGTGTTCGATAGGAGCCCATAGCAGAAGAATGAACTTTAGCTGCAGGGAGTAAAGTAGATGCTGACTTTTAACATCAGGCAGACATCCTTGATTAAGCAACAGGATAAAGTCTTAATCCCCTTCCCAGTCTTAGAGTAATGAGATTAGAGTAGCTGAGATGGAGGGCGGTTTGACAGGCAGAATTCCTGCGGCTCTCTCTGAGGCCCCTTTTTGTTTTTCATTCACCGTTTCATACCCCCCCAACTCGTCTCATTCATGAGTCTCATTTTGGAGGAATGAATGAAAGAACCGATGAGCAAGCCCTGTCTGCTCCATTCATGTCAGACCCACAGGCCGTTGTGGTGAAGCTGATCTTCTGCTGTAGCAGCTTTATAAACTGTGTTGCTTTGAGTGGGATTTACTCATAGGCTCTGGTCAAGAGACGGGTTTCCTACTGTGGGCACATGCAAATATCTACTTACTTACTTGCTTGTATAACTTGAGGATGGTTAAAGAATGGGGGACAGGTGAGGTGTGGGGGGGAGTCAGGTAACTAAGGAGGGATGGGAGCTACTTCTTGTGGACAGTTGGGGAGTGAATGTGTAAGACGGGCGTGAGGCCTGAGGACGGCAGACTCTGGCGTACAGAAACGCAGACTGGACAAAATGAATTACACCAGGCCAAATACTTTTCTTAATAATATTCTTGTCTTCTTGTCTTGTTTCTCTCCAGCCCTCGTGGAGCAAAAGCAATCACTCACAGCTGCCGAAGACGCTGCCGACTTGTAAAAGTAATTCCAGAGTTAAGTTCAGCTTCTGTTGTGCTGACATACAGGTTACAGATTCCAGTAAATCAACGGTCTTCTCTGCTGACGCTGACTCTGCTGAGAGGAGCCAGCAGTGAGACTCAATTATGAAGACGTTATTGGCTGCAGACAGTCATTTGCATATCATTATGATATCACTTAAACTGCAAGCGGTGGCTGATTTCGCTGGACATGAATAACTGGATTTACGTTTCATAACAAGACGCTCTGCACACGCAGGATTGCTCTCGACTCGAGTCACAGGATTAATCAGACACTCGTGTTTACTGCTTTGGCTTGAAACACAACTGCGAGGCCAGGAAAGGAACAGAGTCCAGAGCCACTAAATGAATTGGCAGCAACCAATATTATCATCAGGTAATGAAAACAGACCTGCACTAGCCTGTAAAACCTCCCTTCTTACTGACATTTTCAAACTTCAGTGCAAAGCTCAATATTTTATTAATGGCTGCCAATGCCAGGTCTTCCCATTCCCTAGCAACCTTTCATAAATGCCATGAGACACAATCTAAACATATTTATGCCTCTTTTAGAAACATTCTTTTGTAAACATTTCAATATGTAGGATTGTTGGAAAGTTTAGACTTGGCAGGACAATAGCTGCTGTCAGGAGATACAGCTGGAGAATACAGCAGCCTCACCGTTAGAATGGGATGTTTGTGCCTGTGCAGATGTTTGAGGTGGGATTACTTGTGTTGTTTGTTCTCTCGCTTCCTCTATCCACACGCACGAGGAGCGACGATTAAATGAAACAGACTTTCCGAGAAACGAGGCACGCTTTCTTCCCCGGGCGTCACCTGCGATGTCTTCGATAAGGAAAAGCCCAGATGAGTGAGGCGTCGGCGGCTCAGACTCTCTTTTGATGCGCGCGGGTTTCTATTTTCACAAACGACATCATGTGCTATCCAAGTCGGAACACAGAGCGAATGTAAACAACGGCGTGTTGCTGGTGTTTACTGATGTGAACCAACATCGTTAAATAGGGGAAGAGATATCTATGCTGCTGTTTTAGATTATCTAGCAAAATGTAAAGATGTAATAAATCGATGTCAAATTAATGTGTAACTAAAGGAGTTTGCAGAATGAGGACACTGAAGCAATAATTTTCTACTTTGTGTCATTGACTTGCTGCATCAATTTTTAGGGCAGTTCTTTGAGGTAAAGGTCACCTTTGAGATAGATCTGTATTTTTGGGGTTCAGAAGGGTTGCAATTTCATTTTTTTTAAAGCTGTTGAATAAATGTGACTTAAAAATGTCTTGGGACACAAACAGAGAAGGGGGAATAATTCATGAAGGTAAGCAAAGAGGAGTCAATAGCTCTTAACTTTAGATGAAAGAGTCCGAGCACGATAACGACTCCAGCAAGTCCTCCAGCCTTGATGTTCATATTCATATACTTGACATTTGTTGGAACAAGGTCAGTGGTTTAATTATAGGTGACCATGAAATGTTCCCTGCAGTCCCTGAACATTATCAAAGAGGAATATCTATGTACAGTATTTGGTTGTTTTCCCAGTTATATTTCATGGGAGAACAGTCTCAAAACAACTAAAGACCTGAAGGAGAGAGCAGAGCAATCAGCGCCTTGACCGTTATGACTCCACTTGCTGCCTGAAACCCTTTTAGTCTAGCGTCTGGACTTTCCTGGTCTCGCTCTTCAAAAACTTCCCACACGAAGCGGCCGTGTGCCCGTGGGGCTGATCTTTCTTGTTTTTTTTGCTGCTCTTCATCTTCATTCATGCTTGCTCGCGTAGAATTTGAAAGCTCTGGGCAGCTGTTCTAATTAGCAATGAATGATAAATGTATTCAAGTACATGCAGACACAAATACCCATAGCATCCACTTATGTCATAATTGGCCTGAGTCACATTTCACAGAGTGTTTGTGCTGAGGAATGCTCCTGTTTTGTGTTGCTCTTCGGCTGGGCTAATTATTTAGAGAAACAAATACAGTTTTTAGTGTATTTAATATGTTTGTGTGTACACGTGCATTGTGTTTTTTTCACATTTCGGCCTTGTGGAAACCGGAGGGAAAATGTGAGAAATAAGTGAGAAACGAGCACAGTCGTCACACGTTCAGTTTGAGAACAAAATGTGAGATTTTGTGTTACTTAAGATGAAACTACAGGCACGTTGAATATCATAACTTGTTCAGAGACAATCGTGAAGAGGAGGAGCCAGCCTTAAATGAATGCAAATTGAGTTAGTGGTGGAGGTTGGACAGAAATGTGCAGCATCCATTTCCCCCAAAGTTTGCATCAGAACCACAATTACATTTCGCTTTCACTGTCGGTTTTGAGTTCAGCTCTACTGGTGCAGCAATGGAGAAGTCGCTGCAGAGCACAAAGCATCACAAGCCAGAATTTGGTGGCTCCAAAATGGTGGAAAACGGTGTCGTAATAAAGACTTTTACAGTTTCCTAACTCCAGTCCAACGCACTTGAGTTCTTTTACTGTATGTTAACTAGTTCAAATGACTATAAATAAATCCACCATATCAAGATTCAAGATGCCAGCAGGGCTCACTGTTAAAGGTAATTAAGCTGTCTGCTTGATTGAGGCATTATACAGTAGGAACTAAATTAAAAAAGACTTGCTGGAGTGTGTGAGCATGCATTTTATTTTGTGGTTGATACAATGTCTTTGTCACAGTCTGGCCCACTGATCCCAGGAGGGCACAGTGTTTTCTGTCTGATCCTGTCTGCGTGATGTCACGTCCTCCTCCTTTGTGTGATTATTAGTTACACCTGTTGTTAATTTCCTGCCCTGTTTAGTATTTAAGCTCCAATCCATGTTCTGTTCCCTGTCGGTTTGTTGATGTTATGTGATGTTTGTGGTGTGACGAGGTGATGTCGCAGTGACTTTCTCTTGTTTTTGCACTTATCTGTTTTAAAACATTAAAATATATAATTTTCAAGCCGATTCTGTCGGGTCGTGCTGTCGGGTATTAGATTTGTTAGGGGACTGGAGTCGGAACAGGCTGGCAGAACGGATGATGCTTTCACTACTTGATGCTGATTTGGAAGTGTGGGAATTTTTGCAGCATTTGTCTGGGCTTCGAGCCAAGTGTGGGGTTTTATTTTGCTAGTTCAGTGAAGCCCTGGCTTTCCTGTGTTCTACCTACAAGCTGTAAGACTCCAGACATCTATTAGCTGCAAGGATTAGCTCACTGCCTCTAAACGTGTCTGCTCGTCTTTCCATTTTTACACATTTTCAGTGAGAAATAAAAAGAATAATAAACCTGGTGCAAATCATGGTCAGGATGTGCTGCTTGTTGAAATAGGTGGGACCTTGATTTTCAAGATTTAAAGAATTATAATCTCACTGACTTGCAGACTGTTGAAATTACATATTAGATTTCACTCTGTGACCCTAATGCCCAGTCAGTGACCAACACTATGAGCACAACACAACACTGTGACTATTCAATCGTTTAGGCCAAATGCAACAAGATCCATTCACTATTCTGCATCAGCATCAGAGCCAGTAAATAATGAAGAGATATTTAATATTTTGTCAATCAAACAGATTGACCTTGTAACAGAGTTATACTTTGACTCAAAGCAGCCATGCAGAACAAAACATCAGAATAATTATTGCTGATTTAATGATATTGAAATGAGTATTGAGTTGAGTTATTGATAAGATCAAAGTTTGCAACAACAACAGACAAAGCTTCAAAACAAGCAAAAGTAAAGGTTCAACGTCCAGTAGGGCAGAGTCGGAATCTCAGACCAGTGATGTTTCTCTTTTGTTTCAAGATGTTTTAACACAGTGAGAACAGAATTTCAAGTATGGGGTAAATAATCAAGAGCTTTAGCTCAACAGGGCTTCTCCAGCCTGATACTTAGCCTGCAAAGCATTATATAAAACTTTACTTGCTCCAAAATGACAGTGCAGTCATGAGTACGTCAACGTTCAAGCTGTAATCAACAGGTGGACCGTATTATCACTATGCAGGCTGTGCTGCTTGTAGATGGGCTCCGTTCACAAGAGAAGAAACTAAACTATGATAAGAGAGCAACTGCACTGATTCATGGAAATAAATGTCGTAGCAGTAAACTCTCAAGGGTTTAATACAGTACAAGCCCTGTTGTCGATTCACACTGGTGCTTACACAGCTGTAAGTATGTCTCACGTCCTCCCACCAGTCATTTATCGTTGTCTGTCCCTCCACTTTTTATTCTTGGAGCCTGGGTTTTATTTTCCTAATTCTCTCTGCCACACAATTCATCACACCAATTCACTGAATCCACTTGAATGAGAGATAAATTGTAATATTAAAGGTCGGCCAGGCATCCCATGACCCTCAGTTAGACATGAATGGCTGTCCATAATTGATTGATTGGTCATTGTTTCCTTTTCATCCGTCTCTCTGACTATGCAGCCTTTTGCACGATTCCAGCGTCTGCACAGTTAGTGCACCTATTACTGCACCAGATTGTGATTCATTTCTTAATCACTGCATGCGTCCGTCTGTTTCTGCAGCTTAACTGAGACATAATTGATCCAATCTGGGTCATTTTATCCAGTTATGTGGGTAATACCAACAGATCCCTAAAACACTCAGACAAAAGCTTTGTTTTGACCTATTGCCTTTTATTGCGGTTGTGTTATTTACCCAAACTAAAAGATAAAATGGGGGCAACATTAAAGGCGCCGTGTCTGCTCCAGCTTTAACTCGTCTTGTAACATCAACTGATCAATTGCAAATTTTCATGCAACATTTTGAATTTGAAAAACATAAAAGTAGTTCCAAACCAAAACAGAAGTCTGATCATCATTTTGAAACCCAATGTTTACTTTGTAAAAAATGACTTTGGCTGGTACTTTGTCAGTTGTTTTTGTTTATAATCCGGCATTTTCCTAAGAACCGTTTTCCGAGTCAAACTATGATTTGTGGTGCTTTAAAACTTTTCAGTGTTCATCGCTCTTCACCAGCATCAGCCGTGGCTGCCAGAGCTGTGTGTGTGTGTGAAGATGGAAGCAGCTATGACAAAAGCGACAGGGTCAGAGGTCACCACGACTCATTAACGCGATGAGAGAATGAAGCCTTACCCTTTGTCTACCAGGTAACGTACCCGGAGACCCATCCTCCGATCAGCAGAGGAGCTACTTCACCACCAATTGCTGATGATCGACAGAACGCGCGGTGCTGGACACGGTGCTTGTGCGGCAGACGAGGTCTAAAGGTAACACTCAATTATAAAGGCTTTTTATGAGCTGTTAAAAGTGTGACAACTGGTTAATGTGATCCTTTATATTTTTTTTATAGTTTGTGCAGAAGATTTTTTTATGTGCTGCTTTTGTTGTGGAAATAAAGTTGTGCTTATTCGTTACTACATTATATTTTCTTTTCTTTTAAAAAAACAGCTGAATTTCCTGGAACACACTGGGAACTAAACTGTTTTTATACTACTTCATTTTATATTTAATATCACCATACAAATATTTGGAAACCTTCCACAAACACAAAACATCATGGGTTAGCCTCCAAGGCACTGCAAAGGCATTTAATGACATTCAGTGCCTTTCCCAAAGGCAAATTGCTTCTGTTTTGTTTCTGCTAGATTGAAACTGCTGATGGACAGAAATCCAGCAACAGCGAGTAAAAGTATTAATATTTATGAAGAAAAAGGAGATACTGGATAAACAGACACATCTTTGAGGGTTTGTTTAAATTAGTGTTTTCACTGCGCGAACATCTTGATTCTCATCACACACAGTAAATAAAAGTGTAAGAAAACACACACTGGCTGGCAGCTGGTGGAAGATGCCATTGATTAGGTGTCAGGTTACAAATAGCTCTCATTCTGCCCACCGATGTCACAGATGTCACATCTGGCTGCAGTGGTGGAGGCCGACTGATAAGTGATTGTGCTTTATAAACAAGGCTGGTGCAGCAGCTTTGATAACCACTCTGGCAGCGAAGGAGCATTGCTGTTGATCTCTTTTCTGTTTTTAATATGAAAATTGATTAAATATTGTTGTTTCAGTATTATATCATTACACATCAAAGTCACATCAGTATTCATTTGCTATTGCTATAGTCAGAGTTTACATCAACAGT
Organism: Macropodus opercularis; assembly: GCA_030770545.1. NCBI lineage: Eukaryota > Metazoa > Chordata > Actinopteri > Anabantiformes > Osphronemidae > Macropodus > Macropodus opercularis. Next base: position 6,131,790 of record CM061095.1, on the reverse strand, counting down.
CGACTAAACACTCAGGATCTCATTGTCAGGGGATTATAATACCTGCACCCAGAAAAGAGCATATGTGAAGGAAAGTTTCTTGACAAAAAGAAACTAATGAATCTTGGGAAGGTAGAGGAAGCTGACTTCTTTCTACCCATAGGAAAGAGTCCAGGCTGCAGTAAGGTAAAGGTAATCAGGCAAACAAAGAGGCTCATGGGAATGGATCGAGGTGTAAGTGCCGTTGGTGGAGATCAGCTGAAGAGGAGAGCAGCCGGGGAAAAACACAAAATGGCTGCTCAGCCTGCAGTCTTCAAATTTGAAATCCAGTCCATACATGAAAATTCCTTCAATGTCTGACCAAAAGGATGAAGAAGCTGTGTTATTTAGCAAAGTGAGACAAAAGCTAATGGTGCCTTTCTACAGGAGCTACTGTGCCTGGAGAAAAACTAGGCTGCAGAAACGGGACTGGTTTTGGTTCTCAGACACAGCATCAAAAGTGTCTCCAAGGAGATTTTTAGCTTGGGTTGTTTATCGAAGTCAGTGACAAACAATCTCAAAAAAACAACTTTTAAACCATGACTTGCAGACAGATGTCCTCTAGGCAGTTAGACACAACCGCTATGGAATAAAATGATTTGAGATTGTGCCACTCTTGCCACCACGACTCACCTATGACTCTAGATCATTCATCTGTTTATGAATGCAATAAACATCCATGACGTAAGAAGACTAAGAAGTCGCTGAAGGCTGAAGACGTGAAACTTCTACGGGTAAATGATTGAAAATTGATTTGATTGATTGATTGATTGTAAATTGAAATGCCTGTTGGTACCTGAGGTGTTGCAGAGGTTATATGTGATCAGTAGGATTCGAATCATCGGTTGATGGAAAAAAACAAGTTGTCAGACGAGGCTGAAAGTAGGTGAAGTAATTGTCAGGTAGATTCTAAATGATGGGGACAATTAAACCTTCAGCTGGTGGTGAAGCAGATGGTGAATAGGTGACATGATGCATTACTTGACTTAGATACAGAAAAAGAATGAGACAGTCAAGCGTGGGTGTAAATTTGAGCCCAAAAATCCATTAGAATCCTCCACAGGCTGTGTTCAGGTGTGGAGAGACAACCATGAGTTTCTCCGGTTACTTTTTACTTTCATTTCAGTAGCTGAGTGAATGAGCCTTGACTGACTGCCTTGTTCTTTTCCATCTTCCCGGGTGAAGCGCTTCATGGCGATGAATACAACCCAGCCTGGCAGTAAACTCTCTAGAAATAAAAGGAGAAAGGTTCTACAGGAAGGAGTCTGGGAAACAGAGAGAAGAAACACAAGGGCGTATGAAAGGGAAAGGGACAGACAGAGAGAAAGAAAACCAGATGCAGGGAGAAAGATTTGGTCAAGCGTATGAGCGGCAAGTTACTGGCCAACCACTGGAGGTAGGTAAACCAACACAGGAGGTATCCAAATCCAATCTCTGGGAATTTGTGCAGCAAATTGTTTTTAGAGCCAACACAGGAGCTTATGGCTTTCCCACAGGTTTCCATGAGGGAGCCGTCGCTCTCATTAGCAGCGGTCTGACAGAGGAGGGGAAGCAGTCAGATAGAATGGCCGGGTCACGGACCAACATTCCTCACTGTTCTGTCCTTATTTCAGTTCAACGTTCGGCAGGTTTTACACCCCACAGTCTGTTTCCATTTCTGCTCTATCACAGAGCAAACAGAGTTCACTGCGCGCTGAAGAAATGGCCACTTGGTAGACATCATTTCGGCAAACTGTCATGAATGACAAACATCCATGTGTCGCTGCATTCCAGAGGCTGTTTTGTGTTGAAAACCTGCATGATTTGCTGGTTGAATGGTTAATGTGAAAGAGGAGCAGGAGGAAATGTTGGATAAGAATCTTTTGCAGGAAAAATTCAACGTAATAATAAAAGAATCTATTTAACAGTGGCAGACTCCAATATTAATATTTAAAGCAACAGTTTGCAGAGGTCATTAATATGACGGATGCAGCACTGAAGGAATAAACAACATGACAAACTTGCTTTTATGAAACATTTATAGATTAAAATGCCACATCAATAATGCAGTTTGATCCAGACCTGGTTTCAGTTACGTTAGCTTTGTGACCACTGCACAATCGCTTTCATTTATGTGACAGGTAACAAGCATTTAACAGAACCCTTTGTTTAGCCAGTTAATTCTATTTATTCATAAATCAGTTTTCAGGATATTCAATTTTACGTGTGCACTTCTACTTAAAACAAGACTCATCGATCTTTACGTTTTTCAGCAGATTGTGTTGGTCTGATGAAAGTCAGTCCAGCGATCGATGTCTTTGCAGCTATGTTCAAAGGGGAATATCTGGCTTATTTCAGATGCTTCTGTACATGCTAACTGTCTGTATGCTGTTCTGAGCACGCAGCGTGCAATGAGCTTGTGTTACAGGCGCTGAATGGTGAACGTGAACGCGCGCAGCAGTGGTTACAAAAGAGCTTAAACTGCGAGTAAAGCTGTAAACCGCGTGAAAAAAAAGAAATAGCTCTGCAAGATAAAACAGTCGTGGAGAATATCAAGTAAAACAAATACTGACAAAAAAACTCCCAGGATGTTTATCAGCAGTGTCAAAAGCTTGATACAAAAATAGTCTGAGCCTGATTGCTAATTTAAAGTGCATAGGGACTTAGGAGATCAAAATATATATAATCAAATATACTAATTGATTGCTTGAGACTAATTACATGCCAAAAGAGACGTCAAAACTTCTCCAAGCGTTGTGTTAATGTGGTGCTCATTGAACGAGTGTGTCTCATTCTCCCAACACGATGGTCACGCATCACGGTGACACCGCATCACTGCTCACTTGCCCACAGGGCTGCTTTGTAAACTCTCATGCCATTGATTCGGAGTCGCACGCCTAACGACTGTACAGCAGATTAGTCCCGCAGGAATGTGTTAAGGTGCCGAGAAGCCATGTGTGTAAGAGCCTTGACACAAAGAATGGGGGGATTATGAAGTGGTTTCTTTCGAGGCCCCCAGAACTTTGATTCCACTTCTCGTCATTTATGGAATTTTCTCCCCGAGAGGATTTGACGAGTGCAATTCATAAGAATGGAGCTTGTTAATGTGGGAAACAATGAAGTCTTCTCTTTCGCTCTTATCTCACCTCCTCCTCTCTCCTCCTCTGACCTTTCTTCTCCTCATTAAAATCGTAAGTATACAGACAAAAACACAGTCAGCCTGCAGGCAGGATACTCATTTCTACAGACTGCAGACACATTCTAAAGGTATATTGTTGTTTGCAGTAAAAAAAAACTAAAACTTCCCCAGGGTTTCGTTAATTGTATCAAACTGGAAACAGTCAGCAGCGTAGCCAAGAGAAGAGAGGAAAAGAGATGGGAAATGCAAACGCGTGACACACACAGCTCCTCATGAGAAATGGAAAATAAAATATGTTCAGAACTTAAAATAATGGGGAAGGAAAACTTCACACATTCGCCCATAATTTAAAAAAGTGAAATTGATCCACATGCAACCGTCAGGAGAGCACAGACAAACAAAACAGATCAGGTTAAAGACTCAACAAAGACAGAGGTTTGTTGATCTTCCACCAGTGAAGAAAACAATAACTTTTAAATGAACAAGTTCAAAACTACGCTTATAAAAGAGACCATAAAGGTAATAATAATAAAAATGACCAGATACAAAAGGCTTTATAGTTTATTTGCTCCAACAGACCAGAGATAATCTGTGAAATGCGATTAAGATATTTTACTGATGCACTGAACTGAAACAAGAAATAACAAATAGGAGCAATTTAAAGCAGTAATAACAACGAAAGCTGTAGCTGATCCAAGGCCTCAGGCTGGAGAAACAAACTTCTTCCAAGCAGCTCAGAGACATTTTTGTTTTTGTAATTCAGTATTTTAAACCTGCAAAAACAGCAGCCCCAAAGATTCATCATGTATTAATACCTCATTAATGTTATTCCTCAGTGAACATCGTCCGTAAAACATATGGCTTGTGCGATAAGACCCCAACGCTCCGCGTCCGCACACAAGTGCTTTGTGAGTGACATTTGTTTTTGTCAAACCTACAGCTACTAATTGTCATGAGTGTGCTTTGGAAAAGGTCAAACGCTCTCCTGCTAAGTTGTGAGTGCGTGTCAGCGCACCTGCGCGTCTGCACACTTCCCGTTGTTAGTATGCCCTCAGAGCGGCTGTTTGGCAGGAGCAAGAGGAGGAGAAACTCAGTAAACAGCAGGTTCAATGTCCTTTATTTGTTTTTATAATGAAATTAAATAACATTCCCTCAGAGAGTCATGTGATGACACTTAAACATGGCCGACGAGAAATCATACTAAATACAATAAGCACATTTGAGTTATAATACATTCATGTCCAGGTCTGTGCTGCTGAGTTTAGGGTACAAACAGGTTTATAAATTTAAAGGGACGTGCTGTGTCTTTATAATATATTCATTCAGTGCCTGTCTGGTGAATCTTAGAAAATCTGATTGACACGACTGAATAAAGTTTTAATGGATCAAGTATAGCGCGGTTAGCGACTTCAACACAACACAGGAACACAGAGTCACACGGACCAATCCACACACAGCCAGCAAACGTCACGACATTATATTATAATCAATGATATTTAGTGAGGGGGTTGGATCAGTGACGAGTGTGTTTATAAAATAACAATAAGTGCTGAAGCTGACTTCGAGGAGGAACAACTGCAGCACACATGTTTTATTTCAGTAGTTAAATGTTTACTTAGTTAACATACTGTATCAGCACCGAGAGGTTTGGATTCTTCATTTTTGGTGAAGTGTCTCATCAATCATTAAATTACCCAATTTAAAAAAGAATCTTTCTTTGGTGGAGGAAACAACTTCAGATCTTCTAGACAGATGTTTGGTAACATAAAAAAACACTTTTCTGTTTTCTGTTGATGTTGAATCTTCGACGTCATGTGTCCACTGCTCAGGATTATGATCACATACTATATGTGCAAATGTCAGGGCACTGAGTGATTGTTTTTACTTATAATTAGAAGGTGTTTAGCTAACGTGCTAAACACACAATATGCGGTGATCGTGCTAGAACACACTTTGATAATACTCCACTGTACTGTAGCTAAGCATCAGAGGATGTTTCACTCCAACACAAAAACTATTGCATAACCTAGAAAAACTTGAAAAAAAAAACTGTGTGCAACAACAAGACAACACAAGAGGTGTGGGATGTGCAGATGTGGGCAGATGATTAGGTTTATGTCACATATCAGCCGTCACTCGACACCAGAAGCAAAATGAGGACTTCAGTGCCTCGAGCGTTGCAAACGTTGATCATTTTAGTTGCAGTGAAAGCGAAAAACTGTGCAGTTGTGCAGAAACACATGTAGAAGTAGCATAAATTGTAAGTAACATGTTCTATGGCTAAAGTTGCTCGTACTGTACATGAACCTTCACATATGAAAACATCTATTTTTAGTGGAAACCACTCATCTGGTTTATTGTTACGACCTGCAGCAGAGTGAAGATCTTTGCATGAATGTTCAGTTGGACTACGAGCAGATATCAGGGCGTCGGACTCTCCACTATTTGCATTTTAACAAACCTGTTCCCCTTGTTTCTTTTTCACTGGTTCCTCTGAGTCCACTTTCTTTCACAAAGTGAAATGACTGCTGTGTTAACGCAATGTTTGCGATCACTTTTAAAGGTCCCTTTGTTTTATTTTGCCTGGCGCTTGGAGACACTCTGGCAGCCTTCACTTCCACCACGCTTGGTTATTCTTTCTCCTTTATCTCCTCAGATATAAGCTTCTCTTTGCTGTTTTGTGTCTTGTCGGTCCCAAAGTGTTACCAAACCACACAATGAACACAATGATCTGCTATAAACATCATAACAATCCAATACCATAACAATAGAATTCAGAATCTAATTAAAAATCATGTGGTATAAAGAACAAAAGGCCTTTAATTTTACACAGACACAATGTAATGTGTGCTGTATATTTTCTTCTGTTATACCGTAGTACTGTAAGTATGTTGAGTCCTTTGACCCACTACATAAAAGGAACCCAGCTTGCCTCGCAAATCCAACAATAATCATAAATATTTATATGTAGATGTTGTAAATAAGTGTGACTTATGAGAGTGGTTCCAAACAAGCTAAGCCCAATTTAAAACATTTCTCTAATACTGTTGCAGTGTTTTGTGTCGCAAGAGCTCTTCCTGTCCACGTTGTTTCACGCGTTTGTCTCGTTCCTAAGGGAAAAGCTGAGACCCGCCAGTCGTCTGCATGCCTTCCTTCCAATTCTCCAAGAACCCAGTGCTTGGGAAACATCCAAGCAGAAAAGACCCAATCTGTGTCGCCCCAAAAGCCCAGCATTATGTTCCAGGTGGGCTTGTATGCGTTTGTGTATGAATTAATTTCCAGCGTTTGTTGCTTGCTGCACACGGTAACACCTGTTATGTACCTCAAATAATCAATAAAACCCACTTAGCTCACACATTCGAAAGGCCTTTTACGAACGGGAGCTTATATCAGATCCTTTCTAGCGATCGATGGGTTACCAGAGGCCATGTTTTTAATATTGTACTTTCAGGAGTTTTATAAGGTGATGCTTGAAAAGTTGCAGAACCAAACAAATGAGAATGGTTAATAATAAAAACATGTAACATACATATAGAAACATATTTTACAAAAGCATCATTTCTATTTGAATGAATCTGCTGACTTCCATTATTTGACCATTTTACAAACTCATGCACGAAAAACACAATAAATGCAGCCTCTGAAAATAAAATCACAGTGTTGTCAGCGTGGGCACTTGACCTCGCATGACCATGACAGTGACCCCACTAGCGGACCAGCTGCTAACAGGCTCCAATACAGCACCACAACGTCCATAATGAAGTTGGACCTGCTACCACAAAGCAGCGGTGGATGGGTTATGACACGACAAAGCGCGTTCCGGTCCGTTCAGTACGCCGTCTCTTTGATGATGTTGGTGGAGAGGGTGTGGTTGCTGGAGATGCTGATGGAGTGGCGGGTCAGAGGGTAGCGATGCCTCCGGGGCGAACGGCGGCAGGGCATGAAGAAGTAGCGTAACGTGGAGAAGAAGATCTGCCGGTAGGTGGCCGACACCAGGTTGTAGAGGACTGGGTTGATGGCCGAGCTGACGTAGAACAGGACGTTGGTCAGCATGTAGAAATAGTGGTAGAAGTCATACAAGTCACTGTCGGAAAACAAGAGCGAGTCATTGCGGTGTCACAAGAACGTTTGCTAAATATCTGACAATTGAAATAATTCAGTAATGCATCACTGTGGACATTTTCCTGTTTTGTAGCATTTTTTGTTTCACTAATGTGACAATGTCAGTGTTGTAGTTTAACAGAAAAAAAGCTATGTTACAACGTGGGCAAATACTTCCTGGCTTTTGGTTTGACTCAGGCTAAGAATTAACGCAGCCAAAGGCCTGAGTGGTGCCTGACATGTATGGCCGGTGACCGTTTCTACGCCAACCCAGTAATCTTCTTTTCAGATGTCGCTGCTCATTTTAGCCCTTTTTGATCCTGTGCCAGTAACAGCTTCCAAACCATCAACAGATCAACAAAGTTTGCACCGAAGGCTTCCTGCCAACGTCTTGGCTTTATTACTGCTGTCAAGGCTGCAGCGGTGGATGAAGAGAAAACAAAACACTTTCTATGCATGATTAAAATAGACAGCGACAAAAAGATCAGCGTCTGAAGTTCCTCCTGGCGTTTCTGCATTAAAAACTCATCAGCAGAACAGCGAGACGGGAAAATTGTTTGCTTCTGTACTAGTGTAAATGTTTTTATTTAATTTCAAAATCCCGTCTTAATAACGTCACTGAGAGCTTTGCGTCATGCGAAGTGAAGAATAAACCTGAGCCTTCATCCGAATGCTGGAGAGACGAAGGGCGAGATTAAGCTACACAGCAGGATAGGAAAGGGATATAAAGATTACATAAGATGCAACAGAAAATTCAAGGGATGCAGAAAAACTATGGCGTAAAACTGGAAGACAATCTGTGTCGAGCATGCATAGTAAATTAATTAATTAAAAACCCAAAGATGTTGTTCCTCATGGAAAAGTGGAATAAAAGATATTCTGTCCTGTAAATGTTGTACGTGTAAACACAAAGAAGGCCTTGCTACACTTTTCATTATTGCTGCACTTTGAATGCTGACGACCGAATAATTATCGGCCACACCTACACATTTAGTGCTTTGGTCATGCAAAAGCTTTAGCTGCCGCGATCGATTGTATATTGCGTCAATCAAACAGATGCACGTCGATCACTAGAGAAGACCGATGCACGGTGCAACAAGTCTGACCACATAAGTAGACAAGTTACAAAGCGGTATATGCAAGTTAAATGTGGTATGTGCGTACAGCAGGTTAGAGAAATAAGAGCATGAGACGATCCACTTGGGAATTATAGACAATCAGGAGAAACCAAAAGGTTACAAGTCCTAACAAATCATTGTATCCAAACACATATTATGGATGCTCCAGGGCATTATGTCAACGACGAGGCTCTAGTCTATCGATCTATTCTGCTCTGGGGATGGGGAAGCGCCAATGAAGTGTGCACAACATCAATAAAGTGTGTATCTGTCTTCATCCAGAGACACCATCAAAGATGTATGACGACAGACTACGAGGGACGACAGGGAAAGGACTGAACGTGACCTTTTCATTATGTATAATCAGCTCATTCTGTGGCTCCTGTTTATGTAACGGAGGGTGACACGTGAGCCATGAGCAGCTCTTCAGTGTGGCACATTTTGGAGTTAGCCACGAGTCCTCGAAGCTGCAGCTAGTTTCAATAAACAGTCATTTTCACATCAGCCTGTGTCAAAAGGACTAAAGGAGGAACTTTCTCTCATGTTTTGATTCTCTGATCCATGCACAACAGCCACTTTCCTGGCTGCTATGACTTTATTGAACAGGATTACTTGCTAAGTATCTGAGTGGTCATGGCTCCACTCGCCACTCTTTGGTTTGCTCTTAATGACATGATGATGTGGTTTTTCGAGTGTCAATAACCTGCTAAGAGAATTAACGCTGCACCTTCAATGTCTCCATGGCTGTAAAAATAATTGATCCCACACATTTTAACAATGAGACGTGGAGGCCGACGTCAATACTAAAGCTAATTAAGCGAATGTCTTATTAAAAGTGTGAGCAGTCATTCGGTTTCATTGTTGCACAGGAAAAAACAGTTATATGGCTTTAAAACATCTCACTGTAAATTAAAAAGATCACAAGTTCCTTCCCTGCAACACTATAAAGCGGATTTCACACATGAACTTCAGATGGTATCCAGAGAATCCAGTAACAACAGGAAATAGTCCATTTGTTATGAGTGTGTGTGGGGGGTGATCCCCTCAGTAGAGACAGTTCAACAACCTTAAATTAAAAATATGTTTATGGACCCTTCACCTATAATAAGTGACTGTAGTGACTTCTGTTTACAGTTTACAGAAAACGAATATCTGTTATTCTGCTATAAACAATATTTGGGCTGATGTGCAATGAAGTGCGTGCAGATGACCGTGTGAGTTGAGCAAAGGTTAAGTGAGGACTCGCGGGTTCGTTCACACGGAAGGCAGAGAAGTTAAGAATCATTACTCACTCGGACCAGTCGGAGACGTAGCAAAACATGAGGCGGCGAGTGTGATAGGGCAGCCAGCACACGACGAAGGCTATGACCACCGCTCCTGGAGACAAGGGAGAGAGAGAGCGAGGTCGTCAGCGCATCGGACGTCAGGAGGAAAGCCAAAAAAAAAAACCAGAACAGATGAAGAGTATATATACAGAAACAACGCACAGCCTGCTCTTTGAACCATCAGTGTTGCTAAATCAATGTAGGAAAACATGCCATGAATGAATGACCATTTAGCAGCCATTAAACATACAGAAAAATTCAGTATTACCTGTCAGACGTTCTATTCTCTCTGTGGGTGTAAAAAAGTTTTGAGTTTTTCACTGAAATCAGGCGACTGAATTGCATGAGGGGCTGGGATCACTGTGTAGAGGGGCTGAACTGTGGCACCTGCACTTCAAACCAGTTAAAAAGCCTCTTTAACAAGGCAGAGCAGAGAAAGTCACAAATCCAAGGTTAATTTAAGCTGCTCCGACACCTCTACCTTCTCTGTTTTATCCACTGTTGTGACAGGATGACAAGACGATGCAGTCAGAGACCCGCAGATCAAACTGTCCCACGGAGACACTTGACGTCTTTTAAGCAAAGCTTCTCCCTCCATGTCCCCGTCTGTCAGTGCGCCTCTGTCAATACAATTTCATCACGACTGCACTTCATTCAACGGATTCTCTGCGGCGAAATTGGATTCAGATTTCCTCTGGAAGAATGAGCCCGGACGACACAGCTGAAGTTCAAATTGGTATCAGTCTTGAATCCAACTGTGTTTTAGAGTCTCGCGTGTGAATTTACTGATCCGGCATCGGTCTCACTCTGAAAGCAGACATAACAACCGCAGCTGTCACTCATGTCTACGGGACGACGTGAAGAGACCCTTATCTCCAGCAATCGCAGACACTATGACCTGCAGCACAGTGTATTCAAATAGTGCCTCGCATTCAACATGCAATACCTTCAAATCACTACTCTTCTGAATAGTCGCAGGCCATCCGCGCTATGATTGGAGGTCACTGGCTTCTAGGCATGAGAACCCCGCTGCCATCATCAGAATTCAATGCAACACATTTCAGGCTGCGGGGGAATCTTTTGAGCCTTTGCAAACCTTTTTAGGAGCGACGGAAACGCTGGTGTCCCGTCGCCACAGGGCTATTTTGAAGAATTTATCGCCAGAGCTTCTTCAGTTGGACTCAGTCCCAACCTTGGATCTTGCAGGGATCTCATCTTATACGTGGAAAAGGCCACTTATCACGGCACGATACCACACAGCAGAGATAACTGAGGGAGATAATTGAGTCATGAATGCCTGTTGGGTGAGAGGACATCAGAGTCTAGCGACACGTTTCTTCAGACACATGGTAAGATGTTGCCCCTGCTGTTTTCTCTTGGATTCACTGATGTGCACTGCTGAAATGTTCACACACCTTAAAAGGTCAGCAGCTCGTCCGTCCGTTAGCTTCAACTATGAAAAAACATCAAGAGTGCAGACATACCTAAACACACAGCCAGAGGAAGGAGCCGTCATGGCTTCCAAATGTGTCAACGTGTTTGTGCTGGAGCCATGTACGGCAGACCAGAAGTAAGCGAGTGGCAGACAGATGCCTCGTCTGTCTGGACCCACACCTACCTTAGTCAGAAACAGTTGTAGCCATGGTAACCAAGCCTCCGCTGTCACAGATGTGTCATGTATCTTACCAATAATGTCAGGTTATGACTGAAAGCATTTCTCACAGAAACACAATGTCATTTGGTCCAGTGCCATCTATTGGCCACTGTCTTGCCGGCGCGGCGAATAGGAGATTTCTGGAGTTTAAGGAATTTCCTGAAGCCAGGAAGGTACAGCTTGTCTGAAAGCTTGAAACTTCTTCTGAAGATTCTGGCTGGTTCTGAGATCTGCTGATAGACATAGTTTACCTCTAGCCACATGTGCAGCACAGTTGCTTGCTCAATTAGCAAGAAACGGAAAAAAGCCAAAAAGGGTAACATGGTTCAAATATGGACTAAAAGCTAAAAATTACACCTAACATTACACCTAAAGTAAAGACAAGTGTCAATACCTACTTCAACTACCTTTAAAACCCAGTGGCTTCCACTCATCAACCTCAGCTTTTAAATATCTATTCGATATAACAGAAAATACTGTGAAGATGCAAGGACTTACTAAAGAGTAAAAAATGTTTCTGCTGGTTGCCTGGCAACTCTAGTGTGATGTCAAGGTTCTGGGTAGATGTTGCAAAATACAGATGGTGATAAATTAAAAGAAAACCCTGAACAAATGAGTGGAGGAACAGGAAGGCGGGACTTAAATCTACAGCGCAGGAAAGGAGTCAGAAGATGATGAATGAATGAATCACAGCCAGCCAGTTGAGTCTAGCAAAGATTTTGAACTGTTAGAAAGCGCTCTGCACCATCATCAAAGCACTAAGTGACGGAAAATCTCCTGACTAGAGGCTCCATCCCTCCAGTAGAGACTTGTAGGGGCAAATCCAAGATGCACCTTACGTGAAAACTACTGGAGCAGAGCGACGGAAGAGTCTTAGACGAAGCCTGTCAATGAGGTAATGTTAGAAAACTACAGTATAACAATGACAAACGAGTCACTAATGCGACCGAGGAACGTCTAAACTGTTTAAGATAAAGATGAACCCTTTTCAGCAACTCTTGGTCATTGGTCTTCCGAAATCTTAAGCTCTGGCTCCACACGATGCTGCTGCTTGTAAATAGCAGACTGTGACCAGACCACACCTTCGATCTTGTTTTAACTGATCCGATTCATGTTTTATATCTTATCGACTAGGTGATGACTTAATGTAACCTGTAACCTTATGAGACAGACAACCCATCACGTGGAGCCAGCTCATGTAAACCATATGGAACAGTCCCAACTCTGAGTGAATTGTTTATGCTAAGTTAATGCACGTAATGCATTGAGCACGCACTCTGACTAATGTAAGATAAACCTTTACCAGAAAAAAAAAAGGAAATGTTTGGCAGCTAGAGGCCACGGTTCTGTTATGTTCCATTTAGGAACCAATCATCACGCGATCATGGTGAGGAGACGTCGTTAAACAGACAAATAGGTTAAAGCGACTTGTTGATGATCTCCAATGTGCCTCAGGTGTCACTTTCTATTGTCAATGGTCAATGTATCATCCCTGCGTTGTAAAAGATCGATATCTATGTCTATGCGTTTTAATTTGTATCTTCCCATTTTACTTGCTTTGTCTTTTTACGCTAAGGTTTTTTTGTGAGTGGAAACAAACCTGCCTTTTATGTCTAAATGACCAGAAAATTGCCTGAGTTTTTAGGCAGTAAACCATGAATCACTGCTGGCGACTTTAATTAGTGTGTGCTGGATCTGTGGAGTATTAATAAAAGCTTATTTCAAACTCCCACATAATGAAGCAGCTGGACAAAGACGCTGTATTTATGACAAACTGGGAAATGAACTGGGACATACTGACTTGGAATCTTGATTACTTACTGTAAGTTAAAGAGGCTGAGGGGTCAGGGGGTGAAAGCGAGGCACATGACAGAGAAGATTAGGTCGTCTCCGTGTGATTACGACGGCAATCACAGCCGCACTTATAGCAGGTATCACTTCAAAACGCTTTAGGAAACCAACTGTCTCAAAAGTGCAACATTACTCATTGCACATCAGGGCCGACGGCTCTAACTGAGACTGGACCCGTGTGATCGACGCGTTCACCTTGATCCAATGCTTTCAATTCAGCGTGTGATACTGTGCAGCGATCATGGAGGCACAACAGAAAGCCAGAAATTTCAGACTCACATTTGTGGGTTAATGTCATGTGTTCCTTGATTAAAACAAAAAGGTCAGAAAGACAAATATCAAAAAATCTATAGACTTATTGAAAAAAATAGGCATGAAAATAAATGTTGCACATTTGTACAATACAACATTACTGGCCCAAGGCAGCGCATGTTCCTTGGTGAGGTTCAACTCACCAAGCACAGACTGGATTTACTGCTCGGATTTCAACCTTAAAACACTTCACTTTTTTGTTAGCGTCACGCAGCCAGATGGGATTGAGAGGCAACAAAACGTGATTGTGACAGCGTCCTAAACAATTTATAAAACAAATACAGAAATGTCCAATACATAATATTTAGTGTTTTTCCTTTCTGCTGTATTTAGTTGTCATGGTTATGGTTTAGCTTTTAGTAAACACGATCATTTAAAAATCCTATTTAACAGGAATAACTATATGCGAGTCCAAATTGTAGTTCGTCATTGTGTGTTGAGGATGAATCAGAATAGCAAATGCATTAGCATGTCAGATTATAGTGTGTGTTATCTCGCGTTGCTCATCAGCCGCAGCTCATATTTTATCCTCCGCTGCACCCCTGACTTGATAACGGTGATGAACGCGGTGCTTGTGAAGCGTTTGCTCACTTGGAGTGAGTGAGGTGACAATCAGTGACGGTTTAATGGAACAGCTGAGATCGTGTTTAATGTCTTGATATATTTTAAAATGTGTGTGTGTATGTACAGTAGGTGTGTGTGTGTGTGTGTGTGAACCGCACTTGAAACTAGCTGTTGCTGTGGGAGGTTGAACTCCAAAGCAGAAGCTCTTTATAGAGGTTTGCACAGCTGCTGGCGTGTGGCTGATGATTAGCAGCAGCTGCATTTGTAGGTAAACATTATAGCTGGTGATGAAAAAAAAAGACCCATTTGTATAAGCTTTCATTCTCTCTGTGTGTGTGTACATCGTGTACTGTATGCAAAGTCCTGGAACGTTCACTTACGAAGAACCAGAACTCCATGGCGAAGCGCCTGCGCACGGTTGGGCTCCACAGACACATTCAACATGGTCGGGTTTCCGCCGATGATGCAGACGCGGTTCTCCTGTCCCGCCTCGCGGAACATTCGCAGCAGCTGATTGGCTATGACCCCGTTCAGAACAGATATGGCCACCATTGGTGCCACAAAGGACAAAAATGCGTTGACCTGTTCAGGGAGGAAAGAAACGTAAATATCGGTTAGGTTTTACACTTGAAGGTCGAGTAAATCACATCACATTCAAAACAATTTGCTGGGGGGTGTGTAGTTGCTGGGTTTTGTAGTTGCAATAAACTTGAGACTTGTATGTGTATTCTTTTTACTTTTATATAACAATATATAATATAATATGAGATTTAATATCCTGCTATCGGTACTCCCTGTTGCAGTTACAGAACTGGCTCTTCGTGATAACATTGTATAGGCGAGACACCGCATCGCAACAAATAGACAGATGAGAGGTTAATTTAAGGCACTTTGAATGAAAGACACAATTAACTTTATCTCTTCATAGAATTAAAAAACCCAGCAAATCTTTAGATGCTTAAAAGCGGCTGTTGTCTCTTATAAGGAGCGAAGGCTTGAGTGATGTTCAGTTTACATTGTTCATATTTCACGTTCTGTTAAAGTAAAGCGGCAAATATTATAATTATATAATATTAATGCTGGTGCTCCTAATTAAATAAACATACACTAAATAAAGTTAATAAACTTCAGTGTCATTACTCACGTTGCCATCTCTTCCTTTGCAAGGATTATTATTGTCATATTAAAACACACTGATTCTGAACTGAAAACATGAAGACAGACACATATCGAGAGGTGATGATTCCTCTTAATATGATGGAAAACACCAACATCTACTAGGACACTGTCTGTCCTCCTTCTAAAACTAGCTTGTACTTAATAAATTGCCCGATGAGTGTGGAAAAACAAATTGAGTGGGCCACTTATTGTTCCGTGCAAAACCTTTCTGCAACCCATGCAAGACCATTCTTCTTTCATTAAGTACATTTATCAGACATATGACTGTTTTCTGAGACAAAACAACTCTATGCGTGGACGTCGACCATTAAGAAACACTCAAACACAATTGACGAAATCACATTTTGTTAAAGCCATGAGTGCAAAGTTCGGCCTGAAACATTTTCCTCCTGTTGTGCCAAACACACAAGAATCAAGTGAGCAGTAAAGATTAATGAGAGCACGAACGGAGCAGGAGTGAAAAGGAAGCCGAGAAGAAAGCGAAAAGAGGTTCTGCTAGAAATCAGTTTCGACAGTTGCTGCGTCGCGCCTCTCGGAGTCTGCAGACAAACATGCCTGACCGTCGAAGATGTTAATGTGTGCAGATATTTGCTCTGTCCGTGTGACGGCAACAGCTTTTACATAAGCTCTCGCCCACAGCCATCGCTCTCCATCCGCTAGACACACACACACACACGCGCGTGCACACATTCGCTGGGCTGTGATTTCAGGGGATAATCACGGATGAGAAAAGTTAATGGTTTTAATGAACGGGCTGGCTGACTTTGAGGGTCCCCTGCCTTCTAGACATTGTTGAGTGATTAAAGCAGAGGAGGGGGAAAAACATGCAAAGCTAGGCAAGCTTTGGAAAATAATGAATTAAAATCCAGATAAAAGATTGGCAGAAGTAATGTGGATAATTAGGACTGAATATTAGAAAAGAACTGAAAGAAAAAGGTGTCACAAATACAGAAGCAGGAAAAGTGTCTTTTTAAGACATTTTGATGTGCAAATCTACAGATTGTGATCCTTTGGCTCTTATCATTCTTAGCATTGAGAACCCATTTTCCTTGTTTTTGGACATTCATGGTGGATCTAGTTTCTAGTGGCTTTTCACTTGATTAGAACTCAATATATTTGAACTTAAGTGTAATGCTCCTTTTTTTTTTCATTTGGACTTGAGTTTAAAAGGTCAAAACCCTGATATGTTTGTGGAGACAGAGTCACTGAGGGGTAGGGATCTAAGTATCACATTGCATGCTGGGAACATTAGTGTGTAGCTGAGCACACTGAGATTTGCTGAAGGTTTGTGCGGGGGAGCGTGTGTCCATATCGGAGTCTGCTCTGGGCTTTAGCCATCAATTTTCAGTTCCATTCAACCAGTGTGGTTTGATGGAATAGAATGCAAAGGAAATTGAATGTAGCTACAAAAGAAGGCACAAAGAAAGCTCATCAAGTACCGAGACAAGATGTGCCGCAAATTCTGATTTAGCCATTAAGACGTCAGCAACAAGATACGGTAAAGGTTGCGTTCGTCTTGTGCAGGCAATAATTTCAGGAAGCCCCCGAAGCTGAACTGGTCACATATTCAGGTTTGCAGATGACAAACAATAAGGCAACAATAGGGAGTAATAGAGACCATCACCAGTAATGAATGAGCGATGTCATCCTACAGTTGTCCCCTTCAACAAATCTGCTTGGTGGTTGTGAATCAGTCTCACACGCCAGGTTGGTTCACACTGAAGCTTAGCCTGCAGATTCCATTCCCCTCTTGCTCCTCTATGGATCCAGTTTTACAGGACTGCAGTGCCTTCCTGACTTGTATTAGGACGGATGATTATAATGAATTCATCATCTGCACCTTCACTGCTACTGACAGCATCATCCAGTTTATGAGAAGCTGTGAAACATATTTAATGCATAATTCAACTTATCCTAGAGTAATGTTGTACCAAACTACTTCTCACATTTGTCCAAAAGTGCATCTAATTGAATAACCGAAGCTCCAGTAATGAGAATGCCGCTCTCTACTGCTGTGGCTTTCACACAGTCAACAGGTTTGCTCTATGAATATCCAGCTGAATATATATTTTTTTCGACTATATGACCTAGAGGGTGGAATACAGTAAGATGAGAACAGGAGTTTCGATGTCAAGTGCTCCTGCCAGTCCATTAGCACTTTCCCCATCATTATTAGCCCACTGTGTCCGTGTGGGTGTTTTACCCTTTTATTTTTTTTAAATGCAAAGGCATCATTAAGTCAAGCTATGCTAATGTAACAGGCTCAGTCACAGTTTATTTCTGGATTAGGGAAGGATGCAAAGGTCACCTGCATTGATTAGTTGCCCTCTGGATTTCATTCGCATGGAAAAGAAAAATCATTCTGACATTTCAAACAGAATAAATCATATTCAAAGTAAATTTGTGTTTATTTTAACTTCAAATGTTCAAATAATTTGGCTAAATTACGACCAGATTGTAGATTGTAAATGTCACGTGAGGTAAAAGCATGTATAAAAGGAGGCAATCGCTCTCACTGGACGTTAACGTGTGGCTCCGTTCTCCGGTAACGGCTGGAGTGAAGCTATCAACTTCTTTTCAGATATTTCATCAGCAATAAAGAAAAAAAAAACTTTACCTTTTTACTCTTTTAAATGCGGCTGTGACAAGAACACGCCGTCTTATCTGTTGAGCACCAGACATAATATGCTTTGATGTGATTTAAACATGTGGGCACGCACCTGGAGAATCTGCCAATAAAATCTGTGATTTGACTGCTTAAGGGGAGTGTGAGGGAACTTCGGCAAGCAACAAACAAAAAGATTAATGCTCCTCTAGCTCAGAGTGTTGAGATTTTGCTTTAACGCCATTAAATATTTTTGGGATGTCTTATGCAGTTGAGGGGTTTATGGGCTGAAAGTGTTAATATTTCACAGGTTTGAAGATTTTGAGTTAAATTGTACACAGTATAAATAAAATAACATTTTGCGAGGATGTCTGGTTGAGAAAACTACATGGGGTTCTCCATGCTGTAGTGATGAGAATGAGTGTATGGCTATAGAGCTAGAGCCAACAGTTAGCTCAGATGAGAGCAAAACACCTCTAAATACCGTAGCCATATCTGGGCTCAGCCTTCATGCCCTAGTGATCTTTCAATCGGTGTTCAACTTTTCGTTGGGAGCACTTTTACTCCCACGGCTTGGAGGAGGAGGGCGAGGCGTTGCTCAAGCTGGTAGCTGCCATACGTGCTCGTGTGCTGTGTATAACACGGACACGAAAAACGCAGAGGCCAAAGCTGCACCTGCTCCTGCTATGATGGGTTTTTATCTCTCCGATTCACACCTGCTTAAGGTTTCGCCCGCGCGGCTCAGCTTTCACCTCCTATGAGCTCGACAACTGACATGGAAGTAGGTGGATGTTTGGTCAGCCAGGTGTGAACTGGTCTATAAAAAGTTGGTGAGATGTGATGTCAGGGCTCAAACCACTAATGGGTATCTATTACGTATACAGGAAGCAATATTTTCCTTATAATTGATTAAAATTGAATAAATGTTTGCAATCTTCGTGTCTGTCCTTTTCTGCTGTCCTTTTGTGGGTTTGTTGACTTCCAGTTTTCCTTGTGCGCGTCCTCATTTTCCCGTCTGATCTAGAAGCGACTCACAAGAACTATCCCGCTCAGCTGCTCTCCAGCCCAAGTGCTGTCCTGCAGGGTCTCCTGTCTGTGGCCAACTGTCGTATTTCTGACTGCTGTAACTACACTAAAGCAGCATGTGTCCTGGATATGTCCAGGGAATAACAACCAGTGAGTTCTGACATCAGAACACGAAGCTCCTATGTGATGTCATCAGCATTCAGACACACAACGTTTTGACTAAAAGATTCTATATGAGAGTGAATGTCATCATATTTCAGCGAGAATATTTGCTTGACTATATAAAAAATGACATCACATGTTGCTGCTGATGATTCATTTAAATTCAAGTCTCATTTTGCAAAATACGTTGTGGATTTGATCACCATTCCCTCACATCCTCTGTCTGTATCCCTCTCACATCTAAAATTGGGAGAAGCTGAGCAGGCGGAGATAAGAGGAATGAGAACTGATAAAAGGAGAGAGAAGTGACAGGCGACAAGAAGAAGATGATGCACACATGTGCGTGTGGACTCATTTAAAAACAGTTCCTCAGATCCTGCTGAGGAGCAGAAAAAAACACGTAAACAACAAGTAATGACAAAAAGTAGGAATGGGAATACTGGAAAGTTGCGTGATGCCAGAACAGAGTGAAGTCGGAGTCTGAAACGATGAGAGAACGGAGCTGCTGAATGTGGCTCTGAGCCTGAAGGCCTTGAAGGAGGCGATAACTATGCACCACCAATGAGAAATTCATCTCAGAGTACACACAAGAATACACAATACACATCTGTGTTTTCATCAAGCTTCATTTGAGCTTTAAAACAAATGTGACATTTTGCTTGTTTGCATGTAGAGACTATAATTTTACAATATTTGCAGCAAAGGTTTGACAATGGAACGTGTGGCCTTTGTTTTTATAGTTTTCTGTATGAAATGCAAAGACATTTCAGTCTGTTCCTAAAAATATTTATTAGAATTACTACGCTACCACCGCAGCAATTGGTTCAGTAATCATTTGCTTGCTCCAAACAGCGTAGAGTGTATGTATATTTTACTGCAACACACTCTGCTCCCAGTGGCCGTGACCTGCTTCATATCGGAGTAAACATCCATCTCACTTTCAGCCAGGAATAATCCAAATATTTGCATGACGGTGACATTGTTTAGACAGAGATCCGTGCACGGGCAACCTGCCACGAGTCACGTGCTGCTTTTATAATCACACAGATGTAGCCAATGTTCAGCGTTGCAGAACCAAGACAGTGTACAAATATTTAACCACACACTTGTATTACAGCTGCTTGTTAAATTTAATAAACCAGATGTGGTGCGATTTCGATGGCGGGGACTCTGCAGTAAGTTACGCTCGGAGGCGGCTGCGGTTACTTCTTGGGCGCAGCTACTCCGCCAGAAATAAATAACAGCAGATAAGCAAACTATGTATCTGTCTACATCACGCTAGAGGGAAGAGCACGGCCTGTTCACGCCACAAAGCAGGACCGCATATTCATCTTCACAGTGTGAAATATGCAATTGTGTGAGCTTGCTGGTGTAGTTGTACTTGGATGAGTCAGTCGGGCCTATTTGCATTGAGACGCTAGGGCTTGTCACTCAACTACAGCATTAACCCAGCCACCTCAATATTTGGTGCCCGGAGCAATGACTGCTTCTATTAAGTCCAAAGTCTGCACAAGGAGGGAGAACAAAGAGTTTCATTATAGCCTCTCACTCACATCAACCTTTTTAACAGTTTGATTTGTTCAATACTTTTGTTATTTTCAGTGAAAATAATTTAGCCGCTTTATAGAAAAAAATATGACTCAATATGAAAAAAAAACAGAACCAAGAGATGTAGGACACTTTCTGAATGCATTTCAGTGAACATCCTGATATAAATAAGGTCTATAAAAAATAACAATAATGATTAAGGTTTAACTTGGGCTATTATTCACAGCTGATTTTGTAAAGGAAGGCATGAATGAAGCAACAGATTACATACTGTAGTCTGCCAGATGAACAACTGTATGAAAGAAAATACAGTAATCAAATGAGCAGCTTGAACCTATGATGGTCTTACTGAATAAAGGTTTCCATCGTCTGATGAGACGGAAACAGAAGATGTGCAAAATTTTAAAAGAAAACTATTTGTATTGATATTATTAAAAAAAAAGTGAGAGGATTTTATTTTAAAAACTCTGCTTGTGTTAGTGAGAATAAACTCATACTGTATCACCGTAAGGAGAAGCTGAAGCCTTGTTGGAGCACCTCAGAGCTCATCAACCACCCGTTTCCTCAACAGTCCGTCTGTCACCTTTTTGCCACCGAGCTGCAGGAGGCACTTTGAAATCAATAAATCACTGCCGCGTTCATTTCACATTGCACCCGTTTAATTACTCTAAGAAACATCTGCTGCCACTTTTGGCCCATGAGTGTCCTTCAGTGTCCTCTATGTGCCAGCACGCTCTCCAAAGACACGAATGGTAGGACAAGCCACACGTGAGATGCTGCTCACAACCTTACGCTCATCACTTTTTGGTACAGAACACATGAAAATTTACATATTGTGCTTGGATTTACTACTTAAATGTGTTTTTGTCTAAATAGGATGAAAATAACTGAACCACAAAAAGAACATTGAAAAGAAAAAGCGATCTTCAAAATGCAAGAGCTGCAATTTTGTAGCTGACATAATTTACATGTTAATAAGCCGAAGCGAGCGAAAGTCAGTGTCTGTTGGTTTCATCAGTTATAATGACATGGGTTGCTGGCAGAAATTCTGGAGTCAAGCTAATTTGTGTTATTTCTTTGATTTCATTAAAAGATAACTTAATGGTTGTTGAACTGCAGTTCACTTCTGAGCTAATAGAGCTTTGGTGCAGTGGGGTTCTCAACTTGGGTCTTGACATTCAGTCTGGAAGGAGCCACAAAGACTTACTGGCCTACATAAGGTAAGCGCTTCCATTTTCATGCATCCCACATTCTCGGGCACACAGAGCCTGACAGGTAAAGACGCGTCAGTTGTCGTTTCACCTGCTGAGCGACTGGCGCTATCTCCAGATTTCCTGAGTTCCGTTTCCAGGGAGGGATAGTGATGATTTCTGTCAGCGGTACGTGTCGGACTTGTTGCATTTTAACAGCAGTTGTGGTAAATTCCCTCTGGCGTGTAGCACACAAATAGATTTATGATGTAGGGCGCTACTGCATTTTGTTTGTGTATGTAAGTAATTTATTTATTGCACTTCTGCTGCACTAAACATCCTACATCTTCTGGATTCACCACTTCCATACAGACTTGATGGATGGATGCCATGACATCCTTCACAGGTGTGGCTTCTGGCTTTGAGAAGCGTTGGCATCCACTATTTTGTGCTCCATCAGTCAGACTGTGATGCTACGTCAAATGCGCAACTGTAGGGTACATTTACAATGAAATGAGTTTCAACTCTAACAACACCGCCGAAGAGTCCGGCGCAGCAGGAGGCCACTCAGAGCAACAACAGCGAACAGCAAAAGTAAAGTGCACGGTGACGCCGGGCTCAACGCCGGCCCGTCAAAATGTAAATGTGCTGGAAATATCTGGGCTGCAGCCAGTTGACTTCACACTGAGCCAGCGTACGTCACATTCAGCCCTGAAGAAATTTAAACAAGCTGTCGTCAGTTTGTCCTTTGACCTTTCGGTCTAATCCATCACCCTTACTTTCTCCTCCAAATCCTCCCCCTGTGTCTCAGCGTGTTTCTTTAGCATGTGGACCGAACTTTTATACATTTCTTTAAAACAATAAAGAAATAAAACTCCACATGTTTAGAAGCTGTTAAATTACGTCTATGAAAAATCACATTATCGACAGTTTCCTTACAAAAGGTACTGTAACAGAGATTTTCGCAACTAACTATAACTTATTTCTTAATGAAAGCATTATGACAAAGCATTATTTTGTTTAAAAAGGGTTCATTCAAATAAGTCTTTTCCGTCTCAAGGCCAGAGGAGCTGTTGCACAAAGCAGCTTTTTGACACATATTTACAGTTCACTTTGTTCATATAAATGAATCCCCAGAATAAAACACAAACTTATATTTAACTGACGGACTTCACAAGTGTTTCAAATGGCAACATGCTCCAACCCTCGGGAATCTGTCCTTTAAGATTTTGAAGTTTAAGTACTTTGTAGAGGCTCTGCATTATTGATGTTTGCCATTTAGGATGCAGTTAATCACACGCTGCAGCTCAACATTAGTCTGCTGGTTCGATGCAGCGGGAATTCAACATACTACACAGCAGCTTTCTCACACACACACACACACACACACACACACACACACACACACACACACACACACACACACACACACCTTCTCTTTCCTTAGTGTCACTCACTGTTGTGAAAACAAAAGTGTTCGGGGATCCGCCTCAGCTGCAGGGAGCCTCCTGCAGCATCTTTCATGCACACGCAGCGTCATGTCATGGGAGCAGTTTGATCCTGTCCCCTCTGCATTATGCATTATGTGATGTCCCCAGACATGACTGCTCCATCGTATTTACTCTTCTGGAAATAAACATTACACTAAATCGCATCATTTGCATTTGTTGAGACCTCTTGTGTGGGAGAACAAACAGTTTCTCTGGAGGCCGGCTGGCTCAGGCCAACGGGCTCTATGTTCATTCTCTCCGCGCCAATCAAGCCTCGAAGGATAAGAAGTGTTAACCTTGGCAGTGCTTCAGTCACACGGGAAGCGATGAATACAGTAGACAGAATGGAGCAGATAGAAAGAAATAATCTAAACTGTGTGTTGTACAGTAAGAGCAGTGTTTAACCAGCACTCAAGAGCGATGGTGGCGATCCTAGCAATAGCTCAAAAGCCAACGACAGGCCATCATTTGTATATGTCGCAGTCCTCCTTTCCTTTTGTTTTATGCCAGTGACGCTGAGCACCTCACCAAACCACTCCCAGGCCTCTCACTACTGACACTGCAACTGTTCTGAGTCAGAGTCAAGAATGCGCCTTGCAAATACAGATGTGGGGATGAGCCTGACTGTTTATACAACCTACGGCCTGCAAATCCAAGGCGTTTGAGTTGGAGAAAAGCGACGACAGAACGAAGTGCGCCCTTGTCCAACCGCCCAAAGCCATGTGCCCAATTTGCGCACACCTGCAATTAATGACGCAATGTGTTCAGACGACGATTGCAGCCACAACGACTATTATGACTACGTGGGTCTTGGGACTCTTGGACTCCTGGGTTTGCGCAAAGTGATTCCAAACTTCCAGAAGATTAATAAGACACGTGGAGACATGTTCAGAATCCTCCACGGCCCTTTTAAACATCGGAACATCGCCCGTGTGACGCACAGTAAAGAGGTTTTTATGGTTCTTCGAGTTCAAAATAAGTTTTTCATCATTCCTGGGAGAAGAACTGCAGCGTAGGAAGTGTGTTCTGGTAATGATTGACAGACGGAGATGATTATAAGACAATGAGTGTCAACAACAACTATTACAACTACTACTCACGGCATTTGGAAAGTTAGAACCAATCAATTATAATAATGACTAAATGCTACCGCGCCTCAGCTCTACAATCCATTAAAACGCAGAAAAACACTCAACATCAAGAAACATCTCATCTGTAGTTCCCGAAGCGAATTTGTTCTATTTTTCACCAAGACAAACACAATTTTATAGAAAATCCAAGTTAGCAGCCTTTTCGGATATTAGAAAACAGGATCTGATAATTCAGTGGGCTCCGCGTGCCCTTCTCATTACTTTCACAGAAATAAACATCGAATTGTTGATGTTGTTGCGTGTCTGTCTTGTTCATTTCCTGGCAGAAATGAAAGAGAATTAGTGTAAACCCGCAGGCTAATTAAACCCCCGATATCTAATAAAACAAAAATTTCCGCGAAGGGCAATGTTTGCTTATTTTAGGGGGGCTTGCTGAAAACAAACTGATTGTTGTGACATGCGTAAAGCTGCTTGTTGTTAAAGTATAGATGTACTGTACACTTTAAAAGTGCACGCGTTTCATTCGCCAAATTGTCTGTTGCCTGTTGATGGCGTATTCTGCCATCTGTGCGTAAAGTGTCACTGTCTCCAACTAAACAACAGGGACGACTTTTCTCATACACCCACCTGCAGCACAGTCTTCATTGTGACAGGGGAAACAATAGCGGTGCATATATTCTCGTCTTTGCGCAGGACCTGGCCCATGATGAAGAGCATCGGAGTGGCGAGCGCGAAGGATGCGAGCCACATGGCGGTGATGAGCTTCTTGGTGCGGCTGCGGGACATGATGCTTTTGGCTTTGAACGGGTGGCAGATGGCCATGTAACGCTCCACGCTGAGGCTGGTGATGTTGAGCGCGGTGGCATAGGAGCAGCTGTCACGGAGGAAGTAGTAACCCCTGCACACCGCGTCTCCGAACACCCACGGGTGATGGAACCAGATGAAGTTGTAGAGCTCGATGGGCATGGAGAGAATGAATATCAGCAAGTCGGACACGGCGAGACTGGCCAGATGGTAGTGCACGGTGCTTTGGAGATTCTGCAGAGTCTTTTTGGTCAGCAGGGTGTACAGAGTGATGGAGTTGCCCAGAGAACCCACAGCGAACAGAGCCACGTAGATGACAGTGACTACCACTTTGGAGTAAACATCCGTGTTGACTTCCAAGTCTTCCTCGTCCATTTTCGTCGCGGTGGTGTTGTTATCAAATGAAAATTGTGAGTTATTCCCAAACAGCGTCTGCGCCAGAGCGCCAAAGCCGGATAAGTCGCGCCCCCGGAGCGTGAAGTTTAAATCCATGATGCCTCAATGTGTGAAAACACTAAAGTGTGATGTATTTACACTTAGTGACCATTTGCTGATTTTCTCTTGTACATCAGCCTCAGTCAAATGCACCCTGTCTCTAAAAATCAGACGGGAGCAGCTTTTATATTTGGCACGACAGGAGGCGTGCTCGCTATTGGCGCTGCTGAGATGACGCACAGTCATTCAGCGAGCAGCCTGTGCCATATTGTGCGTTCACGTATTACCTTGGAAAGTAAAAGAAACACGAACAGCCAGCAGATCAAAAAAACTCACGGGCACTTCTTTCTCCGTTTTATAGACAAATGTTTATTCCCCACCCACAACTCCGTGACCGTGTTTGCGCGCCCGCGAGTGGAACAGGTTCTTCTATCCTCCTCACACTCAAGCGCAGTAGTGCAAAGGAATAGTGTTTGGCTCCAGCTGGAGAGTCTAGCAGAGCATATCAAATTGTCTTCAGTTTCTGTTAAGCTCCTGTCTTCAGTCCTAATGATCTCGTGTCCGTGTGGAGAATTGGACAAGCTGAGGGGTACCGGGGGTACTCCGAAGTGACCATTAGCGCGCCACAGCTGGGACCAGTGTAGTTTCACTGTCTTACACTTTTTACACATGGTTTAACACGCAGTGGTTTGTCTAGAGGAGTTAATGTCCCTATGTTCACAGCGTTTCTGTTCTTTAATGGGACACGTCCTGCCTCCGGGCTTATTATTCATCTTTTTTTAGCAACGCGTGTGGGCTGAGGGATTTTGCTTGGTAACCTGCTGATGACATTATTTAGTATTTGCAGTAAATTGTCACAGAGAAATATAAACGAACCTTAAGATTCACATCTGAAGTGGATGTACAGCACAGCTGGGTTTTGACATGGGTCCATTTGGCTCTTATTGGCAGAGTCTCACGTGTCTCCCCATGAAGTCAACTTCTCAATATTGACTGACAAGAAAACGCAACACTTTATGGGATTTACAAATCACAATATCCAGGAAAGGATTCGCCAGGTTAGGAGGTGTTGTACGTTTCTGCAAGTGGCTTCTAAGGAGTTTATTAAAAGACAGGCGTGAGTAGCAGATGAGCGGAGGAGTAAAGGAGCCTGGGAGGCAGACAAATAAGCAGTAAACACTATAGTACAGGGTCAAAGCATGAAAACGAATCAACCTGACCACCATCATCAATATTTTCTGTCACGAAATCAGTTATTTTTATGCTTGTGTAAGAGAGAGAACTGTTTCATAATTCATTAGGTTATGCATTATTAATAGAGCAAGTTTACCGCCAACCCTTGTTACTACAGAATGTAATTAATCCTCTCAACTAAGGAGGGCATCAGCATGAAGAAGTTAAATTAGTTTATGTCCCCGGGATGTGATGGAATACGCTGCAGCTCTGTGCTAAAGCTGACACAGTGATGCAGTAACCACAAGTAGCCTTTTCATTACTGTGATCATGACGTCAAAAGTTTAAGTTTATATGCACAGAAGACAATTCTTCATTATTCCAACAATAGAATAATTTCCCTGAAGCTGCATGTATGCAGAATAGCAACACGTGTGGTAAAGTAGCTCCTACTGTTCTAGGGAAGACTTGACTTCAGGTTGGGTGGTTTGTAAGTGAAGTAATAGGCATTTTCAAACATGACTTGTTAAATTTTGCTACTTCTTATTAATTTAAGAAGCTGTAAAACACTGGTATTTTCCTCTGCGTTTAAACAACTGCACAGACCTGATAGATGCAATTTATCCATGGAGCTGATGTTTCAGCTAAACGGTTGGATGGAGTCCTCCATCATCAGCAATTCATTTTTAAAATTTGTCCAGTGTTCTGGTTTAAGCTAAATACCCTCGAAATCTATAATTTGCTGCTTTAACGGCACTTAGTGTTTATAATATATATAAATAATATATATAATAACAGGTTGTGTCAATCCCTCAAACTGTGCCAGTGATTCTCTTTTATTCTTATTTATTCTTTTATTCTTATATTTTTATTGGACATGTGAAAACTGTGTAGCTTAGCTCAAAATATCTCTGTAGATTCTCAGTCATCCAGGTAAAGTTGTCTGAAAGTTGAGTCATGGCAACTGGACTTCTTCTATTTCATAGAAACGTTTACCAGCTATCCAGGTAGCTTCGTCAGTCTGTGAGAAGTTGGTAGAGACCACAGATGTATCCTCCAGTTTGGTTAGCTCAAAATGATTTTCACAGCTCATTACACATGTGTAATAAGTCACTTGTAACCGTGTAATAACAAGTGTGTGATGAGCTGCAAACTTAGTAATTTAGAATTGAGAGGAAGCCAGAGTACCCAGAAATAAAATTTTTGTTTTAATATACATAAATACCTGTTTTCATTTAAACTCTTGAGTTGCTGCTCTGACCTGAGTGAGACTTTTGTGACAGTGGAAATGATATTTTTCCAGACACATACCATCCCTCCTATTCCCTTGTGACCTCCAGATCGTGTAGGTTGTCGGCAGGGTTGAGCTGTCACAAATGTTTTTGTTTTGTGAATAAAAGGTGAAGCCATCATCCAAAATGGTCTCCCAGCCATTTCTTTTACTACTAATGGTAAAACTATGTTGGCAGGAAACAACCCTGGCTGACGCACCTCTCCAGCGTTGCATGGAGAATGGGAATAGTGCCTGAGGATTAGCAGACTGACGTGGTGGCCACCATTTTTAAAACCTCAGCCTCAGTAGGAACCATGTGAAGGTTGTCCCGGATGCGGAACAAAGTTAAACAGGCAAATAAGACAGAGTCACCGAATGACTGAACATGCGCAGGCAAGACCTAAACCAAATAACTAGACATGTGAGACAAGAATAACATTAGAGCACAGAAGGCAACAGAAACTGATGATGAATACAAAAAAAAGACAAGAGGCCAAAGAGAAGAACAAGCATTTAAAAGAAAATATGTGGAAGTTTCAGGGTCAGGGTGGGAAAGAAACCGTTAAGTCTCTCTTGGATATCTGCAAAATTATAGTTTTCCCCAAGATGAAATGGACTGTGGCATTTAGAAAGTAGCACAGCTGCGCCGCTGCCTGTGTGATGAATTTGTATTATAACTCAGACCGTAATTTACGGAGCAATAGAATCTACATGCTTTGTGTAATCATTGTTTTTCTAGGTTGCTCAGTTTTTGTGTTTGCTCAAGCCTGCAAACACACCACTCCTCAAGAAAGTGTCAAATTTTCCACATACAGTAAATGTTCATTTTTTTCCAAACAACTTTAAATCTGTTAAGAGCAGGCAAATCTAGGTTATATTACAAAAAAAGCCTTAATCCAGATTAAAGAATGCATTTTTGTGAGTGAAACCTGTGAAAGTTGAACCATCGAGTCTCCTGTCAGAGAGGCGGGTGACCAAGAAGCTTCAGAAATAGATTTACAATTAATTCACCGACTCAATCCTCATGATGTGACACGTGAATACGATTAATTGATAGGCATCTTCCAGCCGGTGTAGTAGTGGAGCAAAGGGGGAAGTGGAGTAGTGGTGTGTCGAGTGGCAGCCTGTGTGTGGACAGATGAGTCATTAAATAAACGACTTAGACACTGGAGAGAGCAAACATAACAGTTTCACATCATGTTTAACACAAGGTGGATAAAATAAACCCATAGCTCAATAAATCTCTTGAACAGGTAGTTTGATTTAAGGCTCAAAAGGTTTGACCTGTGCAACGTTTACTGACTGGTTCGCTTGGCTTTTTTTCAAATGTCCCTGTGATTTAGTTACAAACCTCATACGAATCGTAGTTTCTCCTAATTCACCTTGATTTGTCGCCCTCTTTAAAGACCAAATGTTTTACAGCTTCAGTAAGATGATGGGATTGTGATACTCAACTATATCCACTAGACGTTTCAGCATTTTTAAAGTCGTCATTGCTACATTAACCGTTACCAAAGGGATCACGAGAGCTAGATTCTAACAAGAAATCACTAATATTGCAGCAGGAGCTTGAGGCCAGAAAGGGCTTTATACCTCTCACGAGAACGCTTCTCTGTTTTTGTAGCACTTTATGCCACCACTTAATCAATAGTCATCAATAACTGAATGTGCTCTGAATAGAAAGCTTTATATTTCAGACATGGTGTAGGAAACACACCAAGGCTGCAGATTATTGATCCAGTGTAAACAACGAAGCTTGATGACATGATTTACCAAAATGCCAGCGTCTTATTGATAAGCATAAAAGGCCAATGTCATTAGGAGTCTCTTTTAATATAGAGTAGAGGCTCGTTGTGACCATTCAGATGGCGGAAGATTCTCACGTGAGAGCAACGTGACTTCTGTTAGTCTGAAACGTTTCACTACTCCAAAAAGTCTGAAGAGGCTCCTCAGAGAAAGAGAAAGAAGAAACAAGATGTTCAGGTTCCATCGCTCAACTTCTAGGTTACCTCTTCTACCTAGTAAATAAAAACATAAAGTGAATACAACAGCTCATTCCATTTAGCTAGGTTTGTGACGTTACCGACAACCTGCACATGAAATTTCTCATTTCATTCCAATTTCTCCTCCAGCAAACAGGTTTTTGGAAGAAAAATAATAATTAAAAACTGCTCCAGCAACTCATTTGGGGGGTCTTTTTTTTTTAATCCCAGTCTGGCAGAATAGCAATTCAGAAAGAAACCCACCACTGCCTTCAATTAAAAACTAATCTTTGAAATACGCATTAAACCATTCACAGTAAACCACTCACCAGGTGCGCGAAGGCAGAGGGTCACAATTAGCATGAAAAAAACAAAAACACTCAACATCGCATCCATTCATTCACGGAAAACAGTTAATGAAAGCCTCCTATTACAACAATGAAAAATCCATCCATGAGCCATGTTGGCTGTATAATGTGGTATTGATACAGTAAATACTGTACAGTGCGTTGTCTTTAGACAACTATTCATGTGTCATCAACACGAAAAAGACACAGAAAGCAAAACATTATATTTCTAGAAATCAGCCATTAAGACTGTCACATTTACATCATAAAAACACTGTAATGCTGACAGCGTTACAGCTCAAGCAACTAATGATTTCTTGCCATTTATCATGGCTGTTTGTGTAATTCTTTATTAATGCTATTAGAATGTCCACAACCTACTGTAGCTAAAGCAGCTCACGTTGTGCCCATATTTTCATTATGGTTTTATATTCATTCTGTTTATATATGTTTATACACTATGTACAGTAAATAAGCAGAAATTAATTTACTTCACTCTTGCACGAATGCGTTAATGAGGTCTCAGCCGCTTGCTCAGTGCTCAGATGTGTCTCACCGTGTCTCAGTGACGAAGGCAAACTGCATTAACTGCCAAGGGTCAAGGCTCATCTTTGTTTATAGCGTCTATGTAATTACGCAGACCTTCAAGGGTTTGTGTGTTTGAGGAAGAGATGACTGATTATCGCCACCAAGACGTTCATTCGGTTACCACCTGTGTGTTCCTGTCAACAGAAACAACGCATGTGTATTGGACTTGAAGTGGAGCATGAGGGGTGGAATAAATTACAGTTATAAAGGTGAAGCAGTTAACCTCAACGCTGCTCATACAGTAGTAGCAAAGAATGTAATTAATCTGGAAGAACAAATATTTCCTTACAGATTATGAATTTTTCCTAATTAAGGAAGGCGCTTTGAGAGTCGACACTGAAAATGAAAACTTGGATACAAGCGCTGGACTCAAGCAGTAGATTTCTACTGATGGTTGCTCTGTATTTAAATTTTTGTCCGAAAATTGCCGAGAAAATTTAAAACCTTAATTCATGACCCTGAAAGAACAAAAGCGTTATTTAAAACCTAATGTATAAAGCAGTAGTCAATAACAATCAACAGACGGCTGAAAGGATGCTGGAGGAGCGTCATTATACTTTCATTAGCTCAGAAAAGCCTTTGTGTTTCCCAAACGTGGAAGCACACGGCCATAATGAGAGTCCACCTACATCTGAATCTGCCCTGCAGAAGCACTTAGAGCTTTAGGAGCACTGAGGGACTCCGGTGCTGATGGCCCCAGTAGGATTTCATGCCCACTTGTGCAGCAGTGAATAATTCACAGGTCTTAAAGCCCGAAATGGGTCAAGTAGGATCTGATGCAGACGTCCCCGCATGTCTTTCAATAACGGACACACCAAAGGCAGAGGAATGACAACAGCGGGATTTTTTTTTTTTTTCTGATTAAAGCAATCATGAGAAAAGGTAGTCATTAAAAGATATGTTGGAAGCAATCAAATCACTGCACCAGCTGTTTCCAGGTGACATATTTTGATTGCGTGATTAGGAATCAGTCAGTCATAGTAAAAAATAAAAGACGATGGGATTGGCAGGAGCTGGAACAACAGGGCGGTCAATAAAAGGCTAGCATGAATGGCCTGAAGTAAAAACTAATACAAACAAATACAAGGGCACCATTAATTACTCGCTGGTTATTTCCTCAGGGGTCTAGTACGTTTAAGGAACAGAAAATCTACTGCAGGGACTTCGTACATTTTTTCTTTAGTGTTACATTGAAGCAAGTCTTGGGCCGCTCAATTCAAACAGCAGCTCAAAATTATTATTTAAAAAGAAAAATTAATTTTACATTTTCGAACGGAGATAAGGTTCGGCTCCGTCAGCAGCACATCTCCGGTTAGAGCGAGGCAGGTCAGTCTGTTGTTTTGATTGGAAAGTCCACTTTACTGTAGTCTACTGCTGACAGCTTTATGACCTGGTTACAGTCTTGAGGGCTTGTATCTGCAAATCACCCCAGAATCTTCAGAGAAGCAAAAGCCAAAGTGCACAGTGTGCAAAAAATCATTTTGTTCATTATTGCTCCCAGCAGTCAGCAAAACTCCTTACCTGGCGTTCCAGCCCGATTTATTCGGCTTGAAGGCCAAAAATAGCGCCCCACCATCCGGGCAGTAATGACCTGCCATGTATGACATGTCATAGGACCCGAACCTTATGAAGAACTTCAGCAGAGTAACACCTTTTACAGGAAACCATTTTCTGGCCTGGGGAGCCCAGACAGTCCTACAGTACTTCACTAGTTCTTTGCTGTTCCTTACAAATGAGTTAATGACCTTCCACGTTTCACTATGTGGAGCCTGTGGCTGCTGACACACAGCTGAATTATAATGACTCACAGTGTCACAGTGTAGCGGCTTCCTCTTAGACCACAGCAGGAAACATCTGGTAATTGATTTGGATCTTTTAATTATCTTTAACTAAGTGTTTGGACTTAAAGTGCTTTAAATCGTTGAAATGTTAATCTAAGTTCTCCCGTGCTTCATGTCATCATCACTGCACACTAGGGGTCAAAGTTAAAAATGAAATGCAGTGGAATTCGAAAGTTTTATTTTTGAGTGACACATCGCTCTAGAGGTACGTAGACGACAGCGTTGATTTGTTTATGTCCACTGACATGAAATTGGCTGCATCTAAATCAAAGGATAAAAACGACAGGCAAATTATGTTTGTCTGCTTTCAATCTGAACAAATGCTGAAAAGGTAGCACTAAAAGTAATGCAGGGACTATTGGTGAATACAAAACAACATTAAATTGTGTCACTCTGTATTCACTGCATCCTTTCAAA
This sequence comes from Macropodus opercularis, assembly GCA_030770545.1. Classification (NCBI taxonomy): domain Eukaryota; kingdom Metazoa; phylum Chordata; class Actinopteri; order Anabantiformes; family Osphronemidae; genus Macropodus; species Macropodus opercularis. The sequence goes on along the minus strand of CM061095.1, from coordinate 6,098,578 downwards.
ACAAAATCGGCCCCAAGACTTTGGAAAACTCTCCGTCCCTTCAGGAAGAGTTTTGAACGTTCTATACGTTGTGGTTCTGAGAGTCTACAGGATTAGCGTAAGGTTCATTAATTATTAGACATAATCTGCAGGGTAATATTTAATCTGACATTTACTGTTCATTTAAATGAGGGAATATTATGTATGATGTATTTTTATCTTTCAGCTTCACCGCCGGAAGTTTCCAGAAGAGACTGACATTGGATATGGATGGAATGGGAACTACCTTGATGGTTAGTTACCTGAACAAACTCCACTAGACTGACAAGCCACAGGCCCTGTACCAAAGAACCACAGTCATTATTTATGCATTTGTCTGTCAGAAAGGAGGAAGCTCCTCAGTAAGCTGATTAGGAGAACCAGATCTGTGCTGGGCAGCCAGCAGGACTCCAGGAAGGAGGTGAGGATGCGAACCAAGCTGGCATCAGTTACGGACAACACGTCTCGCTGCCTGCCTTAGACAGTGGAGGCCTTGAGACAGATTCTTCAACAGCTAAGGCGCCGATCGCTACCGCAGGCCAGTCTTTCAAGCGGCAGCTCATGTCTGCGTAGCTTTTTGTCTGTACACCCACATGATGGATGACTTACGCCTGTGACAGTTCTGCAGAGGTGCTGACTTTTCTATTTTCTTTTTCATTTTCTGTTCCTCTTTGTTTGTGGACTGATCATGATCATCATCCACACCTGGACACAGTCACTCAGTATATAAGGACCTGTCATACAGATTTGTATGTTCATTCTTCGTTTCCTCATTTGTTGTATTTCTTTGTTAGGTTAGTTTGTTCCTGCATGTCCACGGATCATAAGGTCTTGCATTTTTATTTTCATGATTTTCATTTCATTTCAATTTGCTTCTTTGTTTTAATTATGTAACCACTGGCACTTCATTCTGTGCACTTCAACTATTAATTCCATATCAAGTAGCATTTTAATAATTTAGTAATTCATTGAATGGACGATGAGACTTTTTTTTCTGTCCATAAATTTGATGGTTCATGACAAAACAAAGATCACGTCACATATTTTCTGTTGTCGTTAGATATTTTTTTTCTTGTTCATTAAGGACATATTAAAGATGATTCTCAGTCTGGATGAAAAGGTCTCATTTCTTTGCTGTTTCTCACAGCTGTGGTAAGTATTGAGCGGCCCACTTCATGTCACTGAGCATAGAGTGAAGCTTTATGTAGCTGCATGACAACCTGCTGAAGATGCGTCACTTCCTTACGCAAAGCATCACTATTAAAAACACAACATGCATGTTTGATTTGGTTCAGAATAAGCTTAAGACAGCTAGCTGGAAGCTACGGTAATAAAACTCTCTTCCCCCCTTAAAGAGAGTTTGTTATGAGGAAGCATAATTCAGCATCAACTTCAGTGGCCTGAAACCATCTATTTTTCACTTTCAGGTGAAGTCGTTACCTGCTGTGTGTTGTAAAGTACAGTTTCCTGAACCCGTCATATATATGTCTCTGTTCTTTGGCAGATTGTCTGAGGGTGACAGCGGCTCGTCTTCCCTGTGGTTCAGGTCTGTCTGATGTTATCGAGGGTCTGTTTATTAGCCCGAGAAGAAATGCTACAGTATCTTTCATTTTCACTTTGAACGTCATTAGATCTCACCCCAGATGACCAGTCAAACGCCCTAGTTCTTCTGAAGAGACAGGAAACTATCGGTTCCACTACTTGCTTCTGTTTTTTTTTTTCCTTTATTGTATGAAACAAATTAAGACCACGTGGTCAAAGGTGGCTATTGGCTGTACAGCCAACCAGGCACAGAAAGTGGACTAGAATAAAATGTACAATTACCGAAAACTTTGTGTGAGGAAACTAAATGGGCAGTAAAGTGTTCAATAATGACTTGAGTGCAAACAGCAGTCAACAAAACATTTCTCAAATATTCCACAATTCATGATTTGTGTGCACACAAATGTTTTCACGGGACTAAATACTAACTCCTCTGTAAAACAGAAAGTGTTATATACAGGTAGATATTCAGAAAGATGAAGACGTGATGAAAGGTGAGGCCAGGTGAAAGTCTGAGGGTCAAGGTGGAACAAAATAAAACAAACATATGTAGTAACCGTCATCTACCTCAAAGGACTTTTTTTTTTGTCATTAAAAGTACAGGGACCCTTCTTCATCAGGTCTGAGCTTCCCTGTCAGTGTTTAAATGCAAGTCATTCTTCCTCCTGTCCCTTCATTTCCAATTCTCTGCCTGCCACTTCACTCAAGTCTCTGTCATTCGTGCGTGTTCCACACCATCCATTATCAGCAGAACTTTTTTTCCAGGCGGCTCATTTTTGCTCATAACCATCAATCTCTCCTTCATTTTTTTCCTGCCACTCTCGTCTCGTCGAAGTGTGGCCAGAATACCGAAACTCCCGTCAGACCCGGGTTGTGTCTCGTTGCATCTGTTCATTTCTTGCTCATTTCTTGCCCATAGACAGTTGAAGCTATGAGGTACAGCAGGAGAGAGCGACGGGTCCAAGTGCATTTTTAACAACAAACAGGGAGACGTGGTTGTTCATGCTGGTACTGGTGAATGACAAAATGGTGCACAAGGAGAGAAAATACAAATTATGGTAAAACTCAAAATAAATCTGTTACAGTATGCTGACATTTAAACTTGGAGGGTATAGGATGTCGAAGAGCCCAGAGAAATGGACATCAATGGTATGGGTGAATTACAACAAAGAAATGAGGAAGCACCCTGTGAGGAGTTGTGTAAGCATTTCAGGCCTTATCAGCCTCAGAGCGAGAAGGAAGAAAAGGGAAATGGCGAGCAAGAGCCTGCCTGGCCTAAAAGGAGCAGATGGAGTGAGCAGGGGCAAAATATGCGTTATAGAAAGCCTTTACAGAGAAACAACATGGTCATCCCAAGCAGATATCCCCTGAGAAAGTGGTTGCCATGGAGAGGGCGGTGCTACCCCAGCAGCAGCTAGAGGAAGAGGAAGTTGTGATGAAAGTCGGCTGCCTGTCACCCAAGTTGGAAACATCAGAACCCAAAAATAGAGAGAAGGGAGAGAAGTCTGTGCAGGCAAACAGTTTGATAGGGGGAGAGTGGAAAATTTTAGATGAAGTTTGAAGTTTTAACAGTTAAACTGTATTTGTACTCAACTATATGGTTTTACATGAGTTGCATAACTTTACTTATGATGATTGTTATGATGTATAACCATGTGATGAGTTTATTACTCAGAATGATTACTATCACTGATTCCTTAACAATAATGATGTTTGTTAATCAAATGTGTTTGATTTTTAAGGTTGAAATCAGATGAACTGTGACCAGGGTGAAACAGCGTTCAAAAGTGTTACATTTGTGAAGTAAAAGGTCAATCAAAATAATTCCTGTGTGCATCAGCTAAATATTAAGAAAGTACAGGGTCAGTGGAAAGTACCAGAAGGACCAGGAGGATGTGATGGGGGATGGGAAGAACATGAAGAACAGCATCTCTGACCAAGGATGAGACAGGGATTAGATCACGTCTGTTCACGAACCAAAAAACTGAGAAGCAGAGGAAGAAAGGAGATCCAAAGCAGAAATCGGCCTCACGGCCTGACTGCCCTTGTGCAGTTTTGCCCCGGCGCATGACGGAGCATGAAGCTACGGAGAAGATCTACAGCTGGGCCTCAGTTTCCAACCCAGAGACTCTCAGCCAACAATCTTCACACCTGTGTCGTGCCCACTCTTCAAACAGCCTTACACTTCAAAAGGGGTTGTGAGTAGAATAGCACCATAGGGCAAGAATAGTCATCTATATATTCAATACATTATAATCTTGATATTTTAATCGTTTTTATTATTTGCTGTTAGCTTTTACATCTGCTGAATAAAGTACCACATCTGCAGTTAAAGTAAAAGCTTCCTTGCTTTAATTGTCTTTTATAAGGGTTTCTTCAAAGTGCTCGTAGCCTCTCCTCGTTGACGTAAAAGTATCCGATCGTGTGTGACTAAGCCAGGCTCACATGATGAAAGCTCTTGTCCGTTTAATCTAGACCCGAAATTAATACCTCCTGTGTGGTAAAAGTATACTTATCACCAAAACTTATTCCAGCAACCACAACAACTGTTACTTTAAGAAGGAAGCTGCCGTTAACCAGGGTGACTCATTGGTATCTGTAATTTTCTGGTCTATACAGGTGCTGATGTTAGGGCAAGCAGGGGGGACACTGGAATGAAGGTATTGAATTAGCTGGATGAATTCCTTCGCCTCAGCCTAGAATAGAAACCTGTACTGTTAAACCCCAGGCAGGCTGATAAATTAACCTCTTTAATGTGAGGGCTGGCCTACTCTCTTGTACTAGAGGGTCAGGGTAACAAACAAGGAGAAAAAGTTTGAGGAGTGCTGAGTTCTGCACAAGCTGCACAAGTCTTTTAACCAGGACCAGTATTTTCGTGTCTGTGTTAAGTTGTTTCCAGTTCAAATACAGCAGGGGAGGGGGGAGTCGCTCCCGTAAAGCAAAGCGGGCGATCGTTTTTCTTTCAGTTCCATTTACTTTTTTGTCATGTTAATTAGTTTTATGAGCCTAATTTTAATAAAGCCAGTTCTTCATATCAGTTCAGGATCTCAACAAGCTTTTTTTTAGCCAAACTGCAGAAGGTCAACGAAACAGTAATTTGCAAATGATGCTCATCTTCCTCAAGCGCCGGCCCATTCCACACAATCATTATCAAACACACACACAGTAAACACACAGACACACACACGCTTGGTTAAATTTAATTGGAAGAAAAGCTTTGTGTAGTGTTTTTTCCCCCTCCCCTCTTTAGTCTGCACTCAGGCGTTATCCTGCCTCTCAAACTGACCCGCAGGGCTTCGGAAAGTTTGTGATGAGCCTTATAATGTCCACAGAGAAGAACAGAGGGACCTTCTGCTGTCACTTCATGTAATCATCCACCTGGCGCTGGTGAGAAATAAAAGGAATAATAGCAGTCATTTTTGTTGATCGACCAAAGGTGGAGGACCTCCAAGAAGAAGAAAATGTTTGTGTATGTGGAGACTTATTCCTCCTTCCTCCCTGTTGCTCTTCATCTCCTACCTTCTCCTCCTCATCCTCTTCACCTCTACCCGCTTTTCGACATTTTCTTCTACTTGGTTGCTTTTATTTCTCTTTCTCCGATGCAAGAAGGCTTTACCTCAGAGACCCGCACAGGGTTGGTTACACAGTCACACAGTGTTCTATCGGTTGGTACGGTGGTTTATGTGAGAAGAGCTACTAAGACCTTTGTGTCCATGACAGCTGTAGGTATACTGAAACAGATATTAGTATAGGTATGCGTATATAAACACAGGGTTCTCCCAAGGTTTGTTTCCGCAGAAATGTCTTGTTGTTGATGCAGAAATATGGTGAGAGGAGTTAAAAAATGAAGCACTTTAGAAAAAACTTCGAGCTATTTACTTTTGGATCTGATTCTGTTTGGATGACTTCAGCAAGTATGGCAATGGATTTTCTCTGAACTGCACGGCGAAGCATTTTTAGTTTTGTTACTCCAGTCGGTGCCTGTTACTGGAGTCTCACAAAGCAACTGTGGCTTATCGTACTGTCCACGAGCACCACTGCGCTGTTGACAGACAAACCTGCTGGGTAGGAGCGGGGGCGATCGATTTGTTGCGCAGTACCGACGATCTTCACTGCAGAGAAGTTACCTCCAAAAAACTGGAAGCACAACTTCACAGATGCACTGAATAGAGACTTTATAACAGAATAGAATAGAATAGATTGGGGAGATTTAAAAGACACAATAAGCAGCAATAAGCCACACACAGTCTTTTCCTAACACTACACCATTTGTCTCACTTTTGGAAATGCAGCATTGTTGTTTATTCAGTTTTTGTGCTCTAGGTCAAACATGCTCGGTATTAACTGAACAACAGAAGATGAGTAATAACAATAATAACTTCAGCAAGCTGGTGAGTCTTCTCTGTGTAGACACATCTGCAGTGGTTTGTCTTAACAAGACAGATGGGAGACCTTGTAATAAATGTGAGGTTAAAACCTCTATAACAACAATCAGTGGTATAATCATAGATTCCAACATATAGGACATTGTCATATTTTTGGATTGGTTGGATTCTCTTTTGCAGTCGTCTAAGTGTGTCTATTTACAGTCTAACCCTACGGTTTAACACTGACAGACGAAGTTATTTCATTTGCCAAGGTCCTTTTGTCTGTTCAAGGCAACAGCACAGAACATCACAAAGACTATGCAACCTTATAAAGACATTAACTTTTTGTTGCAATACACGACGGTGCGTCTCTGAGTGTGAAAGCCCAGAACAATCTGTGCAAATATGCGACAAATTCCAAGTCTGATGTCCTCAGCAACACAATGCGTACAGGTATGAACTCTGATGAGCAAGTGGGCCAAATTCCACTGGGAGCAGATGTTGTGATAAATCTCAGATTTTCTGTGATGTGCAAAAACCGTAGGACACTGTCCCTCCACACAACCCGCCCATGCTCGATGAGGTTCAGCCTACTGTGGCATTTACCATGGAGGCTCCAAACCCCTTCACATCTGTCACATCTGTGAGGAGCAGGCGCCAGTGGTAGACCTGCCGTGTGCTCACCTGCTGGAGATAGTTTAGTAGTTGGCTCTGCAACCTGGCTGGCTTAGGAATCTACAGGAGCAGTGCAACATTCACTTGCAGGGACGTAACAAACAGAGAGGACTGTGATGTTGGTCAACCACAACAGACATTTACACTTGAGAGACAAATTCCGGAAAGTGCTTGACTGACAGAATCAGCCTTTATTGTGCTTGACGTTTGGCTCGATATCTTTTTGCAGCGCTGGATTTCCAGTGTGAGTTATTTTCCTGTCTCCAAATGAAAGAAAATTGAGGAGTGGAAAAAAAAGAAACTTTAATTTCCTTTTCTGTTTCTGCATCTAATTGCAATGTATTAACTAGGGCTGATGAGCCTCAGGCTCATCCTTTGCAAAAATAATTTTATGACTGCATTTTTCTTGAAAAAGAAAGGGCATTTTTGCACTAATTGAACACTGTCTGAAGCCACAACGTAATTAAATTCATGTTTTCAGAAGCTATTCAATAAAAAATACTTTTTATTCTCAAGGTTTAACTTGTTTATCGTCCAAGCATTGGGTTCATTTGTTTGAACTGTTCTGATAACTAAACCAAGGACAAAAGCTGCTGCCACTACACAACTTTAAACTAAATTTAAAGCAATCAATTTATACAACACACGATCCTCTGCTTATGTTATGACTCCAGCTTGTTCTACTGCACATGCACAAAATAACAAGCGCATAAGACGAGGGCCGTCGTCATAATAAACCCTCCTAAAACGCTCAAACCAGAAGTCAGTCATTTGTGCTACATGATTAGCGATATGGCTAATATGAGTAAATGAGAAGCTTTTATTTGCACTGACGATTCCATCCAGCAGTTTTCCCACTGGTATCTATGCAAATAACTTTTGAATGTATTTACATTAAATCAACAGTGATTAGACTGATAGAAGCGCGTTTACTGTGCTGCCTGCAGTGATTCAGCAGAGCTCGCAATTACTCTGCATGTATCCGCAAATGGTTTGGTTGTATGGGTTTGTTTGTGCTGTAACTAGAAGCGTGGCTGGAGAGAAACAATTCACCGTCTTCTTAGAAAGGTTCAAGAGAAAATAAAAAAATAAAAATGGGAGGGAAAAAAAATGAATGAAAGACTTTGTTGACGACAAGTAGAGCATGCGTCTGGATATTCGTATTAGTAAATACGTGAGGAGAGTCAGTTAACAGAACAATTAGAAAAATATTAGATTTAAACCACAATGAGTGGGTGAGTTACTGTGATTAAATTCCCTGTGTCTCCAAAGTCATTTTGACGGCTGTCATCGTCAACGTGTGTCTGGATCCGCACTAATCTCACCAACGTCTGATACAAAACAAAATCAAGCAAGGATCAGACGCTTAGACCTAAGAAACCCACCTTGTCTTCGACAGGTCTGATCCGCCAGCTGCCATTTTGGCTCAACCATGTACTGTAAGGGTTTATTCTACACCTTATCAGGAGCTGCACAAACAAATATAAATAGATGGTGCGGAAGGAAAAGTAACTAATAAGCCAAATGACAATTATGTGCAAACACTGGGTTGACATGGCTGATTGCTGCATGTTGTCCATTACTCTGCGTTTTACTCTTATTTGTTTACACGTCCTTGGACCCTCGTAAACACAAAAAATAAAAAAAACACACGGTGGTTCATCTGGAACCAGCTGCCACACAGATACAGTAGGGTAGCACTGACCTGAATCCAAGCTGAGCTTTAGCATGTATATATGTATGTGATTGCACATATAGATCAGAATATGAAAATATAGAAAATAAAAATATAGAATGTTACTGGAAAGTCCACCCTGACAGTCACATGAATTGAGAACAAGTCATTAAGAATTACAGGCACACGCACACAGATCCATTAGAGAATCTCTATTACTTGTCTCTGGTTCACACTGTCTCAACCTCCTGGCTTCTCTGTGAAAGCCCCACATTTACTTAGAAGTGTTTTGCATGAAGAAGCTGCGGTAAATCGCTGCTGCTCATTATTGCAACGTAGACTGAAATGAGTTTGTTGCGCCTCGTGTTGCAGACACTGCACAGGACAGTAGCAGCAAAGCGTGATTAAAAAAAAAAAGTGCCTGGAGCTCAGCCCACTTGAAAAGAACCGTCACAATATCCTGTGGGCACTTTCTGTTGGAGGACTTATGAAAAAGTCCCATCACCCAGACCATGTTAGAGAGGCTGCGTGACTCAACAAACTCTACAAACACGTCAGGATCCACAGGAGGAGCTGGAAAATGTTGCTGTGGTCTTTGATGCATAACTGCTGCCACACCAACCTGATACTGGAGAAAATGGATGGATGTTGCTCTCTACTACGCTGACCCCTTGGTCCCTTGAATATCACCATAGCAAAAGATGTTAATCGTTAATGTTTGGTGTGTTTGTCCTTTGGTAGGAATAGCAAAATAAACCAGTGTAGCACTGACCGTAAAACAGAGTGCTTGTTAAAAATGTATCATCACCTAATGTAAGCATCATCCTTTAAATCAATTCACCTCATTTAGTTAATTTACTGAATCATCGTAAATATATCAACATGTAAATAACTGCATTTAAGTCAGCGTCTTGTTTAAATTTCTTTCCTGTTACTAAATTAATTTAAATTCTCTGCTCCCACAGGTCACAGTGTATTTGATGTTTGTGATGTGGCGCCATCTAGTGGCAATTGCGGATACTTGCGTGGACACCGAGCCACACAAAGCCACATCTGATTTGTCAGCATTTAGACAATTCCAACTATCTTGCATTGTTATTGTTCCTGTGTCTATAAAATACAATATTTATTGTGCTCACGTTATTTAGGCCAATGTGTAAGTCATTTCCTGACAAGCAGCAGTATGAGTGTGTGGGCTAATGTCCGTGCTGTACGCTTACAGTCCTCAGTGACCTCTATGTGAGGGCATCGCAGGTATGTCAGCATGCAACCCAGTCAACCTTACAAGCTGTGCTTAGACGGTAGTCATGGAAACACATCGTCCGCATCCAGGCTTGTCCCGTGTGATCTTTTTCTTTTTTCTGTGCTTCTCCTTTTCTGTCTCTCTCGTTTGTCCTCATTTATTTAGTGTGTTGTTCTTCCTTATGTCATACATTATTTGTTAAGGAACAAATAATCCAATCAAGGGATTGTCTAACCGAGGTCTCTCTCTCTCTCTCTCTCACACACACACACACACCACAAAAGATTTGAGACACAAACGTCATGTGCTGTTCACTTTTTTTTGTAATTAGAAAACACTTGACATCTTTGAATCATTTCTTACAAAGATCAACGATTTCAAGTCCTTTGCTGTCTTAAAAAAAAACTCAAACTGTACCGAAAAAAAAGAAAAATATAAAAAATCAATTCAAAGATCAGTCTGTTGAAGCTTCAGATTGAAAAAGAATTTACACTTTCACATGAACCTCCTCAGTGCACGGTGAGGGGTTGTTAAGGTCAACGCTTGCATCAACGAGTACATGACAACAACACAGATAACAAACGCACAGCAGGTTTCACCATCACGTCAAGGACAGACAGGAGGAAAGTCTCCCGTGACTGGGAGGAGAATGAGCGCAGCATTTCTTTTAACATACTGTAGCAAGGTGAAATAAAAACAATTTTAAGTGCTGAAGTGTTTTAAATAAATTAATAAATAAGATCGAAGGTAACAAATAAAATCAGGCAAAGCCGTTTGGCACAATTGTAGATGTACAGTACTATGACAACTCAGATAACAGTGGTGACGTAGAACATCAGACTGAACAGAGGTTCCACTTCCAAGTCAAATGTAGCCTGGTGCTACCATCCCTCCTTCTGGACCGGCTTCCTCCATTTTAGATATGATGTGTAAGCTTGGCTCCTTAAGTTCACCAGCTTCAAACTTGATTTGAAAACTCTTTCTCTTTCAGATGCTGGTGTGACCAGATCTTCACAAACTTCAGTGCTTGAATTCTTTTTTTTTACAAGTGCTGCTATGTGGACAAACAACGAGACTTTATGAAACCTTGGCAAAATGCAATTGAATAGAAATTCTCTTAGTCATTATGGTCCTCTCGGTTATGCTACTTTTCATTTTATCCATGTATTGTCAAAAACGCATGTGTGCTTTTCTGATTGACAATACTATATATTTGTGCTGCTGTAATATTTTACTACAAGTGCCTTTAGATCCGTCTGATGGGAAATATATGATATATATATATATGAAAAAGATTTGGCATCTTCCGATGTGGAGGAGACAACATACAGTATAACACCATGCCTTTCACGTGTAAAAAATGCAGCAGTGTCACCAACCTTCTGGGAAAACAGCTGGAGAAAAGGAACATACATGCTCCTATGACACAGTAAATGCTTTATAGTCATGGCATATGTAACATTAATAATAACTGTCTTTGGAAGGTAAACGACATAAAACGTTCGACAGACAAGTCAACGCATGTACATTCTGAAAGGTAATTCGAACTGTGGGACATTGTTTCTGTAGAAATGCTTGTTAATATGTAAAAAACATGGCACTGGCCTCTCAATCGCACACGCTCAGGTGCAGGTACACACACATGCAGTCATATGATGCACAAAGCAGCGTGGGAGAAGTACGGTGTGTGTGTGTGTGTGTGCGTGCGTGTTTTGTTTCTGTGCAGGTCATATTCTCTGTCCGTGCAGGGTGTGGTGTCAGTACGGCTGGGACGCTGTTGCACACACACACACACACACACACACACATTCACGTAAATTACCCGACACCTACACACACCCAGGCTCAGCAGCTACAAGGTGACTGAGGTCATAACCTGGCGTGCAGGTTGACAATGACGCCATCGTCAGACAGGCCTTTGTCAGGGAGGTCGCTCGCGTCCCCCAAACCGTGGTCGGTGCTCTCACAGCTGCTTTGAGGCGACTGAGGAGGCGGCTGATACAGGACACTGGCTATGAGAAAAAAGATCGTCCCTAAAACCTGGATGAGGTTGAAGCAGATGAGATTAAATGCACTGACAAAAATTCCAGACACTGAACTTGAATTGAAACTGAACTAGAGGCAACTCTGTGTCTGTACCTTATAAATGATGCCGGCTACTAGTGTGTACTGGCTCATAGCAGAGTTCTGGTAGAGGTAGCAGGAGCCCTGCTCACCGCACTGGTCCTGCCACAGTAAGCAGGAGATGTCGATCACAGAGCCAAATGCTATGGGTCCTGGAATTCCACCTGTGGGCAAAACGCCAGCATAGACGAGGCCAGATCAGCGTCTGGGCGGAGACAGCGTGTGTAGTTAGGAGATGAAATGCCGTCTCACCTAGTGTGCGGACAACGATCCACTGGATGCCGAGCCCAAACGAGCGCTGGCTGTCTGGCACACACCTGCACAGCACAGGAACACAGATTAGAGCGCCTTTCAACATTCCAACATTACAAATACTCTGCATCTCCTCCACATCTGAAGAAAAATGTCATATGAGTAAGATCTAGAGTAAAGTAAGCAGGGTTTTTTACAGTGCAAAAATAAACCTGTACAGTAGCGCCCTCCGGTGGACAAACATGAGTACATCGCCCTACTACGCACCTTCAAACATGTACTTCAATGTATAGGTTTCACGTATTAAAAAGCCAAACAAAGTCATAATAGTTCATACTTTGTTTGAGGCACATAAAACTCAACCCCTATTGTGTTGCTTGCGAGTGAAACACTGATGATTCAAGGCTGCTTTCAGCTGAAACACAAGACAAATTAGCTGTTCACAAACAACAACAACAACCACACAAACAAACAAAAAACCCGCAGGATGTTTAACCCACAGACGGAAGCTCACCCACCTGAGCGTGGCAGTGAGAGCTGGGATGCTACAGAGGAAGGTGAAGCAGATGATGACGAAGAGGAAGGTGAGGAAGGCTGGCATATGGTGACAGGAGTTGCCGCATTTACCGTCCACAGCGGAGGACACGTTAGCAGCCACACAGCTACACCCAGAGTACACCTAAGACAGACGTGGCCGAGGTGAACGGATACAGGTAAACTACAAATAATTTATTATAATTCCCCATTTATTCAAGGCAGAATCGGATAAGCAGCTGACACTGTACTGTACCTGTTTCCCCGTGGAGAGGTCAGTGTGGTTGATGGAGCTGCAGCCAGCATGGCAGGGGGAGTAGTACATGAAACCATCAGCTCCACACACTGGGTTGTACAGCTCTCTGGCACAGCCACAGCCTGCGTTACAGCTCACTGTCAGGTTCAGCTCTAACGACGAGCTGCAGCGCGGAGGAACAGAGGGAGGCCGAGATTCCAGCGGCGACAGAAGACAATGATTGAAGGCTGGTTAGCTGGTATGAATTTGCTTGCACGTGAAGTGTAAAAGAAATATTTTCTGCACCAGCCACCACGGATGTGTCCCAAACTAAACTACTAAAACATATTATAGTCAAATTTATAAAATGTTGACAAACCTCTTCCATCATTTTGATAATCTAAACTAAAGGTGTACCTGTTTCCGCGGTGCAGCGTGCTTGGCTGATGCAGTTGCTTGTACTGGTCCAGCTGGTGTTCCTCCAGACCAGACTGGTACGGCCCTGTGACGCCAGCCATGGGGACGCTGGGGCAGTGGATGAGAAAGATGAAGATGGCAAGGAGACTGATCATTGCACATATCATGCAGAAGCGGATGATGCCTCGACAGCGCAAGTTCAGTCTCTTCACGATGTATCCGCCGAGGAAGGTGCCCCCGCCTCCCGCTGGCACCACCATGTAACCTGAGAAGTGGAGAGGAATAGCATCAAGCTTAAGGACTTTGAGTTTACATTAATTCAATTGGAAGATTAGAGTAGTTATACTGTACAGCATTTTCTACATAAGGTCAATGGAAATTAGTTGAAATGTGTTGGATTGTAAATATTTACTGTCCCATCTCTAAAGGATCAGTTTTTCTCCAAATGGCCTCAAGCGGCATTAAAACGGGCAGATTTGGGTTTTGCATCACGTGTTAAACGACTTTACTGTCACTCACCAAACCACGTGGCAGCTTCTGATGCGCTGAGACTAAACTGTGACTCCAGGAACTTCGGCCCAAAAGTGGACATGCCAGCGATGAGCGTGGCCTCTGTAGCTCCAGCCAAGCACAGGAAAAGGAAAGTGGGATTCTTTAAAAGGAGCAGCACAGACCTAGGAAGAGAGATAAGAAACACGCTCAACAAACTGAAAAACTCATCATCCAACAGCCCCCGATGTCCCTAATACAGAGCAGATAAACAGTGCGCGACACCCAAAGACGTATCAGCGTGTTATATAATGTGCTGTCATCGCCGCTGTAATCTCAGAGTAATCCTCAGCGCTACAGAGATGACATGGAGGCTGAGCGCATGATAAACACGGCTGTGGCTGAAAAGTGGCAGGGCTGTCACTCATCTCCAGCGAACACACAACAACACAAAGACTAATCAATTAGTCAGAAATGATCTCTGGCAACAGAACGTAGTACATTGTTCAAGTAAAACTTTTTTTTTGGTTTTGACTGTACGTTTGATGACTTATTTGTTCCCCTGGACATCTGTGGAGAGGAAATCCTTGTCTCCAATTACCTTGGCATGTCTTTCACCGATTTGCCAAACTGCGGGTCTAAGGCTGTGGAGTGGCTTCCATCCTTAAGCTGGTGGGCCTCAGACACCCTCATGGCCACGAACTCCTGAGAGCCTGCAGGAAGAGGACACAAAGAGTGACGGGGAAAGAAAAACGCAGCAGGTCTGCGTGCACGCGCGGATGACAGCCAAAATGTACCAGGTAGCTGCCGTGGGTACCCGAGGATGGGGAAGGCTACCAGCAGAGCCGCAGCTCCCCCCGCTAGGAAGCCGATCCACCAGGCACCGACCCACAGAGGGTTTTCTGGAGTCATCTCTGTCCTGTAGAAAATACATGTACATGGTTTGTACGTGTCACTTTTCCATTAACTAGTGCCTGAAGGTGAATTCACTGCGTCACATAGTGCAACAGCTCTATAATAAGTTAATGTATCACTTTCCGTGTGCAGCTGAGTAATGTCACACAATGACTATTACTACTAAGTTTCAAGGAACTAAATTTGCTGAACTCACTTCATGTGTATCTCAGTATAAAGGTTGAGAAAATAGCCTCCCAGCAGGTAGCCTGCAGCCGGACCCACAATGGCCGCCGTGTAGAAGATCCCTGGGGAGAGGACAGGTTTTGTCAGTACAGTGACCGGCCACTTCCCGTTTCCTACTTTCCTCTTCCTCGTCCTGCAGATTAAAAGGCCCCATTGTTGTCTAAATCTACAAAGTGGCATGTTACATGAGAAAAGAGTTACATTATGCTCCCAGGCGATGATAGAGAAGTGGTGAGGGGAGTCTAAAGGTTGGCACCGTGAAGTCACACCGTTCATATGCACTGATGCAACACAAGGCACATTAGTGGTTCTTCCCACCATCTCTATTCACTTTTGAGTTAGTAATTATTTTAACCTGGCTGTATTTTCTCTCTGGACTTTGTTTCTTTATCTACTTGCTGCTGGGACGGTTAAGAATTAAAAACCCACACAGTTTTGTATAACTAACTGGTGCCGATATGAGCTCAGATGCATAGTGGCTGCCCTTCCTGCACTGCAGTCCAATCTCTTTACAGCCTCAGAGGCTGTAAAACAACTTGTTGTTTGAAACTTCAGTTATATTCATTTATAAATATATCAGTCGCAACAGATGCCGTGACTCACCTATATAAACAGGTGCATAGCTGGATTTGACGTTCTCATCAAGGTATGTGACCCCTAACGTGTAGAGAGGTGTAGCGCCCATGCCGTGTAGAAACTGGCCCAGCATGAATACAAAGCGATAGCTGGACAAGCCTCCGGCCTCCTTGTCCTCGCACGGGCTGGTACGGTTGCCAGAGCATATTCCTGTTCTTTCAGGTGGACTGACTTGGTAGGGGGGTGAGGTAAAATGAGGCAGCGCAAACACCAGAGAACCCAGCGCCATGATTAGCACCCCCCAGCCCAGCCAGCGAGGCTTGTGCCCCGTGCCGCCAAAGTAGCTGACGAAGGCCAGGCAGACGCAGGCGGCAATGTCATAGGTGCTGGCAATAAGGCCGGCCTGGTAGCTCCGCAGGTCGAACCGCCTCTCAATGGAAGTGACCACTGTGTTAATGAAGCCGTTGATAATCATTCCCTGGAGGAAGGAGGCGACGCAAAGAAAAAACAGCACCCAGCGAGGGGTGTTAAAGACCTGGATGGCTTTCGGAGTCAGAGCGCCCCAACCACATTTCTGATCAGAGTCGGTTGAGATCAGCTTTAGCCCCATGGGAGTCTCAGCAAGAGGTCTTGATTCCACATTATAAAGTTGGCCAGGGAGCATTGACGCCCCAGTGAAAATACGGGGCTGAACTGGGCCATGACCTCCAGAACTGCTAGGACTTCTGGGACCCAAGCCTATAGGGCTTCCTGTCTGAGAGTCCACAGGGCTGGGGGTATCCAGAGAGGGACCTCCACTGACAGGACAGTCCTGCAGGTCCAGAAGCTCCTGCTTGGAGCTGAAGGATTCATCGGCATTAAGCAAGACTGGCATCGCCCCTCTGAGGGGCACTGGGATATGATTTCCTTTGGCTCGGAACGAAGGTCAACGTGTGTGAGATGGGCCGATACGTTTGCAAACGCAACAAAGAAAGCAGGAAGCGTGGATCAGCTGAGGTTCAAGGTGAATCTGTCCAGCAGGTATGTAAAGCTATCTATTCTTGGCTTGTGTTGGCGTGTGTCCACAGTGCTGAGTGCATGTTAAGGCTCTTCAGGTGTTCCCGCGACGTAAAGGCTAGAAAGGTGGCTTGTCAATGACATCCTGCAGGCAGAAAACAGAGAGAGGACCAAAGCAGTGAAATAACGTTTTAACAAGGGACTAGAACACTGGAATCACGCATCTTATATAATATACTACCGGCTGTTAATCTTTTCCCACATTTAAATACAAAACAAACTCTGGGTTCCATCACTTCAGGGAACATTTACATAGGATTCCAAAAATATATAATGTTAGGCAGTGCTAATGTCTACAATCTGATAAATAGCCTCACACGCACACACTCAGGTAATGAACCACAAAAAGCCCTCAATGCTCCAGCAAGCGCAGCTAAACTAACATGACCAAAAACACATGTTCAGAACTGGATTGATTAACTGGAGCAGCTTCTATCCACTGCCGCCACCAGGTCGCTCATTAAAAGCTGACTCATCGCTTTTTGGAACAGGTTCTTTTCTTTTATAAAGATGTTTTTCAATCTTTTTTGAACTTATTTCCACTGTGCGCAGGCTTTTACATAAAAAACACCTGTTGCAATCAACGACATTAGGTTTTAAGTTAATATTCCCGGTTTACTTCCTTGTTTTGTAGGGAAGTAATGTTTCCGTGGCATTTAGCCGTCGGGTATATTTGCGTTTAAATAAACAGACCTTACTGATTCAATACAAAATAAGTTTATATCTATTCACAGCAGCAGAAAGCAGTAGAATCAATGGATTATCAGCATCTCATTTCAAAATAATCACACATAAAAAGGTAATTTTACCACACACATAAGGTCTAAAATTATAAAATCAGGAAGATAAGACATATTCAAACTCCTACCTTCATTTTTGCTCATGATAATGAATGGGTCTGATGACATTTAATAGAAGCAGATGAATAAAAGCGACTGCTTGTGATAGAGTCTATGCAAGAGTCCTAAGCCCATCTCACCAAGCCTCTTATAGTCGAGCGCTGAGGCAGCACATCAGTGATTTCTCATCCCAGCCCACATAATCAGACTGAGAGGCAACTGCTTATTGGTGCTCTGTTGGACCTCTGCTGCCTCCCGCAAGATGTCCGCTGTATTATCGACCATTTCTACACAAAAAAACATGGTAACTTGGACTGCATGTTAAAAAAAACATAAATATAAAAACTTCTAGACATAAATTTCTTGTGAGGTGAAAATTACTGGCGTCGAGCAAAACAACATCATTTGTATTTAACATCTATGGAAGCAGAACACAGAAGGTTGTGGCTTAGTGTCAGCCACCACTTCACCCCAAGTCGGGGCTTGGGCTTGTTTTCCAATAAAGCTGCTTACTAATATTGGTCATGATTTTCAGATTTTTGAACTTGTAACCAGAATATAATTTACTGATTTGAGCTTGCTTCCTGTTTTTTTTTGTCTCATTTCACTCCCTGTTCAACAAGCAAAACTGGTCCAGTTTGTTCAGGGTTTGACCTTTTGGCCTTTCCCTCTCCCATCACTAAACATACTAAAACATAGCACACACACAAATTCAGCAACTGATGAGGCACCAGTGACGGACTTTCTTTATTAGTTCATAGGAAGAGTGGGAGTAAGGAGTAGGATGACACAACTTTTCATGACATGTCACGTTAAATATTTCAGGAATATGTGTTGCAAGAACAAATCTGAGTTAGTTATTTGTGGTTGTTGTTTTTTTCTCATGAGCTCTTGAAAGCCTGGTTACGTGCTCTATGCTTTACCATTATTATTATATTATCATTAAAAAAAATGCAAGTAAATTTTAAAACCTACGAACACACAGCAGATAAGCTGCCGGTTCTTTCTAAGCTAACACGTCCCAGAGCTGTCGCCACAAAGTATGTTGTACTGTAGCAGAGCTTGTTATGATGCTTTCCTGCCACCTTGTGGTCGAAAACCTATCAATGCCACTTTGAAAAAGACACAACAGCTACTGTGGAGAAAATATACATTTGTGCCTTGTTATAAAGCCACTCACACTCACACATTTTTATAACAAGTTGAGAAGTAGTCTGTAAGAGGCTGCGACAGCCTATTCTCACTCATCATTACGCATGAACATCGTTGAGTGCAAAATACCAGATGGTCCTGACACAAACACAAAATGAATAGGACTATCCAACCATGCAGCTGGGAGCTGTTGTCTATTCAGCTGATCACTGCTGATAAGTAGGACTAATGAGGTTTTGAAGGAAGGCCAAGGCATGAAATCTAATTAAAATCGTATCGAATTAGTTCCTGTTCCTCGTTTTCTGTGAGCCAATGTCCATGTGAATGTGAATTTTTCAGTGTGAGAAGCTATTTGTGAAGTATCACAAGAGGCGGAGTGTAATGTCGCCTCTTTATCGGGTGATGATCAGACGATCAGCCATAGGTGTGTCCTCAGAGTTTAACCAGGGCATTCGGGTTAACAAAGCACTGCTGAGGTAATACCCTCCTACCCCACTGTTTGTTTTTCTGTTCCCAGCAGCTTATGAATCAGACAAAGGCAGAAATGGAAAAGTTCTCACTGGGTTATTTTTTCCCCTTATAATTCTCTATTATGCCTTTTCATTTCTGTTTTCAAAGGGAGATCAGAACAACGAGCAGTGATATTAATAAGCACTGGGCTCTGTCGTTCCCAACAGGTTCTTTTTCTTCACAGCAGAAAGGTATTTACTTTGGACTGGGGAGCCCTTCCTCCGCTGTGGTACACAAAGGCTTTTGAAGTAGCGAGAGGAAGCCTCTCATGTGGTTATTACAGTCCTAAGAAACAACACATTCAGATAAAGACAACTGTGTTATCGCAAACTGAGACGAGACATCACTACAACAAAGTGCTCGCTCCTTCACTGGAAGATCCACAGCGTTTGCTGGATCGCGGACGAGAGTCTGAGAGTCAAGGAGTCTAATGTGACCCAGTTTCGACCCAGCACTGACAAACTTCCAGCTACTCCTTGCAGTATGTAAAGCAGTTTTGAGCTTTGTACAAATGAAATATGTGAATCAATGAGCATTGCAGAAAACCTTTTTTTTTTTTGGGACAGGAGTAAAGTTCTTGTAACATCCAAATGTGATTTGATCAGTAATCTGCACAAAGATGATTTTAAACGTTTTTAAATTTCAAAAAAAAAAATTCATGTTACACTAGTGTTCTTCAATCTAATGAGCTGCAACTATTTTGGAAATTTACAAGTTACGCTTCTTTATCAAACAGACTAAAAACAGACTCACTGTGTCCTTGTATAGTAGAACCGCTATTAAAATAGCGACAGAAGGGAAATCATGTGGTCAAACAGATGGATAGACTGATCCTCGGTAGGTGGGTGTTAGACTGCTCCTGCTTGCTGCTCGTTAGTGAGTGAAGAGCTTGAGCTCGCTGCTCAAGCCATTGGAATGAGACATCCACGCTCAGGCTGTCTTTTTTTTCTGCTCCTTAGTTTTAGTTTTTGTTTCTATGGCTTCTATGGCTGACAGGCTCGTGATCATGCAATGTCACAAGAATTAAAGGGTCTGAGTCAACCAAACGATGGGACAGATTACACATTTGGAAAATGTGGTTATAAATGAAAAGGGCCAGTGGATCACTAAAGTTATCACTTATCAATTAAAAACATAATTAAAAACAAGAGGTTAAATGTGTAAATACAAATAATAATGGTTTTAATAAAGCCCAAATGTGATGCTATCCATCAGTGGGGAAGTAAAGCAGCATACGGACACGTGTCCAGCTGAATGTTGCTCATACATCTGCCTGCAGACACAGACACACACCATGGAACATACATCAACCTTCTGCCCTAAATCTCACAGACATGCCAGACATGTGACCCTGCTGCCTCCTGTTGGTGGTGAAGCCAACTGGATTAAAATGACCCACAGAGGCAGCAAATGGGAAGGCTTCAAACTTTAAACCCCTTAATATACAGTAGTCTGAAAGACAGTTTGTTTAGGAGGAAACGTTCGTGAGCATGTGAGATGAGAGCTGCTGTAGACAGAGCTGAGCTTCAGCATCTGCTTTTCTAAGAACGATGGAGGTAAAAGGATGCAGGAGGAAAATTACCATCATATATAAAAAGGGAGACAATGAACACTAGCATGCTACTTCAAGCCCACACATGAGACGCCATTAGAGGCGACAGATATTGAAAATATGAACTGGTAAACAAGTGTAATCAGATGTCCCAACTTTTTGGGTAATTTTTCTCTGTATCTGAGTGATGCAGGATGTGAAAGAGGTCAAGATAACCACAAGGTTTCCAGGAACTTGACTTCCCTTTAAAATTACAAAAGCGTTGTATGTCGCTGAGTGCGTGACAAGACGTTCACGGTATGATGCAATATTCAGCCTTGTTGGCTCAGTGTGGTGGCGCGCTGGAAAGCCTTCAGGTCAAAGCGGTAGAAGAAGTCTTGTGGTTTTTTTTTGTATAATTAAATAATAATGCAGCAGACCAGATGATATCCTCCTACATACATGTACAGTACTGTGCAAAAGTTTTAGGCAGGTGTGAAAAAGGGATGATGCCCATGTTTCATCACATCCCTCCGTAGCACCAGCTTCTTTCTCTAACTGTTTTGTCGATTTGTGAAACGGTGAACTGCTGAATCAGGTCAGTGGAAACGTGTTGGACTCATCTTGTTGTTCTACTCAACCTCCCATAACCTGTGAGGCTTGAAAGTTGACTCACTTGCCATTTTGGGACACAGCAGTGCATTTGTTGAACAGATTCTAATTTGTTCATGTTCTATGATCAATCTTCCATCCGCACAAGAATTAGCTTTGGCTCCCTGTCAAATCTAGGATTGAATTCAAAATTATTTTCCTCACCTACAAAGCTTTTCATAATAAAGCTCCATCTTATCTTAAAGACCTCATTTCTCAACAAAACGCTTCGTTCTCAGAGCGCTGGTCTACTTGTGGTTCCTAGAGTTTCTAAATGTAGAACGGGAGGCAGAGCCTTTAGCTACCAAGCTCCTCTCCTATTGAACCAGCTTCCAGTCCAGGTTCGAGAAGCAGACACCCTCTCTGTTTTTCTATTTATTCTATCCACTAACACCACCATGTCCACATGTGCCTAACTTTGTCTCTATTTCTCTGATAGTTGTGTTTCTCCCCATCTGTCTCTCTCTCTCTATTCTCATCTACAGGTATCGTCAGACTCAGACGATACCTGTAGTGTCTCCAGTGTTCAGCTATTCATTGATAGACTACAATTAAAAGCTTGCGCTATGTGGGATTTGTTGGGTTTAGTTGTGTATGGTCTTACGTGTAAATTGCCTTGAGATAACAGTTGTTAAGTTGTTAAATAAAACTGAATTGAACTGTCTGTGAACTGGGTCAGATTAACCTGCATTCTCCGCCACACAGACATCACTCTGACCCTCCTGTTGTTGATGTTAGACACACCTTGTGATCTCCACTGGGGTCAGCTTGGCAACAACCCGGTTGAGACACAGTGGAATGATAATCATTGGTAAGATGCGGGAAACGTTACAAGAACGTTAAATCTCCTCTTCGACAAGAGGAGGGAGACTGAAGGTTGCTGAGGGTCTGACAGACGCTCACTTACAGTCACTGCTCTGAGAAGCCCACGCGCTGAGGCACACAGCTTTGCTCGCGATACGACACGGAATAAAATGTGCTAAAACCTGCATACGGTGAGTAGGTAAAACCCAAAACCTCAGCAATGAGAAGCCTTTTATTCTCTTACAATAGAACAGAGGAGGCTAAAACAGGGTGTAGCGATGTTGAACTTGTGGTCACATTTTCAATCAATCACCAATGCTCAGACCTACAAACAACAGCCAGATGACTACGATTGTCACCAGCCTTCACCGCTGCTCATGTTAGCCAGCTGGACACAGTCTTTGCTTTTTTAATTAAATGGTTTTACGCTTGTTCACTTTCTATCCAAGCGATTATTGACACCACTCTTTTAACTGTCCATTAAACATTAAGCTCAAGTCATGAGGCAGTTGACTTTATCACAGCCAAACAGAGGCGACAGAATGAAATAGAAGCAGCAGCATGATTTCAGTTAGGGGACGCTTGTTCCCCCAGACTCACCGCTAATCAACACTGGAAACATAGCAGCAACTTTGAACTGCTGATACTGATGAACGAGCAGCAGCAGGAGATGCTCAGTCTGCACAATTACGTTATTACAGTACAGGACTTATTGGGAGAGAGACACTGATGTTAATTAGATCCTGTCAAGCTGAATAAACATTTTAACATTTTTCCTCTGTAAAAATATCAACACGTGACGGTCAACACACAAACAGAGAAGGTTTCTCTGAAGATGCTGTTTATCACATTCACAAACACGCACAAAGAAACTTATGACATTCAGATTTGGAGGTTGATCCAGACTTCTTACAACATCACGGGGCCCATAGAGCACATTGCAGCTCTCTAGCTGTGTCGTGTGGGTGTCTGGCCACAGCAGCGCACATACGCACGCAATTTGTGGGTAAGACGACACGTAGGATACCACGAAGTTCGGTCTTGGGTCGCTTGCTGCAGCTTTTCACACACAGCCCTCCAGGAAGCAGATATAGAGGCAGGGTAGTCTAGTTAAGCTCAGGTAGGTGTAGCAGTAAATTTAACCGGACCTGCTTCACACAATAGGCGGTGAAACGCGCTCTTGACTGCGCCATGGCGTCCTCTCTTTGGACTCAGGCCGCACCAGCTGCTGCCTCTAATAATATAATAAGTGAATAATCTAGGAGAACAATTCTGCTGCTCGGCTGCGCGTAAGCACGTGGGAAAGCCCCACATTTAATATAGGAGAGCTTCGATTTCCTCACATAGGCCACAGGGAAATAACCAAACAACTGCCAGTGAGTGACAGCACAGAAACACGCCATCCCATAATAATCGTTACTAGTTTCTCTTTTTTAAAATGCAGTTTAAGCTACAGTGAATAGCTATGCCCAAAACATGTCGCCATAGGCTGTTTGCTAGCGCCTCATTCAGGACAAGGATTACAGAAATCTCTATGTCGGGGATTAATGCAGCCAGATGCTGCTGCTGCTGCTGCTGAACGGGCTTTTCTGTTCATTCCAACCTTCCCGGCGTCATAAAAACATCGGTTACATTAACCAGCGGCCTCCGTGAGCACACATTTATCCGACAGATGAGGCACATTGCACAGTGGACGCGTTTCTGCCTTGGACATGTGGATACGCGGCTGCATCCATGGTGCTGATGCTGAGCCGCCGCCGCTGCCGCACCAACGAGCGCATCTGCTAAAACCCGCACCAGTGGCCTGTAGCGTGGGATAAAGCAGCTTACCTGTCTGTTTACTGGTTCCGTTCTTCTCATTTTCTGTCACTCGTTCTGCGTTTTGTGTGTGAAAGGCGGAACATGTGGTGCGTTCATTGTGACGCTGCTGGTTAGCGCCCCTCTGGAGCGAGCGGACCGTAGTCACGGTGTAGAGGCGTTTCTGTACGGAGGCTCATCAGTGCCGTCAAAAGGGAAATAAAAGTATATAAATAAAATAATAAAATAAATGCCCTCATGTTTTGAGTAACATACTTTCAAAAAATTATATATAGATTTTAGATTTTTTTAAACAATTATTCATGAGACACTCTTTTAATATTTATGTGACTGAAGCACATTTTTATTTTGTTCATATACAAACATTTTAAGTTCATATTTAGGAATCTTTACATATTTCAGTAAAGTTCAGTTTCATTTACACTGGCTTAGTCACACTGTTTGTTTGGAAATTCAGTATATTTCTATTGTAGTTCTTTTAAATAGAATATTACTCATTGATGACTTATGCATAATTTAAAAAAAAAATCCTATGATTCTGGCAATTAACTGTCACCAGCAGCATTACCCCTCTGGCCTTTACTGCTACAGTATCTACCCCATCTTTTATCCAAATATTATAAACTAGACCTTGAGACAGGTTATTTATGAACATTTAGTGCTACATTTCAAAGGGCTGTGACTAAAGATAAATATGAATGCCTTTAATTTACATTTATGAAAGAAGTGATCTTGTTTAAATCATTTTTCACATGCTCCTTTTCTGCTGCTTGTATTTGGCTCTTCCAACCCCCCATACACACACTGTAACAGTCTGTGGATTCAGAGGAGATGTTCTTGTCCAGATGAATTCAGCTCATGTGGTGCTATCAGCTCTGGGCCAATGGCTGTGCTGAAAAGTCAAGCTGAACCAGCAGTCAGGCTGATGCCACTATTGATGAATGACTAGGACTGTGGAAGCTGTGTCTCTACTGCTCACTGACAGATCAGCTTCTAAACATGCTCCCAGGTGGGAACAAACCCATAGCCCCCGACCTGTGACTCTCTGTAAACAAATGAAGGATTTATTACTGTGTCTCTAATGATGCCACGTCTAAACAGGATGCTTGATTAAACCAAAAGAAGGAGCTGATGAGAGTCTCTCCTTCATGGTAAAGGTAAACTCCTAACAGGGACTTGACTCCATCCCCTGTTAGTGTATGATGTCTATGAATAAAATAATATATCTGATATAGTGCCTTTCTAAGGGGAGGTCCCCTACTAATAATTCCACCACTAACCACTAGAGAGTATATTAGACCTGTTCTATTTGTTTTTTAAGATTTACAAAACACAAAATTGCATTAAATAGAAACTAACTTTTCCCTATGCTTGTCTTGCATAGGGATATGATCTAAATATAGAACAAGTTGAGTTAATTCAATTCAATTCAACTTTATTTATATAGCACCAATTCACAACATCAGTTATCTCAAGGCACTTTACAAGTAAGGTTTAACACCTTACACAACTAAGCCCAACAAATCCCACATAGAGCAAGCTTTTAATTGTAGCCAATCATAAAACTGTACATTTTAATAGCAACAGCGGAGAAAAAAAAAGTCCCTCTCTATAGAGAAAGAAACCTCCAGCAGACCCAGGCTCGGTGTGGGCGGCCATCTACCTTGACCGGTTGGGGTGAGGGGATAGAAAAGAGAGAAAAAGAACACAACCACAACAACAAAACAAGCAGCAACAGAACACAGGCAGGATGGTTGGACCAGCAACTGAACACTGGAGACACACGGCTCTGATTCTGACGATACCTGTAGATGAGAATAGAGAGAGAGGGAGACAGAAGGGGAGAAGCACAACTAGGAGAGAAAAAGAGTGGAGGCATGTTAGTGGATACAAGAAATCGAAAAGTAGAGGAGCTCAGTGAATGAAGGAGGTCCCCCAGCATCTGAGCCTATAACATGATGAGATGAGATGCTTCAGAGTGGCCAGATCCATCTCTATCTTGAATAGAATAATAGAAAGCGATCATTTGATGTGACTGATCTGACTCTGTCTGGAAAAGAAAGGACGATCATCTGTCCGAACATCTTCACCGAGCCTGGGATCCCTGTCTGTGGGCACCCGTTCTGCAGAGAATGTGTTAAACGTTGTCTGGGTGCACAGCGCTGGTGCCAACAGTGCAGAGCAATGGTTCCCACAGAGGAGAACCCAACCCCAATCAGTCACACTCTGAAAAACCTTGCAGAGATGGCAAAATTATATATAATATTAAACTGGCTTGAAAGATGATCATCATTGATTGATGGCTTTGTCCTGAGCATGACGAAAAAATTAAACTGTTCTGCGCAACAGATCAGCAATTAGCTTGTATCATATGTCAAGATGGGAAGAAGCACAAAGGACAGAAACTCAAACCAATCAAAGACGTGGTGGAATCTCTGAGTTTGAGACATTTCTGCAACATGTTTCTGATGATATGAATAATGGAGGTAAAAGCAAACAGGCAGAAGGTAGAGATAGCAAAAAGCACAGCCAAGGCTCTGCAGCTGATGTCCTGGATAAACGTCCAGTTTGAAGAGATGCACCAGTTTTTGAAAAAGAGGAAAAACGAGGTAAAGAATGAAACACAAAGAGGATGACGTTGTAGCGACCTCGCGCTAGAGAGCTGAGCACTTAAGGAATTTAGGTCATCATTTCTGGAAGATTCAGATTGGTTCTTAAAGAGCTGGATTCAGGGCAAGAGTGCAGCGACTCCAAAGGCCACGTTCGGTCCCAGAGCAGTGGTGACTCGTCTTCTGTCGCATCCTCTGCAGATGCTGCCGGTGATCCAGCACCAAGCAAAGCGTCTGGCGCTGAAAAGCAACCACCCAGATATAACTGTTTCTGAGCTTGGTAGAGGTGTGTGTTCAACTGTCCAAAAGAGTAAAGATGTCCAGACACACCCCAAAACTGGGTCAAAGTCTCGTTTTTACTTTCGACCCAGCAGTTTTAACACCTGACCACTAAGGGGAGATGTTGAATAACGCCTACACATTTGACTGAGTTTAAATTGATTGAAGTTATTGTTCAGTTGAAGTCAGGTCATTTCAAACAACATTTCTGATCTTACTTCTTCACTGTGGAGGTTTTGTGTGTTATTATCTGCTAATAAAACTGTGAACCGCTGCTGTAGTGCTGAGTCATGGTCCAGCATGGGGCGGACGTTTCCCAGGAAAACGAAAGTTAAGGTCGAAACTACACCACACCTAACAGATAGGAGCGCACAGAGACGCACAGCAGCTATGGCGTCTGCGCTTTTCTCCGAAGACTTGACCTGCTCCATCTGTTCAACCCTCTTCACTGAACCGGTGAATCTTCCTTGCGGCCACTCTTTCTGCAGACGGTGCGTCACAGACGCGCTGAACACGACGCAGCGGTGTCCACAGTGCGAGGCCGCCGTGTCCACAGAAGGAACAAATCTACCAAGCAGCCACATACTGAGGAGTCTGGCTGAGAAGGCAAAGCAAGCGGAGAAGTTACAGAAAGAACGCGGACATGAGGTGAATAAAAAACGCGATGAGCTTTGTAACGCTAGACAAATGCATATGATTATTCTTTAAACTCTGTAACTACTGCTTTTAAATATCCTGTCTCAGTGATATCCGTTTCCTCAGATTTTTACTTTTCTCCTTTCTCTGTACTGTCAGTTAAATTATTTATGTGTATACATATACTGTAGTACTTAAGTTAAGAAGATATTCACAACCACAAAAATTAACAATAGCAATTACAGTTACTGTCACTGCTTTGTAGCTGCGTACTCCCACATGAGTTCCTCTTTTTATTTGTCATGTGCTGTCATATCTTATATCTCTTTGTTTTTTTCTTTCTCTTTATTGTTTTTTTAGGCATCTGAATTATGCCCAGAGCACGAGGAAAAGCTGAAACTGTTCTGTGTCACAGACCAGCAGTTGGCTTGTATTATCTGCAGAGACGGAGAGAAGCATGAAGGACACAAGTTCAAACCAATCAAAGAAGCAGTTGCAGCTCTGAGGAAAGAGCTGGAGGTCGGGGTTGAGACGCTTTGTGCTGATATTCTTGCCATAGAAAGTCTTGTCACCAAACAGAAAGAAGAAATAAAAAATAACAAAGAGAGGTCTCAGCAGCTGATGACACAAATCCACAGTCAGTTTGAAGAGATGCACCAGTTTCTGAGGAAGCGAGAAGATGAAATAAAGAATGAGCTGAAACTCAAAGAGGAAGATGGTGATAAGGAAATGAACGATACCTTAAACGTGATGGAAACAGCTTTGTCTGAGAGCAGAGAGCTGGAGGTCAAAGCAGCATCAGTCCTGAAGATTGAAGACCCCGAGAGGTTCTTGAAGAGCTGGAGTGAAGGTCACAGCAGGATGACTCCAGAACAGTCATTCAGGTCCAGAGCGACTGAGCTCCAAGTGGTGACTCCTTGTCTGTCGCTGGGGCCTTATGAAAGCCACCTGCAGTTCTTCATCTGGAAGCAGATGCTGCAGATGATCCAGCCTCAGGCAGAACGACTGACGCTGAAAAGCAACAGCCCAGATATAACTGTATCTGAGGATGGTAGAGGTTTGTTTTCAACTTGGCAAAAGAGTAAAGATGTACAGACCTGTCGTCGTTGCGCTCCAATAACCGGCATGCGTATGCAAACTTATTGTGTGCAATCAAACTATCAGAAGTTTGGTTCTGCAGTCAGTGTGAATGGGTTTCCCTCAGGGCAGCATTACTGGGAGGTAGAGGTGGGAAAACGGGATTATTGGGAACTAGGAGTACAAAACAATGTCCTTAAGTATGAAGGCCAAGGCTCTGTGGTCTGTGAGGATGTTATGGTGCAACTCAACGCCATACTTCAAAAAGTTGGGATTTACATAAACTGCTCCTCTAATGAGATTTCCTTCTATGACGCAGACACTATGACGCTCATTCACTATTCAAACTCATCATTCATGACCTTGCCAGTGTTGGCATATTTCAACCTTACATACAGAGAACCAGATCTTAACCCTGTCACAGTGTGCTGGTACTGAAGGGTTGCAAGAAATGCTGGAACCCAGTGATGATCAGATAACACCGAGAGAGTTACGAGGCAACGAGAGAGAGAATATAATGTACAGGTACGTCAAGTGAAATAGCTTCAGCTCATAGTTCACTAGAAGATCATTTACTGTGTGTAATCTGTGGTCCGACCATCTCAGAGTCCTGCTCATCACTGAAATGATCAGACTTTTAAAACTTCTTTATTTCCAATCACAGATGGTTAAAACATCATTAATACATATCCAAAGTCTGCAGATGTTGTATTATTAATGACTTGTGTATCTTCTTCATGTAAACCTACTATTACAGTAAAATAATTAATCGTCCATGTGATGTTGTCAGATTTTTTGTGTTTGGTATTTATCCTTTTTTTTGTGCTAAATCTTAATGTGATATTGTGAAAAGCTAAACTCAGTGATGCTTAGAAATTATGTTGTTTACATAATGACGGCAGAAAGGTTTTGTTGAGACACCAGGCAGAGTGGAGCCAAGGACAACATGGACAGAGGGTAAATAAAAAAAATGTAACTAAACTAAACAATAGAGGGCTTACAGAACAGAAGCATGACTGAGAATGATGCAGCCCAACAACATGCATGGCCACCAGTCAAAAACACACACAGATACACTAACATACACAAGAAAGATTCAAAGTAAAGGTTAAAGTCTTAATCACTGCAAACAATCCAAGAGGTTGAACTCAAGCAAAGCAGGTGTGGGTGAAACCTGACTGAGCAGCGCTGGGATGCGATTGGCCTTAGAGGTTGGAAGTTGAAGAGGCAGCACAGCTGGAAGAGAATTTATCTGCAGCCTGAGCAATAATCTGAAGGCACGTCCAGACATTCAGCCTCTCAACATGTCCAATCTCTCAATCCCCGTCCATTAGTGCGTTTTGATTTGAGCTGTTGTGTAAAACAGCCTTGTTTTTACTTTAGATCCAGCAATTTCAACACCTGAGCACTTGGGGGTGCTGTTGAGTAATGTCTCCATATTTGACTGAGTTTAAATTGATTGACGTTATTGTTCAATTGAAGTCAGGTCAGTTCAAACAACATTTCTCATGTTTCACTGTGAAGGTGCGTTATTATCTGCGAATAAAACTGTGAACCGCTGCTGGAGTGCTGCGTCATGATCCACCATGTGGGGCGGGTGTTTCCTACGAAAATGAAAGTTAAGGTCGAAACTACACCACGCCGCCCAGGTTTTAGCGCAAAGAGACGCACAGCAGCTATGGCGTCTGCGCTTTTCTCCGAAGACTTGACCTGCTCCATCTGTCTGATCCTCTTCACTGATCCGGTGACTCTTTCTTGCGGCCACTCTTTCTGCAGACGGTGCGTTACAGACGCTCTGAACACGAAGCAGCGGTGCCCGCTGTGTCAAACCGCCGTGTCCACAGAAGACACTACTCTGAGAAGCAGCCACATTCTGAGGAGTCTGGCTGAGAAAGCAAAGGAAGCGGAGAAGTTAAAGAAAGAACGCGGACATGAGGTGAATATAAAACGCGATGTAAGGCTAGACAAATGTTATTCTTCTTAACTCTGTGTGATGTTAAAAAAATCTACAACTTTAATAACAACTTTTTCTGTATCCTGTCAGTGAAAGTCTCGGTTTCCTCCAGTTTTTCCACTTCAGTTGAATTATTTTTGTGGTGTATACATATACTGTAGTACTTAACAAGGTATTCACAACCACAAAAGTTAGCAATTGCAGTTACTGTCACTGCTTTGTAGCCACGTACTCCCACATGAGTTCCTCTTTTTATTTGTCATGTGCTGTGACATCATATATCTCTTTTTTTATTGCTTTTCATTGTTTTTTCTATAGGCATCTGAATTATGCCCAGAGCACGAGGAAAAGCTGAAACTGTTCTGTGTCACAGATCAGCAGTTGGCTTGTATTATCTGCAGAGACGGAGAGAAGCATGAAGGACACAGGTTCAAACCAATCAAAGAAGCAGTTGCAGCTCTGAGGAAAGAGCTGGAGGTCGGGGTTGAGACGCTTTGTTCTGATATTCTTGCCATAGAAAGTCTCGTCACCAAACAGAAAGAAGAAATAAAAAATAACAAAGAGAGGTCTCAGCAGCTGATGACACAAATCCACAGTCAGTTTGAAGAGATGCACCAGTTTCTGCGGAAGAGAGAAGATGAAATAAAGAATGAGCTGAAACTCAAAGAGGAAGATGGTAACAAGGAAATGAACGAAGCTTTAAACGTGATGGAAACAGCTTTGTCTGAGAGCAGAGAGCTGGAGGTCAAAGTAGCATCAGTCCTGAAGATTGAAGACCCCGAGAGGTTCTTGAAGAGCTGGAGTGAAGGTCACAGCGGAATTACTCACTCATTAAATACTCACTCATTAAAGTTCAGAGCAACTAAGCTCAAAGTGGTGACTCGTGCTCTGTCACTGGAGCCTTATGAAAGCCACCTACAGTTCTTTGTCTGGAAGCAGATGCTGCAGATGATCCAAAACCGAGCAGAACAGCTGACGCTGAAAAGCAACAGCCGGGATGTAACCATATCTAAGGATGGTAGAAGCTTGTTTTGTACTGCTAAAAACAACCAACCTCAACCAACCGCATCTGCATTCTCTCGGCACAATCGTAGCTTAGGTTGCCATATCTATACAGAAACTTATGACATGCATCCTCACTCAACCTCCCCAAGCATATTTCATGCGTTCAGTGTCCAAGGTTTCCACTCCGGGCAGCATTACTGGGAGGTAGATGTTGGAAACACAGTTTACTGGGAACTAGGGATAGAAAATTGCTTCCTGAAACGTGATGATTCATCATATTCCGCTTGTGGTCGAGGTAAAATCACAAAGCTAGTGCGGACAGACAAACCTCGAAAGATCGGCATTTACCTCAGCTGCTCATCCCTGAAGCTCTCGTTCTATGATGCAGACACGATGGCACACATCCGCACTTTGACCACTGGTGTCTTGCGCCTGCCTGTTTCAGCGTATTTTACCATAGATGACAGATCAGTCGATCCCATGACAGTGTGCTGGTACTGAGCACTGAAACGATTGATGCAGTCAAGATGAGGGATGAGAAGGCACTGCTGCAAATATCAAAAGTGAAATACAAATATTAATTAAAAACAGATGACAACCAAAAAAATGTTTCAGGTACATGGAGATTAAACTAAACAGGAGTTTTGTATATGTTCAAAAAGATTCCGATTTTTTCGTCTGAAAAAATGAAATATTAAGTTAGCATTGTCAAATAGTTTTTGTATACAACATATGGAATTCATGATTGAAAATAGCAGGACATTTTCTTTTTGATTGTTCTTAATATATTATTATCATATTTTTCTGTGTTGGTTTCTGGAGTTCGTTTTTCATATGTACACTGCTTAAGGACAAGGGGCTTGTGGTTATGACGTATGAAGCATCAAAAAATAAATAAACGTTCTTCATCTGGTACTGTGTGATTTCTTCCTTTTCGTGTGTCACCACCGGAGGGCGCTGTTGCCCACGGTCTACTGCGTCTCTTGCTGTGCTCAACCTTCTCCCTTCATTCCACTGCAGAAAGACGAGCGCCAGATGTGCTTTGTAATAACTTTTGCTGGCTTTGTCAGGTTAGATATGACACAAACGTAAGGAGTCAAACTTACTGATTATACTTGTTTCAGCTGAGTGAGGGTTTATAGCGTTTCATCAGGTTTGGGCAGATGATTCTTTTTGTTACTGTTACAAATCTCGCCTCTGGACTAAACTACGCTGGAGTCCCGGGGGCAGGGATGACCTGAACCCCTGGTACTGACTCCAGAATGCCACACGATGGCGCCAAAAACCCTGGAAGGCAGGGAAAGCTCCACCTGAGCTCTACTCCCTTTGCTAAGGCCTCTCTAGGCTACTAGCAGGGAAGAGGACCCACTCGCACGACCACAGACTCGGGAATAATGGTGTAAAATAATAATTTTAATAAATGAGAAACAAACAGAGCTACAGAACTTAACATTTAAACAAAGAAACACAAACGCGCACTAATAATGAAAACCAGGGCTACAAACCTTAACCATAAACCAAAACTCTAACAAGAACTGGATACTAGAACACACCAAACCACACTCAAAACAAACTCAGGTACACTGGGACACAGGCGACAATTCACGGGGACATGAAACACAGAACTAGGACGAAGACTAACAACAGATACTCACAGAACACACAGGGGACAGGAAACACAGACGAAGAGCACCAAGACTAAGGACCATTAACGATCGGGAAAAAAACTAGAAACAAAAGGTGACACAACTAACCTACACTAACAAATAACATCTCTGAAAACCGCGGTAACATACGTGACGAGCCAGCAAGGGGGAATTGCAAAACAACCGGTATAAGAGGAACTAAGGAGAGTGGACAATGCAAAACAGGTGTGAACAAGATGGCAGGTACGGTGGCTGAAAAAGAACACAAAGAACTAAAACCAATCTACAATAACTCCCCCTGGTGGGGAAAAAAGACGAAGTTGTAACAGAGCCCCCCCCTTAACGGCCGGATCCCAGACGGCCCTAGGGAAAAAACAAAACACTGGTGACTTCAGCGAAAATAGTTAATCTCAAAAAGGCCCTTGGCCGGGTCCAAACTGAAAATGTTCGAAACTGTCCACGCTTAAACGTCCCATCAGGGTGGGCGAAGACGAGCGTAGGCCCTTCCCAGCAGCTGCTGGGCATGAAACGGAGCTCCTGGCTCCGAAAGAGTCCGAAAACCACCCCTGGGTGGCCGGCGGCGAAAGAGGCCCGGCCAAACCAACGGCTTGATGATCCTGGAGGCCGGCAAGACAGGATCTCTCTCTGGATCATGCCGGAGCGCTGATCCGAGCTCCGGGGCGGACGAGGAGAGCTTCTCGGCAGCGCCGAGCTCCGGGACAGGCGAGGTGAGCGATGCGGCAGCGCCGGGCTCCGAGACAGGCGAGGTGAGCTGGCCGGCAGCGCCGGGCTCCGAGACAGACGAGGTGAGCTGGCCGGCAGCGCCGGGCTCCGAGACAGACGAGGTGAGCTGGCCGGCAGCGCCGGGCTCCGAGACAGACGAGGTGAGCTGGCCGGCAGCGCCGGGCTCCGAGACAGACGAGGTGAGCTGGCCGGCAGCGCCGGGCTCCGAGACAGACGAGGTGAGCTGGCCGGCAGCGCCGGGCTCCGAGACAGACGAGGAAGGCGTCTCGGCAGCGCCGGGCTCCGAGGCAGGCGAAGCGAGTGATTCGGCAGCGCCGGGCTCCGAAGAAGAAGCGGCGAGTGATTCGGCAGCGCCGGGCACCGAAGAAGAAGCGGCGAGTGATTCGGCAGCGCCGGGCACCGAAGAAGAAGCGGCGAGTGATTCGGCAGCGCCGGGCTCCGAGGCAGGCGAAGCGGCGAGTGATTCGGCAGCGCCGGGCTCCGAGGCAGGCGAAGCGGCGAGTGATTCGGCAGCGCCGGGCTCCGAGGCAGGCGAAGCGGCGAGTGATTCGGCAGCGCCGGGCTCCGAGGCAGGCGAAGCGGCGAGTGATTCGGCAGCGCCGGGCTCCGAGGCAGGCGAAGCGGCGAGTGATTCGGCAGCGCCGGGCTCCGAGGCAGGCGAAGCGGCGAGTGATTCGGCAGCGCCGGCCTCCGAAGAAGAAGCGGCGAGTGATTCGGCAGCGCCGGGCTCCGAAGAAGAAGCGGCGAGTGATTCGGCAGCGCCGGGCTCCGAAGGAGATGAGGTGAGTGGTTCTGCGGCAGAAGAGATGAGTGGTTCGGCAGCGCCGGGCTCGGAAGAAGACGAGGTGAGTGGTTCGGCAGCACCGGACTCAGAAGCCGACGGGATGAGTGTTTCGGCAGCAGATGGAATGAGTGGTTCTGCGGCGGATGAGACGAGTGGTTCGGCAGCGCCGTGCTCCGCGGCAGACGAGAAGAGCGGTGCAGCGGCGGTGTCCTCCGAGGCGGACGAGAGCGTGGCGACGAACCCAGGCGGATCGTCGATGACGGTTGAGGAGGCAGCGACCACTTCGGGATCGCCTGGAGCTGGACAGGAGGCGGTGAAGACCAACGTGGGGGCGGTGTCTCCGCCTGGAGACCCCCAGACTGGGGTAGCGCCTTTCCCGGGAACACACGAGACCCCCAGAGCTCCATCACTCCTCCCCGAGACCGAGCAGAGGTTATCCTGTGCGCAGCCCGGCGCACAGGAGACGAACGAAACCCCCTGAGCTCCATCAATAGACTCCGGGGCAGGACTGGAAATGTCCTGTGCGCAATCCGGCGCACAGGGATCACACAGAACCCCCGGAGTTCCTTCCTTCGTCTCCGGGGTAAAACAGGAACTTTCCTGCGCGCAGTCCAGCGCACAGGGAACGAACGAAGCCCCCGGAGCTTTCTCACTAGGCTCCGGGGCTGAGCAGGGCTTATCCTGTGCGCAGTCCGGCGCACAGGAGACAGGCAAAGCCCCCGGAGTTCCTTCCTTCGTCTCCGGGGCTGCAATGGAAGCGTCCTGGGCGCAGTCCGGCTCCCAGAGGTCACACGGGACCCCGAACTGCTCCTCAAAAACCGCCTTAAACCTCTCCCGGGCGGACAAGGCTGGAGTCGCTACAGGTGTAGCCACCCCCTGTGACTCCGGGACGAACTCCGTAGGGGCGGAGTCCAGCTGCAGAGGAACGGGTGCCGGTGCGCAGTCTGCAAAATACCGGGCAGGCAGAATAAAGTTCCCCAGCTCCCCCTGGGAGCGAACAGAGGCCCGCGCTCGCCTCCTGGAGTGCGGCCTCTCCCGGACCGGAATAGTCTCCGCCCTCACCACCGGACTCAGCGGCTCAAAGTCTGGGGTTGGGGAGCACTGAGCCTTAAGCTCCTCCCAGATGCCTCTGGCTTCCCCCGGTGACAAGCTGGTGACTGGAAAAGAGGGCTGTGGGTCGTGGTCAATCAGGCGAGCGTGGCCCACACGAACAGAAACGGAGGGCTCAGTAAAGGCTGCCTCTGGGGGCGGAGTGCTGAGCAGGACACGCTCCAGCAGATACCGCTCCTCCCCTACAGCCTTACACATCCCTCCGACCCCAGGTAAGTGAACATAGTCCCACAGACTGTCCTCCAAACTCACTAGCGCCTCCAACCGGCGCTTAGGGTCTGGGCAGTGCGCAGCAGTGTCCAATAGCGTGCGGTACGTCACTCGAATAAATGAGGGCAGTTTACTCCTGGCCCGCTCCATAATTGAAAAGAAAAAGAAAAAAACACAAAACACAAAACAAAAAACTAGGTCGGCTGGGTCCTACTGGCTGGCTCGTTCTGTTACAAATCTCGCCTCTGGACTAAACTACGCTGGAGTCCCGGGGGCAGGGATGACCTGAACCCCTGGTACTGACTCCAGAATGCCACACGATGGCGCCAAAAACCCTGGAAGGCAGGGAAAGCTCCACCTGAGCTCTACTCCCTTTGCTAAGGCCTCTCTAGGCTACTAGCAGGGAAGAGGACCCACTCGCACGACCACAGACTCGGGAATAATGGTGTAAAATAATAATTTTAATAAATGAGAAACAAACAGAGCTACAGAACTTAACATTTAAACAAAGAAACACAAACGCGCACTAATAATGAAAACCAGGGCTACAAACCTTAACCATAAACCAAAACTCTAACAAGAACTGGATACTAGAACACACCAAACCACACTCAAAACAAACTCAGGTACACTGGGACACAGGCGACAATTCACGGGGACATGAAACACAGAACTAGGACGAAGACTAACAACAGATACTCACAGAACACACAGGGGACAGGAAACACAGACGAAGAGCACCAAGACTAAGGACCATTAACGATCGGGAAAAAAACTAGAAACAAAAGGTGACACAACTAACCTACACTAACAAATAACATCTCTGAAAACCGCGGTAACATACGTGACGAGCCAGCAAGGGGGAATTGCAAAACAACCGGTATAAGAGGAACTAAGGAGAGTGGACAATGCAAAACAGGTGTGAACAAGATGGCAGGTACGGTGGCTGAAAAAGAACACAAAGAACTAAAACCAATCTACAATAACTCCCCCTGGTGGGGAAAAAAGACGAAGTTGTAACAGTTACCGCTGCACATCCACACATTTGACTGTGCAGCATTTGCAGGATTGAAGGTCAATTCTCTCTGTGACAGAAATTTGGAAGGTCAACCACATTATATCTTGTCCCTTTCTTTCATTCCCCTGTTTCTATGTGCACTCTTACCTGTGCCTAACATTAAAATGCAAAAATTACAAAAATAAGTTAAACATCACTCACTTTTTAAATCAGCCAGTATTCATACATGCATTCATAACTGTATGAAGTAGTATTATTCTCTAATGTTCATGAAAGCTCTCGTGCACTTTCAGTAAAAGCCAGCTCGTAAGGACCCCATGTTGTCCTTTATGTTCCTCACTGGAGCAGCACTTCACAGAGCTTTACATCCGTACAGAGCAGCCTGCAGAAAACTTTTATTTGTTAAGAGGCACTTCTCATGGAGTGTTTATCATTTTCTCACATGTGAGGGTCCTTTGCAGAGGACGTTTGTACTGAAAGGGCACATAACTCTCCACGTCTATATGCTAAACCCTATGCTGGCTTCAAGTACTGTATGTAAGCTCCCGATCCATTAATTTATTATATTAGCACTGGACAGCACTGACTTGGAGCTTTTCATGCCCGACAGTGTTTTACATTCAGCTACTGATGACAAACTTGTGTAAGACATCATATTTTCACTTCCTGGGAGAGCCATGCCAAAATGAAAATACTGAAGCTATAAAGATTGATGGTATGCACTGAATGGGACTGCAAAGTCAGGAGAACAGGCGCAACAAAGGAACAACAGAGGCAGTAAGTGTCCGACATCGTGAGTACAAGCTGCGGGCCGTGATTTCCGCAAAGAGCATCCGTCTCAGGTGCACATGTAATTAAACGGGCTTCAAAAGCTCACCTTGTGCATTATTGCGATCTCTTTGGTGTGTGAATGAAGATATGCAGGATGTGAGGACGCGTGTGGGCCTGTGGGGGGTCTCATTGTAACTCTAAGTCCACAGTAAGCTACTTCATTTGTCCTGCAAGAAGCTGCTGCCTGGTTAACCATGATTAATACCCACTGAACAGTTATCTGTGGTTTCGGCTGTAAGGCGCCAGGTCTACTGTTGTGAACCAGCACAGTATCTTCATTAATCAAAACGGGAGCCGCTGTCTAGTTAGCATTCATCTCTGGCTGTACTATGATATTCAGTGTGCTGAGCTGGTCCGGACAGAGAGAGGGAGTGATGGGCGAACGGGCCGAGGAATCAATGCACGTGGGGAAAAAGGCTGTTCTCAGCAGTACGGGGTCTGAGCTCAGTCACCGGGTCTTTCTCTGCAGAATAACCGAGCGGCCTTTTCATGCTGCACAGGTCCGTTGAATTCCTGCTGAACACTGGGCCAACCATGGAGGACGCGGCGACGTGAGGCCAGGGACCAGGCAGGATAATAATTTTTTTTTTTTAATCTGAAAAGAAGCCAAGGAGCCAGCTGCTGCGATGAAAGGTGACGGGGCCGCATTCAGATCTTTCACATGCCGTAAGAGAAAGCAGTAATATCAGTAGCCACAAACAGACAGGTGTTCATAACAAAGTGACCAGTGAATACATGCCGGATGCGTAAAGTGTAATGTAAAATGTCTTTGTTTTACTGCCCAAGATTTAATGTAATACTTTGAAGTCCACTCAGGTTATTGCTCTGTCTGTATAAAGAGGAGATGAGGAGGCTGTGGGGAAACTTTACAGTATTTCTTTATGAGGAGCAGCCACTTGTGCGTTACACGGTGTAGATAATGTGCCCAGTAAAAGTGACGGACTGCTTGCAGTTGAGTGATGTAATACTGCACAAATAATCCTGTTTAGGATTGATGAATATCACCGTCTGAGTCCGTCCCTGGCATCCATCTACAGTAGCTTCTTAGGGGGATGGTTTCCGACGGCGCTGAAAGCGAAAGAGCGGCATTTTTAACATGCAGTGTAAAAGAACAGAAGTTCATAGAGGTGCCGGTACTTCTCCGCGCTGATCACTAGAGGGCCCACTCAGCTCTCCCTGCTGTCCGTCACCCTCCACTATGACGTATCACGCAAAGTGACAATTTCTCTCTGCTTGTTGTAATTAAAATGCTGTTACACACAAGCGACGGAGGGATCTGGCTTCTCATATCACTGCTTCACACGCGTCTCCACTGTTAACTGGATAAGTATTATTGCTTTTACATTGATCTCGGTGACACATAAGGTAGAGCTGAAAGTAAGAAGGATGAGCAGAACCTAAAGTGGAAAATAAAGTAGAGAAGAGAAAATAATGTAAAATATGTAAAGCATAAAGCAAAGTATTGTAAGTGAGTCAGTTTTAACAGCTTTATTATGACAAGCTGCAGCGAGTTTGTGTTTTCCATCAGCTCTACCTGGCAGCTTTCTTCTCTCCTTCATTTCCCCTTCACCTTCTCTCCCCTCTCTCCCTCTCTCTCTATGCTCCACAACAAAGGTGGGAATCTCCTTGACCTCCCCCCCTCCTCACCCTCAGCAGACTCTCACCCCTAGATGGTCAGGCACAGAGGCGTAGTGTGTTTGTGTTCCAGGTCACCCCGACTTGTGCTGCAGCCAGGGGCGGTATCCCAAAAAAAAAAAAACCAAACAGGTTATAGAAGAAAGAACACCAATATATCACTCAGATGATCTTTATGCTTGCACATGTATACGTCAGCTGCCATCTTTGAGTGTCCTTCCTGAGTGAGACACTCCACGAATGCACGAGTGTCAGCCAAATTCCCTAAATGTAAAATGTAAGCCATTTGACAGCTGCGTATCAGACTGATGGATCAGAGGTTTAACAGGCTTTATTGTCGTCTACTGCGAGATCTGGCAACAGACTCCTAATGAAGATGTCCTGGGATGAGCCCGCTGAGACACAGCCCATAGAGGAGACATTGATCAGAGCCACCAGACTGAAGACGCACATTTCCAGAGACCGGTAGAGGTAAAAGGATAGAAAGGAGGGATCCAATCACCCGACTCATTACGATTCTTCATTTGCAGATTGTACAATATCTGCACGGGATCTGTCGCCTGTGTTTCCCTGTGTGTGTGTGTGTGTGTGCAACAGTAAGGAGGAGGTTATCCTTAAACATATTAGAGCAGGTGCAGTGCATTGAAAATCCATTCAGTGTTGCTGTCACAGCAATTCTCCTCCATTGAATTAAGAGGGGTCAATCCCACAAATCAAGAGATTACGCTGCAGGGAGATAATGGACGAACTGGAGCGAACACACTCAGGCTCCGTAATGTTTGCGTTGCGTGCCTTTAATGACAGCATGTAAATATAACAAGTACAAACATTATGACTGCAAGATAAAAATGAGAAACACTTGGTAACAGTGTTTTTGTAGTCCACACACGCACGCACACCCACACACACACACACATACACACACACATACACTCACACGAGTTAAACTTGTCTAGCGTGACCATGCGCTCGCTCTGTGGTGGCGCTGGCAGGAGGAGAGATGGCTGTGATTGTGCTGAGTGGAATGATCTTGAGTTTGGGGACCTTGGCATCCATCACGCCCTCACACACATACACATAGCCCTGCGGCTCAGCCCGCTTTAATTATTACACAGCCGGCTAATCAATAGCAAAGAGGCTAATCCTATTTCATCCCATCATATTCATTTATGTTGGTGTCAGATCTAAACTACTTGTGCTGTGATTCCCATCAAACCGCGCGTGTGTACAACTGGGCGGCTGTGATTTGCTGCACGTGCGCCTGTGTTTCTTACAATATCAAACGTTGTCGTTACTCGTTAATAAATGTAGAAATAAAAACGTTCTGGGTTGAATTATTTTAGCATTCAGCAAAGATGCATGACGGGAAAGATGTAGCTGCACTCTCATACAGCACTGTTCATACTACTCCTACTCCTGCATCTAAACCCAGGAACGCAGCCACTCGTCCAGGTTGCAGCATCTCAAAGGACTCCAACAGCATCTGCTAGAGCACTGTGTGATTCCTAACATGCACCTGTAAGGTTCAAGTTTATGTATAGCTCTAAGCTTCTGTTGTACATATGATGAAATACACAAAAAGTTTAATCTCATGGCTTGTTTTCAACATGCTGCTGCTCACCATCTACTCCTCAGTGTATTTATAGTCTGTTGAATGTGATACGGGTCTAGTTGAGGCATTTTTGAATTCACTGACATTGTCTGATCCCACTTCTTCTGTGATGAGTGTGATTAAGCATTTGATCTTTATCACAAGCTGTCTCCAGTCAGACTCCACATTGACATTAAACAAGGCCATGAAGTGATGCTTGGTACAAATCTGTTTAAAAATCTTGTTTTTCCTGAAAAACCTTTATGAAACAGATCATGGACCTTGCAGAATATTCACCCTCAAAACCAACAAGTCCTCATTGGCAAGGAAAGATTTTCCACTAAATACACCAGCTTCGGTTATTCCTGTGTTCAGTATTTGTTTATGGCTGTGTCATTTTTGCGATGATACAACATGTAGTATAAAGTTAATATTTTCTTAGGTAGGGTCATAGACAGATACTTTGTGGCAGTCATAATAGAATTATCAGTTTATTCTAAGTAATAAAGTAAAGACAGGAAGGAACAAAAGCACAAATTTACTGAAACCAGACAGACAGAGGAGCAGAGCTGGACTGTTGAAGGGCTGGTGTGGACCACAGCCAAATAGCCTGACTGAGTGTTTCCAAGATTAGAAACCAGCTACTCACTTTTTCCCTCAGACGACTCATTCTCCTCTGGTTCATTTCCCTGTCATCATAAAGACACACTTACGTGTGTTTGTGTGTGTGCGTGGTCTGCTTGCTCCTCTTGCAGTCTCATTAGCACAGGTCTACCCAGAGATGAATTCAAGACAAACGACTCATTGTCCTTTAAAGACATGCGGGTGATTTTTATTGTAATTGCTTCAGAGTGGGCTTCGCAAATCATGTGAAACATGGCAAATGTGCAGTTTTCAGCGAGGCACTGGAAAACAGCTCAGAGTGAATCGCTGTCTACCACATCATGCCAAAGCACACCGTTAAACCATTTCCTGTTTTGTCTAGATGACGTAGACGATGTAGACGTTTGTCACCTGACACCTGACACCTGTCGTCACGTGCTGTCATCTCATAGCTGGAGCGCATCATTAAACTGAGATGAACAAACCAG
Organism: Macropodus opercularis; assembly: GCA_030770545.1. Lineage (NCBI taxonomy): Eukaryota > Metazoa > Chordata > Actinopteri > Anabantiformes > Osphronemidae > Macropodus > Macropodus opercularis. Next base: position 6,056,710 of record CM061095.1, on the reverse strand, counting down.
TTCTCCTAGCGCTGTGATTACATGTGGCATCTAAACTCTACGTTCGTGACCTGTGTCATGCAAAGCAACTCAACTGGTGGTTGAGGAACTGGAGATAGCGAACGACTCTGAGGGTCATTGAACAGACCACACTCAGCAATGACCATATCTCCACTGGCCTCTTTACCCAGAGCAACCCCGACTCTGTAAAATTCACCCCCCCCCTCCCCCGACCTCCTTGTCCATGAGGTGATAAGTGGCGCTGTAGACTGAACTATACCATTAAACAATGTATTTTATAGCAGGGGTTATTCAATGTTTCAGCCCGTGACCCAAATAAGAATATTATTGTCTGGCCCCAGGTCTCAGGCTCATTAAAATATATTGGTTTTCACGACACTTAGGGACACAGCACCAGCTCAGTTCCTGTGACCTGTTTTGGTTTCTGATGTAAAGTTTCAGAAATTAAGTTTAACGAGATACTTGACTGACTATTATTATAGTATACAGTACATTATCATCCTATAAATTTTTATTTCATTGGATCACCAGGTCAGGTCAGAATGACAATGAGGCAGACACACACAGAGACGTTACAGAGATGAAGTTGGATGACTTTGTTAAGGATTAAGGAAGAAATCTACTAAAATATACCTGACAAAAACAATAATAAGACGAGGAGATCTGTAGAAAGGTTAGTAGAGAATTAGATAACCCAACAGCCATTGTTTTTATATGACAGAAAATAAACTCTTTCTCTGCATCTCTCTAAAAGTTGTAAATTGACCCATTCCAAGCGTGTTTGATTAGTTTTGTAGCTTTGAGCCAATTCATGCAGGTCCGTCTCCATAGATCACAGCGATTTCACAAATATCACTTAAGTTTTGGCAGTTCTTTCCTCATCAATATGTATTGGGCTTAAACCTCTACGGTTGAGTTCACTTAGGCTTCACCTGAATAATCACAAATTGGCAAAACCTTTATCAACAGCAGATGAGAAGTGTTTAAGATGCTGCTGTTATCTGGGCTCCTGGTTCTGTTCACGTTTGGAGGATTTTTGGATTTGATTATTTTTTAAAGGTGTCTGGCATGTGGCACAGTTATTGACCCCAAAGGCTTTTGCCGCCATATTCAGTATGTACCCAGAGGACATACAGTAAAGATCGCAGTTAACCAAGTTGCAGCTGTGGCCGTGGCTCATTGACTCACGTGGAAAACGAGCTCGGCGCCATCACACAACGCCGGCTGCAGGATGTGAGGTCGCCCCTACACCTCGTCACATGCACGGAACACGGAGCAAATGCACGAAGAGCAAACAGACGAAAGTGTAGTTAAAAGAATCTGTGTTTCTCCAGCAAGGTTTCAGGTGAGATGGCTGAGCTGGGGAAATGAAAGACAGACAGGTAAATACAGAGTTAAAGCATTTTAGATGAAATACGGTGACTAAACATGCAAGCAGAGTAACAAGCTCTAAGCCATGTTGTACTAAATTAGAAGAAAAACACGTAGAAGAATGAAGAGCCTGGGAGAAAATTCTGGCCAAGTTCTGGTGCCCAAAAAGTCCAAAACACTCATATTTCCCATGAAAGCCACGAACAGGAAGTGCGCACATTAGTTCTGCAATGACTTTGAGAATAATGCGCTGGCATCTTTAGTTGGGTGTTAATACAGAGGAGACCCTGCTGAGCTATCGAGTGCTCCATAATTTATTAGATTTCACGAGGGTGATTATTTCAGATTGAAATAGATGTGATCCTGAATTGTTCTGCTCGGCTGCCTGCGTGAAATGAGTAATGAGCCCGTGGACTGGAGGCGAAGCTGACTGGACAGGCGGCCCGGACACACAAAGCCAAGAAGCAATAGGATGGGGGGGGGGGGGGACGGACACTGGTGCGTTAAATATGCATTTTAACTTGGCATCTGAAGTGCTGAAAATTGAGATATCGTCAAGGAGGCTTTTAATCACAGATCGACTTTTTGCATAGGCCTTTGAATATGACTACACTCTTCACCCTCAAACAAAAAGATTCCTTCGAGGAGTCTCGTGACGGAGGTGAAGCATCCTGTGTGTGGTCCATGGGCAAACACACTCAACCTCACTGGTGGAGCCGCGGACGGATGCGCGACAGCCTTTCCACAGACGCTCGGGGAGAAAGAGAGAGAAGGGAAACAGGAAAAGTAATGGGCACAGATTCTTCAATTTAACTCCTTATCGATTTCTCTCGTCTCCACCTCGCCGGTGTCCCAGTCACTCTGCCGCAACAGACCTGACAGACAGAGAGGAACTGTGTCTCAGCATCAGCAGGAAGAAGTTAGTAAGATACGAAAAGCCCGTGTCAGCCTGGTTGTCTGTCTTTAACCTCTCTGACCGGGTAGTGAAGTTTGGAGGATTTGTTTCTTTTTTTAAATGCAGTGTTAGCGATGAGCACAATGACTCCTTGTAGACAAAGGTTCTGTTTTAAGTGGTTAAGGCTGACATTCCAACGTGCAAATAAATCAAATGTGATCAGTTGCTTAACAGCCTTATTATTGATCATCTAGATAATTAGTTTGGGGTCATAACCACTCCACACACAACCATTCACCAAAAGAAAATGAAAGCAGGTGATGATGGCTAGAACAGTGACAAAGCAACTTCATTCTTGCAGTTCTCTAAAAGGTCAGCGCTGTAAAAGAGGTTGCAATTATTTGACAGTGCAATTTCCCACATTTGCTTCAATCCGTTTACGTACGTTGGCCTTACGTTGATGTAAGTCAGCTTACTTGACAGTGCTAACGCCTCAACTGCCACTCGGTTGATCGTTCACATAATCTGGGAAGGGGAGCAGAGAATGACAATTTCCTCAGGGCAACTACTGCAACCGGCTTAGTGATCGAACTTTTATCAAGAGCGAGAGAAAAGCCGGAGGAGGGAACGTTACAGGATGCGATTCTTCCTCATTTGAGCGTGCGTTGCCAGGTTTTTGGAGACGGGACGCCTTCGTTGTTTGTGTTGCTATGCCAGGCCCTGATATTCTGATAGCCGGTATCAGATAAACACTATCACCATGAGCTGCCTAGTAATGGTTTCCAACTGTGAAAAACTTCACCATCAGTCAATTACACACTTGATAAAACAACATGTTTTCTTCTATCTCATAAAAAAATATTTTATGTTATGTATCTACAAATTTCCAGCTACCGGCACAAGCGCAGCTATGAATTTTTGTGGGCCGTGCAGACACTTGTTGGATTGTTTCACGCCTTTTGAGCTGGTGGGTGAGGTTTAGCAGATTGGGTGGCATAATGCAATATAGTGCAACTAATCCTGCTCCTGCTCTGTGCATCAAATCAAACAATGCCTTCCCCACCACCGGATTGGATGGAACCATCTCAAAACCAGATGGGAGCCAAACTGTAGCAGGTTAAACTAGTCAGGCTTAGTTTCACTCCTTTCTTAATGAAGTAGTAGTCTGACGCTCTTTCTGTCTCACTAATCTGCCACCATCCTTGTCGAGGCATTGCCCACCAATCAGCTCTGTTAATTGCAGTGCAGCAGTTAAGGACCCTGGATGGCTCACATTATCTTTATTTACCGGCCTAATTGTCACACTGATGGCAGCCTTGAATGGAGCTATGCAGCGCTGAAGACTGATCCCTCGCTCAACTACAACACAAGACACCGGGGACACACGGCATAAAAGGAGGATAAAGGAGGGCAGGGGGAGCGTGAAAGGAAGAGTGGAGAAAAAAATTCTAACGGGAAAAGTTTATAGTCTAAAAATAAGAGTTTAATGAGAGCATAAAAAGGGACTGGACAAACAAGAAGAAACAAAAGAGGAACCCAGTGATGACTTTCATGTTGTACTTCAGAAGCTTTGGATAAAGACTGGGGTGGGACATCAGAAAAGGCACAATGAGAAGAAAAATCGAGGCGAGTGGAGGCAGCAGACAGTGAGGAAAAGGCTGCCGACAGCCACCACTAAAGGCTGAAGTATTAATCTTCTCCAGCAGGAGGAGTGAGGTTGCTTTGAATATCAACCCCGTGTGTCCCTATACACGCGCACTATGTGCACATAAGTCAACACTTGCAGCAGAAGTCCCACTGATTCCAGGTCTCCGTCCCGGTTCTGATTTCAAGGCTGCTTTGTCTTACTCTGCGTCGTAATAATGAAAGCAGGGGAAGCAGGTTTTGTCAGTGGTGTGTTAGCACGATAACATGTGTGTAACAGCCCCACCATTCATCCAAACCCCTGATGAATCTGGCAATTGGCAATTGAGGTTTTACACATTGTATATTTGTTTGTTTTCCTTTTATTGCTGTTACCTGTACAGCGCCTTGGTTAACTCTGTGTTGGGATGCGACGCTTTATAAATAAAGTTTGATTTGATTTGGTGGAGCCAAAGCCAAGAATTATTTGACATCAGTAAATGTCCATAGCAATATATAGCAAGATGTTGAAATACAGTATTCCATTTGGAAATTGTTTGAAGGCTGCACACATTTGACATTTTTTACTTTATGTGGAAATTCAGAAAATGATTGATACCAATCATATAATAATTGGTATCAACACAACACAACTCCTGAGTCTATGGTGTAAACTGTACACATTAAAAAACAAATACACGTACATTTACACAGCATTGCGCACAGGCGGCGTTGCTAAATAACCAGATAGCAGTGAGGCATGTCACCTCTCCTTGCTGTCTCTTCGTATATCTGCTTGTCCTGTAACAAGCTGCTTGAGTGACTGAACGCCCATTGCTCTGCTAACTGCCACCTCAGGAGCCCAGCACAGCAGACACGCCGGTAGTTTATCCCACTCTGCCATCCAGGGGCCAAGGGAGGGGGGGTCTGCCTGTTGTCGCAACCTCGGCGAGGGCGGGTGTGCTGTTGTGACACCGCCAGCTCTCCCCTGTGCCCTGATAACGTCTTCTTTAGCAGGACCGGAAGACTCCTCGTTGCACTTTTGTCTATTCTGCTCTCCGTTGCATGCTGGAAGTTTCATGTGAAATAGGCGTTGAGAGCATTACGTACGGCTTTCAGATGAAACCTCTGATTCACAGGCTGGTTGAGAAAGGCCTGGTGATCGAGGATGAATTTATGGCTGTGTCATCGCGGTTCGTACCCTCTGCGCACGTCACTGTCTCGGGCATAACCGGGCATCATGTCCACACCAGGAGACGAGCACAAACTGCAGACCAGCTGATGAACAGGCGCCGGGCAGAACCATCACAGGTGGCCCTCAGGTAGCACAACAAACCTCAGAGAACGGACACCTGATGACAGTTCAGATAAAATGGCACAAAATGATAAAGGCAATGATGGACTTTCAGCTACAGAGAAAAATCCCATTGTTGGGCAGGTAGAAGAAGTAGGAGACACAACAGGACACAAGTTGGATATGATCAACTAAGTAAGCAAAAGAGATTCCGACTGAAAAAGAAAACGACAAACGGAACTCAGGTAAGACAGTATAGGGATACTGGATCACGGATCACCTCTTACTGTAGGAAAGACCTGACTGAGACCTTTAAACATGAATGGAGGGAGGGACAGGGAAAAGCGAGTTGCTGTCATTGAGCCGTGCCAAACTAAAACCTAGAGACACACAGCTCAATAGATATCAAAATCGACTGGGGTATGGATTGGACTGGTGAGGTTTTCTTAAGCCATGGTACCGACCTTAATGCAGGTGTGGCCATTCTTTTCTCACTATGTCTTGACCTACACGACGTTTCCTTATTAGAGGTTGAGCAGGGTAGGATTCAAGTTGTACAAACAAAAATCAGGGTGGAGATTTGAGCATGGGGTCATGGCTACGAACAGGCGGTTTAGATCGCCGGGTGGGAGGTGAATGTGCTTAAAATAGAGTTTGTGTATCACACAACTTTATCTCTTTTTGTATAGGGATATCCCATGTGGTATATTTCAAGGTTCGCTTGTTCTTAATATTTAATTTTTTCTTACTGACGGTCGTTAATTAAGGAAATGGGAGGTGGTTGTTGTGCGGGTACATGTGTTGGAATGTGAGTGTAAGTTGGTTATTTTGTATGTTCTGTTGAGGACCATTGTTGTCGTTTATTTTGGAAATATTTTTTTGCATTTAAAGGTCACGTTAAAGGTCAAAGGTCTCCTCTCCTTTCCTCTCCTCCTCTGTCCTGTCTGTCCTTGCTGTCCTTGCTGCTAAATGCATCCATGAGCCTTACTGTTGTTGTGGCTTTCTTGAAGGTGGATGCTTTCTTTTGGTTGAGTGTCAGAAACAGTGACAACCACTCTGGGGGTTTTTACACTTATGAAAAGACACAAACACAAACACACATACGCCAACACACACACACACACACGCCCACGTACATCAGACTGTGTGACGGAGCTGTCTGCTCCCTCCTGTCGCCTCATTTGTTTCTGCATCAGGCTGCTCTCAGAGGAGGCCTCGCTTCTGCCCTTGTCAGCAAACATCAGCTTGTTCTTTCTACTCCTCTCGCTCTCCCTCCTCCTCCCGCTTTGACTTTCTTCTCCCTCGATTCTTTATTTCTCTGCTCTCCATCTTGCTGCCCGTCGTCGTTTATTTCCTCCTATCTCCCCTCGCGGCCTCCCCGCTCCCTTCAGTCCATACTCTCACCGTTCCAATACAGTAAATCTTTCCTTTATTAATCTCTTTGCGCTCACTAGCTCTCGTGCTGTGGTTGAGGTGTGTCAAAGTCAGTGACAGACAAAGATACAGGCGAACCTCAGCCGCGCAGATGCATCACAGATATTCCTTCCACAACACAAAGCACTGTCTGGCTGTTGTTTGTTTCTGTTGATATGTTAGAGCGAGTGCTGTAGGTTCTTTCTCCGCAGCAGAGCAGTTCAAGTGTGAAGGAGGGTCAAGCCAGAGCAGCTCCGCTAGCAAGGTATGAGCACAAGAATGTGTGTTTAGGATGGAGCGACTGCTGTGGGAAACATACAGGCAAGGAGGAAAGTAGGAGAAAGTGAAATTTACCGCTTCATCAAGTCGTTCAGTCTGCGCCCCACATGCAATCACTCCTCACGCACACACACATGCACACAGTCACAGTGCCCATACCCCACCTGCCCTAACGATCCATCCAAGTACTTCATTGTACAGCTTTTACCAGGAGTACAGTAGTGCTCCTACGCAGTACAGCCTTCCATCGTTTCCTGCTCCGCCATGCACGCAGTGGAAAGATGGGTCAGGCGTATCGCTTGTGCTCAGAGAAGCCATTCGTCATCATTATTGCATTTCAAACTGGATTTCTCATCATACTGTAACTCACTTTATTGTCAATTGGTAATCTATCCCGAAACAGAGCAGGTGGAATTTCTCTCCGTTTTTTTGTTTATGGAACAGAACATTCTCGTCGCGCACACGGGAGACGTTTAAATACAAGTGACCAGAGTGCATGCATAAGTCAACACAGCTTCTGATGGACAGTACAACACATTCAGGTATTCAAGTATTTCTCTGTGTCGGTGTCTTCTTTGGAAGCCAACAACTACCCCAAATTGTCCATGATGGTTCGCATTTGGTGCCTATTTGTCACAAAAAAACTCGAAACAGCAGAACTTATTCAACCAACTGTGCTGTATCTGTATTTGCAGGTCTTCTGCAAACAGTCATATAGCGACGTCCAGTCATTCCCACACACACTGTGGAAGGCATAAAAGAAAGGTGCCTTGCTTAATGACACGTTGACAGCACTATCTATAAAGTCTTTTTTTTTTTCAGATGGTTTTGTGAAGTCCAGATTTATGAATGAACTTTAACAGGAAGAGAGTTAATTCCTTGAAGCATAGTGCAGCAGAATGCTGTGTGTGTGTGTGTGTGTGTGTGTGTGTGTGTGCCACACTGCCAGCTGTCTTGCACGTCTGCTTCCAGCATTTTTAGTTGAGCATCAAACTGCAGTCCTGATGTCATAAAGCAGATCTCGAAGCGATTTTGCTGTTGCAGTAACAGCTTGTGAAGCTCTGTTTGTGACTATACCTTTTTTTTTTTCTCAACTGAGAGACTCGCTGCTGCTTGAGGGTGGCATTTTGTTTAGAGATGCACATTTCTGCAAGGCAATACACAAAAGAAAAAAGTTTAAAAAAGATTACTGATGTCAAAAATCATCCTGACTTACTGTATTTACTTTATGTCTCATTGAGTGCATGTGGGTCATCACTGTAGAATGTATAACGCAAATCTTCCGAGCCTTCTCAGGTTCTTCTCCTCGTTCTAGGATTCTTTGGACGCGTTGTGTCTTGAAGCTGAATCCCACTTGCCCTGGTGAGCCAGGCCAGCTGTGTGGGTGGGTCTGCAATTATCTAGCATTTAAACCTTCTTCTGAAGAAGTAGACAGTTTACAACAAGACGTGTTTTCTCCACTGGACTTTAAAAGCTGCCACAATGGTGTTTTGTACCTGTACCTGTAGTACAGGGGTTTGAATGCATGAATTTCTCAACATACTCACAGCTGCTTGATATTACTTATGATTTATATTAATATGTAATACGAAAATGTTTTCATAAATCTGCAGGCGGCTTGTGATGCTTGTCCCAGTAAATGTTTTGCTTGAGTTGCATTTCTTGAACCTCTGTGAGGAGACCCAGCATGCAAACCTAGCACGACACAACAAATGTAATTATAATCTTTTTAACTTGAAACCCTTTTTACGATTATGGATTGGATTTATTATTTTTATTGGCCACGTGCCAGCAGGAGAGCAGCCCTTCTTCCTAAATCCAGACGCTCGACCCACGCTCACCAGGGTCCCTCCCCTCTTGCCCCCTGTTTGATTATCATATGATTTTGACATCTATTGATCGAGAGTGGAAATGACAGCTGCCATTTCAAATTTCTCCTGCATCGCGTCCGCTGAAGGTGCTGAGTGGTTGAGGCGCCTGAAGGTCACAGTCTGGTTTTAGGTATGGATGTCAGGGCCAGTGCTGCAAACAATCAGTGCGTTCAGCCCCGTATGTATGTGAATGAATGTGCATGGGTAAGCGAGAAATGTGGAGGGAGGAGATAAAGGGAACGGCCAGAAAGAGAGATAGAGCAGAAACAAAGGAGGAAGTGTGCAGGGGTGCGGTCGGGGGAGCTTCCATAATGCCACATATGTGGGGGAGAGTACTATATATCCTCTCTCTCATTGTCTCTCTCACTTTCTGCCTGTCTTTCTCGGTGACTCTCGCTCTCCAGGATAGATAGAGGGCATTCATTATCTGTGGGCCCGCTGGGACTTCCCTCCTCTTTAGGATGCATCCAGCAGTTTAAACCAGGCCAATCAGAGCAGTGGGGGAGGATAGGGTTAGAGGAGCCATGTGTGTGTGTGCGTGCACATTTGCCATCCTGTCGATCTCCTGTAACCATGGCGATTTTGCACGATGGGATGGCACAGTTTTGCCCCATATGCTTCTGCTCGAACGCGGACGCATTGCAGGGGTGAGAGCGGCTGCAACGCGGTGCGGCCAGTTTGTGGACACTTGGCCGAGTTCTCAGGCTGTTCCTTCAAACGGCGCATTCCTTCATCTAATACTAAAAAACCGCACATCTGAAGTTACTGTAAAATGACAAAAGCTCTTGCACATATTCTGTTTTCGCTTACAGCTATGTTTGCACGGTATTATACATTTTCACAGTATTAATTGAGGGATATTCAAGAGCAAAAATGGTGGAATGCTCCTTTACTATGATTGGAAGTTTGTATTTCAGCATGTTGTCCTGTACAATTATTAGCTTCTCACTCACAGAGATGTGTATGTCTTAGTGCGTTTGTGTGTGTGCATGCTTGTGCTCTCACAGTGTCACATTAATGTTAACAACACATTTGTTCTGATTGTACACAGTAATGAGTCACTAATTATTCCCAGCTCCAATTATCATTTCATTGCCGGCACACGCATACACGAAAGCGGAAAACACGTCCGCGTAGAGAGGAGAAAGTGCCAGCAGTCGTTCTGTGCCACTTTCTGAGGCTAATTGAGGTTAATGAATGTAACTGGTAAGTAAAAACACATTAACTAGAATAATTAAGAGTACCATTGGTGTGAACATAAGTTCAATGGAAACACCACAGGAAATTACACAGCATATCAGGCAGGATTTCCATCCGCTCTGTCAGAAATATGGCTCTTGATTGAGAATTTATATGCGGCAATAAAGATAAAGCAGCTCTCAGTTTATGTATTTGTTTTAGCACCTGACAAGATAATGGCAGCAGATCTCAGTAAAGGAACAGACAGATAAAGAGATGGACAGATAGGAAGACAAAAAAAAAAAGGTAGTGGTAAACTAGAAAGAGACAGGTGGGACGCAGGTTAGTCATGGGAAAGCGTGCACATCAAGTTACTAAAGGAATCCCCAACGCACAGCACAGATCGCACACGTTGCGCACTCGGCCTGATGACAGACAGCGAGAGATAGATAGAGGAGGCTGACATCACATCCATTCAGATAAGAGCGTGCTGGCAGAGATAATAAGCCTAGCGTGGTGAGATAGACTCATCAGATCAAGACGATCCACCTCCGAAGAGCAGAAGACCTCGAGTGACACGTCAAACCGGAGAGGGGCCTGTCCCTGTGATTATATTTCTTTGACTTATTAACCATTTGCAAAAAAAAATGAATAACATTCTCTGTTGCCAGGGGAACCTCTGTTGGAAGTATTGTTTAATTTAGTTTTTGCAGCGTGGCATTTAAACTCTAGAGACTAAACATCCTTTTAGACGCTCCCAGGGCCTTGACTCAAAACTAAAGCAGAAGGTGCTTTGTACTCTTGTTTAGCAAATACAAAACAGAATTTTGTTTTGAAAAGTAATAAATCTTTCTTATACAATTTATGAGTCTGTCATACCTAAATCACGGTGCATAGCTACACGAAGGATGGGTCCAAGTAGCCGCTCTCAAACTAAAACGCTGCTGACATTTTAGAGCTCCCTCACACTCATAAAATAGGTTCTGTATTCCAGCGTGAAAACATAATTAAGCATTGCCACTGTAAATACTGTACAATGTGATATTTCACAGATTTCGCAGGACTGCCATAGAGGACTACAGCTGTACTACTTTAATGATGCATGTAAAATCATATGATGAAAAAAGGATATTCATGAGAATATATTTGAGGTGCTTTATAAACTGCCCAGGAGAAAAACAGCTCTGTTTGCATCCAGTCTGTATTGATACCATTACTTTCATTGATCAGCTCATTTGTCACCTCTGGACATGTTATTATGCTTCTGTATTTGTGCATCTGTGTATTTTTGTCAGTGTGTAGCCGTCCGTGTGGGGGACCCTTCCGTCTGCTTTTCCATTGACTTTCACTTTAGCTTATACAGGATGTCAGTTTATCAGTCGATTGAATATCTACCAGCCCCTTATTTATGACACGCTGAATGGAGTGTTGCCTTTTTCTTCTTCTCTGAAGAGCTGTGAAGAGGGAGAGAGTTTGTTTTTGTGTGTGGGCGGAGGGAAGATGGGGGGGACACACGCACAAATCAATATATTTTTTTTAACTGAAAGCCCTGGTGTAGCAGAACAGAGATGGCAAGGAACGGGGGTGGGAGATGGTAATTGGAAAAGTGAAGAAAGAAGGATGCAGATATGTCTGTTCATTCGGTTTGTCATTTACACTCTGCCGCTGTGTGCACGGACTGCAGACGAGGGGTTTACGCTGCGCCATGTGTGAATAAATCATCAAGTTTTATTGCATGGGTGGAAAAGACACTGCTCCATGCAAATGTATATATGTTGTATTTCCTGCTGTAATGGTGTAATATTATTTGTTTTCATTTCTTGTGTTGTTCTTTTCTCGCTCTACTCCACTTTCTTGCCAGCCGGTCAAGGCAGATGGCCGCCCACCCTGGGTCTGGTTCTGCTGAGGGACTTAAGCCTTTGTAAAGCACCTTGAGTACAAACCTGGGAAGTTGTTAAAGATATTTTTCTTTGTGTGCACATAAGGCTGCTCCTAGACAAAAACAAGTTCACGGATCAAGATTCAGTGTATTTGTGTGCTGTGTGAGATTGCTGCGCCTTGAAGTGTTGCTCAAGTGTAAAAACTATTAGATTCACTTCATTAAAATTCTGATGGAATTCAGATGTTGATCACGCATCTTGTCCTACAACATAACGCATGGTGTGTCGGGGCGTATGCAGGGATTTCGCCGCTATTCTTGAGCAGTCAGTAATTTGACACAGTGCGTGGTTCGCTCATATGACTGTTATGTAGCTCCGAAGGTTCTGTATTCAAAGACAACTGCTCCTGCAGCACACATTTGGCCTAATGCTCCTTCCAGTATATCACACCAAACTACCTTCCAGAAGTCACTTCTATTGTTGAATGAAAGCATATTACTGTCATTTTTCATTCCCCAGTAAAAAGTTCCTTTCTCATTAATTTCCCTGAGCAGAATCTGCTCCTCTTCCCTCCGAGGAACGGGGGGGGATAAACAATTTGGACAGACGCTCCGTCAGAGCATGGAAGAGAAGATCAGCTTGTACTTGCAAGGCTTTTGAATGCTGCAGATGCTGAGTTTTGTCCTCCAAGAGCCTTTACTGCTATGGCTGCGGAGATCATCCAACAAGGGTCAAGAGGTGAGCAGATGTGTTTATAGAAACAGCACTGCTAGGGTTTGGAGATGGAAAAAAGTACTGTATGAAAACTCAGAATTTCATTTTGTAAGGGTCAAAATAAAGGTGTGGGGATTGTCTGTGACACACACAGACACAGAGAATCTGTGTTCTTAGGCTGATTTGGAGGGTTTCTGGTTTAATTCCAGGCTGGCAGGCTAAATCTAGGTAGCTCAAGTGATAAAAGCAGTACTTGTCCTCATCAACATGGTCCCTAAAGCACCAGCCCTAACCCCCAAACTCTCCAGTATTGCCTCTCAGTCAGAGTGGGGTTGAACTGGACAACACGGTGGAATCGCAGGATCACTGGTTTTATATTTAAGGAGCCCCTAAAGGAACATGTTGTGTTTCCCTTGAGTTATAGCAGTAAGCATCTTCTCCCACTGTTTCATCCTCAGAGTGTCGTCAGACAACCTCCAGATTTTCTTTGGCATGGAGGTGAAGACGTGCAAACGATGGAAGATGAGGAAGTGAAGGGATTGAGAACGAAGGAGAAAAACAATCAACATCAGGTCACAACAGAAGAAGTGAGAAAGAGAGAAGTCGGAAGCTGAAAGCTAAAAGAGGAGACTTCCCTTCTTTAAAGAGGCACGTCAGCCAGCGCTGATGAATGTGGTCAAACATCAATACAGCGTGAATGATGATGCCTGGCAGCACGCACACACACACACACAAACACACACCCAGACACAACATTCGCCATCGTCTGCACTCACACAGCACTTTGCAAATGTACCACCTCGTTTTTTGATCCCTCTAACCTCCATTTCAATTTCTATATTAAAACGTCTGCCATTGTTTTATGCGATTTGGCACATTGCTCCTTGCTCTCCGGTGTCAGCACACAGATAAATAAATCGATGTACAGTAAAGGGCAGCGTTATCATGCTCTGTTCTCTGAATTCAGCCTAAACCTGGCCCATGTCAGTCACGTGTGGCCAAGCTGCATCTCTGCAGTGGGTCCAATCCAAAAGCAACTTTATTCCATACATGCAAGAAAAGGGAGTTTTTTATATTTAATCATTAAGTGTGTTATGTGTTTTCAATTCATTACTGCAGCTTCGAAAGTTTAACGTGTAACTGATTTATGTTTCCCCGCATCTGCATAAAATAAATGATCTGTGGCAGTAAAATGCATGAATGAATATTGAGGCTCTGTTTAAAAGGCTGCTCATTTAAATCAAACAAACCTTCTCTCTTCGTTGACCAGAACATCTAAAAGCTGTTTCCCATCTATGCTAATTAATATTTTAATCTTTGTCTGGGAAGCATTTGAGCGATCCGATGCTCCTGAAACAAGCTCTTGGTTCACAGGTTGCGCTATGATAACTTGATGGATCACTTGTACCCTTTTCTTGTTTTTCTTTTTCTCCACTTGCTTTGAAACGTCGCGGAGATGTAATGCCAGTGACTTTCAATAATCCCACAGATTTAACGGGTTGTAAACACACCGAGGTTTAATCAAAATCACTGTCGGTTTGTTTGTTTATCTGCAAGTTTATTTGTAACGTGTATGTTCTGCTTGATTTCTCCATTCGGCAGCGGCGCTCCGAGTCCTGACAAGCACTGTTTCATCCCAGTGTAATTGCAAACGTACCCCCTCCCATCCTATAATTACTCACTTGCTCATCACACCCAGGACATGAGAAAAAGAAAATGACCACATCCACCATTTCCAGCAGCGTGTGTCATCGTCAGCGTGTCCCCCCCCCCCTCTCTCTCTCCACCAAATGCCTCTTTTCCATTTGTTAGCATAGCGTCTGCTCAACGCTCAGCCTCGGCCTCCCATCTATCACGGCAGACCAAGGCAAATAGAGCTTTCAGCTGAGTGGTGATAAGGAATCGCAGCCACATTAAAACATCTGTCACTCCTCCAGAGCCACGCACAGTAGTTGAAGCTGTAAGGGAAGTGGGGAAAGAGTGAGCATAGGTGATGAAAAAGAAAGCGAGAGGTTGCCCCTGTCTGAATGGATCAATCTGGTAAAGATCAAATATCTGGTCGATCTCTCCAATTTCTTCATGTTCTTTTCTTTGTTATTCTCTAAGATACATAGTTTCAACCCACTGTGTTTTATGCAGCCCTGTAAAAACTGTGGATTCAATCTTCTGGAGAAATAAAAATGTTTAATTTCAAATTCAGTTTTTGGCTTATGAATACAGATTTGATTCATTTTACTTTCCTAGTTAAGTGGTTCTATCTTGGTTCTAAATAAAAAAAACATCACAACAGACTTATTTAAGGTTAAAAGCTCTTATTGCTGGCAGAATCTATGTTGCTACACTGAGGCGTCACAAACTGTACAAAAGCAGCGTTTGATCGTGAGCCGAGGTTTTATTGACAAACACCACATAGCAGCACATTAAATGGGAATTCACAAAGGCTGGCACCTTGATATCCAGTTCCTTCGTGTGTTAAAACGTCCGCAATGAGTCCAGGTGAGGAACAGGTGAGGAATTATAGTGTTCGCTAAATTCACTCACATAAGCCTTTTAAATGACTCACTGTCACTCATCTTCTGAAGCGTCGTGGGTGGTGGAGCGAGGTTCACCCTGCGCAGGTCGCCAGTACATCACAGGACGCAAAAATCCTTCACGTGAGTCAAGCACACGGCTACAAAGTCAATCACAGATTAATGTGATTTATCAGCGGAGTTTGATTGTGATCTCTATAAACCGTGTGACTGCAGCTAAAGCAGATCCGGGGACTCCTCAGGACTGGTGGTAGCTGAACAAGACAGATAATGAGAAAAAAAACATTTTTTTGTAGATAATGTAAGAAAAAACGTGGCGAGTGGGAACAGGTGCAATGACTGGATGAATGAGGCGGGAGTTAGAACCAGGAAGGTGAACAAATCGTGCTTGGTTCCAGCTTTGCTCTTCATGTAGTAACGCTGAGTCAAAAGAATCATATTTCAGGTGCAACAAACTGTACTGGATCACAATAAACTGTTACTGGTTAAACTGGGCGCAGAACTGATTTCACCTTCACACTACAAAGCAAAGACCACTTCAGCTTCTCATATGAACTTCAAGAAGAGGCTTTATTGATCAGATGTGTATTAGAAGTCGATACATGCATGCACACACGCTCACACACTATTTGAAAAAAAAAAAAAAAATCAAAACAATCCCAAGAATGATGCAATTATATGCCACAGAAGTGCTAATTCACCAAGATACAGTATCTATAATAACTTACCTGACTTGTTTTATTCAGATTCAGCAAATGTCTTTTGGGTAAACTGTGTGATAATCTAATAAGCTAAATCCACACAGTGACTGGTGCAAGCTGCACATTTATCCAGTGGTGTCCAGTCCAGTCATTTCTTGGAAAGAACTAATGTACAACAGCTTCAGCTTTTAGGTTGAAGGAGTCATTTGTTTGACCCTAAGCGTGTTTTCGGGGTGATCAATGCACAGCTACAGCTGGTTGAAGGGGACCAAATCCATTGAACAGTTGATTTGGTTCCATTTTACCAGCTTTAGCAAAGCATTTGAGGGAGTTAGTCTGGTCCCGAAGGTGACAGAGCGGAAGAGGTGGACGAGGTAGACGAAGTGAGAGACGAACCTGGGTGGAACCTGAAAGAGTCGAAAAGAAGGGGGGCGGTAAGAAAAGGGCCAGTTCACGCACACGCAGCATCAAATAAGCACTTTCCTTGTACATGCATTGTAAGCATACACTCATCGATTATCGGAGGAGGTGTCGCCCTTGAAAGAGCACATGTTACTGCTTAGAAGCCAAAATATACACAAAAGGGAAAAAAGAAGAAAGGAGAGCACAAAGATAAAAAAAGGACAGAGGAGAAGGAGTGTGAGGAAGAAAAGGAAGCACCGATGAGGAGCCAGGTAATGAAAAAGAGATGAGAAAAACCGGAGCAGGGCCCTGAGAGATAAGAGAGGAGAGCATATAAACGATGGCTGCAGACAAACTTTAGAAAACAATGAATTCATCACCTAACTGCCAATACTGCTAATGAAGCCAGCGGATAGAACAGCAGGAAAATTAACTCTCATTGACCTCTAGTGCAATGTAGAACATCTCCCATACACACACTAATACTCACCCGGTGCACACCTTCGTGTGTTTCACCCCATCCCCTCTCACCGCACTTTCGTTTATCATTTTTCTAACGCCTGAGGTTGAGGCCACTCAGCCGCCGCTGCCTATCCGCGGCCGGTGGCGCGCAGACGATGCACTCAGCAGTCTTCTTCCCACAGCTGCACAGCTCTGCTTGTCCTTGGAGCAGCTCACTCATTTCCTGGTTCAATTAGCCTAGCTAATCATTTAATCATTAGGAAATAAACTGTTTAAGCTGAGTCTCGGCCCTGGAATCAGAGCTATTGATATTGTCTGTCTAGATATATTTTTCCACAACTGACTGATTTTATCTGATAATTAATTTTGTTGCATATTCAATCTCACATATTATCGTGTCCTATAGCAGATTATGTGTTTGCTATAATTACAGTTTGTATAGGAACAGTTGCTATTTCAGGATATTTTGTGTCTTTCAGCTGTTGTTGGGCTTGGGACCCGGTAGTTTACTGCGTTTTAGATCAAGAAAATGCTCAGAGGCTACGTAACTAACTTTACACCACTTGCCCAGCGACAAACAGAAGCCCAGCAAAGTTTGCAACCAGCAGATAAAGAAAGTATTTTTGTATTCAAGTATTTAATGCTGCTCTACAAATAATCAGCGTAGGTTCAAATGATTAGGCTGATTCATATTTCTCGTCTGTACCTCTGGCTCCACTGTGGTTCAAAACCCATTAAAACCTCATCAGTACAGCCACACTGTTGCAGTGACACGTTTCATTACTTTCGACACACACACACACACACTGAAGTTTATTCTGACGCCACCCGTCAAACACTGTCCTGCTCACCCACCAGATCAGGGAACGTGTATTGTTTCACAGCTGAAAAACTGTCTACAATAGATATTTTTACTCCTTAGTCATGTTTAACTTAAAAATGTGATGAATAAAATTATGTATTAAAGCATTATTTACACAGATTTTTGTCTTTAGGAAGAACAAACTTTTCTAAATTTGTTTTGAATTAATATCACAAAATACACAGTTTATGTTTCTCTGTGAAAACAGGCTCTATTTCAAACTGCATCATGAATTTCACTCGACTTGCTCCTTATTTAAAACAGTTTAAAACATCTAAATAAAAGTGGAGTGTGTGCGAGAGAGAGAGAGAGATTACACTCTCGTCTGTATCAAAGCTGTCCACTTGTCTCCACATAGCATATACATCAGACTCACAGCACACAAATAGCAAAAATAATAAAATAAACCCTTAAGTACCAGCAGCGCATGTAAGGAGCTAAGGAGCAAGACGGGGCCTGTTCGCTCTTTCCATCTTCCTTCATCTCTCTTTCTCTCACTTGTGTTTAATAAACTTGTCACTGAAGAGAGTGGAAAATTGATGACAGGGATACATCCTCTGCAAAAATCAAAAATAAATAAATAAAGAGAGAGAGAGAGAGAAATAAAGGAGGCTGGAAAGAGAGGGGATAATGGTTGAAGGAAGGAGGTGGGAAGTAGCACACTAAGAAGGAAAGGACACGCTCACATGGCCTGAATTCTCTACCTGTCCCAGAGCTGCTGCTGTTCTACGTAGTTCTGCAACATGCAGCAGCACTGCAGTATGTCTGAACGCTCCCAAGCCTGTAACCTGTACGGATACTCATGTTTATTCTGGATCTCTGGGGGGGGGGGGTGAAAAAGCATGTGCGTGTGCCATTTGTGTGAGCGATGCTCTTTAAATGTCCGCGCAGGGCTTTCAGCAGAGCGAGCGTGTATGTGCTGCGTGCTGCTCGGCCAGCTCCTGAGCGTGTTCAAGCGCGAGTATCAACTTCAGAGGAGAAAGCGCTACACATGAAATCCTCTTCATGGCGGGATTTTCAGTAGATTAAGGAGAGATTCCCGGCGCTGTGCTGCGTGTGCTGTATTCCAGCAATCTGTGGCCCACGCTCATCCAACCGACGACCCTCCTTCACCCCGCGCACCTCCACTCAGATCCCACATCAAACAGAATCATTACACCCAGAGCGTTTTATCATTAACCTCGCTTAGACGCCTGCTGAAAGCCTCTTCAAATTGCACCGCGAGGCAGCCACATCAAGATCAAAACAATATGTACAGGTGTTGCATTCATCGGTTTGGTGCGGAAGCTGACTGCACGTGTATGTGGGTCATGCTGCTGCACGATTGCGGTTGCTACAGTAGGTGCCCTCTATCAGTCTGACTGCATGGTTGGAGATAAGCTGGCTACTTGTCTATTCTGGGACTGTGCTGTCCACTGCATTCCTGCCCTTATATTGGAGACAGCGTGAAGCGAGGATGAGGAGGGATGAGGGTTGGGGACAGCTGGACGGTGGCAGTGAGGCAGGGAGTGGTAGCGACATAGTGGGAAGGTCAGCGGGGGTGTGAGGCATCCCCGGGGACGCTTACACAACACAGGTGGTGCTACGGCGCGGCTGCCAGCGCATCAATATCAGCGGCTCCTGCGCGAGGACTGACACTTCGAAACCAGTCCCGCAGCAGACTGTCACTCTCGCCCGCCTGATATTTTCACTTCAGGCGTGCGACCTGACACGGGGGTGTACTAAAACAACCCCGCCGCCAGTCCCATCAGTCACTCGCGGCGTTGTCTCTGACAGTCTGGAGGTCTTCTCGGTTCTGTTGAGCGAGGGAGCGACTGGCGCATGCATCCAGTAACCTCTGACCTTTCTGTCATGTCAACATGCTACTGGCAGCAGAGACTCGTGGCAGCAAGTGAACAATAAATAAAAACTCTAAAAAGCATTTCAATGAAACGCGTTCCTACACTGTGATGAAGATGTCTGCCGTCTGGTAATCAGCCTAATGCATGACACACTACAGTAATGAAGCCAGCTGACCTGGGATCAGGTTGTAAACTTTATCTTCTGTGGCTGGCTGTATTTTTTCCTGCTAATTACCCATTGACTACAGGCAGAGGGAAAAGTGGGATGTATATATCAAAATGAGTGCTGACATTTAGGGTGTAGCTAATATCTATTGGATTGTGATGAGGATCGCTGAAGTGGCGAGACGTAAAAGTCCATCAGGAGAAATCCGACTGTAAGCGAGACCCTGCGATGATGTCGGGGCCGGAGGTTCGGCCACCTCTCTCGACTAGAGGGCCCCTTGTCACGAGGTCAGCAGTGCTGCTGCAGTCCACTGCAGACAACACCAACCCCTCCTCCACCTGCATTCAGACGTGAGCTGCTCCCAGCGGCTGACTCAGCACTATTCCTTCGCCTGATTGGTTGATCAGAGAAGGAGACAGGAACCCTTTATCCTCCGCTCACTTCCTCGCTGCCTTGCTCTCCCTGAAGATAAAACACGTCTGTCGGATGGAAACGCTTCCTGACCTTGTGCGCGCCGATCTGCTTTAGGTGCTACGCTACTGTATGACGCTGAACTCTTTCTTTATCGGTCGACACCCTCTTGGCCTGCGACGATAACATCTCTAAAGCTAAGTCCACACTGTAGTTCATAACACGGAGCAACTCCGACAATATCTTCACAAGCACAGACAGTGGCCACCTGCTCGACCTTGTGTCCACATTTCATCCATCCTAACCTGTCCTTCTGATGGATTCATTTAAAAGTCAAGACCAGTTTTGGTATACACATCTCGACAGGATCTTTAATTTCCCTAAAGGACATCATTGAGTATGTCCGTAAAGCTCATACTTTGTGATTATTGGAGTGTTTATCTTCCGCTGCTCTTGATTTTACCTCACAATGATTTAATCCTAAAAGCGGTTTTATTCTTTAACCTTTTAATCTAACGGCAACACCCTTAAGACAATCAATACCTATTTAGATGATATATTTAATTATATCCTCTCCTCCTCCTCCCTCCCTACAGTCGCTTGGCTTGTAGACCACCACGACATATAAACAGGGATCTGACTGTTTAATAAGCTTTAAAAAGGGATGTGGGTGGTCGCCATTAATGGACACTTTGGATACACATGCAAGGTAACACACAAAGCAAACCGTGAGATTTACAGTAGCTTTCAGAAATGTAAAGTAGTTTGTATGTCAAGATGCTTTGGGGATAGCTAATATCTGCAATTATCTGCTCATAAACTCATATACGGCTGGAAAAGATGCCAGCAGCTAAATCCAGAATACGGGCCTATCACTAAACTTCCTGGCAAAGAAGAACAAAGGGAGATAAACGGAGACAGCTCGGATTGAGAGAAATGATGGGCAAAGCTTCCGTTTCTCAAGTGAAGGGAGATTGGATTAACAGAATGAAGGGCACCTCAGAAGTTAAATTAGAGAAGTTAACATATGCAGGTTCTTCATTTTGAAAAGAGCTCTTTTAACCGTATCAAAGGAGTGAAGACGTCATTGCATTTAGTCGGGGAATGATGTCATGATCCATATGCAGAGGCTGCCAAACCGCAGCAGACCTGCCTTCTGTCTTCACCTTCCTTCTCCCTCTCTGTCGCTACTACCTATGCAGAGCGATTCTCACTCTGAGCACGCACTGGCGCCCCACCCCCACCCATCTCCTACCCCGCTCCCTTAACGAACCAGCGCCAGCACTTAGGTATTTTAGCCGTGCATTCATTACAGGCCGCAGCAGGGCCACAAAGGCGCGCTTGATATACGCTCCGTCGTGAAACAAGAAATCCAATGCAGTTTGAGTCAGAAAGGAGCTCGGGCGTAAAGATAGCTCCGGATGACACGCTTTCTATTGTGAGAGAGTGGGACACCTGCTCTTTCTATGCACACAGAGAGAGTGAGCGGCTTCATTAAAGCGGCTCTGTTTCAACTCGGGACAATGGGGATCGAAAGTGGCTCCAGGCCGGTTAGAGCCATCGAGATTAGGGTTTGTGGCAGATCAGTGTCTTGGCTGCTTGTGTCAAGATCTATACGATTATAGCGAGTCAGAGCTCTTGGTTCAAAGAAACTGTGGATGTTGGTCAAAATATCAACTTTCACTTTCAGCTTTCATATCACTGAATAATATTTTCACATTGAAACGTTTTGGTTCACACGCTCATCTGTTGTCAGCATCGTTGCGAGATGCACAAAAATCTGAATGCAGTTCTTCAGCACCAACAAGCAAACAAAGTAATTTCAGCATGCATCAGACACAACCTCCTGGTAAATGCAATTATACACAATCAAATACTGCCTACGTCCATGTTACACTCCTTTAGTGTCATCCATCCTCTATATCTTTCTCCTGTTTTGTCTGTTCGATTGTATGTGGTGAGGCCACGCAGCAATAATGAGTCATTAACAAAAAGAAAACAGTCAGTGTTACTGTACTTATATTATTAAATTATGTCAGTCAACTGCAACAAGAGTTTTTGTGTCCATAAATTGAGCTTAAAGATCAATATTTTATAGTCATTTCCCATGAAACCATTCAGTGGGAGGTTTCCTTCGCCCTCATTCTAAAAGACATAAAAGTAAAAATAACAATTAACAAAACACAAAATAGTCGCAGATTACAATAAGGTCTGAGCTCATCCAGGTGCTGGATCCAGAAGGAAAGGAAAAAAAAAAAGGTTTTCCCTCCACCAGTTGGAATCCTACAAAAGGGGACCATAACAGCTACAATAGCCTCAGGCCAATACACAATCCAGTCATGCTGTTCACTAAACCTATAGTTTCTACAGGAGCCTGCTGCTGATACAGCACTACTGCTGCTGCGTAAAGCCCACAGTTACAGATGGTAATCCGGCTATCATATACTGTAATAGTCTCTGAGCAACAAAATGGAAGCAATTATCTCAAAGCACACAGCGATCGCTGGAACAGATCACAATGCATAACTCTTTACGCATTTGGAGGATTTACTTTGGGCAACTCTCTCTCTCTCTCGCTCTAATTTCCGTTCTTTACGATCACGCTCGTTTTTGTTTCGTTTTCTTTCTGTCGGTTGATCATTTGTTCCCAGCCTTTTCTAGTTAGCCGGAGCGTAGACTTCAGCGCCTTCTTCTCTCACCCGTCCGTCCTTTACCTCGTCTAACTCCGGCCTCTATTTCTGTCTGCCTCCTTTTTTTTTTCCTCCTCTCCAATAACACAAGTACTGAGCAGTAAGGGTGATGACAGAGGAATGCTAACTAGCCTTGTCCTGACGCTGCACTCTTCTCCTCTTAGATATATATGTGCACTTACAGAAGGGGCGGGGAGCGGTGATCACAGCCCATCTCTGTCTGCCTCAGTGTTCTGCCGCGTGACTGACAGACTCCCTGACAGGCCGTGACTGACACTCTGGTTTTTGGTTGCCTCCGCTCAGCTTCCTCCTCGTCTTCCTTCCTATATAACCGGTAGGTCGGTTGGCTGACTCCCTGACACGATGCACTCCTGCGTGTTGCTCCTACTTGCACATTGTTAGATCGAAGGAAGAAGGATGCGCGAGGCCCCCCCTCACAGAATTACATTAGCACAGGTAGATAGATGAACGAACACGCAATAAAACTGGTTATTTAGGCTTTAGAACAAAACAGAACGTGGAAAACACATCTCCACGCTCGTATTATGTCACTTGAGGTAGCTTATGGCAGATGTGCAAAAAGGGTGGCTCAAGGTGAGTATAGATCAGAAGTTCTGTAGCTCTGATAAATAAATAACCCTGAGCCAGTCACGTCGCTGGTGCCCTGCTTTGAAACAGCTGCTCCAGACACAGCGAAGCATGATGACTACACCTCAATGAATGTAAAGCAGTTCTTTTTTCGTTGTTGTTGTTGTTGTGTGCATGTTGAGGAGCGGGACGATGCAAAGACACAGTGCTAGGCAGGCAGCAGAGGACAATGAGAGATGTCTATTTATACGCCGACGACAGAAATAAGTGACTGAAAATATCAGCGAGGCTGTTTGTGTCCAGTGCTGTTTCCACTGGTGTGGCCAGTCGTGGCCCAGAGCGATGATGTGACTCTTCTCTAATCAGACATTACATCCAACGGCGGCCTTTAAACGGCTGCCAGAATGAGTCGAGCTACAGCAGCTATTCATACAGTATAAATCTGCTGTGGTTCAACAGATGTTTGAAGGAATCAAGTGATAATAATCGTAATTGCTTACAGATCCATACAGACAGATTTACCAGTCTTTCTGATTTATGCACATCAAACAATGTAACTCTAGATGATCCTACCATGAATTTCATAAGCTCAGACTCTACCTGCATGCTCGTCCTACTGTATTTGAAGGTTCCTGCAGTACCTCATACTGCAGGAACATGCAGCTTTCTGCCCCCTAGGTCAGCTACGTATGTATCTCTGAGGAGAGTAGCAGAAGCATGTTCATGAACTGATTGACAGCTGCAAGTTGGCTCCTCTGAGTCTAAAGCTTGAGCCTTTTTTTTTACAATTTTTACTAGAGGATGTCTGTCGGTGGACCCTGGATATGTTCTGGAGCGTATTTAACTAAATTATTTCCAATTTTCTTTTTCCAATTAGGTCATAAATGTATAATTTGCTACAAGAATACAGAAAATGTAAAATCTAACTCTCTGCATCTGGATTTTATCCAATGTTCTTCCTCCAAAAAATGAATCTACAGCCTATGAAATCACTTTTTCTCACAGATTTCTCATTCACTACTCTCATAACCTGTAATGGAAATAACAATATGCCCAGAAATGCATTATATTCTGAGTTATACCTCCTTCTGAGATATATCACTGCAACCCTACTTTATATTTTCCCTGAGATGCCACTCCAGGCTATATATTTTTTGAAATACTGCAATAGATGGATGCATGTGCTCTGAGGTGGAAGGTTCATTATGAAAGGCACTGGGAAATACACTGTGCAGTATGTTACATACCCTAAATGAAACTAAAAGACATTAACAAAAATACAGTTTACTCTGAGGCCTGTGTAATATTTACTGCAACCAGAACAAACTACTGGACAATGAAATGTCTTTTTCTCATTTTTTTGTCAATTGACAATTTGTGTGTGATAATCTTGTAAATGTTATGACCATATAAATATATACAGTATGCAATTAGAATATAAAGGATGACTTTAAAGTCTGGTAGAGATGATGAAGTTATGTGAGTAGAAGGAACCTGCCCGAATGTGTGTGTGTATGTGTGTGTGGTTTTACTTGTGCGTAATCTCTAGCGAGCATAAGGAAACAGTAGCAGCAGACGTAGAGGAGGGGATGCGGTCCACCACCACCACCACCACCACCACAGTGCCCTTGTTCCTTTAATTACTTCCCTCTGCTTCACAGCTTCACTGCATAACAATTATCCTGCGTGTTCATTTGAAAGGAGCAGACCCCCCTCTCCTCATATCGTACAGTAATGGACAGGCGATGGTGTCAGCAGCACTTGATGTACAGAGGACACTGGTGGGAGCCATTAAATCTGACTCCAGCTAATACAGCTGTCTTTTACCTCTTTTCCCCTCTGCAATACACCATAAACAATAAACAAGCACTGAAGTCGCCCATGGCTTCAACTTTTTCCTGCCACTTTATACTCTCAGAATTGGGTCTTAGGAAAAATAAGAAAAATGGATAGAGAGTGGCAAATAAACTAAAGTCTAACGAGTCCCACAGCTAAATGATCGTACACTACTGGAATGACTCCTCAGACGTTTGCCAGTGGGCTATGAATCTGGTGTGTGTATGCAAAGGGCAAACACACGCGCACACATATTCACAGGCAGACAGGAGGGGTTAGGCCTCTTTCAGTCTATTGGAGCCTAATTCAAGTAGATGTCTGTTTAATTGATTGAAACAAATTACCTCAACATTGATCCCTGTCCCTGTGTAGGGACTGATCGGCTTTGCAGATGGTGTGTTTGCTACGTGCTTGTGTGTGTGTGTGTGTGTGTGTCTACAACAGAGTGATGCTCTTTGGCTCTGACCCTCTCGCAAAAAACGAACGTCTAAATCGCTGAACGATAGATCGCAGTTCGCTTTCTGTTTTCTTCATTGATTATCGGCATCATCATTTCATATTAAAATGCCGGGGCAATTAACTAATTGATCTTTAAGGCTTGTCATCATTGAATTTGTACAACCGCTCATTAAGAAATCTTTATCTTTTCATCGGTTTGTCATCTGTGCTTTTTTTTTTTTTTTTTTTTTTTTGTAAGAGTGATTTGCTGCCATGGTTTCAACGACACATCTATCGCAGTGCATGTTCCAACTCATCTAATAAGCTTAGGGTCTATCTTAACTCACTTTGGTGATGACTGAGTGCTCGAGCAGTTTGCCAGTGTCAACTGTAAAATTACACATTTACCTTGGCTTTAACTCCTCGCTAATACAACAAATAAAAGGCGCCTCTGTAGTAGGAGAAACAAGTCAGTGCTCTCACTACGCATGGATGTAATGTGTAGGCAAAGAAGATAAATACCTTTGTAAATCTACACTCTGGCTCACACTGACGCTCTTTGTTCTGTTAAAACTTTTGTGTGTTTATATACACATTTAATTTACATTGCAGCGGCACATGTGACAGTATCTGTGTGTGTGTTTTATGCGAGTGGCTATTGTTGGTGAAATGACTTTGGGTGGGTTCAGATGTACATTCCTCCTGAGATTCACTTTAGAGACATAAACATGGAAGAGGATATAATGGGGCTGTGGCTGTGTCCTTGTATCAGGACGCGGCGACACATACATTACACTTCACTGCATCTGTTTCAACTTCCATTACTCTTTACCCCATTATATTCCGTGGATTGTTGCTGATGCACACTTACTATAAACATGATTAAAAGAGAAAAAAAAAAAATTCCAGCAATAAACTCTGACACTTAATATAAAAAACCTCGCTTTTACAATGCCGTCCTGCGCACACCGCACTCTATCTCTCTCTTGTCCGCCATGCTCGTATAGTACAGGTACACAGTGCATGGGTGGAAATTAACAATCCAGGATTTTACACTGCTTCACACTGTGAAAAAGCAAATATAAGAAAAATTACCTCACCTTCACCTCTTCAAAATCTACACAAGCAGCCACGCATGGCCTAAGAAACCCCAGATACGGGGAACCGCAGTCGTATACAGCGATAGGTGAGGACACCGGAGTTTGCATCTATGAACCAAAAGCTCAGTAACTATATCCATTTATATGCAAAGTTAAAATACTTTGAAATGAACCAAACATGTAACTACAGGTTTTGTGGGTTGTTACAATGTTCAGTTGAATAATCTATTCTTGATGTAAGTACTGCTAATCCCTCACTGGGCCTGTGGATTACTAGTTTTGCCTTTGCGGTCCGCCGGCAAGTGGTCCAGCTTTACCAGCTGACTACCCAGCCAGTCAGCCGAGGAGAGCGCGGAGAGTGGGTCAGGGTGGCTCTGAGAACTGGCTCTGAGAACAAGCCGGAGGTCTCGGGATGTGTGCGCGTGGAAGGATGGCTGTCGAGCGCGGTTGCGAGGCAAAGCGGTGCAGTTGGTTTACTTTTAGTGGGGCCCCCCAGTCGTCCGGCTTTGGCTGTCTCAGCACGATGCCGCAGTCAGCATTGTTGCATATTTAATGTCCTGATGAGAGCTTCCACCTGCTGACACAGGCAAAGTGACAGAACAATACCCGCCCAGCCCCCTCGCACCCCCCCCCCAACACACACACCGGCTCTGAGCACCATCATCAATCCAGTCTCTCTCTCTCTGCCTCTTTCGCCTCGCCTCATCTCACACGCTCACTCGCCACAACTCCCTCTGCTCCAATCCCACTTCAGTCTACACTGCTCTCGCGTTTCCCGTTTGTCACCCCCTCACACACACACACACACACACACACACTCCGACTCCCCCCCAGCACTGTGCCCTTCTATCTTTGAATTCTCCCACAGTACAATGACCTTTCCCTCTGGTTCTAACAAATCACAGCAATAAATCCCTCCAACATAAAATACACACTTACACACAGACACATCACACACTTGTACTTACTCACACTTTCTGTTTCTTTGAGGAGGGGGCATTATGGGCATGCTCCTTGCTGAAGTGCGTTTCATATATTTTCGAACCCGGTTTATCTCAATGGCCACTGTGTGGCTGTTAAGATTGGAGCTGTCTCTTATGGTGATAGTTAATTAGCTTAGAAACACGCTGTCTGGCTGTGTGTTTTGTAATGTTAAACAATTCTTCTTGGCATTAAGCTGTGCTCCCCGTTCATGGTCCCCTGGTAAAATATTTTCTTGTAAAATAAGACAGACAGGAAGTGGAATCTGGCTGCAGACGCCTGTCAGCTCAGCAGATCCCACACAGGCACAATGCCCCGGGGGTGTACACCTGATCAGGGCCAAATTAGTGCACAGAAACTGGCCCAAATAGCACCTAAACAGGGACAGGTAAACCCTAACTAGGCCACATACAGTATTTATATACAAAGTAGGCCAAAATGCATACACTAAAAGCTGGCGTGATTGTTGTACCGGCTCCCAAACCACACCCAGATTAGTCATTGCTCCAGCACACATATACATCCCATACGTACGGTACTTCATCAGCGCTAACAAATTATCACACAAAAGTCTGGCGCCTAAGCATTCTGCTGCCTCAGCGGGCTGGGACAGGTATCACGTAGCTTGACATTGTGAGTGCGACTCAGAAACATCATCATAAGTCATTTTCTCATTCTTGCTCCCATATTTCCTGTCACTTCCCGTTTTTAGAGCTGTCTAGTAAACACGGTGCTCTGCTGTGATGACTTTCAAGTCCTGTGTGTTAATGAGATGTAATAAGGGACTAAAATGATGTTTTTGGTGAAAGTTATGTGATCGTTCATTTCCAGGCCAACAAGCTGTTCCCAGATCCAGACTGCGCGGCTACAGGCCCGGCGTCACAGCCTTGCAATCTGCTGGAGCGTCCCGCAGTCAGTCTCTGCTGCTTCCTCTTTCTGACCATGCTCTCGAACCCCGCTATCCATTAGCAAGCATTTAATTACAGCACCATTTACTGGAAACTGTCTGTCAGTGGTGTGTGTGCGTGTGTGTGTATTTCTGTGGCCTTAAAAATCACACTATCCACTCCAAACGCCTCATAAAGGACAAAAAAAAAAAATTTTAAGAAAGCCAATGGGTGTTCGTAAAGCTTTTGGTTTCAAGTGCACAAAAAAGTGCCTCCTTTTTCTAAAAAAAAACCCTCAGAAGAACAGAGTGAAAGAGATACTCAAAAATCTATCGCTGGCTGGCGGAAACTGCTGACTGGAGTTGCAGCTGCATTTAGCGTTTTCACTGTATGCATCTTGCTGCAGCATCAAGCTGAGTGGACTCAACTGGGCCACGTCAGGGCGGAAATGCGTGCGCGCACAAACAAACGGACACACAAACACATACACAATATACATACACGTAACACGTAGTAGAGCAGTTTGTGAGTTGCATTCATGCGGCGCAGTCATTTTTCCCAACCTGGGATACATACTTCTTTACATTCCATAGTTGCTATTGTTCATATGGGCATATAAAGAAGTATGGCCCCAAGCAGGCCACTGTCCTCGGTGGCGCATCACCGGCTGCCCCCCCCCCCCCGTCTTTCCCTACCACAAACACACACCCACTCTACAAAAACATACAAACATCGATTCAGGATCTACACAAACAACTGAATGTACATAACCCCCTCCTGATTCCCCCCCTACCCCCCCACGGCTCTGGCTTCGCTCCCTCTGGACATTAGCGTTAAATGAGTCAGTTTAAAAAGTTCACTCGAATGGCAACTTTTGTCGCTGCTGTAGAAATGACCCAGCGTGTTCTCCTGACCTCTCATGCAAATCTCATAACACAATAACAGAGTCATTGTCACAGAGTAAAGGAATCACACTACACTGATCTGGTCTGGAGACCATGTGCCTGCTGCTTTGACACACTGTACATTTTATAGTAGTTCCTGTCACCCACACATGCGCAACCACACACATGCCGATTCACCTTGAGTGTCACATTTAGAGGTTCAGCTGCAGCGGTTGTGGAGTGAAGAGGGTGAGGTGGGGTGAGGGGGAAATGAGGGAGATGTTGCACTTACCTACAGGCAGATGTTGGTCAGACCCCCCCCCCCCACACACACACACACTCACACCCGTCTTCCTCCTCCTTGCGCTCTCCTTCCTCCTCTTCCTCGTCACCCTCCTCTCCTGCTTCTGCTGGGCCGATGCACCAAAGAGAGAGGAGCAGTAAAGCGAGAGCATGGAAGAAAAAAGGGAGACTGGGAAGAAGAAGTGCTTCGCTCTCTCTTCTCTCAGTCTGTGTCCCAGGTGCTGCCTCTGCAGTCTCTCTCAGTGTTTAGCCACACACACACACACTCTCTCTCTCTGACATCCTCACTCTGATCCTCACTCTCCCTTTACTCTCCTTAATCTCCCTCTCTTCCTCACGCTGAAAACTTTTAGTCCGGCACACAGCCGCTCGTCCCACCGGTCCTCTGCCACTGAGAGCAATTTCTCCTTTTTCTTCTCTCTCCACTCCTCTGTGCAATTCATCTTTCTCTCTATCTCTCACACACGCTGTCCCACGCTGTATATGGGCTACAGGACCATGCTATGCAGTCTCCCACCGACTGCCCACTCCCCTCTATATAGCACGTGCTCGCATTGTCTCTCTCTCTCTTTTCCCCTCCTGTACACACATGCACACACACACGTCGCGCCACACGCTCTCCCGCTCTTCTACCACTGTTTCAGTCAAACTACAGCAGCGTCACAGTTCCACGCTGAGCAGACGGGGGTGATGATGAGGTGGGACGGCACGTGGAGGCGCAGAACTAAAGTGCGTGCGTGTGTACAGTATGTCATCGGAGTGTGTGAGCATCTGCAATTGCCTTTGTTGCTTGAGTGAACCTCGTTCACCTGAGACCCCCTGCCCCCTCACTTTATCCTCAGTCCCCGATCCACAACCCCCTGCACCGTTCCCTCACGCACGCACCTACCCGCCCTCCTCTGCTGCCTCCCTGCCTCCCCGTCCTCCAAGAGATCAATACCAATTTATAGGCAAATGCACAAAGGCTGAGTTGCGCTTTTAATGAATTGAACCATTGCTAACGTCAGGCATCTAATGAAGACTCTGAGGGAGGCGGTAAGAAAACCTTTGGTGGGAGCTGCAGGAAACATAGGGTTATTAAAACTGTGTGTGTGTTTCTGTGCAGCTGTGTGTGCTTCTACAGAACAGCTGTACCCCAGAATGCCCCTGGTTGCACTGACAAACCGCAACACTAAGAAGTCTTGCTTTCATCTTTGGCTGTCAACCTTTCACCCTGAATGACAATTACAGTTGATAAAATCTCGGGGGGGGGGCCTGACGCGGCACGAAAATCCCTCCACAACACATTGCACCCTGTTTTCTTATACGCAGTGGACCAAAGATACATCGTGTGAACAGGATATGGACATTTTGTAAAAGCAGCTATATGAATATTTTTCCACTTCCACTGTTTGTGTATATATCCACTTAAATCTACAGGTACTGTATATTGCTCTTCCAAGCTGTATAATTTGACTCTTGTGCCTTCCCATGCACTTTGAATACAGAAATTGCCTGGGTGTATGAACAGCATCCGCAAAACCTACAGTGTGTGAATATTTCATCCTCTGTAGCCCCCCAATAGCCCCTTTGTGTGTCCCTACCACTGTGTAACCAGTGCCATGGGGGCTGCACACATCAGCCCTGCCCACCCAGTAATTAAACTAAAAGTCTCTCCCATAAATCACGCTCATCCTCTCCTCTCTCTCTTCATCTCTTTCATTCCTCCCCTCTTTTCTCTCCAAGCAATAGTGTGAAGGTTTTGTAAATCACCCGCCAGGGCTGGTAAATGAGGGGGCTTTACGCACGTGCACACTTGCAAATACTGAAACACTCCACCCTATCACCAGACATGGACGCATTATGAGGAATTAAGCTGCCTGTTCACTCTGGTTTCTTCGCCAACGCCACAATTCTTCAGGGAGAAATAGCCAACCCGCTGTAGATGGCAAGATAAAGGCCAGTGTGTAATTTACGCATTGCACTGTGATGCTCAGCGTCACAGGAGATGGATGGAATTTGCCAACTTCTGGCCTGAGTTTCCCCTATGTATAAAAATCATTTTACATCCCAATAAACCAGTCAGAAACCCATACCAATATACTGGAAACCCTCCTACTTCATCTCTGAATTCGCTCAAGATTCCTAGTCACTTCAGAAAAGCTAACACCATATAAAACAGAGTTTCACGCCCACTGGGAGATCTCTTGCCAGACTGAAAGATGGACAGATTCACTTCAAACAGCTGCGTGGCTGCTCTAACAGCGACAGCCACGCAGGCCTGGGACACCCGACACCTCGCCACCTCCAGCAGTTCATGGTGAAGCCTGTCAAGGCTCCGGATGCTTGACAGACAGCTGACCAGCACAGATCTCCCTGGTATCTGCTAACTGGGTAAAATTAGCCAGAACAGCGGGGGAGGGGGGCACAGAGCAGTGCAAGCTTAGTGTGACACTTTTAGAGCCTTGCTTCCACCTTAAACCTCTCACCCTTTCTCTCTGGAGTGACATGTGTGTGGCCCGGCTATAGATAGAGCACAGGCCCTTTTGGGATGGCTGCAACCACGCTGAGCTTAATGCTGGGCCACATTCGAACATACTCTGTAGAATTTCTACTGATAAAGCACACCTGTCCTGCAGACAAATATAGTACGCTGAGCTGCACCACGTTCTGCTGCTGCCACACGAGACTTTAGAGACTTTACACTCTGTTGTAAAAGTAGCTGGCTTTCTCCCAACCTCCTGTGTAAAATCCCTGCTCATAAAGAAAGTTATTGTGTAGTTTTTTTGGATTCAAAACGAGACCCACTGAATGTCAAGGTGGCTGAATTAGCTGATTAGAAAACATCACAGAGAACAGCTTTGACCTTTTAACCTCAATGTGCTGAGATGGTTTGTAATAATGACCAGCAGCAGTCTCTCCTACACGAAGAAGTGAAGTGACAAATGAAAAACACCAAGCGAACTTGTGATCTGCACTGTATGAAGATGCCCAGCATGAAACACACATAAGAGGAAAACGGCTTCATTTCCACATACCTAAACACATGCAGACGCGTCCGTACCTACCATAGTAAAGGTGATCCAGATAGGGATGGTGGCCCGTGCAGAGTGAAGCAACCGCTGCAGGCGGAGTCTTTCCTCCCTGGAAGCTGAATCAGCGATGGAGAGTTTAAAGGATGCAGAGAGGAAAAGAGGAGGAGGAGGAGGACTGAAAAGAGAAGAGAAAAGAAGAGGGTCATGGGACTTGCCTTGCCTCTCGCTTGGTGGTGGGGGAAGAATGGAGGAGGGGAAAACAGGCAGACCAAGAAAATAAAAAAAATAAAAAAATCACACACTCACAAAAGACTCAGAGCAGGTAGAAAAGAAAAAACAGCAGCCATTGGTTTGTGTAAGAAGATTAAATTTGAAGTGATGACTGGTCAGTGAAATGGTCAGTGAGCAGCTGCCCATCCCTCCACACCCACACCGCATCAGGCCATGTAAAGTTAGAAGCGAGACAGCTGATCGTACTGCCAGAGAAGGAGATAGAGCGAGATAGTGAGTGCTGACAGAGCTGAAGGACAAATCGGGAGACGGGATGCAGATAGGGAGGGGTTGAGAGAAGGAAAGAGTGAGTAAGGAGAAGAGTGTGTGGCTTAAGGAATCACATTAAACATATGGAATGAAAGATGAGAAAAAAAACAACTGAGGTTACAGGAAGAAAAGAAGGGAAGGAAAGGAGAGTGCATAAGAAAAACAATGGATAAAAGTTAAAGGGCAAAAGCCAAAAAAAATAAAACAAAAAGGAAAATAACGAGCAGCAAAACTGAGAGGTTTTAAAATTTAAAACAATTATTTCTTACTCTTTCCTGTCTTTGTGGTCCTTTTGCCCCCATATTCCATTTTCGCTGACATGTCGTCCAGCAGGCGGCGAAAAACAACTCCTCCAAAATAAAGGGATCAGCAAGTGGGAGCATCGAAAGCAGAAGGACAAAGAAAGATTCTGGGATAAAAGGTCAACCGATGCCACTCACAGTCAATGTTTGCTCATTGATTTTTCTTTTGTTTTTGTTTCTTTTTTTTTCAATTTGCGTGTCGAAAATAGATAAAAAGCAAGTTAGAAAGAGAACACTGCAAAAGGGGGAAGAATGAGAGGTTCAGCACCATCAGAGGAACCCCCCTCCATCCCAGGCCCTTTATACTAAGGTAAGAACATGAGACGCACACCCCTTCAGCAGCCTGCCCGCGCAGTCATGCTCCACGGCCTTATTTAGTGAAGCATGGCAAAAAATAGCCTCCTGCTGCTCCTGGGGGTGACTGAGTTAAAGTGGATGGGCTGGAAATGGGAGGGACAGGGCGGGGAAGACTCAGAGGTGAGGCAGAGGGGTGTCGAGGCACGTTAGGGGCGGTGGAGTCGTCGCCTCTAATCACTCCATATTTGACTGTGTGATCTGATTCCCGCTTCTTTCCGAAGAATTTCCTGTTTGTCGGTTGTCACCACCTCACGTATGCGTCTCACATCAGTACAGACGTTAACGTATATAAAGCTGAGAGCTGAGCGTCGTGCAACACGGATCAGATGAAAACGGACGCGTGCAGACTGGACAACGATATCAAAACGCCGGCTGAAACGTAGCCTCACATTCAGTATCTTCACCATCTCACTTCTCTGTCCCCTCGTCCCAACCGGTCGAGGCAGGTGGCCGTCCACAGCCTGGTCCTGCTGCAAGCTGAAGTGGGATTTGCTGGGTTTTCTCTACAACTCTACCTAGTTGTACCTTTGTATTTTTAAACGTTATTGTAAAGTGCCTTGAGATGACTTTTGTTGTGAATTATATAAAGCAAATTGAATTAATACCCAAAAATAAAACTCACTGATCCATTTCGGCTGCTACAGTCGGACACCATGAAGTTTAACATTAACATGAGAGTGTGTGAATAATTTATGCTGCACTAATGTGATTGGATGAATTTAAATAGATTAAATGAACTATTACCACATTATATAAAATGTAGCTGAAGCCTGCTTTATACTGAGCGTCCCCACGTTCGTATCCTTTCTCTGCCCCCCTGCTGAAACTCCCCAGAGTATTTTTAGCAATGCCAAAAAAAGAGGTGCAAAGCCTTCCTCCACCACCCGGTCAAAGTCCCGCACACCCACCCCCAGCAGCTGCAGCGCCAGCAACCCTGCTACAATCCTCAGCACATGGCTGCGCATCACACGTGGCGGCACCATGGGGGTGCTTGTGTATGTAAAAGCACGACAGAGACAGAGAGGACGACGAGAGGCGTTCACTTCCTCCTCAGGTGAGGCGGGTGTTTCTGCGCAGGAAGCGGCCGAGGGGCGAGGTAAAAGGGAGAGGGAAAAGGACACAAGGATTGAGAGGACAGGAGGAAGGGTGGAGGGATAGGGAAGGGGAAGGATATTGATTTCCACCTTAAAGAGGCAATCTCCGCTTCTCAGGCGCTGCGCTTGGGAGCGAATGTGTGTGTGTTGTGTATGATGTGTCCTGGGATCACAGCAGACGCTGGAGACAGCAGTGCAGACATCACAAAGACTCTCACACACACCTGCAGACACAGTTTTGGAATATTAATGACGTCTGAAAAGTAAAACAGGGGGAAGTGGCAACACACTGAAGTGTCCCACTTCTTCAATGAGGCCTATTACCCTGAACGTCTAAATGTCTTCTTTGTATTATTGAATTTTACTAACATGTTCTTCTCTTGCTGGAAGGTGAACAGTGGCAGGAAGCGTCTTAAAATCGCTACACATATACATTTTTTGATTTTGAAGCGATGATCACAAACGTACATGCTGACGCCGTTTTCGCTCAGAAACACAAAACAATGACACAAGTGCGAAAACTAATAAACAGCTTGAGAATGTATTTATTTATTTATTTTGCTGTAATTTACTTTTAAGACAAATGGTTTTCTCCTGCGCAGCATTTGCCTTTTTGATTGGGTCAGTGCGGAAGAGCGTCGAGTCAGATTGCATCTTTAATTTCTGAATACTCGGTGAGTGAAGTGCTCTCCGTGTGTTCATTTTTTAATTTCGTGCCTGTGAGTGCGTCGGCGTGTGTGCACCTGCGTGTCTCGCTGCCGCTTCCCAGACATGACCTGGAAGTGCTGCATGTTCGCAAGTCCCACAGTGTTGTCGGCGGGCACTTTAGAGTCTGCACACTCGCGATGGTGGCTTGGCGAGCAGACGGAATAATAAGGCTGTGTTGTAGGACAAAAAACCTATACGCTCCTTTAAACGCCATCTCTGTCCCATCGGAGACAAACTGTAACCACCAGGACCTAAAACACCTAAATATTTCCTGGATGTTTTTGCTGCTGCTTCTCTGCTCTTTCCCCTCCCTGTGATGCAGTTAAGGTTCCTTGGGGACCATTACTTTAGCTGGCGTGTGAAATGGCCTAGTAGATGAATGCTTTTTCGGCATTACCTGGTGGCAGGGGAAAAGCAATGGTTACAGTGTACAGACCCCACAGACACTTTTTAATCTGGGAGAGAGAGCTCTGTGATCCAAGCCAGGGGCAGCACGGAGAAAGTAAATGTGAGAAGATGGGGTAGGAGTCACAAGAAAGAGATGAGGAAGCAAGAAGAAGACAGAAACAATAAGAGGGGCGACTGTTTTTCTAAGCAGTACCATTGGAGCAAAGTTAAATATACAGTACTGTGCAAAAGTTTTAGGCAGGTGTGGAAAAAATGCTGTAAACAAAGAAGGCTTTCAAACATGGAAGTTAAAATGTTATTTTAATAAATGAACAAAATGCAGTGAATGAGCAAAAGAGAAATCTAAATGAAATCAATATTTGGTGTGACCAGCAGCAGTTCTTCTAGCTACACTTGCTCACAGGTTTTGAAGGAACTCGACTGGTAGGTTGTTCCAAACATCTTGGAGAACTAACCACAGATCTTCTGTGGACGTAGGGTTTCTCACATCCTTCTGTCTCTTCATGTGATCCCAGACTCACTCCATGATGTTGAGACCAGATTTACCTTTTGTTCGCTCACTTTGAATTTTGTTCATCAGTATTTATATTTCTGAAAGAATTTTTTGTTTACAGCATTTTTTCACACCTGCCTAAAACTTTTGCACAGTTGCATATTAGAGAATTTCAATCTAATGAAAAAACACCCCCCCCCAATCCTCGTACACCTCATGATTAAACGGACTAAAACTGTGGACAAGGAGCCACAACCCATAAACAATAATCAGTTCACTGCCTGTGTCCACACTGAGAAACCTGAGCCAGGGGAAGCAGATGCTTTTAGAGGTCAATGACCAACTCAATCGGTTAAAAAGCAAGCTGGAAATAAAATGAGAGGGCGCTCGTGGATCCAACTCATGTCGTCCCTTGAAACCGCAGGGAAGTGACCTGGTGCATTTAAAAAAATCAAGCTGGATTAAAGTTTTGTCTACACTATGAAAATCCTTTCATGGAGAGTTCGCTACTAAAACTGACCATTGGATGCAAACGGCTCGATTTTTCAGAGAATCTGTTGTCATGTTTGCACTGGGATACTTCAATACTGGATTGCATTTTGCATTCATATACCGTAAGTGGACGTTAGCTGCTAGTTAGTGAGAGCCGTCATACAGAAATAGCTCATTTGTGTCTGTTCACTGAGCTTCTTTACATTTGGACAACAACTGCCCAGAGGCTTATGTGTAATATATTGTTTGGTATGCCACCCATCTGTTCTGTATCAGTTTTATGTTTATGGGTCTATTTATATTTGTTTATGAACCTACTATAAAAAGTTCAGTGAACACCATTAGGGTGAGGGCTTGGTGGGCTGTGAATGGACAGACCGTTGCTGTAATAACTCTAAAACGGTTTTCGCAGGGGACTGGTATGGCAGCTGTAATGTACAGAGGCCCACACACGGTTTGTGAGATGACATACTGTTTTAACGCACAGATCCAAAACCCTGAACCAAAACCTGCACATTGTCTCCGAGTTACAGTACAGATGGAGAGGATGGAACATCAAACTGCTGACTTAGCAATTAGTGAAGGACTCTCGCGCACAACCTTGATCATCCCATAAACAAGTAAAAGAACTAACAAGTCCTTCAGTTGTAGCAGCCAAACACTGTACGTCATCGTCCCAACTCTGTCCCAATAATGACGACGCTTGATATGAGAATGTCCCCTCGTACGGATGCTGGCTTTCAAATTTAAACCCAACAGGTCTAAACGTTCCTGAAACTCTACGCAATTGCTGACACAAGGTCGTTTGACTGGGTTTTAGGCACAGAAACGTCTGAGTTCAGCTAAACGTGGTTAATTCAAGAAACTTACTGTATAATGTCTTTTACACTTCAGTTACACCGTCAGTTGTAAAAAATTAAATGCTCACGTCTTAAACAATGATTTAACAACAGCAACTTAGCATTTAACTACTCTCATTGTTTTTTGTTCTTTCAGTTAACATCTATGAACCCTTCACTCCTCCAATATTAAAATGTTTAGCAACAACGACCTTTATCCTTGTTGCAGAACATAAACCACGACATTGATGCAGAAGTATCAGAGGCTGAATGTTTAGTTATTACAAACGTTACATTTTCTTTAAAACTCTCTTTTGACGCACAACACGCAAGTTTCACTTCTCACTTCCAGGGGTGACAGAGTAAGTACTACTCAATCCTAAACTCTGGCAGTAGTGGAAATGAATTGTACCTTCCAAAAGCTGCAACTCATCACCTTAATGTAGTGCACTTTAATGCAACTACTTTAAATGAAGCTGGGATGAAATCAGCCCTTTTGTTGTTGTCGCTCTTTTCATACTGTAGATGAATCAATTGCAGCCTGGTGTCATTTCGTTCATTATTGTATTATCCTTAATGGGGAATTAAGACCACAGGAAGCTGTATCACATGAGTCATAATTGCAATAAAGAAAATACGAAAACATTTAAGAGAAAATAAAAATGATGAAGGAGGAAAAGAATAACACAGAGAGCACAGTGGTTTACAGTACATGGAACAAATAACACTGCTTTTACAGCGGAGCATCCCAGTCCGTACTAAAAACTGCAGTCAAACCATAAACTATGAGAATTATTTCACTTTAATGACTTTATATTTCACAAGGACATTTTTTTAATCTACCTAGTTACTATTGCTGCACGTACTCACACCAGTTGTGTTGCATGCGTACCTGAATTAAACACGCATACGTGGACGTGTTTTGCATGCTTGCATGTTCTGTCTTGCCATGAAGAGGAGGGCGACAATTAGGGAGCAGAAGTGAGAGGAGTTTTGAGAGTTTGGTGTAACAAATCAGTTTTTTTAATTATCGCTGTAATAACTGTAACAGTCTGGTGGATCTTTAAGCGTTGACTTGGTCCAAGAAAACAGTGTCTCTTGGTTTGTGTTCACCTCCTGCCTCTCAAGGTGACATCCCTCACAAGGTTGCTAATAGGTTATTAGTTGCACCTCAAGTGTATTCAGATAAACTGTTCAGGATCAATCACAAGCCTCGGTCTGTCCTGTTGCACTTTTTTTTTTTCCTGCTCTATGATTTAGC
The DNA here is from genome assembly GCA_030770545.1 of Macropodus opercularis. Classification (NCBI taxonomy): domain Eukaryota; kingdom Metazoa; phylum Chordata; class Actinopteri; order Anabantiformes; family Osphronemidae; genus Macropodus; species Macropodus opercularis. Next base: position 6,017,600 of record CM061095.1, on the reverse strand, counting down.
GGCGGAAGGATTTGGCCAATCTCTGTGGCACAGCCTGAGTTATGGGCCGCAGACAGCTCCAGTGTAGTGTGTCAGCTGCAAATCGATGAACACATCTAAATATAAACTTGTCTCATGTAACGCTGACAAAATCGTCTCCACTTTATTCTTCAATAAAAACACGCCCATCGGATGGTTGCGTGCGCGTCCTGGGCTGAGGAGAAGCGACGCTTTGACTGTGCAATCGGTCAAAGTCAAAGATAAAGGGAATCTCCTCACACATCACACACACACGTGCAGAAATATGATTTAATAAGTTGATGTGGACTTAAGTGAGAGACACAACAACAACAACAAAAGGTAGGAAGCCCATGGCCTCATGCCAGACAGCTTTTTATTTGTGTGTCGTCTTACTTAGGCTGAGAATAGCATTGACTTGCCCTTTGTTTCACACAGACACAGTAAATAGCCGTCTCAGTGGCAAGGTCATGTGCCGCTTTCACATTCTCTCTGTCTTCTTCGTTTCCATCCTCTTTCAATCTCAGATATGGCGTTGCATTATCTTTACAACAGATACACTGACAACAAAGTTAAATCCATGCGAGTTTCAATTATCCTTATTGTCAGTGAACGCGTGCCTTGTCTCACCACTGTTCGCCATGCTAATGCATCCGGAGGACGGCCAGAGAGTGTGTTGGGAGTTAGGGGGGGGGGCTGTGTGGGGGGATGGGGCCGGGCCCTCTGAGGGGACTCAGGGAACAAGCCAGTGACACATTGATGGATCTGACTCCTGCTTCGCATAATCATTCCCCTAGCCACTCGAGGCCAGAGAGGGAGGGCAGAAAAGAGAGAAGAGGGTGAAGTGGAAATAGCAGAATGGAAATGTAAGAGTGGACAGGTGGTGCATGATTCTAAGGGCAGAGAAAGGGTTAAAAGAGCTGAGCGATCCAATGTACTGCAATGGAGAAATGAAGAAGGGAGATTTGGAGACGGGTTGAGGCTAAAGAGGCAAAGAGGGGCGGGAGTCAGAGAGTGAGGCAGGATGGAGCCAGTGTAAAGGAAGCTGAGCATGTTGAGGGCTGGGCGGGATCAGAGCTGCAGCTGTGTTAACACGCTACCTCGCTCCCCTCGTACATCTGTCCATTCATTCCCCTCTCTGAGCCGGTCGGCGCCAGGTGATCATTTTCTCTGTGAATTAGGACTCCCGGCAGAGTACAGTCCATTAGGGCGGATCGCTGTGTATCAGTGTCTCACGCAACCAATTGAGCATGATGAAGCGAGCACATACAAGTGGCGGCTGTCGCCACGAGTCGCTCCAGCGCAGCACAAACGTGACACTTGATTTCTGTGTTGTTGCTTTCCTACAATGTTCATTTACTGTTAAGACCCAGGAACAGAACTTGCTTAACTGCTAACTTATTACTGTAATATCATGAAACAAGTTCGCTGGGCCACACATTTTAAATAATACCTAGACAGCTATGCAGGTACAGTTAAGGTCTTGTGGTCTAGGATAAACCTTTTGGAAATTCTTTTTCTACAGTATTTACTCAGTATTAGAGCCCAGATCCCACAGCTGGTTGGCATTTGAAAAAAAACAAAAAAACAAAAAACATATTTTAAGCAGCATTTGTGATCTTCAGTAGATATTGCCCTTGCGTAACTTGTTTCCTTTCCCAAAATGCATCATGGCATCACTAGGCAACACCAGAAGGGTCTATGGGTCTGGTACAGTAAGTGTTGAGCAGTTGTCAAATTCCCGAGTGGTAAAACAACATAAGGCAAATTGCTTTTGAGCAAAAGTCTGTCCTTTAATTTATATGCGGTTAATAAAACAGTCAGTGTAAGACTAATTACAAACACGTGCCCGGGTGTGCTGATGTGGGAAACAGAAAAGACGGGGAAGAAGAGAGAGAGATGAATAAAAGTAGAACGAAGTCGAACGCTAATCCGCTGATGGATCTGTGTGTATTTTGGGGCTGGCAGCTCTGATTTATCACCAACACTTTATTCAAGGTCCTGAAATTAGTAAGTCGCTTCGCAAGATGGAAACCCCCAACTACGGAGATGGTGACAAACTGGATGTCTGCAGCTGTGAGTGCTAATGGAAATGTACCTTTTGTGCGTGCCTGGTTTTTAATGCGAAAGACCTGGACGGGATAACGTCTAAGTGAGGCGTCTGTGTGTCTGTAAGAGTCGAGCTTCCTCGGAACTATCAGCCCGAAGAAACGCGGTAACAGAAGGAAGTTTACCTTCGATAGGATACGAACAACTGAGGCTATTATAAAGCAGCGAGGCGGGGGTGACGGTGGAGGGGGGTGGGAGGTGCTCCTGAGGGCATTATGAGAAGCAGTGCGCTGGCTGATGATGAAAAGGCTGCAGGGTTTGGCTGGGAGAATTCCTTGAGATATAGGTGCGATGCAGCAGGTGCTGGACTCATGGAGGATGCTGCCAGGGCTGAGGGAGTGAGATAATATAAAGTGCCTTTCTACAGCAACGACCCATCCCTCTGCTCTACCTGTTGGGCCATAAAGCTCTTTCCCGACCACAGATCCCTTTGCTTTACTTTGACAGTCGTTTGTCCAGTGCTGGCATGGGTTGTAGGAAAATACAGAAAATGAGGAAGCCTGGTGTTTTGGCATTTATTTAATTAACTACTCAAATTTTGAACTCTAAAATAATCTAAAAATGTGTTCTGGACAAAGAGGGAATGTCTACTATCTTTTCGTGGTTGTGAGGAACAGTCTAACAGGTGACAGGGGCGAAGAGAGTAATGGATAATAGAAGAGGGAAGCGGTGAGTAGCACAAGAAGGATGTTAAGTGTGGAAGGTATAGGAAGGTGCAGTACAGTACAGCCCGGCAGGACGACCGGGGCGAGGAAGTCAGGCGAGTGGAATACAGTAAGTCTGGATAGCAGAGATTGCAAGTGCAGAGATGGATTGGTGCTGGCTGGGCTAAGGTGTCCCCGCTATCAGTCGTACGAGAGGCCCACAGGAAAAGAAACAAAGCAAAAGAAGGTGGACGCTTGGCGAGGCGATGAAAGTCGTGGAAAGAAGAGCGAAGGAGGGTTAGAGGACAAGGGGAGGGTGTAATCCAGGGTGATGAAAGGCGGGCTGAAATTGGTGGGAAGGTAAAGAAGTGATAATAGTGAGAAAGGGGAGGGTGAATGGGAAATAAAGCACGTAGGATATGAGAAAAGGAAAAGCGGAAAGGGGGGGGGGTTGAAAAAGTCAAAAGCAGTCTCCTCCAGTGCTCTATCTCTCTTCCCTCTCTCCTCTCTCTTCCTCTCGTTTAGTATGATTTATGAGCACAAAGCTCCAAAAACCGTCTCAGACAACGTCATTGATGCGGGTGTTTATACGCACACGCACGGCCACGTCCAGCGTTTCTGCATCCGCCATGTTTGTCTAGCGAGGCGTCGTAGATTTCATCTGACTTAACCCAATTTCTTTGTCCTCAAAAGGCTGCCCAGTGACTTTGACAGCATCAGCGTTTGCAGAAGGAGCATCTTTCTCTCTCTCCCACACACACACACACACACAGGATTATCGTGAATGTTCAGTACTTATCCCGAGGCCTTAATGGTCTTGGCTTGCTAGTTGACAGCCTTAAACACACGGGCTCAGCAGCAGGACAGTATCAGCGGTGGAGGAAAACAACATTCATTAACAACCTTTGACCTGCACATGGACGCTGTATCTACCGGGAAGCACACAGTCCAGTTTTTGTACACTCTGCGCTGTGAGCACTTTTCTCAGGAGACTCTGAGAATGGAGGAAGGATAGAAAAGGTCTTCTTTTATAGTGATATGTGTCTTTCTGTAAGACCCTGGGAGAATAACAAGCAGGTCAACAGCGATCATATAACACTGCTTTTATATATCTTATATATATTATTCATGACAGTAATATACTTATTCATGACTGAATTCCATCAGCTGGAGGAAACTACATGTTTGTAGAGTCTTCGTCTGTGATCATCATACAGAAGGTACAGAATTATTAAGATGTGCGGTGTCTCTCATTTCATTCATTATCGATGACCTTACTTGGGACTAAGGGGAGGAAGGAGACAAAGGCTCAGCGTTAACTGAGCAGGTCTGAGTGCTGTTCGTTCATAAAGGTATTTTACACTGATCCGCTTTCATCATATGGTTAAAATGTTCAATTCAATTCAATTTTTTTTATATAGCGCCAATTTACAACAGTCAGCTCAAGGCACTTTAAAGGTAAGTTTTAAGACCTTACACAACAACAAATCCCACAAAAATGTTGGGCTGCGGGGTGAAGTAGGTGCCACTGTCCCGGCAGATGTGGCTTTCCACAGACACACTTCTTTTTAAGCCTCTGCGTCACTGTGTGACAGAATGTTTAGGTTTGCGCCACACATCAACACACCATCCTCACTTGTACATTAGGAGCAATTCGCTCAGAGCATCATTAATTTTACAAAGTAATCTCCATGCATTCCATCCATTAGCAATACCTGCTTATCCTTGAGGGCCTTGAGGGCCTAAAGGCAATTTAGCATCACCAATTAACTACAGTACACTTACATGGTCAAAGGTCTGAATGAAGGTCTCATATGATGCATTAAAGAGCAATGTGCTGCAGATCAAAACGGTTCTTTTATTTAAACGCAAACTACAACTACTTCTACCCTGTGGATGTAAGAGAATGTCTTTTAAGAGGCCCAGTATTAGCAGGGTTTATCTTTTGAATTAAATGAAGCCTAAACCCTCTGTGGACGCGTAGCTATGGCAGCTCCTCAGTATTGCATTAAAGGATTAAAATAAATATTTTTTGCATCTGTTGCAGTAAAACGAAGCCAGCGTGAGGCAACCCAGTTCAGAAGTCCAGACACTGCTGGGCTTCTGGTAAAGTTGTACCTGAACTGCACACACTTGATGTTCAGTAAGCTTTAAGAGCTTGGATAAGATTTGCAAATAAAATATTTCCACAACAATTTAGTTTAATACCTTTTTCTTAGACATTTAAACAAATATAGGATTTGTGGGAGAATGACCACACAGATCCTTATTCAATACACGCCCCCTTTTCACCACGTCTCCTTTATCACTTCCACTTTGTGCAGCTCTCTCTCTCCTCCCCTCCTCCATCCTTCAGCTGGTGCTGAAATGTGATGCTGTCAGCCGCTGTAAGCAGAGCTCTGTCAGGCTTGTAACAGCCGTATGGTGGCTATTTTAGCGTGGGCTCTGATGGCCGTGGCTGTCACATCAGATGGCCAGGGTGGCGCGGATCTGCGGTGGCAGGTGGACGAGGAGGAGGATCGCTGCTCTCGCTTTCTGCGTGACTGCACAGCAGCACGGCCGCTTCGCGATACGCGTGTGATCACACCTGCACACTTAAACGGCCATAAATAGTACACATAAGGTAACAACTTGATCTCTGCACAAATTGCACTGAAGTGCACATATTCATGTACTACATAGGTGCACATGACCCACCTGTGCGCATATGCACACTGCAGCAGCGCCGCAGTAAGGTCGCTGCGCTGCCATTACTTACAAAGCTTAACACTCACTTCTGTCTTTCCCTCCTTCGTTCTCCTCCTCCCTCCTTCCTGACTCTTATATCCTTTTCTTTTTTCAATCTGGCTTCTCTCCCTTCACACACACAGAGCACATTCTGCTCTCTCTCTCTCCCACACCTTCCCATTTTTCATTCATTCCCTTGTTCATTTAGCTCACTGATTTATTCTTTATGACTTCTGGTTCTCTCTCTCTCTCTCTCTCTTTCTCCCTCTTCGTGCTCTCGTACGCTCGCCCGACTCTTTCTTCAGCCGTTCACATTCACACCAGAGTGGCTCTCCTGTGCAGAGAGGATCACATAACCCTTACACAGTGTTTGATGTGTTACAGCCCTCCCTGTTCGACTCTCGCTGGGTCAAGTCCAGCATCCTGTGAGCCACCTACTCATGTCTCTAACCCAGAGGCTTCAGTGGATCAGAGGAGAGATAGACCCCCCAGCCCTCCTCGCTTTCCACCGACTGCTTCAGCTGTTCACCTGAATACTGAAATGTTAACAGCAGTGAGTCACACGTCCACAACCGAGAGCGCACATCCACTCGCTGTCCAAACTGCAGCGGGATGTTACAGACATTATACAGTAGATTAGCATCGCACAAAGGTTAAAACATTCAGAAATGACACAAATGCATATTTTCCTTGACGAGTTTGGACTGATGCTACCCGAGCCTTGTAGTGTGAAGTTTCACAGTCAGTGACCTCCAAATAGTTGTTTTAATCTCTGCCGCCCAATCCTCTCCATCTAAGGTGTCTAAGACAAACAAAGCTTGCTATTTGACGGCTGAGGGCGGCGGTAACCTTTTTAAAGGAGAGCGGTGTGTGTTCACCTAATCTGCATCTGTTTTACAGAGACAGCAAATTACTGTGTGTCTGTACAATATGAGTGTGTGTATGTGAGGGCTGATCGTGATCACCCCCGTACGCACCAGTGGAGCCACTCAGCCATCTGTGTTACACCTCTGTCCATGACCCAGTCCCTGCACATGATTAATTCCACTTTATTCCACATTATGCATTAAAGTCCATTTCAGAAAGGTCAGCAAAGGGGTGGTGCAGACAGGATCACAGCATCTCCCGCCACTCCTCATTCTGTGGACTCAAGGCCAGTTTCCTCTTAGTAAGCTCACATTAAACGCGCACATCTTTCTTCTTTACCCCCTTCCTTTCTTAGCATAAGAAAAATTATGCAGAGTAGTATTACCCATTCAATTACCGCTAAGCCCTACTTACCCAGCAAAAAGAAAAAGGAATTCTAATTCATTAGGTGGGATTAAATGATGGTTTAAAAGGCATTTTGGTGTCTGGGAGAACGGTGACGGTGCTAAGGAGTGGTAGGCACTGAAGCGATGAGGGGTGTAATTTGAGTCCTCTGCGTTTTCTGTCCTCGAATGTCTTCCTTTCACATTTCACGCCTGTTGGGCTGCCTCAAATAGACTTTTTATATGTCTGTTAAAAATGAAGGTGTCTACCATAAAGGCATCATCGTGGCTTGACTCCTTAACGGCTGGATGTCAGCTGAGGAACCAGATTGTAAATAGATGACGCTGACAACAAAGGAAAACCCATTGTCATCAAACAAAAAGGCCTTTTCAGACTGATGGAGCTTTAACAGGAGAGAGGCTTTTTAAGTTCTTATCTATAAAAAAAATGCTCTGAATTTTTTTAAGCATTTTGAGTTGATGCAATGGGAAGAACGCTGGTTGTTCTTTATAATAAGAACCTGACACTATAGAATAAATTAGGGCAATGCAAATCCAATCAAAGTAAGTGTTAACATTATTTATTGCATCCCTTGGAGAAATTAGGGTTGGGCAGCTTCACTAGATTATGGTGTTAATATGTGCTTTTGGTGTCCCGTCGGGAAAACTGTGGCCTGGTGACCCAGAGGACAAACCATTCAGAGGGTTCAACAGGTCAGAGACATTAAAGTTGACTGAGCTGCAGCACAATGTGACTAACTGGTGTTTTACATTCAGCAAAAGGCAAAAGGATCAAGGGGAAACTGACTGATGTTGTTGTGGCACGGTGACAGTAGGTCCTTTGAGAATGTAGTTTCGCTCAGATGATTTTGTTTTTGCGCCCAAAATCGTAGCTTCTTCTTTCCGTCACGGCAAAGTGCGTAAATCACAGATAAAGAATACAGCGCAGCACTCCAATTTAAGTTTTTACAGCCTTGCAGATGATTCGGGCAAGATGCCATCATTCAGCATGCATTTCAGGCAGTAATAGTGTCAAATCTCAATTAATATTCATAAATCGACAATACAGCCGTGCACACAGCTGTGTCAAGAATACCATCCCTTCACCGACTCACTCCCACTCCCTGACACAGTGGACTGAGAGGAGCTACACAATGCACACCTACTGGGTTGCCATTAATATGGGTTTTAGAGGTAAGTAAAAAGCATACGCGCATTATACTTTTACAAGCTGCTCAAAGGAGGAAGAAGTTTGTCCTGCAGCAACACAATATTTGGGAAACTCACTAAGAAATTAACTTGATTCTGTCTATACTATGGTGAAGGTGGTGTTAGTGGAAGGGGCAAAGGGTGAGATGGGGCTCGGGGACAGAGGTGAGAGATGGCCGGGCAGCAAAGGAAACGGGGACGCTGGGCAGGTTCACAGCGCGCTTTAAAAATTCAGTTTGGCCTCCACTCGGCACAGCAGCAGACACAAGAATTCTTACAGGCAAATCAAACTTTATTGTCATTTCAGGGGGATTTTTGTCAATAGCAATAAAAATGCAGAAAGTAAAATAAAGAAGCATTGACAGACAAATCAACGCTGAATCATCGTTTCATTCCATTCTCATATACATGCAGTAGGTTACAGAGGTCATGCACAGAGGCCTCTGACTTGATTAGCTCTGTAACATACTGTCCCACTAAAAGAACCTGAAGCCCAAGATCACAACTGCAGCAATATTTATGACAACCCTATGGAGTTGACTCTCATACTGTACTGCAGATAGTCCACCTCTGTCATATCCTACGCTGCTTCCTGACATTTTAAAGCGGTTCCTCTGCTTTGTTAAGAGAGGCAGCTCAGACACCCAGCTGGAGAAGTCTGTCACTTCTGATAACAGTCGCAAATCCATACATTTGTGCTTTATGACAGTCTTGATATTGTTTTTTTTTTAAAGTGCTGAGGTTAACAGTTTGTTAGACAGTTGGACTTACTAATAAACCCTAGTGACCAGCCTCAGCCACTTCTGTCTTAGCTTTTACTCCTTTCTATCAATTAACCTTTAAGCTCTCGCTCCCTCTACAGACATTGGTAGAAAACCAAAGAAGGAGCAATGTCTATTTCCTAGCCTAGAAAAAAATAAATCGATAGTGTATGAATATTCTGATCAGTGTCCTCAGGCCGGAGGAAAACGTCAACGTTTAGTTTAGTAGAACTACAACTCAAAGAGACAGTAAAAAAAAATAAGAGAGGAGAACAACAGAAGCCGCGAGGGAAGGAAAGACGGAGAAGAGGTAGGGATGGTACGCTGCTCAGGTGATCATTAGAATAAATGATTCATACTTAATTAAACGCGTGATGATACTTTTGCTTCCATCATGTTGGAGTCTTGTATTTACTGAAGAATCACCCTTTTAATGTTGACCCTAATATATTTCACAAAAAAGTAGCATTAATACAAACATTAGCGTTAATTTGTGCGTTAATCAGAGATGTAAAGAACAGTCAACATGTTTACAGCGAGATATTAATGCTGTACAATTTAATTGTTGTTCACAGTGATTGATTACCGTTACTGAATGAATCACAGTTCTCCACAGCTGCAGTCGCTGTTTGGAATCGATTGGAGCCGAATTTCCCCAAGAGCTTTATTATGTGTTTATGCAGGTTTACAATGCATAAAAAGGAAATTTTCTAATAGACGAATAAACAAAAGTAAAGTTGTTTTTTTTTAAATTGATGGCTGACTTCCTACGATACCGCAATGAAGACAGTTTGTAGCCCAAAATGAAATGTCACAGGTTTAATAACTTAACTCATACTGCACCAACTAACAGATTTGTGACACTGGTTTTCCAAAGACGACTTCCTGAACTCAATCAGAACACTGGCTCCACCGCGGTTTTTCCGTCACGGATCGCTCTCATTCTACATTCTCTGGGGTTGTTCTGACGAATGCATCTCAGCGCGTGAGCCCAGACGGCAACAATGAGGTTATTCTATGCGTAAGCTGGTACCATGCTGCAGCGAGCGCAATGAGCTGTGTCACACAAGCGCGTTCGTTTTTATTTTAAACATAACATATGCACAGGCAAACAGCCGACCTACCGCAGCTGAAATATGGAAAATGTAATTAAACCTGCGTCTGCACGCACTTTCTGTCATGTGTCAAATTCACATGCTGTTGAACGGACTTGCACCTGTCAGGCTTTTACAGCGTACATTTGAGTTTTTACTTCTGATTATGGTGATTGCACGCGCACCATATATTTCTAGAAAGATCAAAGAGTTATTTGGAATAACTGGAGAACAGATCAAATGTGGTCAGGCAAAGTACACCTGGTAGGTGGGGAAAGAGCAACACTTTCCGATACTGTGGGCAGAAACAACAAACGAGGGTCCGGGGTCTGACGGTGCAAAAGCACTGATCAGAGGGTATCACTTCCACACAACCATTTGCAGCTGACCTTGACAGGCCAAGATTGAGCTTAACATGACAACGAATCTCTCACATTGCCACGAATGAGTGTTTCACACATCTGTGACTGCCTGTCAGCTGGCGTGAATGACCGGCAGAGAGCAACAGTCATGATAATGTGAGTGTACGCTGAGGGCATAAGGAAATACCCTTGCCAAGATCCAGTGTGCATAATGGGGATTGCATACAATTGATCTTAAGGGATAAGGGTAATGCATGATCCCATCAGTATTAAAAAGTAATCAAAATCTGGAAGTGGGCTCATTTTGCATATTCCTACGTTATAGCCTCCAGTCGTCTGGCTCACGCTGCCACTGGTTTTCAGCCAAAGTAAGCTATTGTAGTGGATGTGAGGAAGCAGCCTCGCTGGGGTTAGCACATCACGACACATCGGAAGGACTAGAAGCACCATCCAAGCACATCTGTCCACTACAATGGGCGCAAGTCACAGCATTAAAGAAGCAGAACAAACAGCCTGTATCACGGCTAATGCCGCATTGTTAAAAGTGCTTTACGAATTTTGCGATTTTGCATTGCTTAGCATAATGTGTCCCAACAAAGCTAATGTGTCACATTCTGCATAAATGATGTTCAGTGAAACAAGAATGAGTAGAGGTGAGAACAGGTTACACACAACTCAGGGCTTCACTGAAAGAAGAACAAGGAAATAAAGAGCAATGCACAAATAAAAAAACTGTGGTAACTCGGACAGAAGAACTCGAACCGAAAGTGGGTGTGGAGATGGCTTGAGTGGGCGTGATCACGGGGAATGCGATAAAAAGCGATAAACTGGAAATAAAAAATCGATTCAGTTTATATGGCTTCAGATTAAAAGTTTCTCAACCACATTTAGGTTGATGAAGATTTTTAGCAAATTGAACAGACCTGCATTTTCTAGTTGATATACTACTACTGCTACTACAACTGAAACTTAGCAGATCATGGGTTTTGATCATGTTTCATGATCCTTTTTTGCCTCCCACCACTTAGTTTTTCAACTCATTTATTCCTTTGGCCTCTTTCACTCGTAAAAAGCTCTTTGATTGAGTTAAACCATTACACTTCTCTCTTTGTGCTTCTCTTCTCCTTGACCCCTGAATAGTTTCTTCCCAATGTCTCACGTCAGCATTTCGTTCCCCGTTATGCTGTTCGCTTCTTTTTTTGTGAGGGGGGTAGAGGAGTGGGGTTGAAGTGCCGATCCCACAGCCCCTTACTCTGGGGGTGAGAGGTTGCAAACGGAGAGCTCGTCATCGGCGACGACTGTCCTTCAAAGAAGCACGTCCTTTATCTCCGGATCTGAGTCAGCACAGAGTCTCCTTTAGCTAGAATGGTGTTAATGGACTCTGTTTCAGCGACCACTTCATACTGATGAAACTGAGCTGCAGAGGGCAGGGCGACACATGAAGCCATTCACAAGCATACGCACCGACACATGTCCACTCTTAAGTATTAAAGTACACTAGATGGACCAAGCAGTCACAGTGACAAGGGCTTGCACCACACGAATCAAGTTTGATTAATGCAATGCATTATCAAAAACCAAATTCCCTAATCGGATTGATTCAAGGATGTTTATCTTGACTCTGCCACAATGTAAATGTGCATGACCTAAAGTCTAACATGTTGATGAATTGCTGCAAAGTCTTGCAGAAATGTTTGTGATCCCCTAAGTTTGGTGATTCCAACTCTTGCATTTCAGGTATTTGCTGTATCCCAACTTCTAAACGTCATTTTTCAGTAAAGCTAAAGAAAAGACTATAAAATAAAAGACAGGAGAAGTTAAAAAAATTACAAACATTAAGCTGTGATATTACCCTCCTAGTGTCTATTCCTATAGGGTATGATTTGATTAAAAGCAGTTACTGTGATGGGCATCTCAGACCAACTTTTCTTCTAAGTCATTCCAGGTATTATTTATAATATGCCCAATAAAAAGTAACGCGTCCCTTTCACTTGTATTCTTTTAAAGCGTGTGTCTATTTGCCTTAAATATATTGGCTGTTTGTGTATCTGCTACTGTGCTTGTACACCCTCCATATTTATTCAAAGTCAGTGTCACTCTGCTACACATCATCTCAACATTGTTTGTTATTGACAACCTGTCTGACCTACAGGGCCCTGTGTGCATGCACCAGGCAGTTATGTAAATCCAGCAGAGTGTAGTGGCTCTGTAATAGTGTCTTCCTCTCCTTTAAATAGGAGGGTGGGTCACTCTATCCTGCAGCTGTCACCTTGCCTGAAAGATAGATTGTTACTTGTTCTAGTTTTAATGACTCCACTAAAGGTAGCCCGGCTGCAAAATCAAAAAGGTTCGAGAGCAGCTTGCTCATTTGATTTTGGCGTGTCCTTGAGTATACCAGAGTAAACTTGAGATGCTCAGAAACGTGTGGGATTGTTTTTGCTGATTCTTCTCAAACTAATTTCCTTTGCCCCCCCCCCCACCATCCGTGATGATCGAGACCTGGGCGTTGTTCACACCTGCACTGACTGTGGTGGGAACGCGTTTACCAGCAAGTGTGACGCATGAGTGAAGCAGCCGAATCCAGTCAGATGATTTAAAGTGCTGTCCTCCATTAAAACCCAACCTCTGTGACATAAATCTCTCACCCGCTGATGCTGCTTTTAAGGACAACATTTTCGTAAAGCACCTTGTTGGTTTGCAATAGCAAACGTTACTTTATTATATTTACTTTTCAAAATGACTTTAAACGAAACTAGGTTTGGTTGTGTTCTTCGCTTCTGACCTCTGCGTTGGGAGTAAGGACCTTATGTGGACGCTGTACATCTAAAGACAGTGTCATTCACCAAGCTGCTTGGCTCCATTGATTTTTAATCTCTTAAAGCACTGTGTCATTATTGCGATAAAAACACTGTCCCCTGTTTTTCCTTGATGATCTCTCTAATGTTTATTGACAATAAGGGCAGGCTGAGTTCGGGTTTAAGTGTGACCTCAGCCGATCACACTGCGTCCGTGCATGTTGCTCTGTTAAACACACGGGTGGAATACACACATAAACACACATTCACATGCGCACTGCTTGCAGACGTACCCACGCACTCGCCTCCGTCTGTCTCTGTGGCTGACCTCTGCTTGGCTCTGCAGCCCCTTGGCTCTGAGAGCCCAGCTCCTGCCAGGTGCAGCACTTTGGGGTTAATAAATGAAGCTCAAATGGGTATGACCTCCAGAAGAGACACAAAGCGATGAAAAATAGCACTTTGACACAGCACGGATAGAGCACCTATCACCAAATGACGACCTTGATTTTTTAACCAAGTGCTCTTTGAGCCATAATTGACTTTGCCCTCTAAAAAAGTCATCATCTCGTAACAACCAGATCCTTCATATGTTTCTTATCTCTCTACATTCTGTACTGTACATTACAGTGCATACAGCTCATATGTTGGAGAAACCAGACTGATGCTACCGTTTATATTAATGTTGTCAAGCATTGTGTGTATGTGTACATGTATGTGGCTTTGAGCAAAGGCCAACACGAACTGTAAGGCACATTCAACTCCATCCTTAAGGTTTTTATATTTACTGTATGTCATGTCTCTTTGGCCTGTGGGAAAATGGGATTGGAAGCATTGGTCTCTGACGATGACCTGGGGAGAGGTCAAACGTCCTCACAGAAAGGCTGTGAGGTGATAGCGCTAAATACAACACCACTGTGCCACATGTAATGCAATCATTAATTGGGAACAGCTAATGTACTATATAACCATAAAGAGGAATTACTGTATATATACCTGGCTTTGTTAAGTCTCTGGTGCAGCAGGGTGACACTGGTGTGTCTTTAGCTTTGAATAACAATGGAGATTTCTGGGATAACAGACTTTTATTGTATTCTTCCTGCGTTTTGTTGACAGTAACACGCATATAGAAAATCACTGACCATATCTTTTAAGGCAGTGGCGAAGATTATGTAACGCTGAAGCAGCTTTGTTGTCAGCAGCGTCTCTCATTAGAGCCTCTGTGCCTCCTAAATGGGCCCCTCTTCCAAACCCCACAGCTCCAGTTTGTATCATTATCTCTGCAAACTTTATTAGGATCCCTGCAGGGCCGACTGTACTTTCCCTCGCTGATGGGGGCATTCCTCATGATGTAAGCTGAACTACGTACAGTGCGACCCTTTAAGGTTAAAAGCGCAGAAAACCACCAGAGCTGTCACGTCGTGATGTGACTTTGCGTAAACCACGGCCGAGCTGACGGCGACACTTTCACTCCCCCCGTACGGTGAGCGGAGGTTCGCTGCGCACAGATACTGACTTGGTCAGCGATGCTGCTGGTGCAGAACACTCACTTCAGCTAGAAGATTTTGTGCTAAAACCCCTTTTGTCCGTGCGCTAACAACTTCTTCTTGTGACCAGAATAAACGGAGTCAGCACTTTTTTCAGCAGAGTCACTGAGGGCTGGAGAAGCTGATCAGTATTTGTTTTATGTCTTTAACCAGGCGGCACGCTGAGCCAACACTCACACATGCTTCATAGATGCTTCTGCCGATCTGTAAAGTCACATCACATTATTCTTTTAGCTGATTTTGTCATAATTAAAGCCAGAAATAACTTTTAAACTCAACATGAGCTATTCAGATAAAGCTTAATTCCTCTCATGCAAACATCCACTGGGGCATAACAGTGGCTATGTGGCTCCTAATGGGCTTTGTTATCAGAGCAGGATGGATGGTGATGGTTACTGTTCCACGGTGCAACACAACCAGCGCATGGAGCGGGCAATAATTCTCATGATAATTGGGTTAATACCTGTCATGATATCCCCTATTACTGCTGCAGTAAATAGAGGAGAGGTAGGAATTATCGCTTTTAATTAGAAAACATGTAGATCAGCAGCATGAAGAGGAACTGCGTATCTCAGGTTAATGCAGAGCAGTGATCTCGCTTAGCGGTACAGTATGTGGCCTTTGTGTATGAATGTATTCAAATGGTTGCCCTGTTTGTGTCTGCAGATTTTACTGCCTGTGCGATCTGTAATTCCTTGTTAGTGTGTAGCACATACAACAAGACACATACAACCACTGTGTGTTTTACTGAGCAGGTGTGTGCGTGAGAATGTGACTCAATGTCTGTCCCCTGCCCTTTTCCCTTTTCTGGGCTGGTTACTCAGGGGGCAGCTATAAAAGGAAAGAGCTCTGTCAGCCTCCTGTGATGTAGCCGGCCGTGCGCGCGCACACACATGCACACACACAGACATACGCACAAAAGCTAAAGATAAGGCTGCAAGCAGATATGGGCCAAAGGGCCAGTTGAGTTTACTAAACTTTTAGAGAAGACTAAAATAGTTCCTTTTAATTTGGAGGGTTCACATGTGTGTGCACGTGTGTGTGTTGGCCTAAACAGCGAGCACACGGAACTTTCTAATTTTGCTCATGCACGATGAGCAATGGACTTGCTTGAATGGCTGCTATTCAGGACTTCGACACCAAGAGATTAAAGAAGAAACAGAAAAAGGGGGAGAAAAGCAGAAAACACGGGACATGTGAAAACAGCTGAATAAACAACAAGGAGATGGGGGAATGAATGGACGTGTAAACGTCAAGAAACAAGACAGAAAACACGATAGCTCTCCTTGGGGATGGCCAGCTAGGGAGGGGGGAGGAGCAGGAAGGGAGGGATGAGATGCAGTCATTGTAGCAGGTTACAGGGTGGCTGTTATCGGCCAAGTGATTGCTGTTAAATTGACTTTTGTCCCCCTGGCTGTGATGAGACAGAGTTGATGTCGGTCTATTCTTTCTTCTTCTTCTGTCCCAGTCTCTCGCCACATCCTCATCCTCCTCTTCCTCCTTGGCGTTCACTGCTCCACATTAGTCAGTCACCCATGAAGAAGACAGTTTGACTGATACCAGACCTCCAGCAGCCCCCTTCTCCCCCAGCTCTGCTCTCTCTCTCACGCACACGCACGCACACAGACGAAGCACATGCCACCACTGATGCTTGAATGGGCCAATGAAGCTCTGGTCTGTTATGGCCATGACATCTACCACTGCATGACATGAGACAAAGGAGCAAGAGCTTCCACTGAACATGGAACAACTGTACTTTAGTAACATAGGTTTAAAAAGTGCTCAGTTATTGTACTGAAGTAAAACTAATGCTATTATGGTGAAATATTTTAATAACAATTACTTAGAAATATACTTTTATATTACACTTTTATATTATTATAAATGCAAATATGCATTATTTTGTTACTGTCTAGAGAAAAGCTATTTTCATTCGGAAAAAATAGAAATACACCACACCATTATTTTGAAGTACAGTCTCTTGTCTGCCCTTACTTGTTGGGTATTTCCAACAAACACAGACAGCCGAAAGTTAAACATCGCGCAAGGTGTGTGCTCGCTCTGTGTTCCCACATATTTGGATAAATAAAGCTAAATGTTAAGTTAAATGTTAAAAGAAGCTGTCGCATGGAAGATAGATTTTATTATTTTTCATGTGCAACTTTACACATCATTTCAAAAAATTCTTTAGGTTTACATTTAGTGTGTCTATTTATTCACCCCAGTGCATTTATGTGCACTTTATCTCGACCGGAACTATTTTGGCAGGAGATTGTATCATTTCCCGGTACGTTCGTGAACCCTTATTTTACACAGACTATTTCAATTGTACTAAAAAGTAAAAAAGCAAACTAGTAAAGTAAATGTACATAAAGAAGTTATTTCCGTTTCCCCCCAAAGAAGAAGAGCAACTACTGACCATATAAGCGGCACAAAACATTGAGGTAAACAGAAAACAAAGGCAAAGGAAATGCCGAGCGAGCAGGAAAACTTTCCCAATTGTCACTCCCATCATGGCTCTATGAATGTGCAACTCATTTATAATCGCAGCTCCTCTGCTAATAACCACTGAGGGGAGACCAGAGCTGTAATGTTTCATGAGGCACAAAGCGGTTTTTGATGCGTGCGTTCTCCGAGCGATGAGTCGCCCGCACCGGGAGGCTGTAGCACCACCAGTTGGGACAGATCTCCTGCAATGCAGTAAAAACCGTGTGTTGCAGCAGCTACTGTACTTAAGCATGCACACGACTGCAGTCATGTATCACACATGTAGACACACGTTTGTAACAAACACACAAAGCGCGATGCACGATACCTATGAGATGCTGTTGAAATTCTATGCATTCTGTCCTTCAATTATTGTGGGAAGAGTAAAATGCCTGATATCAAATGATAAAGTGCATCATATTCAGTCGTCCTTTCTGCACTAGATAAAAAAACGATTGTTTTACTGTATTTCATTTTTACTGTGCACGTGTTTTCTGTAGGGAATAAATTGAATTCCTGTTACAATTAAGTGCTTTTTATGTTTTCATTATAAGGTTTTTTTCAGAAATTGTTCCTGATTTCTGTGCAGATTTAGAGTGACTGTGAAGACAGAGTGTTTGG